>CM077462.1:60504401-61226682 GCA_039654755.1 Calcarius lapponicus | reverse complement strand
ATTTAGACATTGTAATATATGTTTAGAACAATTCAAATAAAATCTACATTAGCAAAGAATTATAAGGTGGCAATATTCAGCTTGTGGGGGAAAAAGATGTCAATAGGTGGTAGTGCATGTGTTCCTGTTCACTTTTATGTATAATTGATATTAGAAGATCAGGGCAAGATCAAGAAATATTCTGAAAGGACCTTATGGTGACATTAAAGTGACTTTTTTTTTTTTTTTTTGTAATGATATAATATCTCTGAAGTGGTAATTTTAAAAAGGAATTGACTCTTTCATGCATGTGTAGAATATTCTACAGAGTCCTAAATATTTCAAAGTCATGAGTGCAGGCCTTTCTGTTAAGATAAGTATAGGCACATCTATTTCATAAGTGAGACACAAAGGAGAAAATAAATTTATTCCTTTTAAGGCATATGTATATTTATAAAGAGAGAGAGAGCAAGAGAGCATCTTCAGTCCATATTTATGTGTAGAAATGAATGAAGCTTTGGTTTCAGAGTATTGGTTCTTTTTATTAGCAGTGTTCACCAAATGCTCCAACTTCTCAAGGACCGAAGCAGAAAATTTACACTAAAACTGGATTTCTCCATTTTCCACTGCTGATCCTTTGGGTCAGTTTTCCAAACACCCATGTCCATACATCCTGTTTTGCAGTTGATGACTTCATAAAACCATTGCAAGTTAGATCTTTTGTGTTTCAGTTCTGCCACTGAAGTCTGGATATCTGTAAAAAAACAAATGAGACCTTGATACCTATTTTAGCAGTTAAATATGGTTTTGAATATAAGAATTGTTCTGACTGATATAGGTAAGAGTGGTTCAGTTTCCATTTCCAGCATGGTCAACATTCAGTCAACATTTTAAATTTGTATTAATACAGAACCTTCTTGTGTAAAGGATCATAAATCTCTCTCTGTGAATTATCTTTAAAAATATTTTCATTTTACATTTGCCAGTAGATAGCATAATTAAGATTTAAAGGGCATTCATAAAAAATTAAACCAGACAGGTATTTCTTTTTACAAGAGGATTTTACAGGGAAATTTTGTATTCTTGAAAAATTAAAACCAAAGAACCCCTAAGACTGATTCATGTCTGAAGCATTTAGAGGCAAAGGGAAGACTCTCTCACAATTCTTGCATGAAATTTCTGAGGCATAACCTGTTTTTTGAAAGTTTTCCAATTATATAGAATCCTTTATGGCTCATGATAAGGCTTTGTTTTGCCCCCCCCCCCTTTTTTTTTTTGGTTTGTTTTGTTGTTGGTGGGTTTTTTAATTAGTAAATTCCACTGATTACTTAAAAATTTCATCTTTGTAGTCTGAGGTTTTCTGCCTTTCAGCCTCTGGGTTCATTTGGACCTTTTATCTTCTAGATTAAAGAGGTATTTGCAATCAAAGAGAGCTCTCCTGTATGACAAATACAGGCCTCAAAAAGAGTATTTCTTACACATTTCTTGTCAAGAGAGCTTCTTTTATCTTTCACTATAGACCATGACTTCTAGGCCACAAAACTTTCCATCCTCTCTTTTGCAGGGTCTTTCCAAGTAGCAGTATTCAGTCCACTTGAGATTCTTACCCTCTGGTGTAATTGAACACTGTTCTTTTAGTCTTGCTTTTCTGTATCTCCACTCTCCTTCAGTGGAGTTGTCTTTCCTCTTAGCTAGCTATAGTCTTAGCTATAGTTCTTAGACAAGTGATATTTATTACCCCCATAGTAACTTTCAGAAAGAGTTTCCCTGCACAATTTTATTGTTCCATAGATATGCCATAGACTATGAAAATTTATTAGTAATGAAATGTAGTTTGAGTTTATAATACAAATAAAATTTCAAAGACAGTTACTCTTTTGATTCTTAAAGTTAATTTATCAGTTTAAGTATTTCATTTATTACTTCTACTTCTATATTTTTATGTAGCAATGTATTAAACATCCTGATGATACTCTATTTAAAAATTAATTGCTTAGATATTCTTATGGTGAGCACAATAAATGAAATGACTGATTTTTAAATTAGTGGGTAGTGCATTTATCAAACTAATATTTCAGATAGTTTAAAACTAGAATACAGAGGTCACTGAATATTTCTGTCAAGGACTACAACTAAAAAAACTAGTTATGAAGAATTTTGAATAATAAGAACTGATTTGGATTCTTGTACAGGTTTCAAAAATTCAGATTCAATCCTGTCTTTGTTAAAAGATATTTAAACATCTCACTTCTCAGAGTATTTGTATTATAATATTCTGATTTTATGTTTCTTGTCTTTAGGACACGACGTTATGTTCCACTCAAAGCAACCAAAGTCTTTAAATTTCTTATTACCATCAGAAAATGAAAACATGAAGTTATTACACCACTGATGACAGTAATCTCTATCTGTAGATAGAACAAAACCTGGTACTCTCAAAAGGGAAACCTTAAAAAAACATGGAATTTTTTGAGGTTTAATTCATTAGTTTATTGAACCTAATTTCACTTTTCTGAGGTTATTTGGGGCAAAAGGAAAAGAAAATATTTACAAAGAACAACATTCTGAAGAGCAAAGAAGTCACTATGTGAGAGAAAAATTCAGAAAATTAAAGTAATTTGCTTTTTCTGTTTGCTAGAACTTCGTGTCCTGCAGAAAACATTGAGGCTTTGGAATGTAACACATTTTAGTCAATAAAGCAATGCACTACTGAATTAAGAACAAGATTTCTTTTAAAAAAGGCTTTGTAATATGTTCTATAGCCAGAGTATTTAATTTGTCAACAAACCGAATTAAGGGACAAACCTAATGATGGAAATCATGGCAGCACATTAATTTAACTGAGCTCTATCTTTGATATATAATGTACACCCTTGAGATGAAAATAGGCACAATTCACTGAGACACTCCATGTTGGAATACTGGAGTGGTGAGCTTTTAAGCTCAAGGGCATTCATCAGATCTCCTAGGTTTTTGTTGTAACTACAGATCTGAAGAAGCCAACATACACATGAAAATGAACAGCTAGAGAATTAGGTGTCCCCCCGCAGAGAAAGCAGGTATGAGGATGTAGCCATGGATATGGGTTGTCTGTTGAATAAGCAGCCAGATAAGAATGGATTCTTGATGGGATATATCTCTGTCATCTGAAAACAATGAAAAGCTTGCTGCATTATTTTGTGTTGGTATAGAGGGAAGAAAGTGCATATAAAATTAAACCCATATCTAGTCTTGAATGGGCTCAGGCTGTGCAGAAGACTGTAAAAACAAACAAGAAAAATATTCTTATCCTCTAAGAACAGTCAGAAAATAAAAACTTAGGAATTGTGACATTAGATGGAAATTCTGTGAAATATGTCACTTATTTATGTCAACCCTTGAAAGATTGCATTTGGTGTTGTAAATTTCTATCTCGTTCTGCTCTGTTTCTAGTTATGTTATCTACAGAAAAATTTGATTTGGCCATTAAAGTGTTTTTAGTTTTGTCTTTTGGTTTTAGTTTTATCTTAAGGTTATTCCTTGAATTGCTTTTCTTTCTTGCGTAATGCTTTCAGATAGAGTTAAAATAAAATTTTAAAAATAATGTTTTTCTCACTAGAAGTATAGAAGAGACACTTCATCTTCTAAAGTTCAAGTGTTGAAAATGTTCTTACAGAGTATATGGAGACTCCAACTATCTTTAACATAATTTGTGGATGTATCTGTGTTCATATGTGGAACTTTGCCTTTATAAAAACACCGGTGGAATAGAAGATGTTTTATTGAATTTTGCCCATTTACATTTTTGTCCACTAGTGACTGTTTTCAGTAACTTATTTGCTCTTTGTTCTTTCACACACCCATTCAGTAACATCTTGAATATATTAACTGGTTAACATAGATAATAAATATTTTGTTCCAGATTATTAATCCTGAAGAAATCTAACTGTGCCAATTATGTTCCCCTTTACTCTATTAGTATATTCATTACACATTGTAAAAAAGTTCATTTTCAGGCTTTTAAAAGTGATTGAGTACAATTATTTGGTCAAACCGTTTCAAGTAGATATTACACTGTGGTTATTTCACCTTATCTGTGGTGGGCTTTCAGCCTGCATTCAATAACTTTTCTTCCATTTTGGTCTACAGAACTACATCATCTGTTTGAAGTCAGATCAGTTCAATCTGCTGAAGTATGACTAATTCCTTGCTTGAACTGAATGTGATGTTCATGTACTTTTTTTCTTGTTACTAATTTGATACCTATATTAACAGCAAGGGAAGTTGAGACTTTGAAAAGATAAGTATTTGGCTTAAGCTGAGCTTGAGGAAGAGAAGAAGTTTTAAATATTTCTTTAAATACTTTTTGTTTTCTTTTTTCTCAATACCAAAATAAAGAATTAAATATTTTGCAAAAAATAATTCAGATAAAAACATTCCTAATTGAGACTGTTTGGCCCATAAGAGTCACATAAATATAATTAAATCCACACACAGAGATGGCTCTATCTGGCTATATTCAGATGTAAAGAAATAACTGTTTCCTTATGCTCTATTGATGTATTAGAAAATTAACTAATTACAGTTCTCAGAATGACACCTAGGAATGGATGTAATTTCAGCATTTTGGGATGCTTGGGAAGAATATCTCTGTAGTAAGGAGAGGAAGGCTGAGTGGTGATTGCCCTGCGAGAAGTTACACATTATACTGCATGCAAATTTATGATACCAGAGACACTGCAAACCATGGATTACCACCTTTCATGATAAATCTGCCCTGAAAGCTAAATACTGGTGCTTTGCTCCCTGTTCTGAGGACAGTGACAAACTTCAGGTGATTTTATGTTTTTGATCCACCTGCTCTCTAATTTTTTTTCCTCAGGCCTTCTTCAAGGTAGAAAATTCCTATTTTTAAATTCTCTGATGTGCAGAGCTGCAACAGGCCAGGCTGCTCTAGTTCTAGAGTGCAAATGAACTACTAATGGAATCCCAGCCTCTGTTCTTCTGTATTTATTCAAGCGTCTGTCACCGGTATGTCTAGGCAAACAGATATGTATGATTCTGGCTTTTCAGTTAGTCATAGAATTCTCTGGATGCACTCAGCTCTCCTCTAGGGTTTTGTGTATTTTGTTCAAGCTTGTAGTCACTTGTATATTCTTTATCAACATTAATTTCTCTGTTTGTATCTCCTTTGAATGACATTTTTTATAAGTAGCAGTAAAAGAAAAAACATTCTCAATTCTGGAGATCCCTTAGAAGTGCAACCACTTTAATTTGGGAATATCCTCTGAGCTGTTTCCACATGAGGTATCCAGAGATCTCTGCTTTCAGCTGCACTTAAAACCTTTTGATAATGATTTGTCCTGCCACAGCTCAGTGTTGAGTTAGTTACCTGCATGTATTGGTTTCCTTCAGGTCATTTGCAGCAAAAGTGATGTGTGATATGGGACAAGCCAACCAGATTGGAATGACTGTGTCAAAACCTGTGTCACTCTTATGAAAGTGCATTATTTAAGTGTAAATGGAAATAATGCATTCCTTCCCAGCAGAACAGAGGAAATCTCTAGATGATATGTATGTATCTGCATTGTCTGCAGCATCATGTGTTTCTCTGTATCACACACAGTATCAGATGTTCAAAGGATCACAGACAGACTATCCAGAGTTGGAAGGCACTCACAAGAATCATCTACATCCAGCTCCTGGCCTGCACAGAGCTACAAGAGTCACATCTTGTGCCTGACACAATTGTCCAAATTGAACAATTTGACAGAGTGCCTTCTAGAACTCTGCAAAGATTTGTGTTGTGACCACTTTCCAGGGGAACCTGTTCCAGTGCCCAACCAACATCTGGGTGAAGAACGTTTTCATAGTATCCAACCTAAACCTCCCTGACACAATTTCAGGCCATTCCTTGGGTCCTGTAAGTGGTCACCAGAGACAAGAGATTGATATCTGTTCCTCTGCCTAGCCTTTTGAAGTAGCTGCAGACAATGAGGAGTTCTGAGTCTCCTGCCCTCAGCAGTTCATATGCCATCCCCTCTAGATCCTTCACCATTTTGGTAGCATGAGGTTTGCCTGATTCTTTGGCTTCATTAATGTTATCACTGATGTTGGCACTGCAGTGTTTTTGTGAAAACTTCTACTGTTTTGACATTTTTACCACAAGTTGAAAAATGTAAATCCTCACATTCCAGACACTGCTATGTTTTTATTTTAGCTGAAATTTTAAAACCACCAATTTCTAATCAAAGATGTTTTTACTTCAGCATATTTTGCTGAAATTCCTAATTCTATTAAAATATTAGGCACTTTAGTGAATCAAATAAAAACAGTATTAACAAATCTTATTATTGGTTCAGCTAAGCAGATTTTATTTAGCAGCTCTACTGGATACCAGGTAATACAACCAGGTGTGGGGGAGAAAGAAATCTCCAAAGAACATGAATCTGTTTGTTGTCCACTCCCCTGTAATGAATTCATTGCAGAAACGAATCAGATGCAGATCAGCATAATTTTGCTGCAATTCGCTGCTGGGTCCTGAAATCTTCAAAACCAGTATGTGATGATCAGCTACCAGCACAGGAATGGTTTCCTCTGTTTCCAGATTAATTGTCTGTTAATTGCTGCTAATTGTCTGAGACTGTGTACCAGTGCCCTTCTTGCACCTTGTATTAATTCAACAAATCCTGGCCATATTTCCTGTGATCACAGCTTCTTATCTTGGACCTGCTTTTACCTTCTTTTTTTCTCTACTACCTAGATCACTGGATATATCTTCTTCAAGGCCAGTGATTTTTCACATCTTTGTATATCGTATTGAGAGTGCTGTCTTGCCCTAAGGCAGGCGGGTCTGCGAGGCATCTGTCAGTAAGTTAGGGAAGAAGGCATCTGAGCCTTGCTATCTGCATTTCAGATAGAGCCAGTACTGATGATGCACAACAGGGTATGTTTCCTGGCTAGTTCCTTCTTCTCTAGAATTAAGTTTTCTGCCCTTTCTAAGACAATGCAGGGGAGTTAATTCAGAGATGAAATTTGTTTGTAGATTTGTTCTGAGCTAATTATTAAGACTGATTCATAGTTTCAATTCTTTTTCAGCTTCCTGGATTTTTCAATTTCACAGAGAAGTTTTGAGGACATTAAAAATATTCTTCTGGTGTGTCTACATTAATAAACTAATTCTAAGAAAAATTATTGAGACTCTTTAATGGTAAACACACAGTTTAGCATAATCTGGACCAAAACATCTGTGACTGACACAATGATGTAAACAAGCTCAGAAATAAAAAGTAGTCTCCAAAGCATCCTGTCCTGGTGCTTGAATTGAAAAGTTAAATATTTTTGGTTACAAAGGTGCAGCCCAAGTTGTTCCTGTGCTATTCATCTATATGGATATAGCTGTAGACATGCAGGAAGTTGCCCAGCTGGTGCCTGGAAATGGTGCAGGAGTCTTTCACAGTTCACAGACTAGATTGCATTGCGTTATATGAAATATAAATGTGCAATTATATATATTCCTAATGTACATAATATTTAGCTCTTATTTTTATTTATGCTAGACTTGCTGTGTTAACAGGTATTAGAATGAGTTAAGAGAATTAGAAATGTTCAAGAAGAAATACTAATTACAGTAGGAGTTTTTGTATTGTAAAATTAATGTTCCATGAACATTTTGGCTAATCCTTGAACAGCTGGGCTATCATTATTGCTTAATTTTGAAGAAATACACACTTCTTACAAATCTTTCTAATAACATAGACAAAAATAAAAGATTTCTCACCCACAAAGCTTGAAAAGTTTTTTATGTACAAACACATTAAACAGCAAAAACAGGGTCTAGCATTTCTAAAGATGTTTATGAAATAGAGGCAAGAATTTTTAAAGTTGTAAAAAATGAATCAATAAGAAAATAGATATTTTTCCAGGTCATTCCATAGACTGGAAGATCCTAAGAAGTGCCTAGTGGCAGAACAGTGCTAGAAATCTTTACTATTAAGAAATTCTAAGGAATGTGTTATTATTTTATTGTGAATGCATAGAAGAAATAATTTTGTTTTTCTGCTTCTTCCTGTTCAGTTATACAGTGTTTATAAGACAACATTCAGCAAATTGCATAGCTCTAATTGAAAGATCCACATATTATTTACCTGTACTATGCATGGTACATTTTGGGTATTACTAAAACACAGGAAGAATCAGTAAAATGGGCTATAATGATAATTTGCTTGGTCTGAGATTATGTGCTGGTGAAGCCTTTAGAAATTTATTCCAATTTCTTAAGGGAAGCTTAGGTGCCAACGTAGGAAGTGTAAGGAACACACAGTGGAAGGTGTTTAAGTATTAAAATAGCATTAATATTTATCAATGAAGTTCAGGAGAATATAAGGAGAAAAAATAGCAGAGGTACTTCTGTAGACTTCATATTTTTATGGAACTTATTATCATAGTGTCCAAAGACCTCATAATCATTATGCATTTATTCCAATGTATATTTAAGATCAGACTTCACACATCTTTAGGGATGGTAATTGAGCTCTAAGGAAATGAAGATCAAGAGATTTAAACATTCCTAGGTTCCAGTGTCTGAAGGTGAGCAATGAGCTCTGTAAACTCTACAGCAAGATGACAGATGGAGTTCTCTCTCCCACATTCAGTTGGTGACCCAATTCTTTGGACAAGCACTTTCTCTTTTGAGCACTACCTGGTTTTTGAGCACTATCTTAGCTTCAATCAAAGGAGGAAGAGAAGTAGCTGTATATAATTTTTCTGCTTCTTAAAAATGTTGGTAAAGTCAAGGCAGTATTACCTTGAATTAAAAGCAAGCAAGAGCAGCTCCCCCTCCTCTAGTGCATCCTGCATGTTACGTGGCTCCCTATTTACTATTAATTCCCTGCATTTAAAAAAAGTGTTTGGCTTACAGTACAATTTATATATTCATAGAATTTAGAGATGCCAGGAGCAGTGAGAGTTTGAACTTCGAGTCCTTCGGATTTTGTTAGCAATTCCATTAAATGAAATGTTAATGATAATATTAGCCACTATTTCTAGTATTCAGATGGATGTTTTATTTACCATAGAAAACTCCTGCGGTTTGAATTTCTTTAGCCTGAGACAAATCCAGACAAATTCCATGCAGGAAATTTCTCCAAATCTTTTGACCCAAATGCTTTCAGAAGCACATAATGTTTTTCTTGAGAAAATGTAAGAAATTATCAAAATGTACACTGCTTTTGTTTTCAGTGCTTCTAATTTATGACTAAATTTCAGAAGGATGGAAATACAGAGAGGAAATCAATGAATACAAAACCAGAGAATGTATCAAGCAATTTCAAATAAGTCTGCTGATTTTCCTTGTAAATTTCACCAATTATGATTACAGAGTGAAAGAAAATGCAAGTTAGGGTCTGATTCAATCTAGCACAGCTGTACAAAACATTTCTATATCAATTATTTACACTAGATTATGTAGGGCTGATGAAATTTTGTAGTGCAACAGTTTCTGTTGTAAAGGCTGATGCAAAAAGGACTAAACATTTTCTCAGAGTATTAGTTTCCCAAAAAAATCTCATGAAATGTTACTAAAGAACATCTGAAGAAATAGGGAAGTTTAAATTCAACCCTAAGATGATTGATACAAGTAAATTGTGAGATAAAGTGAACTGGATCCTTGCCTTTGCTCAAGACAGAAGAACATTCACCTTTCCCCTGGAGTGACCCTATGTAACAATTTCAGTGATGTAGGAATAAAGAATGAAGAGCATGTAAGAAACAAATAGGACACACAAGAAGTCAACCATGCATTTTTATCCAAACACCCACCTGCATCAGAACCAGTGTCACCAGAAAAGGATGTAAATTATTAGTGGCAATTAGAGACTCCTTGCTGAGAGGTGACAAAACACCCATTTGTTATACAGACAATTTCTCCAGAGAAATTTGCAACCTACTAGGAGCTTACATTCAGTATTACACCAAGAGGCTGCCAAGTCTGGTGAAGCCTACAGATTATCACTTGTTCCTACTGTTTCACATAGGGTCTAGTGATACTGTGATGAAGCAACTTAGAGCAATCAAAAGAGATTCTATGATAAGGCTGTCAGAGCAGTCTTAAAACAGTCTGGAGCACAGGCAGTGTGCTCTCCTCTATTCTCCCAGTCAGAGGTGATGATTTATGAAGAAGATGGTGAACAGATGAATACCTGGCTGTATCACATACAAGTCATCTACTCAAGGTTTTGACTTCTACAGCAATCAAGGATGTACCTTTGAGAAGCCAGATCTGTTGAGATTGGATGGGAATCACTCATAAAGTGGATTGAGGGGGTCTTTCACAAAAGGCTGATCTCACTTTTAAAAATAAATTTAAACCAGAATTACAAGAAGGGGACAGAATTTTGAGTAACAGAGAACTAGAGGCTGTCAATGTTTTAGAAACCAACAGGTAAATGCCTGTGAAAAGCCTCAAAATAATTAGGGTGTGTTCCTCTAAAAAGGTGTTAATTCCCTGGCTGAAGTGCCTCTGGGCCAGTGCACACAGCATGTGGAACAAACAGGAGAAGTTGAAAGCCATTGTCGAGCTAGAAATCTGTGATCTAATGACTATTACTGATGGGATGAATCAGGCTACTAGAGTGGTGATATTGGTGAATATAAACTATTTAGAAGGGACAAGCAAGAAAGGTAGAGATGGAGCCACAAGGGTTGCCCTTTATGTAAAAAAAAAATAAATTGATTGACTACACAGAATTGTCTTTGAAAACAAGGGACAAACACATTAGGAGCCATAGGTAAATATTAGCTGCCAAACTAGCGAAAGAAAACTCAAAGTTGGTGTTTACTGCAGGCCAATGAAGATTAGGTTTAAGATCACCTGAGAAACCTGAGCAATAAAAAAGTTTATGGGTACATAATAACTTGCACCACAGGTTCCTGTGGGAGATGATGAATGTTGCTGCCAAGTCACTCTCCATCATATTTCAAAAGTCATGGCAGTCTAGAAAAATCCCCGTAGAATGGAAAAAGGGAAACATGATGCCTGTTTCCTAAAAGGACAAAAAGAAGGATCCTGGGAGCTACTGACCAGTCAGCTTCACCTCTGTGCCCAGTAAGATCATGGAACAGATTCTCCTGGAAAATATATCAAGCCATATGGAGAACAAGGAGGTGATTGGAGACAGCCAGCATGGCTTCACCAAAGGCAGATTATTCCTGATGAATTTAGTGCCCTTCTAATGTGTGTAGTAATGAGTCATGGGACATGGTCAAGGGAAGAACTACATAAATCATCAACCTGGATTACTGTAGGGCTTTCGGAATGGTCTCTTACAACATTTTGTCCAATAAATTGGGAACATATGTGTTTGGTGGATGGACAGTTAGAAGGTTGAGGAATTTGCTAAAAGTCTGCATCCTAAGAGTTACATTCAATGGCTCAATTCCCAAGTGGATACCAGTAAGAAGTGGAGTTCCTTAAGGGTGTGTACAGAAACAAATAACTGTTTAGGAGATACATCAACAGCATAGACGGTGGGATTGAGTGCACCCACAGCACCAATCCATTCTTCAAGACTGTCAAGATCCTTCTGAATGTTATCCCTTCCCTCTAGTGTTATCAACTGTACTACTCAGTTTACTGTCATCTTCAAGCTCGTTGTGGGTCCCCAATGCCAGATGAAATCTCAAATAATGGAACTTGCTGTGCTGCAGGAACAGGGTTATTTGCTGGAAACCAGAGTGCTGCTGAGTGCAGAGGCTGCTTTTCCCCCCCTCATCTATCTGTTAATTTACTGAATCTTTTTCTTAGTATCTGCTTCTGACTAGAATCAAAATCAGAATTCTGGGTTGTGTTGATCTTGGGTGTGTTTTACTTTGTAGTCAGGTGCTTCATGGCACTATCTAGCCTAAACCAATAGAGAACACTGTCAAATATCTAATCAAGCTCTCCTTATTTGATTAAAAGGTGTTTTTTTCCCTTCAACCTTGTGAATGGGAAGGATAATTATTCTTAAATTATCTATTAATCCCTCAAGGACAGGATTCTGTCACCTTCTTGTTTCATTGGAATGCGTTTAATATCAACAGTACAATCTGGAATCCCTAACAGTTTCTCTGCTAAGTAAGACTAAACCCGTTTAATCTCTTTCATCAGTTCTGACATCTTCAAATTTCCTTTGAGGAAGAAAGATGGAGAGAATTTGAAGAGAAAATTATCTTCAGGTTTAATTCCATATATATATATATATATATATCAGTTTGTGCAATGAAATGGGGTGAGGATTTTTAGTCCTCTGAAAGTGTCATTAATATGTGTGAAAACATAAACCCTGAAAACCTCCTCATGCAAATGTTCCCTGTTCATGTGTGCAAGACCTCCTTAGAAGATTTTAGTAGAAGTGTAGAAAGACATCTTCTACACTTTTTCTACTGCTACAAATGTTTTCAAAGTTAAGTTCCAGACTACCACAAAAAAATATTCAGTCAGGTGGACATCTAATACTCTGATTCTGCTAGTGGAAGTATTAATGGGTTCACATTTAAGCCAAGACTTTTCTGAAGTCCTTAATTCATTTGGTACCGAATTTTCCCTTTAATCTTCTATTCTCTTTCTACTATTGACAAGAAAACCCCCATTTTTATTAATGACATTGTTTTTCATTTTCATATATTTACAATCTAAGAGGGCAGAAAGTCTCAAAAATGAAAGTTTAAAAACTGTCTTAAAACTCATGGAAAAAATTTCAAAAATTAATAAAAAACTTGCTCTTACTACTACCATGAATTCTTGACTTATCAATGCCTTTCAGAGCATAATGGGTTTATATCACAAAACTACATTTTTAAACATGAATAAATCAGATGTAAATGGAAGCTCATAAAGGTTGTGGTTTGTTTGATATATTCATTTGATAGCTTGTTTAGATGGAACAATGCTGACTATTTGACATAAATTTTACTGGAGATTTTTCTATTTTAAATTTATTAATTTCATAGTTTTAATCCAAAGTCAAGTAACTTGATGAAGCCACATTTATGAGTATTTGTAACTCTGCTAATATAAAGTACCTGCCATAGATTACAGAATTTCTTCCTAGGACTTTTAAAATAATTTTGAAATCTTTAACTTTGAAAGAAGTCACTGAAATAATGAAAATATTTTTGCTTTGCTATGTAGTTGAATCACAATGTTATTGATACATTCTAGGTTAATGGAATGCAGAAGAATTCAATCAATTTGCTTCTGAACAGAACTACATCTTCATAGGTCCTCTATTCACCCTTAATTACAACATCTGAAAACTGTGTTTAAAAATTACCCTTGATTATGTAGAGCCAGCTCAAGCGTAGAAGTTGGATTAGTCTCACCACAGGTGCATGTGTGAGAAAAGCAGTGTTAGCCTCCATGACTTATAGTAGCTTAGTTCACTAAGCTTGAGAGAATTAACATAATTCTGCAACCCTATATAATTGCTTATACCGCAATGTAGTTTTTTAATCAAAGTTTTTATCTTTTATACTAAAAAGTCACTGGCTAAGGAAATATTGATGAAATGTTGATCTCCTACATGGTACGAAGCTAGGCAGTTAGCTGCTTGAGAAATAGGATCAAAATCCTCGGTGAAATGAAAGAATTTGATTTTGCACTTGTAATGGACTTGTTCTAAATAATGAAATAGAGCATAAAGAACTATTTCAAATAAATGAATGAAATCTTTCTCTGCTTGTCCAAGGAAAAGAGCTTAGATCCTTTCTCTAAAGGGAAAGGATTCAGGACGATTAGTCCCAAATAATGCATCTCTCAAATTGACTTTGGATTTGAGGTATATTCTTTTATAACAAAAGTTTAAGTGGTTCTTTGATCTATGACTGGCTCATTCATGTCTTGTTCTGTGATGAACTACTCTCTCCAGGCTTTTTAGGGAAAACCTCTGGTACACAATTCATGGGTTTACATTCTACTACAGGAGTCAACACTGAAAATTTGGCATCTGAGATTATCAGTCTCATTTTAGTTCTATCTATTCAGCTCTGAAAAAAATCTTGTCTTAGACTGCCCCAGACTGCTAGAAATTAGAGGTTGCCATAAATGTTGTAGCATCAGATTTACAAGCAATTTATGATATGCTTAGACATGCAAAGTAACTGCTATATCTCATAGTGATTTATTTATGCTTTATTTATATTTTATTAATGAAATTCTTTAAAAGCTCCATTGTATCTTTTGTCATATGCATAACTGGTTGCTTTGAATGAGAAGTCATCTCAAAAAGTAGAGGCTGACACACTTCTGCTTCTGTAACAGTAAAACTCTAAAATATCACATGCATCTCTACATACTCTCCCGGTTCCCCAACCTGTTTCTGTCAGTGGAAAAACAGGTAAGTTGCTCTTGTTTCACCTGAGGTACTACACCATTGAATTAAACAGAACATTTCCTTGGAAGAGTGTAATCATGGTGTTATGCTGTTTCTTCTCAGGGTAGAGTAAGTTTATGCTACCAAAGATTTCTGGAGAAAATGAATGTTTTTGTAATGTTGGTGACTGGGGAACTGGGACATGGGAGTAAACCATGGAGTTAACTTAGCTGGTAATGTGGATGTGCAGCATGTCTGTCACTCCTGTAGCTCCCACGCAGCAAAACTGAAAATTCTTCCAATATAATTTTAAATGATGAATGAGTTTGAGAATTATACCATCTGCTTGCTGACATAGGGAAAAAATGTGTAATTCACTGAATTCATTATTCCTTCAGGTCTGATAACAGCAACAGATTGTTTGGAGGATGTAAACATCAAAGAGGGAGAAATGTTATTCACAAGGAAATGCCTTCATATTATGAGATTAAATTAACAGAGTAGGAGTGCTAGATTAGGGGAAGAGAGGGTAAGTCAGCTGTGCTGACAAGCAAGATCCAGAATCCATTGAGATAAGTAGGAAATTAAAATATGAAAACAAATAGTTTAATATGGAGGAGTTTTGGTAGCTTTCTGAATTTCCTATATGTGAAGGGCAGCCTGCTTTAGCAGATACTAAGGTTACAGAAGAGAAAGAAGGGTCACATAGACGGGTACCAAAATTATCACTGTTGCACCCATTGAAATTCTAAATGTGAGGGGAAAAAATCCCTTGATTTGATAGTGAAGAAGAACAAGGATCCACAGAATGACTTTATAGACCTTTTGTAGATGATAGTATCTCTCTGGATAATACAGCTTTTCAAATATGACCAGGGGTAACCTTGAAAGGCTTTACCTGTGCAGGTAAGGCAAAGGTATTGTTCTGAATCTGTGTTGGTAGAATATATCAGTCAGATAGGAAGTCAAAGATGCATTCATTTTTAAGTGCTAATGACATAATTCCTGCCAAAGTCAGACATGATTTTAAAAGAAATAATTAATTTTTTAAAGTATTAGTAGCAATTATTTGGAACCTCTCTCAGTTAACATTTAAAAAATACCAACAGATGGCTTTTCCTGCATCCATGCAGCTGCCGATTCCAAAATAAGTAGTGCTGTGAGACTTCTGGGCGAAGCTAAGGGACAGGAAAGGCAGCTGTCACTGAATATCTTAATTACAGCATTTACAAAGTTTTAATTAATGTAATGTTGTTTCTATAGCTATATTAATGTAACATCCATTAGTAAGTCATTGGTTATACTTTGCGAATTAAATTAAGAATTTGGCACACATAAGAAGTTTATGGAAGGAAGTGTTTGGTCTAACTCTTCAGCATTACAGAGGAAGAATGCATTCAAAATATAACTTGAAAATGTTAAGTCAAGTTTTCAGAGCCACAGATGATGTCTCTTTATACTGTAAAGTATCAGTAGATCACTTGTTGGAACATTGATTTTAAGATCATTCACCATTTTTTCTCTCCAGAAAGCTTTTATTCTGTAACCTGATAGAGGCTTAAAAATCTGCTTGCCTTTCCCCTGAGTTTTCTGAAGTCACATAACAATATCAGAATAAGGCATGGGAGACAGCTGTTAATAACACAGTCCTCGATTTTAAGAATGTTCTCTTTCAATTGATTTGGTCTAATAAAGCACTAGTTTTTCCTTCAATCCTTTATTTCCCAAATGCCATCTATGTTTGTTCTGACCAGACAGTTAAATATCATTGTGCTTTGTTTCTGAAGGCTGTCAGTAAAATAAGAAAGATGATGGATGGATACTTTTTCTTGGTAAAGCTGTGTTTGATTACATAGAAGTACATACATCCAACTTTCTTAGGATGACTGTAAGAATTTTCTTCAGTGCTGGCCATTTTGTGTTGAAGAAGAGTGAGAAGTCCATATGGATGTCATGTCTTGTGCAACGTAATAATATGAAAGCAGTTGCTGTAAATAAAATACAAAGTGGTGATAACAAGCCCTTGCTTCAGTCTGGCCTGCATTCAGTTTTATATGGCACATGTTTTGGCTACACAAAGGAGTAACTGAGAAGCTGGTCCTGTTATTTTGTCAAGGAAAGTTCCTGGTCTGACCATTGACAGGCTGTGGCAGTGGCACTGCCAACACCAAGGACTGTCACTGCTGAGACTGAAGTCCCTTCACAGAGGTGGCTCCAGTGACCCAACGGGTTCCTGCTTGACTCCCTCCACGCACCCCGCTCACACTCACACTCACACTCACACTCACACTCACACTCACACTCGTTTCCTGACTGGCTCAACCCCTGATTTGCCATGGCAGGGTCTTTGATGTCTCGTTCCATAAAGCCATTTATTCACAGAGCAGTAACACAAAAACAGCTCAAGCTGGTGGCTCCAAGGAGGGACCCCCAGCAAACGTCTCCCTCTCCTTCTATCCAGTTTCACTCTTCCTCCTCAGTCCTCTGCTCCTGACCTCCCTTTCCATTGCTCATCCACCTCACTGGAGTCACTTATCTTCATCTCCTTTGTTCAGCAAAATGTCAGCAGTTCCCTGCTCCTGCTGTGTCTCTCAGCGTTTCTTCCCCTGGCTGGCACCCATCTTCATGCCCTTTATTATCCCAAAGGTTGGCAGTTCACAGCCTCTTGTCTTGGGCTCTCACCCAGAGCTCAATTTGCATTTCTGCATCTCAATCTACAGCTTGCAGATTTCCGTTTTATTTCCACATGAAGTACTACGTGAAGAATAAACTGCAAAAATATCTGCAGACCATGGTGACTGAGGCAAGGCTTGGAAGTATGAGAAAATCAGTACAATACAGAAGATTACTTGCCTCCTTTGGGAAGGGAGTTTCATGCAGAGCAGATTGTTTGAATTGATTACTTTCTTGTGTTGCTAGTAGTTTACCTAGGAAAAAGCATTAAAAACTTTTATTCTCTAGTGTGGAAGGTAATAATAAAAAAAACCACCAGCCAATGAAACCCTGTAGGTTTCCCACTGCAAGACAATTGAAACATAATGGAAATTCAATTGATTTTCAGTGGGGAAGGCTGCAGGGCACCAATTATCTGTGCTCCAGAATTGTTGCTTGAAGTGCAGCTACACATTGAGGAGCCAATCAAATGTATTTCAATCCCTGCATGCAGTATGCTCCTGACAACAGCATAAGGATCACATTTTTCAGCTTCTAATTAAATGGACATAGCAAGACAACCTTTGGTTGGCTTTTAAAAGGAAATTTGAAATGCTCCTGAAAAAATGAATGCCACATATTCAGCTGCACTTGTGCAAAACTTTTATAAATCTCACTTTTAGTGATTATGAGTTGTATTACTTCAGCCTGTATGAATTCCAGCTTATGACCAGTACATCTATATCAGATTTATATGAAGGGCAAGTGTTAATTATAGTAGTTAAAAATATTTGAAACTGACTTTTTATTTTATTCCTTGGTCCAAATAAATCTAATAGCTGTTAAGAATATTTATTGCCTGCACATGGAAGAATTACTTTTTGGATTTTATTGAAGAGTTTTGTCATCCTCTGTGTCAGCTTCTGATGGACTGCAAGCAGATAATGACTGTCTCAGATCAAGCAGCAATGGCAAATCAAGACTTATACATAGAATGAATCTGAACTATTCAGAGCAGTGAGGTAGAGCAACAGGGCAGAGATTTAACTGCTAAGGTAAATGGGTAAAAGTGGTTGAAAATACTGGGCTAGAATGTCATCTGGTTTTTGAGGGACTGTTTTCACTTCAGGTTTTTTGTTACAATGTGGATAACATAAAAGAAAATAAATTTATTTATTTTATAAGAATTTACAAGAAGAATTGTAAATTTTTAGGTAGAAATTTTTAATGGAACAGAATAAGGAAGAGGACTGCTGTTTAGACAGCGGTTTTAGAGAAAGGTATCTTCTCCTACAGTGTATCTGAATTTGAAATAATTGACATGCATTGCATTAAGTAAGAGCGTATCTATGTTTAGATACACATAATTATTTCTTGTTCTCTACTCGATAATACTAAGCTCTTGAACTTGGAGCTTGAGGTACTTCAGCCTCAAAAAAGATTTGTGCCATCTCACAGAAGTTCAGACATCTTGAAAAATGAGGAAATATGGAAATATGTGGAATTTAATTCAGGAAAAGAGCGACTGCAGGCAGACATAAGAATGATTTTTGAAAAAAATACAAAATATAAATTAGTAAATTGTTCTCTGGGTTCCAAAACATTTACAGTTCCTTCAAGCTTTATAATGATATTTTCATGTTTAATAACTGTATTCCCAATTCTGTCATCCAAGACAAGAACAGCCTTAATATTCAGCAAGAGTGATTTCAATTGGGCATTAGGAAAACATTTCTGGTAGACCGGCTAAGGAATGTCAATAAAAGTAGCAAAATCTGCATCATTTAAAGAATGATTTAGGCAAACATCTGCTTAGAATAACATTATAGTTTTTCTTGCCATAAGATTGGGTGGAAGAGAACTAGATTACCCATTTTCCTCAAGGCAGCTTTATATTAAATTAGCAGACAAATGTGCTGAAGTTTTAATAGCTGCTGTTCATGCCTCTCATGCTTCAAATAGAAAAGAAAATGCAAATGCTTAACATGCAAGACTAACAGAGAAAGTGAGTGCCATGAAGTAGTAACTGAAGTGACTTTTACACTTTTTTCTGCTGTTTCATACTGGGGTGAGTTTCACCTCTCTGGAGAAAAATGTTTCCAGGGTCCTGTGCTAAAAGGAATTGCACACTAATGCTGTACACATTTATTGTAGACAAAGTTATGTTGTGTATACCATTAACATTGCCATTTATTCATCTTGGCTTCACTGGACTACTTAGAATGAAATATGCTCTTCAAGGTGACAAAAGAAGTCAAAGGAACTCAGAGAGACAAACTGAAAATCGGTTGGGAGGCACAGGCAAATCATTATATCAGTGAAGAAATTAACAAAAAGGATAATCTGGAATCTAATTGCTTTGATTGACTGAGATACCCAGAAATTACCAGCTTTATGTATTGTTCTGTCAATTTCTAAATTGTGTTAATTGAATAATCCACATATTTTATTTCTGAAATTGTAATTTTTTTGTCATTCTTAAACTGGATTTCTCTCTATTGCATATGGGATGTGAGTATTTTGTCCTGTATAAAGAAATAGAGTTGTGCCAGTTTCACTTTTAGCTGGAATGATAACAGTAGCATTTACATAAATCTGACTTTTGTCCTTTGCTTTCTATTAGAACCTCTATCAATAGATGGTGACATATCAATTTCCCTCCTTTAAGCTGACTTTACACTTTCACAAGTGGCTGCACAGCATGTAATTGTGATGAAATAATTCTCCTGAACTGATTATATAGCTTTGCTTGTAACTCTGGAAATTTGAATTTGTTAAATGGACACCCTTGTCCTGCTGAAGGTGGAAAGAAACATAAGGAGAAGAAAATCAAGGGAGCTTTTTTCATTAGCTTGCTCTTTGACTTTGAGAGCTGCTGATTCCACTCCAGCAAACACCTCAGATGTGTCATTCAACTCACAATCAGACTCCTACCTGTTAATGCAATCAGCTGAAATTTAAGAACAATCCAGCTCCCAAAAGGGGAAATCCAGAGTAGGACTCAGTTTTCTAAACACAGGTGTCAGCTACCCTACAGACACTCTGTGACTTCTTATCTGCTATCCAGATGCCATATCAGAAGGAATATGGGTCTTCCAGAAGTCAACACCATATTTGCCAGGCTGTTGGAGCATCCTAGATACTCTAAAGTATTTCATCTGACTAAGTGTTCTACATTACCTAAAGTGCTTGTAGATAAGAAGTAGAGTCGTATACATGTTGCAGTTCAACTCTCTTGATTCCAAGACTGTTCTGATATCTCTATTGGTGATAGTGGAAATTTGGGGTATCTCACACATCCCAGCAGCTATGGTTGGATCTCTTAAAAAGTAAGATGAGTATTGGTCTGCATCTCTCTCTTTTTCAATGTAACTATTGATGAATACAAGTTCTTCTTCTTATCAGATTCAGAGGGTTTCTTTTTTTAGTTGGTGTGCTAAGTATGTGAAATTCTGGATACATATTTAACTGTAGGGAACCAATTGCAAAATAATGCATGAAAACTCTAGGAAATATATACTATAAGCCCAGGATTGTTCCACTAAATTAAATTTAACAGAATTTTCCAATAGAATTTAATTCTTCACTCCCAGCTCTTGTAACTATACCTTTTGAATTTAATATTTCCCTCGTATCTTCACTGATACTTCACTCAATATCTTGTAAGTATACTTACCCCAGTTGTGATTCTTAGCAGACAATTTTTGTGCTGTAGAGCCTTGGGATATGTCATGCAGTTAAAATGTTATGGAAAGAATAAGGATTTTTCACATCATAAGGCAAGAAATTATTAAATAGAAAAGAAACAGATAAGTTAAATATCTAAAGAAATCACTGTCATGCCCAGGTCATGCCAAGGGCACTACAGAAATTAGTAATAAGAATGAATTAGCTGATACAGCTGCAGTGACTGCAGTCTGAAACATCTGAGAAAATGCATGGATGCAACTCCAGCAATAAACCAAAACAGATGACCAAATTTATCAGGCTAGAAATACCTGCTTGTGTCTGTTCAGAAGAAGAAAAGGAACACTGGAGTAAATAGGAAGCAAACAAAAAAAATGATGAAATAGCACCAGTTGGAGGGAGAACAGTATTTCCAAATAAATATTTAATTGCTGTGTCTAGATGGTTTAATGACAAGATCATGGGGGACCAAAGGCAATAGCTTATTAGGTACAGAAAGTGTGGGAAGCACCAAAAATTTACTGGCTCCAAAAAATGTCACCAGTAGCTTTTAGTCACCTGACTTATTGAAGGTTCACAAGTATCAGGCTGAGCTCAGAGTTAGGGGAGGCAACCATGGGTCTACTTCCCTTCAGTGCAGCTTTCCTGACGAGAAAACTCACATAGGTGCAGTAGTAAGGGATTTATTGAAAGAAATGACACCTGGATGTGGGGTTCTGTATTGAGTTGAACATTTTACAGCAATTATAACCAATCAACTAGTCAGATCACTAAGAATATAGAGAAATTTACATATAGCCCATAGGTTTTCTTGCATAAGATTTGAGTGCTTTCAACTACAGTCTGCAGTCTAATTGTGGACAGTGGACCTATCCTTGCAGAGATCCCTTCTTAGACTTATTCCTGTTAATCTAATTTGCTGTTTAATTTTGAATTGATGTATCATTTTTCCCATAATGCTCTTTCTTGCCTTTAATTTATTGTTTCTTTAAAAAATAAAAAGAAAGTTGTATTTATGGGTTCTATCATTCTTGGCAGAGTGGCACTACAAAGTTAATTATTTGTTTATGTTGAATCTTCTCTAAAGGAATTTATTTGATTGCACATCAACAAAATCACTGACTACTTTGCAGTCATACCAGTGGCATCTGAAGGGCACTATTTACCATTTTCTTCAAAAATGTCATTCTGCCTGCACCCACCATGGATATTTTTGGTGTGTATCTCTAAAGCATTCAGGAGCAGGTGTACATTTGAACAATATCTTTTACAAGAAAGACATAATACTTAAAGTTGAAACTAAGATCCTACACTATTGTAACAAAAATAATTATGGAACCAAATATGAACTTTTATTTATCTGTCTTTTTGTTACCTTGTCAGGTGTTTCTTCCAGCTTAGTTCCTTGGGAAATGTTAGCTGCAGCTCAGATAATTAAAAAAAAGAGTTCTAGGACTGCTGTGAATCTGCCAAGAACTGTGCTAAATGGAAGGAATGTGTATCATTGCACTCTTTCAAGCATGAGACAGAAGTTTTTGCTAAAATAAAGCTGGTCAGATCTGTGATTCCATTTGATTCAGAAAAGCACACCCCAGCATTTTTAGTCCAAGGATATATCACAGGATATAAGGTTTTGAGATATCCATCAACACACAGTACACAGCTAATGAATTGTTCATGGGTTCATCTCATAGGAAAAGCTATGCTGATCATCCTGTCCTTTCTCTTCAGGAAGGCACATTCCTTAAACCATATGGCAGGGTTGGATTTCTCTCTCAATCTCCTGCCTTGATTCCTCTCCTGCTTGCAGAGAGAGGCACAATTTAAACAGGAATTTGAACTATTGCAGTGAAGTTCATCCTGCTGTATAAGCAAAATTTTAGTGACCTGTCATTGTCAATGTATAATTTTGACACTGTAAGAATGACTCTTCAATATATAGCTGGTGAGAGTATTTCTGAAATGGAAAAGAAGAAAAAAAAATCATTAAAGCTTTTAGAGAGGCAATTAATTCCCTTCAGAAATTGCTTTCCACATTTTAGAGACTAACTAAATGATTTTAATGGTGCAAAGTGCTATAGCATCTGTTCATCAAGGAAGAAATAAACACCACAACATCTTCCATGATTATTGTTGCTTCTTCAATCTCTTTACCAAAGGTTTACACAAAAGTTGCTGTAACAGCAAAGAATCCATTTAATGCTAGTGCTTTTTACACCCTAATAATACTTATGTAAAAATTAAAAATCTAAGATATTTTAAATGTTATTTTATGATGAGAAAAAATAATTATGATTTTGATCTTTATTACCAAGTTTGAATTTTAACTTTTTCCCTCTTTTCTTTCCATTGACTTCCTCAATTCTTACCAGCTGGGGAATCCAGCTGAAAATCCAGTAGGGTTTAAATAGCAGAAAGGGGCTGAACAGAAGAACAAGGCTGTCAAACACATTTTCATGTTAGCTGGATATATAATTGTCATGCTTTCAGAATAGCTAAAGTGTTCCTGAACACATGGTTGAGCACTAATAAGTTTTTGTGGTATGGCTACACATGAAAATAAGGGATTAAAAGCCTAAAGAAGTAGTCATGACTTTCAGGGAGGCTTCACTCTGCAGAAATACACATCTGAGAAGAAGGTCACCTTCCTGTATAATCTTAAGGCTTTCTGACAATCTCATTCTCTGCATATTACATCCCCTCTGACTCTTTTATCAGTGTTAAGGAATTTTTTATTAAAGGTTAACACTCAGGATGTTTCTAGAGACTTTTGCTGGGAATTACTTACCTACCTGAGGCTGCAAGGCACCTGATGTTTGCTGCTCTCATGCAGCTCTTCGTGATCATTGTGTGTACTTTGCAGCTACAACCTAAGCAGACCTGTAGCATGGAAGAGATAAAAGAAAAAGGATCAGGTGAGAAACATTTATCCACTGACCACTCAGATGTTGCCATGCTATTTTCATGCATTGCCATAATCATTAAATAGTCCCCAGTCTGTCTGTCTCTTCCTACTTTATTCCTCAAAGTAAGATAACTGCATCATGAAATGCTGAGACTTTAAGAAAGTAAACCATCAGGCTTGGCCTTGGTAAATATATTTCCAGAGTACCTGTGGGTATTTTAAAAATATATTGACTCAAATGTTTCATATCTCCTTTCAAAAATGAGTCAGTACTTATATGGAATCATTCTGTTACATGGCTGAACATGGAATGGAACAGGTCTGTGAATGTCACCTGCAGTGCTGATAAAGCCTATCAAATAAGCTTAGATTCATTTTATTTAGTTTAACATAACTCAGTTTCATGTATTTATAATCTATGTACTTACTATGTTGTGAAGACATAATAAATGTCTAGAGGAAAGGAAGCTGGACATAAGTTTCAGTGAAAATGTTTTATCTGGTTAATGACTAGAATAGTAGATTACTGTTTTTACAGGTTTGAAAGATTTATAGACATTTTTGTCTTTGGAGACTACTGAAGATGGAAAATTTTCCTTTCTTCTCTTCCCAACTCACTTTTACAACTGACTATTATGCTGTGTTCTATGTGTATATGTAGCTGATTAGCCCCCTCAAATCATGGCCTACCTGTTCCATTTTATATATTTATACTGTACTTTAGTATCACAGATATTATTTTCACAATACTGTATTTTTGCATAGTCTGTGAGATCAGAAGTGCTATTAGGGAAGTAGTTTCTAATAGTTTGTCTTACCCTACTCTGAAGATAATTTGGTACTCTATAACAGGAAAATAAGATTATTTGTTTTTTCATAAAAAGATGACGATGAGGGTGGTAGATCTTTTTCTTCCTGGTTGTTATATTATGGCATAGATATGGAATAGACAACTGAAGGGGAAAAGTTAGTCTGGTCTTTGTTTTTAGTCCTTGACTTCTCCAGTGAAATGGAACTGAGACCTTGCTGAAAGCCTGATTGTATTGTCAGGACAGAGTCAGGGAGGGCAAATGAAGTAAAAAAAAAATTTAAGATTTTTTCTTCCCCTCTGACCTGGTCTGAACTTGAGCTGAAGTGGTTTTGAAGGTGAAATTAAGAAGATCCTTCATGTGTGTGACAGCATCTTAGATTGAAACCTTACTCAGTTTCTTAAACGAATTGGGTCCCTAAGGGCTCGTGACTTGTGGGATATCTTTGTGAAGTGCAAAAATCACCCCAACTAGAAGCAGTCTGAGCAGAAAGACTACAGGACTGTTCCAAGACTCTTCTCCCTTTCTGGACTGCTGTTGCTGGAACACAGCCCACTAAGTGTCCTGGTACTCCAAGTGCAGGAATGCACAGAGAAAGCTGATACAGGTACTGATAGACTAATGCTTATACAAACATTGAAAACAGAACTAGGTAATAATTTTGCAAGAAACAGATGACTTATCAGCCCATACGTTTTGTGTTCTTGCAGCACTATTTTCCAACGTGAATGTCTGTATTCTATTACCTAATTTCATAATAAACTTATCTCTTTTCTCTGTTTTTCTTTCTGCTAACAGTTACACCTTCATTGTGCAAAAGATCTCCAGTAAATGGTAACAGATACCAAGGGCTCTGGAAGAAAAGCTTGACACATTCAAAATAAGGACTCTGCTCTCTGAACTCCTGCAGAAGCATCTCTTCCTGAATCAGCTGCACTTTCAGTGAAGCAAATAAAACTCTTAGAAATATAATAGTACTTAGAAAATGAGAAGTAGACTGCTTCCTCTTCTTTGTAAATGATGATTTTAGCAGAAGGAACACACCAATTCTAACCTAGTGTAAGTAAAAATCTAATGTTCCAGTCAAGGGCATTTTTATTTGGTGTAAGCTGTAATGGTGTTCAGCAGGAAGAAAGACTTTTAAAATTGCCTATAAATTAAATAAGAATGAGACACAATTTCTCATTAAGATTTTTCATTAAAAATTTAAGTAAATTTTGCAGTTTTAGAACTAGTAGGTTCAGGTTTTAAAATACCTATAGCATAATCAGATATATAACCCAAAAGACAAAGGTTTGGCCTGTTTTTTTTTTTTTTGTCAGAGTGACTGTCACTTGAGTCCTTTTTTTGTCCAGGAATCTCAGCAAACAGCTTTCAAGTTTATAGTTTCATTATATAATAAATA
Source organism: Calcarius lapponicus (assembly GCA_039654755.1). Classification (NCBI taxonomy): domain Eukaryota; kingdom Metazoa; phylum Chordata; class Aves; order Passeriformes; family Fringillidae; genus Calcarius; species Calcarius lapponicus. Next base: position 61,200,915 of record CM077462.1, on the reverse strand, counting down.
CAATAATAAACTTTTCCAATAGTAATTCACATGCTCTGTGATTGTAATATGAGTAGGGATGAACATTCAAGTAAGAAGACAAGGCTGATCAGTCAGATGGTAGCCTTTGACATTTCCATTTTATAGAATATGTTTTCACAACTATCCAGTTCCTGCTTATGGAAAATGAATTTAAAAAGGAAAAAAAATCACCACAAATCCTCTTTCATAAAGTTTGTAATATCTTCAGGATAGTAAAATTTTTCAGTAAGACAGACTGAACAGATTTGACTCTGTCTGATAGCTTTGATTTCTATTCCTAATACTGGACATTTTACCCCACCAAAATTAAATGTGAAGTGCACAACTAAATTAGTGCAGAGCAAAATCCAGGATTTCCCTCATTTTCTGCTTCACCTCATTGGATCTCTGACTTAGGACTTTTGTGTTCCTTGCTCAACAGTTTCCCAGCTTCCACTGAAAGCATCTAGAGCTCCCTTCCACCTCACTCTTCCACTGCAAGCTTGTTAGTCAAATGACCAGGGCACTCACCTGAAACAATGCAGCTTTAATCTCACTCTGTCTCATGAGGAAATTGAACCCACGTCTCTCATTTCTTTAGTAGGAACTGCAGCCCTGAGCTAGCAGCAGTGATGATCTGGGCAGCAGACTACCAGATTCACTGACAAAAGGCTGCTGAACTCAGAACAGGGGCAATCTGCTGCTTCTGGACCTGGCCATATTGACAGGTCTGCTCTAGCAAGTATGTATTATGCAAATCAAGGTCAGTGGTACCACTTTTCCTCGCTGTGCGCTTTTGAATTAAAATAACCATGAGTGATGTGTTTTGTGTTGAACTCAATGCTTCTCCAGTGGATTAGACATGATCTGAACATACACGTAATGAATTGGCACTTCTTGGGGACATCTTCTTTATGATTTAGGGTCACTTTGGCATTTGTGGCAATGGCACTACCAGCACTTCTGAGTGTGCCTGGATTCCTACCCTTTGGGCACTGAATCACTATGGAATGATGAGGCCCTCTTGGAACCACCTCTTGCTGTGGGTGCTGGTCCTATTTTGCTATTTTTCCATTTTCTTCTTAAATTTTCTGCCCTTTCCTAATATGCTAGCCCAACACACATTGAAATGACTTAATGGCAGCTGCAGTGGTGTCAGACCATATCACGACATCCACAGGTCTGACCCTCAACTGCGAAGCCATTCTTTAGGTGTGTTATCTCAAATAAATAGAAGGCTATGGGACCCTTTGAATGCATTCACCTATGACTGAACTTTTGATAAACCAATTCATTTGAACCTAATCAGTCATTACGCTCAATCTTGTTCTGCGTTATCTAGCAGTTTCTTTCTAATAAAATTTTATTGCAAATTTGATACCATGAATTTGATTATTTATATTCAGGAAAAAGTTATATAAATATATAGTGAAAAAATGAGGAAAATCTTCTGTTTAGAGTGGATGAGTAGATAAGTAGAAGAACTTTAATTTTTCTGAGTTCCAGTGAGAAGGCTGTATTTACCTTTGTTTACCTTTGGCTATATCTCTGGGCAGAGCTGCACCTATTATAAATTAGCTCAGTCAGTCTGGAATCAGTGAAGTTAAACAGATTTATTTCAGGCAATGTTTCAGTCTTTTATATCCTTCTTTCCGATCACTAACTCCCCAGGATTGTGTGACAGTTAGTTTGCCTTGGTATTTTGAAGCAAAAGGGTAGAGATAGACAAAAGTAACCTTTAGATACTGAATTCAGCATTGTGTTTACTCTGTTCTTCCCTGCTCCTAAATTTTAGGAAAAAATTTCATTTGCTGGACTGACCAACACAACCTTCTTTAAATATCCATATCTCAAAATCAGAATAGAGAAATTTTAAAGCTTTGTGAATACTTATACAGTGTAAATCGTTGCTGGAATACCTTCTAAAATACAGCCAAATAGTTTTGATAATTGTTCTGTTTAATTCCAAATGAAATATGGAGACATATTTTAGGTAGTTTCATTGTTATTTAGATAACTGAAATAGTAAATAAACATATTTCTTACAATGTCCAGATGAAATGGTTCAACCTCTCTATAAAACACTGTTTTTCAGGTGGAGATTACAGCTGCTCTTTAAAGCTTTTCCAGACTATTGAGTTGAATAAGACAAAGTTTATGATGTGTCTGCATTGCGCAAAAGGTCAGACTCATTGTATGCAATCAAAATCTCCTGGAATGGTGTAAGCTTTGTGTCATTTTGGCTACAACATTAATCTGCTGATGAGTCTTGGTGGTCATCCTGCTCATCTCAAAAAAGTGCTTGCAGCCTGCACTGCAACAGACGACCCAGAAAGCAAAGAAAATCAAGGGAAGTGTAAATAATGCATTGTCATTTCTTTGTTTAGTAACAGCAAAGAGAGAAGGTTTGAAACATTTTTTTCTTAATGTATTATGGAAGGCTTCAAAAAATTTATTAACTCCTTAAAAAACCTCAAACAACAGGTATATGGTATTTTTTTAAAATAACTCATTGATATACTGAAGCTATTGTATCAAATATTGTTTATTTACATGTGGGCTGTCAGTTGAAACTATTCATTACCAAAGATAACAGGCACTGCCATCACAATCAATGGTTTAGTTTGCCAATAAGTACAGGGTTGTCAGTCTGCAAAAAGAATTTAAAAAATTTGTTTATAGTGAACAGAAAGCAGTAGGATATCATGATGCACCTGGACTAGGCAAGAGTCTGAATATCAGTGGGAATCAGAAGATTTTCTTTCCAAAAAAACTTTTAATTTATAAAAAATAAACACAGGAAGACAGATAAAAATAATAAAAAATAAACACAAGAAGAGCTCTTTCCAAACTAGCATTTGTTTTGTATCACTTTCTGTCAGTATTTTAGCTATCCATATCATCAGAGAATTAATTCTCCATGCAGAAATTGTGCTCATACTAATCTGTTAGCTTCTCTCTTCATTAAAGGTTCACCATTGAACTTCCCTATATTGAAACTACTTAAGGTTTTGCTTAAGTTTAAACATATGCCTAAGTCCTGTTAAAACCAAGGAAGATTTAGATGTGAGAATAACTCATTGTTACACTGATGCAGACTTAATGGACCACTAGACATTTCTAAAGTGGCTTAAGTTGATAGAAAGACCTCTGTTGATTGAAATGCTTTGTAGGTCAGGATCTATCTTCCCTCACTCTGTAGAGACACTGCAGTACTTGCTAATTCAGCCAAATGTTTTTACATTCTTCCTTGTTGAATGGATGTTTTAATTCAAAGTAACTAGTTGGGTGCTTTTTTTCTCCATGCAAGTACAACAAGTGTGCAAGTGCCATAACACAGTACTGAAAAGGCTAAATTCTCATAAAAAAGTAATCAGTAAAAAAAATGAGCAGTTTGGGCTGAAGTTCCTTTCTAGCAACCTCCAGAAATTATTGCTTCAGGTACCGACAGAAGTGTTTTCAACCCAAATATTTTATTCCTTCTCTCTATTTAAACCAATATGACTAACATTATTAAAAAAGTATAGAAGTAATTACTTAATAAGAAAGGCACTTACTGAACACTTATCTAGATACTTACCTCTGTACTAACCCATAATAAGTCTTTGTGGTAAGAAGTGTTTTTATAAAGGCAGCAAACATTAAAAAGTAGTTTATATTTTATTAATAAAATAAGACGAAGAAAAACAGTTTACTGATTACATTGTATTTCCATTTAGTAATATTTTACTCTTCATTTCCACGTGAGAAATTGAAGCCAATAGTAATTCCATAATAAAGATAAAGAAAAGGTCTAACCTAAAAGGTGTTTTTGCTGGACCATTTTCCCTGCAGAATGGGTTTTGGGTGACATTCTCAGTGCAGAATGTGCAATCAAATTCTGCACTGTAGAGAAGAGATTTGCATCCACAGGCAGACTAAAAGAGAGTGTTTTGGCATAAGTTTCTAATTAGTTCTCCTTGTGCCAAATTTGTTCTCACTTGCACTAGTCATCAATTTTGCCATTAGCAACTTATATTGAAGAAAGTGAAAGAGGAATTCTGTTTTCTTAATTCTGTCCTAATTTTCATACTTTATTAATAAATAACCTGCAACAATCTAGATGTTATTGACTTCCCCTGTCTGTGATTTCTTGAGTTTTATTAGTAGCATTTTTCTGAGGAATAGATTTGATTTCTTTCAGCATGAATTTATCCTTCTCAAATTCTAGGAGGGAAGGAAATCCATGCTGAAGAACTCTTCAGCTGGTCCTCTATGACATTGAATTCTCAGGATAAATTGACAATATATTTTCATTTTACCCTTGCAGCTCTTCATCTTCTTGAGGTTCAGAAAATATGGCAGACTACCACTAGACCTCTGCAACACTGAACCTTGCAGCATGATTTAAGAATGATTTTCATTTTAGGCTTGCAGACTTAAGACTCCCATAAATGGGAAAATATGGCAAGTTTAGCTGTATAACTGCAGCTCTAATTCCCACTGGTTTGTTTTTGTGTTTGCTTTGGAGAGATTTTTCTTTTCTAATCTTTCTTCTGCTAAAATAAAAAAAAATCAAACATCCAAACTTTGGGTAAATGCTTGCATATTCATAATTCCCATAGTGGTGGAATCAGAATTTTTCTTCTAATTTCTTGCGTCTGGAGATATGCAGGGCAGCAGAAAAGAAAACACATTTTTTTTTTTAAATTATGTACTAAGTGGATCCTGATGCCCACAGGCAAACAAAGGAATGTTAAGAAAGTGGCGCAAATGACAGAATTTATGCGTCTGCAAGTGGGAAAGAAAATTGCAGTTGGAGTTAAACACTTGTATGTGATAAAGAATCAGTGGAGTTAAGGGTCTATTCAGATAGGATGTAAGGTAACTCTTACTCAGTTTTTGTAGGAAAACAAATCCTACAAAATGTTTGGAGCTTGAGTTCAGTTCAAAGAGAAATCCAAGAATGTGTCTGGGCCTATCTACAAATCACAGAATCACAGAAGGGTTAAGGTTGGAAAGGATCACAGTAGGGTCATCTGGCCGACCCTCCCTGATCCAGCAGGATTTTCCTGGGACACATGGCATAGGATTGTGTCCAGACAATGTGCCCTGCTCTGGATGACAGCATCAATAAAACACAGAAGGTAAATGCTTGCATCCAACTGAGGAGTAATGTTCAGCTTAGAAAACCCCTTCAGCCTTCTCCTCTCTGGTCACAATGAATAGAATTCCCTTAGTCTGCCCTGGCACATCATGTGCTCTTGTCCCCAGCCATCTTTGTTGATGCTTCTCTGGATTCCCTCCAGCATGTCACCGACTTTCTTTCATTGCTGAGTCCAAACCCAGACATAACACTTCCCATGTGTCCCTACAAGGGCCAAAGAGAGGAAATAACCATTTCCCTCACTGTCTTAGCTATGATATTAAAGCAGTATGTGGGTAGGCCCTCACTGCTGCAGAAACACACTGCCAGCTTGCATTCCACTTGTTCAGCATGAGCATCTCATGTTCTGCAAAGCTGCTTTCCAGTAAGCCAGCCCCCAGATTTTGTTTTACATGGGCTTATTCTGCATCACATAGTTTATGTATGGGTAAAATTAGTGTGCTCTGTGGCAGTCCATTTCTCCAGCATGAGAACCCTCAAAAAAAACCTGCCCTGCTCTCTGCCCAGCAAGTTGCTCTTTTCTCCTTGGTTTGAATTTGGTTTGTGCACACTCATGTCAAACTCCAAGCCATTACTTGCTGGAAAATACATTAAAGCAGTACTGATCAAAGGGAAATGTCATTCATAACTGGCTACCAGTGGGATTTCACTGAAGCTGCCAGTCCAGTCATTTGGCTACACACTTTGTATTCAACACATTTAGTATGTTGACTGGATTTAGACTTCTAAATGAAATATTAGTATGGAAAATGTAAGGAAAACCTTGTTACAACCAAGGTAACTGATGTCCACTGGTCTCACATCACCTGCAAAACCTTGTCTCACTGCAGTTGTCTCACTGCAGAAGGTGCAACTTGCCTTTGGTAAGTCCATCATGACTGCAGTCATTTTACTGTTCTTCAAAGACCTGGATGCAGATTTCAGGTTTTGCCCCACAGCCTTCCCAGAGACTAAAGTAAGACTTAGAGTTTCCTATCTCCTCCTTTTTGTCTTTTTTGAGATGATACTGGTCAGCTCCATCAGCACTCTCCAAGGTACTTCATCTGGCCCAATTTTCTGGTTAATTTGAAGTCTTTAACTGGGATGCAGAAACTAATATCAGATTGACATTTTCCTAATAGACCCACATTTATAAATTTATCATATGACCTCAACATTCCTCACATGGCTCTAAACTGTATCTCTTTCATCCTGTTAGCAAGTTTCAATTTCTGTTCTTTTAGCTGTCTGCATTTCTACAAAACTTCTGTTGCCTGTCCTCTTTTGAAGAGGTAAGATTAATTTCCAGGCTTCAGATATGTGCAACTCATATAAAAATTTGACTGGAAAATTTGGTGTTCCCTTTCCTGCTTTAAAGAGAAATTGCACACTACAAATCTTGTAAACCGCAGCTAAACCTCTTTCTCTTCCCAAGCCATATGGCTATGTCCTTTCTTGTCCTTTGAGGCCCACAAACATCATCTCATCTAAAGTACTCTAAGTCATTAAACTCCACAATTAGTGGGGCTCGAATCCTTTTCTTCCTTTCATTTTTTTCCCTACTGTTAATGCCACACCACAAGTACACTCACATTAGAGCCGTTTATTTGCTGAACTGAAAAATCAATGTGTTTGCATCTAATTGACAAGCTTAATTTGAGCAATTGCATCTATCTAGTAAGACCACTTTTCATACAGGACTTTCACAGCATGTGAATCTCAGATTACTCCTAGAAGAAATTGGTACCATTATCTTTAGCTTCCAGAAAGCTAACTTGAACCATAGATACTTACTGAAGTATTTCTGCAGGGTAAGGACAGCAGTGCAGTTTGACCATGTACTCAACTAATGTTGTTTCCCCTGACTGTCTTAAAGAAACCTTCCTTAAGGCTCTCCAAAGCATGTCAAATATTTCAAGTTTTAAATTTTCAACCTGGACAGCATAAAACACTTGGACTTCTGCCCCTCTGTATCAAAGAACCAAAGCCAGGCAGCTACATGGGAGAACACACTTGGGTAACAAGGACTTTCTTGCTTACTAACAAAGAAAAAACTCTACACTTTTCATACATTACATTTCATACAATGTAATAATGCTATGGACTTTAACCTAATCATCCTCTGAGAGTTTTCAGCCTGATACAGTTACCACCTCCAAGACAGGAGACTCTTTGTAGTAGAAGGATTTTTCTTAAGTTCAGGCCTGAATAAAAATAGTTTAAAGCAAACAAAGAAGCTCAGGTAGTTTTTCAGGACTTGAGATATGGATGTAATTGGGGTTTTCTGACACACCTAAACTAAAATAAATGCATAGGTGTCTTAAAGAATTTATTTTTAAAAAGGCCTATTTGTAACAATAATCATAAATTAGGTAGCTGGTTTAAGATATTTGTGACCAGATTTGTTTTCTACTGACTGAACATATGTGACGCATTGTGGCATTTTATCTTTCTTGAAGAGGCTTTATTGGGTGCAATTTTTGATCATAGTTATATAGTGAAAATCATTATCTAGCCAACATCTCTTCACTCAGGGACACTGGTTTATATAAAGCTATATAAAGAAACTTTTAACAGGAACTTTTTTAAATTCCCCAGTCAATGTTGCCAAGACTTCTAAAACGACTTTTTAAACTTCTTCCTTTGCTGAATTGCTTTATCCTATTGGTCATTTCTATGTTGGATTCTACATTAAAAAATAAAGGATCTATTCATTCTCTTGACACCTTTTATATCTTTTATATCTTTTATCTCTTCTTTAAGAAAACATCTGGCCATTAGCATACTAATGACATCTCTGCTGGTTCTTAATGGATCTTCTTTTATCTTTATGATACCATCTGGTTTCAAGTTACTTTTAAAGAAAAAATAGGTAAAAAAGTTAAACATCACAAAGGCTGTCCTCTTCATTGTTGAAAAAGACTGTATGTAGGTATTTAGTCCCATCCTTTGCTGAATCTCTTCTCCCTGGTGCAGAAATAGAATCCTAGCATGGTTTGGGTTGGAAGGGACCTTAAAGACTATCCAGTTCCCATCCCTTCATACCACAGACAGAGACACCTTCCACTAGACCAGGCTGGTCAGAGCCTCATCTAGCCTGGCCTTATCCATGTTATCCCACTCTTGTGTTTTCAAAAGTGTCTAGATGTTGAGCAAATAATCAGGCGTGTAGTGATACTTTGCCTCCCAAGTTTTGCAGGTATCTGGGGAGAAATGCCACCTTGACAAAGGTACAAAAGTGAAATTCACTTCTTCCCATCCAAATAACAACCACAATGATGATAACAGCAGATATTTGCCTCCCTTTCCTGCTCATTTCTTTGAATAAAGAGAACCTGTGTTGCACAGCAGAGCAAACCTGGGTGGGGTGAACAGTAGGATACATCCTTGCTCTTCATGACTCCTCAGGCTAGCTGAGGGAATCATGAACATATAACACTAAGTACTTTGAAGAATTTTGCTTGCAATGTTTGCTTTGTTGTATCAGCTTTGACCTACACAGGTTACTTCTTCTGTTGGCATCATGCCTGTTGCACCTTCTGAAATGTGTAATACAGTGACTTTGTTGGTTTTTTTTTAATGAGAAAATGTGTTTAAATATTTCATATATTATTATTGTACCTTGCATTCTTTTAATGTAATATCACTGTTGGATAAAAATAAATTAAGGTAGCTCCAGATAATAAAGCAACTGCTGTTGTAACAAAAAAATTAGGTGAATCAAAGACCAAAACTTTATTGTTGGTAAGTGTAAGTGTTAGAGGTCTTCATAAACTTGAGACATCTTTCAATGTCATCATCAGACTTTTACTAATTAATTACTTGTGAATAAATGTTTCAACAACTGGCTTCTAGGCAAAATCCTCTGAGGTTCACAGCCAACATCTCTAAAGTGTTGAGATAGTATACTGCTACAGCACTTCAAGTTGTACTGATCAATCACATATCTTTCAGTAAATTAAAATATTTTTGCCTGTATTCTGAAGAAAGATCTTAATTGAAAACATGCAAGCATGTAGTGTATAAAAATTAGTTTAAGACACAAAATCCAAAAGCATCTCAAAGACCATTGAGTGGTGTTCATGGGCATGCTGGTACATGTATGCATACAGCTGGGGAGGTTTCTTCTGAGTTCTGAATATCAAGGAACCAATGATTTGGCAGACATCACTAGGTACACATATTTTTCATGCTGTTTTTCTTTACTGTACAAATAGTACTCAGTTTTGGCAAGAAATTATATTGTTAAGTTTGGTTGTGCAAATATCCCTGGAAGTGGCTACCCATGGAAGTGTTCAAGACCAGGCTGGATGAGGCTCTGAGCAGTGTAGTCAAGTGGAAAGTGTCCTTGTCTGGGGCAGGGGGATAGGAACAATGTGATCTTTAAGGTCACTTCCATCACAAGGTATTCTGTGAAATGCAGTTCCATCTGGACTTTAAGGGAAATGTATTCTTCCATCCCCCTGCCTTTTCCACCGCTCAGCTCAGTGATGTGTGGGGCTCTGCTGTGCCGTCAGGTGCCTCTGTGTAGCCCAGCAGCCCCTGGAAGAACTGACAATTGCTTCTGTCCCTCTGTTGGTCTGAAGTGCATTTTCTTGGCTAGAGGCAGAAACACAAGAGTGCTTTGCTCTGCAACTTAAATTCACAAAGTACTTTCCAAAAACATCAGGTCCAGTATCCTAACCAAATATCTGCTTTTGTTTTATGGTATATTTCTCAACCTGTCTGTAGTTAGAGATCATAGCTGACAGAAAAAAAAATTCTGCAGAATCATTTCTGAGGAGAAAAGTCCATTCTGGGGTATAGCTGTACCCCAACAGATCATCTCCAAATATTGTTACATTTCTGTGCCATGTATTTCAATATACTACAGGCATCTGGGGAAATATGTTGCAGGAATTTAATATTTTTTGCAATCACATTAACAAAAACTGGAATATATCTCTTTGAGAAGATGAAAATGATTATGCTCTCTTTTTTATCCTTCAGTTTTAGTATCCAATTTTTTTACACCATCTGTAAGAACTCTTACTCTTAACATAAGATACTCTTATTTTTCCCTCCCTCTTCTTAGTGCATTCTTGTGTGCAGTAGTGAGCTTTAATAATGATGATGTTATTGTCACTACTACTGACACAAACACCTGATCAGCAGAACTGTTGTTTCAGGCTCCCTGAAAATTTCAAGCAAATTTCACTGTGCATGTGTGGATATTTTTAGGACATGTTGTTTGAAAATATGATTTGTGGAGTATTTTGAAAAGATAGTTAAGACCGGAGAAAAACTGTGGGGAATAATAATAATCGAAGAAAAAAATGTCTTTCATCTTCAGCTAGTTCTCTATCAAATTAAAATATATATATTATATAAATGTGAAAAGTACTTTTTAGCTTCCTTCAAGTCTCTGGCACAGAAATAATAATAATATGGCAGGTTAACTCTATTGTGCAGGGCCAAACTAACAGGTCATAAATCTGGCATGTTTCTGTGTTTGTTAAAGTCTGGGAAAAATATTCCCCCTGGTATTAGAGAGGAGAAGATCTGACCTGCAGAGTACTCCTGTGACACTAAATACACAAAACTTCCTCATCAATGTGGAGCTGTGAGATCAGCTCTGTAGATGGCAGTAACTGATTAGCTGTTTGTAATCATAGTGTCAGCACCTCAGACTTTCAAATCATCCACTCTCAAAATCTGGCACAGTTTTTTTCGTGAAAAGAGCAGCTTTTCCCCATTCTTCATGACTTACTGTATTAAGCTCCCAGGGTTTGCTCAGTATCATCCTTCTGTTTTCTGTTTTATTGGCTGTGGTCTGGAAAGCCATTGGAATGATTTTCCAAGTGTAGCTGGTTAGTCATCTGCTACTCTAAATATGTTTCCCTTCCAGAACTACCAGGAATTGAGTGCATTTTTTGTAATTGCTAGTTCAAAGATCTCCTGCAGATCTGTTATGTTTTTCCTACACTTCATCCCCTTTACTGGATCACAGCAAATGATTTTATTTTTCATTTGCTGTAGAAGAACAAATATAATTTTTGTTTAATGTCAGCAAGCTTTAAAAGACTTGATATTTAACTGGTGTTAATTAAGAATAGTTTTTAAACACATCTTCTGTCTCTTTATTTATAGAAGAAAGGCAATTAGGATAGATAATTCCTAATGTCATCTTAGTTCTCTGACCACTGTCTTGATTTTAGCGTAGGTCACATTTATAAAATGTCAATGTATTCAGATAAATTTGTTATTCTACTCAGCCATTTTATTTAAATGTTCTCATGAAGATGTAACAGACAAGACTGGATAAAACTCCCACTGGTGTCTTGAGAGGAATTTCAATGGGTTCTTCTTTCAAGTCTTCAAAGAGTATGTTTATGCAATTTATTGCTTAGTGTTACAATGAGTCAGATTCTGATGGGTCTTCTGCTTATTCTACAAATAACTCTACAAATTAACATTAGTGACATGGCTGAGATCCTGTGCTTCCATTGTCATTGGTATTTGACTCAAAAGGGACATGCCAAATGTAGTAGAATGTATTTGATCTGCACATTGAAAGGGCACTTTAAAATGATGATCAGTATCACCATCCCTTCTCTGCATATAGAGAAAGGTGGGAGAACAGACTTACTAAAAAAAGTCAGATGTAAGTTCAAATCCTGTTTTATGTTTCATGTCACTGTCTCTTCCGATTCATTAACTCTTAATAATCTGGTGTATTTGAACAGGATGTTGCCTTTTCATATTATTGGTGACAAAAAACTTGTTATAAGAGTCTAGATAGATTTTATGTAGGGATTTTTCTTTAAATTTTTTTGGGGTATTGTAATGTAATTTTGAAAGAAAAAAAATTATATCTAAATATTGCCTCAATAACTGTTAACATTTTGTTCATTGAGGGAGTTTATTTTAGCTTTTGAAAGCAGTAAATATTAATAGTATGTTGCATTTATTACCTTTTGGTAACAAAGTATTTATCTGCACTTGAAGTTAAACAAAATATGAGATTTATGTCTATCTTAAAATTACTCTCCTTGGGAACTACTTCCACATATTTATTTTCCCAGTACTTCCAATTAGTAATCAATTTCCCTTCAATAAATTGATGAATAAAAAGACCCACTTGCATCAGAAATAATCTGGATACGGAATAGTGAAAACATGAAAATATGGCACAAAAATGCTTGTTTTTGTACAAACAACTGCTTTGGATACAGCCTATCTTTCATTCTCTTTTTGGTACATATCTAACAAAAAAAATCTAAGTGACTGAGTCTCCTACTCAGAACAAACCTTTAATAATGCAGCAGAAACTAATAAAACACTGCTAAATTACTTAATTTGCTATGAGGCAAGAGATTATCAAAGTAAGACTAAAGATCAGTTCATTACCTGTCTATGAATCCTTACATGAATGCCTTATTTTGAAGAATTAAATAATTTATATGGTTTCCATCTGTTTTTGTCCTGTTTTAAAAAGGAAGCTTGTTTCATGCACTTGAATTTTTGTTAAGAAAGTACCCTGTCTTGATTGTCATCAACTTTTCCTAATCCAGTGGAAGTAGTGAGGAGATTTGAATTTTAAAATATTCTAAACTGTGCAATAGGGGGACATTCTTGACTAATGTAATTTAGAAAAATAATAAGTAGATTGAGGTTTGACACACATTTAATTCTGCGGTTGTCCTTTACCAGGTGCTGCTGCTCTGAATGGTCTTCCTGGCTAGATCAATCATATGGAATCTATACATATGTAGCTAAACACGATCCACAGAAAAATGTGTATATGTAGAGCATATTCTGTTTAGCCTCTAGGAAGTAATTTCATAAAAAAAAAAAAAAAGGGGGCTTTTAATCATCCAGTGTTCCAGTTTTCAGTAGTTAATTATGATGAAAAGGGAGCTCTCCTCCAGTCTATGAAAAAAAAAGGATAATCTACTTCTGCAGATATATATGTTATGTAAGATGTTCCCTTTTTAAGTCTAAAAAGAATCAAAGAAAATATATGCTTGCATGTGTTATATAATATATTTTTTTATACAGACAGAACATTGCAAGATATTCAAAAGAGCAAAATTTCCCAGCATTTTTAGCTTTTCAAGAGAGGAACGAGTCCCTAATACATTTTGGGGTTTTTCTCTAATTTTTAAAAACCAGATCCTATGAATGCTCATTTTCCTAAACTTTAACTTAAAAAAAGCCAAAATCAATCATCCCAAAAAACCCCAGTCATCAAATCAACCAACCAGTACGCCAAACCCAGTAAACCACCAAAAAAGTGAAGCTGCATGTCACAGTTTGAAGTGTCTTTGATGTCCCCTGTTGAGAGAAGTGTTGTTGTAGTCCCGATCTGTAGTATCCAGGCTGCTGTTGAATCCATCTTCAGCTCAAAAGGGCACAATCTGATACTAGGTGAACCCAGATTTTCAAATATTTTCTTGTCTCTTTAGTAGGATCATTGAAATTATGAGACTGATCAACTCATGCCAGACTCTAGCAACCTTTCTCCAACACTGGTCAAAACTGCATGCAGAACTAGACCATTGAGAGGAATGAAAGAAATACTTAAGAGTACGAAGATCTAGAATAGTGCTCCTAGTGAGAAAAATTCTTCCAAATTGATGAAAAACAGTGAGATATTCTGCTTCCCAGCAAGTCTTAGGATTTCCAGATGACCCTTGGTTAATGAAGTCCCCGCCAACCGTCAAGCAAGCTGTCCAAAAATGAGTATGTACAAGTGACTTTTGATGACTGTAAATGCAGGCTGAAGGAAACTGAGAAATTGTTACAAACTGCTTTCAAGTAGCTGGATACATTTCTTTGTGCATTAATTTTCTTTCTGATGAGCTGAACCCTTCTGTGAAGCCCAAAGATTTGTTTAAAACAGCAGGTGTCTAATGTGCAAGAAGACACTTCTCAGACATGTCCTGAGTCACCCTGAGACCTCTGGGCATTTTTTTCATGTAGACCACAGTCTGATGAAAGTCAACCTTTTGCCTTTTAGCCCTACTTCACCCCTACCCACTCTTTAAACCAGAGTGCTCACAGCCTTTCAGGGATGCTTAAAACAAATTGAGTTGCTGTCAAACAGCTCAGAAAATGAGTGCCTTCCTCTTCAAATCTTGGCAGATAGTCAGGGTTTTTTTGCAAAAAAATTGCTTGTCTCTACTCTTAAAATAACTGGAATAAGATTGTGTGCAGTATTGAATCAAAGAATACATGAAATGCATTGTTTGGTAAAAACAGTGCATAAATCATGAGTTATGAACAGTTGGGGATGTAAGTTTTTTATTAGGTCCTTCATCTGGCAGAGTTTCATTTGACTTCCATGGGAATTTCCTTTGATGAAGATACTAAATAGGGAACTGTTTTACTGGATGAATCAGATGATTATTTATTTTACACGGAGGACGGCATCTTCGTATTTCAATACATATTAACAAAGCATGAGCAGAAATGTAGGTTAAGCCCTGGTTACCTGAATTTTTGAAAGGTGACAACATACCCTGCAACTGAGGTTAAATTAGGAGGAGTGAATATATAGGAAAAACTACTACTGCCTACACTTTACTGTGATGCATTGCTTGTCCCCTGTGGTGTTGGCAGGGTGCCTCAGGTTATATCCTCATTTACCTCTTGAGCTTAGGGAGGCAATTATGAAATCCTGTATTAAGTAGATTTAACTTCACAAAGGTGAGTTTGAAGTATCCCTGTGCTTGGAAAGCTTAACACAATGTTTTTTGATAGGGCTAAATTTCTGCCTTTGGAAAAACCTAGGTTTGTGTTCAGTTTAAGGAAGAACATATCTTGTCCTTCCTGCCTCTTGGATAACACTTACTGTAATAGACATACAATTGAGTCACCTCAGGTAGGATAAGGTGATACAGGAGTAAGGAAACAAGAAGATTTTTTCAGTCCTAGATATCTATTTAAAGGGAGGATGAAATGCCAAATTTCTGGACTAATAATCAAAGATTATTATAGCATACTCCACAGCAGTTCACTATACGGTCTCTACTCAGGTGAGGGTATGTGCTCCTTTAGCACCAACCAGTTTTCCTGGTCCTTCAGCAACATCCCTGGAAGATTCTTCAACCATGAAAACATTGTTGTTGGGATCCCAGCTGAGACCTGAAGCCTCATTGATACAAAGCTGTGAAGAGCAGTGGATTGAATCCCTCTGGAGATATTTGTTTCTTCGCCTTATCTCTAGAAGGAGCTTAGGACATGCATGATACTGTTTTCAGCACCTAATCTCTGGTCAGAGTATTAGGGGACAGATAATGATATTTTCTTTACTTTTTTTTACTTTTTTTTTTTTTCCAAGCAGGTACAAACCTGCGTATATCTCACTTTCTTCAGAGTTTTCTGCATCACTCTCTGGAAAAGTTGCTAATCTGACACTTTGCAAGTGTGTCACATTGCTCCACGTGTTATATATGCCTCTTCATTCATTCCAGAACTCTCTGTGTCACATGGCATCATCCCTAGCTGGGGTGTCCATTTATATCACAACATATCCTGCGCATTTATCAGATTTCTTTAATTCACAAATAAGGAAACTAGGCTGGTGTAAATTTTGTAAAAAGCCAATACACTGTATCATACTAAAGAAGCTTTCCTGAAAGCTTCAGGTCTCAGGAAATTGCATACCTGTGTTTCCGAATTTGTGAACCAGGCAGTTAGTTGCTTCAGATTCCTGCTAATAAAAACTCTGCAAAATTTTAGTTTGTTAGGATCTACAGACTTTTTGTCCTAAAAAAGTATATTTTATGGAAATTAAGGCTACTTGACCAGCTCCAAAGTGGTAAACCTCGACATTCGAACTGTCACTTTACATCAGTTGAGAATCTGACTTAATTCACTTCTCCAAAGAAGAGCCATTGCTCTCCATGAGTTTTACATGATACCAGATCACTGCAAAAAGCCAAATAGGCATTTAATTCTCCCTAGCAAAAACAGTTTTTGAGCAGCTAACTTTACAATGGAAAGTGGCATTATAAGCCCAACTGTCCTTGAAAGGCTCCTTTTTTCTTAGAGGAAATGAATGAGGTTTACTGAGGTAAGATGAGGTCTAAGGTTAATGTGCCTGGTTGTAAATTCAGGCATGGGGATCATGTTTTCAAAGGGAATATGATAAGCTGTGGTAAGAATTAGTTGGTTTAAACAGTACATTAGGTGACAACAGACGTAGTATCTCCATCTTGTAAAGTATTGCTCTGATTTTAGTTCATTGTATTTAATAGCTAAATATTTGTTTGGGGTATCCAAAGGGGATAATTTATTTTTTTCTATTATTTGAGTTATAGCAGTTTGGGGGGAAATGGGAAAAAATGTAAAGAAAATTTTCTTTATAAAGAAAATCCTTTTTTCTTAAATTAAAAGTACAATGACATAAGACTTGTCAATATTCTATGCTATTCCTATATGAACTTGCTTTATGCAAATAAGTATTTTCAAACCTCACATACATGCAAACCTAGAAGTTTTTGTATGAGGATGACTAACCCAATAAGTCATTAATTTCTATTCTTGCAGAAATTAAAGGAACATTTTTTCCCATTTTCTCATTGTAGGAAATGAATTTCATGTAGCTTGTAGCACCATAAGAACTTGATGGTTAGAGAATTCTTTGTTGGAGATGGCAGGGCAAAACCTGCTTGGGAAGTCATATGTATTGTTACAGAGTTGTCTAAATTACTGCTATTTTCATTTATGTATGTTTACTAGGTAAAATAAGTTAAATAAAATCATTACAAATAATTTGCAGATGGTCAGGGAAGAGTAGGAAAGAGGAGGAAATGATGAGCTAACTTGGTGGGATGATATTCCTTGTGAAATAATAGGAATAAGGGGAAAAAAGGTCGATTTATATACCTTCTTCTGAAAGAAAGTATTCTAAAGTGGGCAGAGCTTGCTTTTGAGTCCCTGGGCCCCAGGTAGCTGTGATTGCTTCTCTCCTGATCAATTCTAGTTCTATTTGTTATGTTTTCTTGGTGTCTGCTGTATCTGGGCGGGCAGGAGCTATCTATGGCACTAGTGCCTGTTTTGTTACTTTATCTGCATTATTCATGGTGCCAGATAGTCATATATAAGAGATACTCTTGCCTGCTACCATGTCACAGATAGTTATAATATTCTTATCAACACTACTCCTACTAGTCAGATGGGAGGCCATTTCTGCCCTTCACAGCCTTCTATAGTCTGAAAAAAAGATTTCACATAGGGAAAAGTGTTACTATATAGGAGCTCAAGCTTCAGTCAGCTTTTCTCTTCACTTGCTTCTCCTTGTCTTGCTTTCTGTTAATTTTCTTTTCCAAGTTAAAGACTCCTGTTGATCTCCTTGTGCCCCATTTCTGATTCTCTCACATGCCCCTTAATCCTTGCTCTCTTTATTGTTGTTTTCTATTCTTCCTCCTATCTCCTGAAATTTTGATTGCCTAAACAGCCCTGTCTCAAATATACTCATGACCCCCATTATTCCTGTACATAGAATCATTTAGGTTGGAAAAGACCTTAAGATTATTGAGTCCAAACATTAACCCAGGACTGCCAAGTCCACCACTAAACCCAAGTGCTGTGTCTGCACACTTCCCTGACCATGCTGTTCATACTTGAAAACCCTTCCAGTTAAGTATTTTTCCTCATATCCAATATAAGCCTTCCCTTGCGCAACTTGAGAGCTTTTTGTGTCATCCCATCACCTGTTACTTGGGAGAAGAAACTGACATCCACCTGGCTACAGCCTCCTTTCAGATAGTTGTGTTGAGCAATAAGGTCCCCTCCAAAGCCTCCCTTTCTCCAGGCTAAACTATCCCAGCTCCCTCTGCCACTCCTCATCAGATCTGTGCTTGGGACCCCTTCTCCACTGCCCTTTTCTGGCCACGCTCCACCACCTCAGTGACTTTCTTGTAGTGAAGGGCACAAAACTGAATGCAGGATTTGATATGTGTCTCTATTGTCTCCGCCTGTCTCTATCATATTGTCTTAGAGAATAATTTCTTATTGTTGCATTTATTTTGTCCTGTATTTAATTTGCTGCTATCTTGATCTAAATTAATGCCACATCAGAATAAAGAACATTGTGGACTCCACTTTCCACTCTAGTGTTATGGATCAGTGAATTAAGGAAGCTCCAAAGAGGTCTAACCCTGGATCCTGGTTTCCTCCAGAAATAATAATGATAACAAGCAATGATTCATAGCACATCAGGTTTCTGCCATGAGACTACTCAGTCAGAAGTAGCTCTTTGGCCCCAAATCCATCTTCTGCATAGGTCCGCCATAGCAACTCTTCTCCTTGTTCAAACAGCGTGCTTGGTTTGGGCAGGGAAGGCTCAGACTGACTTTTTGCCTATCATCTTGTTCTCCATAAATATATTAGCATGTGTTTTAGAGCATGATCCTGGACAAAGGTGAGAAGAAGATGCTACTCATGTGGTTATAAAAAAACAGGCTTGAAAACCTGTTTCATTGGGATTTTTTTTTTGTTTTTTTTTTTGTTCTGGGTATTTTTTTTTTTGTTATTCTTTGTGTGTGGCATGTAAGCACCTTAACAACTGAAGAAATTGGGCAATTTACACAGCATATACATCAACACATTTTATCAACTGTAGCAGATCCTCAGAAACCATGAACACTCTGAGGTTTGGGGATCCGTTCTCCTTGCTCTGTGAAGAGTCCACAGGTCAGTGTGTGCCTACAAACAACCCAGTAACTTCATTTCCTGCAGCCTCCGTGTCACACAGGGTGAGCTGGGTCTTACATGCAAAGGCTGGCACTTTCTAGTGGGTGAAAAAAGCTGACAGCATGATAAAAGAAATGATCTGGCTGCTGGAAGCATAATAGTGTGCAGAATATGCATCTACATATGTTGAATCTTTCTTGGTAATGACAACAGAAACATTTCAACTAGGAAGAGTATGAAAGGCTGACACAGGGTGAACTCGTGCAGCCAATCCTTGTCAGCATTTCTAGAGGGCAATTTAATAACAGAGGGGAAAAAAACCCCAGCATCTACAAATCACTGGATGGAGAGCAGTCCTCAGGAAGCATTTAAATTGAAGGACAGTTAAAATTTATGACTGAGGCATTTAGGCTCAGGCTTTTCTGATCTTATGTGTCAGAACAAAGTCAGCTGTAAAGCGATACCACAAAATCACTGCTAATGAACGAGATGCAAGTGTCAGACAACAAAATTTCAAGTGGAGTTCAAGATAAAGAAAGAAATAAATTTATAGGCTGGGTGCTTGGAGTTTTCGTGTTTTGCTTGGTAGGGAAAAAGAAATATCGTCTTCAGAACAGATGGATTGAAGTGGTTTTAAATAGAAGGGAAAAAAGAAAAGAAAAGCTGTTAAAAATAGTAAAGTTTAAAGCTTCCCAGACATATTTGATTTTCTTTTCATAATGAGCATATCTTTTTCTCTTTTTAATTTTTTTTCCTTGTGACCTCATAGGAATCTAAACCAAAAAATTATTCTTCATTGTGATATATTGGAAGAAAATAGTTAAATGCTTGTGAGAACCTTATGGAGGCCACATATCAACATAACATACCTACCCTGATACTCATGTAACTGCTCTGCCCTAAAGTATTCCAGAAAATTTTTAACAAGTGAGTTGAAAAGAAACAACTTTCATGTAGTTACATATATTGAAAATATTGCCATGTAGCCATGTCCAGCGCCTGAAAAATGGAATATGAAATGAAAGTTCCACAGTGTGGTAAAGCTGGTGAAAAGGCACATTTAAGGGGATGATACACTGAAATCATTAAAGGCCAGATGAGAACTGCTCTGGCTTGTATTAGCTTGTGATTCAGGCCTTACATCTCAGTGCTCTTTCTGTAAAGTCTGCAAAATTTTGATGGTAAGTCTTGTACTTCTAGGTCTCATTCTCGAAAATATGTGTTGTTATAGTACAAGATAAAAGATTGGAGGGGAAGGGTCACTGCTTAGGGGGGCAAGACACATTGTATGGTGGTGGGGAGAGCATTTCAGGATTACTCATCAGGGACTGCTTGTGTAATGAACCAGAAGTGGAAAATGAGGGACCAAGGTGTTTGGGAGAAAAACAAACATGGGAAAACAGATATGGGGATAAAAGGTGAGAGTTGTGTGGACAACAGGGCTGGTCACTGTGTGCATGTGGCTATGTCTTGCACCTGTAAGTCTGTTCTGTATTCTCATTAAAATCCCCTTTCTAACTCATTTTCTGTGTAACAAACTGCTTGTGTCATGGGCACATGAGTAGATGGAGATCCAAGTGCCAGCACTTGGAGAGGGGACCACAAAGGTGACTTCTCTCAGCTAGGTTCAGATCAATTCATTTTGTAGTCAATACAGATAAAAAAATTACCTTCTTCAGAATGTGAAAGTGATGACTTATTGCACACATGGAATATAAAGACTTTTAAGATAAATGTGCCAATTTCTCTGCAATGACTGCCAAAGCAGCCCAGGATGATTTTCTTGCTGATAAGCATTTACAATTGATAATCTGATCCTACCCTAGAAGACAAATATTGTGTCTTGTATTAAGGACAGATGACAGAGAAAGTCACAGATCATAATTTACCCTGCTTACAAGCAAGTAATAAAGCACTCATATAAGATTATGCCAGTTAGAAAAATTGTCTTAGAACTTAATATTTAGATATTTTTCTTCTTATTCTTGGTATTGGTGCATAGCTACTCTTCAATATCTTGAAGGTTAGTAAAATCTGGGGATTAACATGACATTTAGGTCTGAACTTGCACTACATAGTGAATTGTGCAAGCTTATTTGAATGCAATAACAAAGGCAATAATATAAAGAATCTCTGCCTCCAGGCTAAGATATTCCACACCTTTTTCTCCTTGGTTTCAGATCAGTCTTTGCAATAGGGCATTAGAGAAGATGAGCTGGCTAAACTCCTTCTGTTGATGAAATAGTTTGATTACAATATTACAGCTGAGCAACCAGTAAATATATTTCACTGAGTTAATGTCATTGTCCACTTTTGTATGCTTTTTCTCTCTAACCATTAAATTTTATTTATAATCAATCATAATGATGGAGCAAAAAGAATTTGTCTTGAGTTTTACTCCTAACCATGTCAAGGATATTCAGAAGAGGTTTTTTTTTTCCTATGTATGGCTTTGGATATCTTCCCTATAAACCCCAGAAAGAAGCAAGCAAGCCTCAGGCAAAATACATGGAAAACGTATTAAGCTACACTGTCCTGCCTCTGTGTTTCATTAGGGAATAACACAGGGGGAAATCATATTTCTCAACTCTAAAGACCACATCTGTTCACTCCAGAAGTCCAGTTTCTTTGTTTTTTCCTCAGGTGCTTTCAGCTTTTAATCCCTTGCAGTGCTTGTTTCCATTACTAGAGATGCTTCTTTGCTGAACTTTCACATTTACGATGCTTCTTTTCAATAGCCTGTGCTTGTTTGTACAATTGTTTCAAAGCCAATTATTGTTAACTTGTGGAAGAATAAGAAATTTGGTGTTCCAGAAAGAAGCCAAAAAGAGGTTTCAGCATTCAGAAATAAATTTCAGCAACAATTAATTAAATAGCATGGTTTGATGGGAATATTCAGGGTTAAATGAAAAGACTGCTTAATGTAGGGAAAACACATCTTTCTTGATGACCAGCTGGTCTCTGTGAGAAGTCCCAGACCTCCACCTAATATTAACCTCCTAATTCCATGTTATCATGAAAAATTTTCTTTATTTTTGACAGAGAACAACAATTAAGGCTTAGATAGATACCTGGTTCCTGCTTTACTTCTGTTGTACCTACTTATTTTCCTTATTTATAAAAAAAATTACTTAAATATCCATGTTAATTAGTTAACTACATTAAGATAGACAAGGAATTTTAATTTGGCTTTCTCCTTTTCCTTTCCTCTTTCTTGTGAATTACTTGAAATGTAGATACTGTGCTGTATGTGTCTGGTGTAGCAATATTAGAAATATATTGCATGAAGCAGCAATATATGTAGTAATTGTAGCAACAAATTTTAAAATTTGAACAGCGGTGTTGATCAAGCCTTTGCCTGGATCTGTCTGTTGAGAATTTCCTAAGACTTATCTGCAAATTACCAGTCTGCAAGTGAGAATGTGAGATACGAATTTATGCAAATGGTATTGCAAAACCTGCCCTGCTACCAAACAAACACTGTCTAATAAAGCAAAAAACATTGATGATACTCCTGTAAATCCTTTGGGAAAATATAGGCATCTGTTGTTAGAAGTTAACTCAGCCTGCAAGAACCAGAGTCAGTAAAACTATTTTACAGTCAATAGAGAAAAAAAGGAGCACTTGCAAGATATGTTTTCACTTACCCAAACAGAAATGTGCAAAATGGTCTTCATGAACCATGTTTTTAAAACATTTTGATTTTCCTCCTCTCCTGAAGTAGCCCAGAGTGACTATCTCAAAGATTACTGGGATAAATGTCCCTGAAAGAACATGGTTTTGAGGGTCAGGTTTCTAGTGTGATAACACACAAGTGTTCACCTTGAGTTTGGAAACATGGTTTAACTCCCTGCTGCCTGAGTGGGACCTTCCCTTATGAAGCAGAGCAAATAATTTTGAGTGGAGGAGTACAATGTATTTTCACATGCTGACCAGGAGCTCTCCAAAATGATCATACATTTTATGTTAAGTAGGATAAACTTGAACATTACTAGGTAATCATTCAGAAACAGATTTCCTTCCAGAGCATGAAAAGCAACTTTTGTAGAAACCCTATTAGAAGCTGAGTTGTTTCTTCAGTATGAAAATTTGCTGTTCAAATATCAATTGTGCTGAAATTTCAGGCAAATATTCTTAAAGGGAACTGAACCATTGCTGAACTTTCTGGGACCCGAGACACTTTGCGTCTGTGGGTTTTATGTTAATATATCTGCATTGAGACAAAATGGAAAAAAACCCTAATATTTACCTATTGAAAGAATATGTCAGTTGTAAAAAAAAATCATGTCTTTATCCAAGGAAAGTTTTGATCATTCAACAGAGTCAGATCACATGCAATTTTTATCATATAATCTGCAAGACTATGCCTTCTCTGATAAAGGACACTCTAACCCTTTCTTAATGGAAGACATTCTTCACGTCAAAAGTTTGGAGAAGCCATTTAATAAACTTAATGATACTCCTAATAGAAGAGAGGATGCCCTCAAAGAGACAGAGAGTATTTGATTTCCCTGATTGCTAATCATTTTTTTGGAAAATATTATAGTCTTGTTAGTGATGCCATACTGATTGATGTATCTTATTTAGATAAGTTTCATAGAAAGCACTATATCCTTAGGGATTTATAAAAAAAATTGAATTGTGCTACAGGTAAATTAAACACTGTAGAAAATTTTCTCAGGTGGCATATTTAAAATAACTCAACTATGAAAGACAAGAAGAATTACTTGCTTTTTCAAATTAAAAAAATTAAGTTCCCTGAAAGAAAAATATGAAAAAAAAAATTGAAGAGATATTGGTGCTTTACTATAGTTTAGCTGTCATATAGTTTAGCTGTCATATTTTTTGTGGTTTTTAGTAAAATCAAAATTTATATTTTTGCTTAACTTCTTTCTACAAAAGAAGTTAAGCAAAAATATAAATGAGGCCCTGGTGCCAGGTAGGTAATTTTGTATTTTTGTACCTCACTACTGGCTGCTGGCAAGCTTACCTATTGCCTTCTTTAAAAAGGGAAAATTCTTGCTTAAATGCTGTTTTAGATTTTGAGTTCAATCATAGGTGACCTAAGGTGACCAAAGACTTGGCTGAATGTAGAGCAAAAAAGTGCTGAGGTTCCTAGCTAGCATGGTTTTCCTCTAATCTGTTGCTTAGAGAGGGAGGAGAAAAAGACTGATTTTCACTTCTACTTTTCATGTTAAATTTTGACCCTCCCTGGAGGTTTCAACAAAGCAATAATGCTTATCCATTAGTGGAGGCTCTTGTGACTCCAGGAGTTTTCATTTGGGTTGCAATAATGCCTTTGCATATTCTGTGAAATACTAGATAAATAGAGGGATATTAGATAGCATGCTTGTTATTTAAGTCTATTTCTTTAAATCTCTTGTACAAATATTGTCTAAGATTCTTGTTTTTAGACTAAATGGTTTCTTTCTTGTACTGTAAGCATCATTTCAATAAACTAAACCAATCCAGACAAAAAGCCACCCTGGTAACACTAGGAAAGCTCTTAATCTTTTCTGCTGTATTAAACAATGAATGTTATAGAAATAAAATAGTGAAAGGATGATCTTTAGTACTGGGGTAGAGGTATTTAGAACCATTGAATAGGAGTAATTGAAATATGGCCTTCCTGATAGCCTGCTGCTGCTATACAGAAAGGTAAGAAGGAAATCACTCTGTCTTTAATGCTGTATTGTACATTTAAAATCTAATTTCCCTGTGCCATGGTCAGTCTCTTGGTGGAAATTGTGCAATGTCCTACAGAATGGGGCTTTTCTTAGAAAATTACCTGGTGTTTGAACCTTCACATTTACCTATACATACATATCCTAAAATAAGACTCCTCTCCCTGAGGAGGAAGCAGTGGCAGAAACAACATGAACTTACTGTAACCCGCTTTTCCTCTGTCTCTCCACTGCTGGGAGAGAGAAGGTAGAGAATAGGAAATAAAGTTAAGCCTGGGAAAGAGGGAGGAGCGCAGAGAAGGCATCTTAAAGATCTTGTTGTCTTCTCTGATTTTGACTGGTAAAAAATTCCATTAACTTCTCCCAATATGAGTCTGTTTTATCCAGTACGGTAATTGGTGAGCGACCTCTCCCTTTTCTTATCCCAACCCACAAGCCTTTTGTTATATGCTCTGTTCCCTGTCCAGCTGACAAGGGGCATAATAAAATGGCTTTTTTAGACACCTGACTTCCAGCCAAGACCAAACTGCCATGGTGTGCAATACTTTTTCCTCAAACATACTTAAAGAAGAATGTGACAATGGTGGGGGGTGATGGTGGTATAGGGAGATAAATAAAAAAGAAAACTTATATATACTAAGAAAGAATTTATCTACCAGATGTCTATTTGGACTTGCAGCAAGTGATTTGCATTCTGACTGTGACAAGTAGATTTAACAATCTGTGAAGTAAAAAGCTGTAATAAATTTCCCCCTTTTTTCTGTGAAACGGTGCTTATTTCCTGATTCACTGAGTTCACTAAATCATACTGAGTCACATACCTGAAATAGGGTGCAGTCCTGAATTTGTAGTTGATATGAAGCTATTCTGAGAAGGTAATTGCTTCTAACAAAGAAATAACGTTTGCTCTTAATTTCAATTTTCTTCTAGTAGAGCAAGTTCATGTAAGACATCCAACCATGGCCATTCGCTATGGAGCCAGAATTGAGCTCTTGTCAATAAAGTTTTGAATTTCTTGCTTTCCTTGTGCTAATGATGAAATGAGGTTATAATGTGAGAAATTAATCAAAATTATGAACTGCCAAATCATGAATGCCTGGGCATGCTTAATCAGTATTGCATTCACTATTGCAGTGAATTGTCCCAGATTCCCATTTAACACTTAGGCCTCACCTGTAGTCTGTGAGTTACTGAGATTCACTGTATGTTAAATTAGGTGCCTTGTATAGAACCTGTCTGGGAACGAGGCTCCAGTGACTGGAACTAGACTATAAAATATTTTTCTGATGATTTGCAAGCCATATGAATAATGTCTGAAGGAATACAAGTTCTTATCTTTGTGTTTATTAAGTTTACTTATTTTAATCTTTGTGTTCATTAAGTTTACTTATTTTATACTCCTAAACTGTTTTTTTTTTCAATTTAGAATTATTTTTATTTCAACAGTTTGTTTCATTTTAAATACAAGTTTGAGTGCTCATAGAGAGAATTTCCCCCCAAATTTAGAGTTTTCTTATGTAAAATGACACTTTGGATTAGCAAGAAGCTAATGAAAGCATATTTTTTAATGAGTTCTTGAAGTTCACAAATTATATATATTGGCTAAGGAGCCTTCATGCAGTTTCCTCTTTATTCAGCTCAGTTTTAAAAAAGTCAGTTCTAGTTAGTGGCTCTACACTGTCTTGTAAATCAGTTCTTTCTAAATTTTGAGATACTTTTTTTTTCAGTCATCCATTATTAACATGGAAGTATTACATTATCTTTCCACTTTATCTAGAAAACAATTTTTTACCAATTTCTGAAATTAACTTAAATTCATTAAATAAATAAAATGAGTTTGCATACTTGAATTTTGAGTCTCAGGGAAATCATAGAAAATATTATATTTTTCTGTTGGAAAGAGAACATGTCCATAATGGGAAAATACATGACATTCTCTTTGGCTTGCTAATAAATACATAACTTCCCAAGAACTCATGAACCTCATAAAATGCATGCTGGTCTGTAACTGTAGATTTACTATGATTCAGTTGACCAAAAGCACTTTTATAAATTGTACCTTTCACATTAGATCATTGAAATCCAGGAAAAGATTTTATTGTGAATAGATGTTATTGTTTGGACACGAACCCTTCAGTGCTTACTCCCATCCAGAGGAACGTTTTAGCTCTCTCTCCTTTCTCAAACATGTCACAGGATCTTGTAAAAAAACATCACTCAGGGTTGCATCAGGTTCCTGAAGGAAGACTTGAAAATCTCAGGGTAGAAATAACATTCTCCTGCAGATGAATTCATCTGGCTGTGTAAGGACAGACAACATGTGAGACAGATGTGATAGCTTAGAGCAGAATGTTCCCTGGTGTATAATGCAGTGATAAAATGTGGAACACTTATGATATTTGTTATGAAATATGAGAAGCATTTTTTTTTGTTCCCAAGGCAATGAAGGAGCTCTCTTGGCTGCCTAAGTGATAAGTTTTTTTTCCAATATCACTAGACAATAAAACACTGGCAACTGCACAATAAATATCCTCTCCGGGTATCAGTTCTGCTGAAATTAACCCTTGCAACTTTTCAATAACCCTATTGCTGCTGAAGAATGACGCAAATTGCATAAAACATAAGTTCCATCAGCAATCAATCGAAGTAAAAGAAAAGCATTTTGCTGTGGAGGGATATATGCGTACAATTTGTGTGTCTGTACCATGTTCTTATAGAGTATCTGTAGTTGTGACTGTTTTTCAGAACTGAAAGAGGGACACTTCAAATTTTCTATGATTGTATGCTATGGTTTAATGAGATTGTTTCTGTTTTAATAATTTACCCTTCAGTGTTTCAAAAGCCATGTGTTTTTCCTTGCTAAAATGCAGAAAATGTAGTTTAAAACTTCTCTTGACCAGCCCTCATAAATGATGCAGACATTCTTGGCCATAATTTATCAAGATTTCAATGCAAATTTTTCTCCATTCTGATATGTTATTTAGAGTTTTATTGTAGCTGCCATATTTCTTGGTATACATATGTTTCAGATTGTCATTAGAAAGGACTGTTGAATGCTCCTGAATGAACTGGATGGTCCTGTGTGACAGCTCTCTGCTTCTTATTGCCACCTCAATGAATGAGCAAACCTTACAGATACATGTATAAGAGAAACCAGAGGCGCTCATGCACACACTATGCCAATTCTTTGTGTTTAATTTGAAAACTCTTCAGTCTTACCCTTGCAATCTATAAATTATCAATAATATATTGATAGTTGTGTTTGTATTATATATCCATGGAGAGACCTTTGGAATAACCAGGTCCTGTACTGGACAGGTGACTGAAAAGCTCCTTTACAATCCTGACAGAGAGTCATCAGCCACTTGCATACTTGGGAATAGGAAACAAAGATAATCCTTTCACTAGCAGAAAGACTTTAAAACAACCTTTGAAACTGGTAAAAGTTGTGTTCATAAACATGGCCCAAACATTTGCAACATATGTTAATTAAAATGGAGGTTCCTTTCAAAATATAGCTATCTAATATTTTCACACATACATAAAAATCTAATTTCAGTTTCTGAGAACCCTTTTTGGGGTGTTTTGCATCAGAACCCCGCTATATCTTATTGTTCTTACTTGTATTATGATAGCGTGTTGTCAAAAGATAGATCAGATGGTATCGTGTGGTTTGGAAACACAATAGCTGAGATAATGTCTTGCCAGACAGATGTTTCAGTTATTCACTGTCTGAATCCACTGTTCGTCTCTATCTTGTTCATAGTTTTGCTTCCATTTCAAAATATGTATGAAAGAACTGGGAAAAAAAAAGGACAAATTGGACATTGAATGAAGGTGCAGTGTCTTCCACTGGTAGAGGACTGAAAGATGTCAGATGGACACACAGAGTTTCTTTCACTGGATAGAAAAGATGAAAGAATCAGAAAAAGATAGGTGAAAAAGAGATGCCTTATTGAATCTTTGGCCTCTGCGATATTGAGATTTTGATTCTTCACAAGAGGTGGTTGTGCAAAGAAGCTCTACCCTGTGTTGCATTTAGGATGCTAAAAGGTGACATGGGATCAAGGACTTACTAGACAGATTCCTGGAAGAAAACCTGGTGCAGGGTATAAAAACAAAGATATAAGTCACTGAGCTAGAATGGGTTGGGAGGGGTGAGAATATTTTTGGGAAAAGTTGCTACAAGTAATTTCTATTCATGTTGCTCTGCAGTAAGCACTTGTAAAGCTAAAATGGACTTTTGGTATGACCTGTTATGGGATCTTGTGTGTCTACTCATGATACTTGTAGACTTGTTTAAACAGAATGCCTAACTTAAATAAATAAAAAAAAATATTTGTAATGAACCTTTCAGCATTTCATCACTCAGCAAGACCTTAAACATGTGCTTGGTGCTAAACCTGTGATCAGTCAGTTAAAAGAAAGAGAGAGATGTTCACCAAACTAGCTTTATTGCAGTGAAAGAGGTTGTCTGAAATAAAATCTGTAGAAAAAAAAATTTAAAAATTAAAAATTGCTTATTGGTTTGAATTGTATGGCAATGCAAACAAGATGCCATGGAAAAAGCCAGGGGATTTGCTCCAGGACAATGATTCTGAATAGGCTCTTACTTTCTCTGCAAGGCAAGTGATGACAGCTTATTGCAGGATAAAATTGTGCTTGCAGGAAACTGCTATTCACAGAGCAACTGGTGTACATAATAAATCCACACCCTACTTCATCTCATGATAACATATGTATACAGCTCTAGCTGAGAGAGATTTTCTCCAGAACTAGTGAGGAAAACAATGGCTTTTTGTTTCCCTGAAACCTTTTGACGGAGCTTTATGAATTTGCTACCTGTTCTACTGTTCTATAGTCTGACATATTTCATTCTCTACTAGAATCTATTACATGTATTTCCAAGTTCAAAATGGTGAGGAAGCAATCTGAGTTTATGTCCTGATCAAATTCACAGACTGTGGGAAGTACCCTAAATAAATCATGAGAGTTTTTCATATTACATTTTATGCTGGCCCAGCTACTGTAATGTTTGATTGCTGTAATCACATTTCAGTTACTATTCCTAAGAAGCTAAAGAAAGAAGAGCCATAAAAGTCTTTTCAGTATAATCTTTTTCCTACTCTGAAATAAAACTGTTAAGGCAATAACTAAACCAGTAAATATACCAGCATTTTTAATAGGCCAATCAGTAAAACTAAACTACAAAGTGTAATTTTTTTGTATACAAGTAAAACACACTACATCCACTGCATGTCCCATAAAGGATTTTAGTTGACAAATCTCAATTTGACTGTGGGTAAAATAATTGTCTATTAATTTAGCTTGGAGCTGTTTTGCTTTAAAAATCAAATACTGATTCTGAAGAAATAGAGCAAGTCATTTTCTCTGAGAACACAGAGTTCCCACTGTCAGTGGCTATTAAAAAGATTTAATGAAATAATCAGGAGCTGTTTGAAGCTGGTCTAGGTATATTTTTGTACTCAATCTGCACATCAATATTAATTTTTTAACGCAGATGGAGGTCTTATTGGTACCCAAGGAAGGAAGTAGAAAAAAGAGTTTACTGGAACTTCAAATTACAAGCAGGTCACAAAGCTGATGGAAGCAAGGGTGAAATTAGACCTATGAAACACTACAAAAAATAGGATGCAGTAAATGCCTATGCAAGTAAAAGGGGACACTGGAAAACAACTGTGACCAATTCCATCTTTTGAAAATGTATTTCAGTGACACCTGTCTTCATCATGTTTAAGGTCTGCCAGTTAAATCATTATAGACCTCTTTCTGAAGGTTTAATTATGTCTTGATTAAATCCAATCTCAAAATAAACAGTGCATAATTTCTGAGATTTGTGGAAAAAATAGTGAAACATAAAAACAGAAAAAGGCTTCAGGTCTGATCCATCTCCAGCTCAGGTCTCTTTCTCTTTCTTTTTTTTTTCTTTCTCTTGAGATTTCACTGGTTATCTTTCTGTTACAGAAAATTCCCCTGAAATCTCAGAGTAAAAAATACCTTTTGAAAATTTATAGCACCTGTTTTAGTTCCAGGGAAGAGCCTTTCTTTTCCTATGAAGAAAGTAGTCTGAAAAGTACGAAAGAGGCACTAGATAACCTACATCACTTGATTAGCAAATTGTAGGTTAGTGGCAATGAGCAAATTCAGGTCTTTGGTAGGGGTACAAACTCCAAGCTCATTCATAGGAGGTGAAAGCTATTCCCAGGTTCACTTAAATTAGCTGAAGCCTATTTAAATCCTCTGTGTGAGTTTCACGGCCATTTATATATTGAATGCTGTATCTGGGCATCTCAAAAACATTTTCTACCTTAGCATATTATAATGCTGCAATACTATGCCCATTTTATAGATGGGTAAGTTAGAAACAGAGTTTAAATTCCAAGTTCCCAGAGAACTCTTAGGTACTTGTATCCCATTTCGACATCTCCATTCCTCTGGAAGAAACATTGAAGGTTTTAAGAGTTGGTTAAGCTAAAACTTCAAATTATCCTCAGTAGGCATAAGTTAGAATAAACATCTTGGAAGTTCTAGATCTAAAGATCTAGCTATGTGTTTTCAGGAGGAGTGGGAGTATAAAATTTTCATAATATTAAGCTCTCTTCCCATGCTAATTCAAAAATTATTTAAATTAATGCCTTTCCAGAGATGGAAAGGAGGATCAAGAGTGATCGAATTGTTAACAGGTGTTGAATCATTGATGTGGAAAGAATGACCTTCTTAAATATAAATAAATTGAAGTAAGCCTAGGCACCAGAAGACTGTGTCTGAATTGAATCTGGGTGATCTCATTTTCATCAAATTTCATTGGAGGCATCAAGGGTGGATGGTGAACTAAAATTCAGTTGTACAGGTGTTTCAAAAATAAAAGTAAATTTATTACTTCAAGGACAAGAAATACACAATTTGTCACCAAAAGGACAATGTTCTTCACAATGACAAGAAAGATTGCTGATGGCAGGTATCAATAGTACCATAGGACACCCTTTCCTCTGTCCTGAAAAAAAGGAAACAACTAAGGAGAAAGAACGCTAAAATAAGCTAGAAAAATAAAATGCTATGAAAGAGAAAAGCATTGGTGAGTATGAATTCTTGTGTTATGTGCAGTGGAATTTTCAAGGCAAATAAGATTTCATGATCCAAAAGCAATTTCCAAAATATTTTGTAGGTAAGGTATGCTTCCAGTAGCAGACAAACCAAAATACCAAAAGAGGTTTGTAAACTACTCACGAAGGACAGTCACAATACAAAATCTCATCTTCACCACCTACCCAGCTCAAGATGTAAGATATATATCTATATCCCTGGAAGGGTTCAAGGCCACTTGATTGGATAGGAATCTGAGAAACTTGATCTAGGGGAAAGTATCCCTGCCCATCTCAGGGAGAATGGGACTTGATGATTTTTAAGATCTGTTCCAACCCAAACTTTTCTATGATTCTATCACCATACATAAACCAATACATAAAGCTCACACTTTTAAGATTTTGTCTACTCATATAAGAAACCAAAGCTACCATAACTGGGAGAAAAAATGTCTGTTTGGGAAAAACTGTGAAGCAGCAGATACCATCGTCCTTTTCTGGAAATGATCTCATATTTACAAAAGCTGCAGATCACAACTGATTACAGATCACATAAGATTAGGTAATATAGGAAAAGGCAAAAAGGAAAGCAGGAGATGGAGCTGTAACTAGAGATTACGTAGAAAGCAGGAGCCTACAGTAGCAGGTTGCTTGCAGGAGATGGAAAGACAGGCTGAGGGGCTCAGTGAATTTATGTGGCATTTCCCTTCTCTACATTTCTTGTCTTCCCACTCCTCCAATACTGTTTATGTAATTTGAGAAATTTCATTCCTTATTTTAATAAGACCTGGGAAGTAAGTTTTGTCTACAGAATGTTTTGTCTTGGGTTCATTGTGTCAGTGAGATCTGAGAATCTGCTGTACAGTAAAAAACTCTGTCACTTGACATACAACTCTCAGTGCCTCCTCTCATGAGGGTTCTCTAATTAATATTGTCTTTAAAAACAAATCACTTTAAAGTATTTAATTAACACAGAGTACTGACATTTTTAGTTTAAGCTGAACCAGTTTAATCAATAAATGCTTTCATCATTCTTTGTTCTTTCTCCCTTTTTGCACTTATTCCTTGACAGTAAAATGGTTTACTTTTCCAATTTAACAAATAGGAAATGTAGCAAGTGATGCTTTGGATGCTCCTCTAAATATTTTTCTATTTAAGGAAAGCACATCACATTCTGGAATCAGATGTTTTGTTTACTCTTAACTTTTTTTTTAAGCATCTTTGCAAAACAGAAATACCTCTTCATAGGTTTTCCTGCTTTTTCAAACTTGCTCATCCATTTATTCTCTGTTTTCCAGAAAAAAGCTTTTTGTCTAGCCTTTCAAATTCAGATACTACAACCCTTACTGATTATTAAGATTACAAAGTAAAAAGATCAGCTTCTTTGCATGAAAAGAAGATGAACAGGAATATTTCAATTGTTGTCCTTTAGATACTGTGAATAGGCTTTCATTTCTTCATCATCTTTTAAAAGAAAAAAGGGGAGAAAAAAAGACTTTTCTGTTTTCTTAGAAAACTTTTCATCAGGTTTTTAACATGGAGCCAGATTTTTCTTAACAAATTTTTCTGCATGTCCACCTGTGATGCTGCTCTCAGTTCTAATATCTTCTGTGAGTCAGTCTCAGCATCCATCTCATCCCACAGTAGCAAGCTCTCCATCCTGACCTTCCTTCTCTTTCCCTGGAAACTTTTCATTTTGGACTGCAATATATTCTGCTCGCTTTGCTCTTTCCTTTCCACGGCTGCCCTTTTTGTGAATATTTTCTTTCTGCCTTTGTATTTTGTCCCTCTATACATAAACTGGGCATTGGTCCTCTTGGTCAGTCTGCTTTTGCTTATTACTTTGTCTTTAATATTTTGTTTGACCGTATTTGTTCTGAAGCATTGATTGTCATTGCTGGGAGCTCTTTCCCAGACAGTTTTGTTGTCCTTACTATTAAGATGCATATCTGCAGGGTGAAACCTTCCTCTCAGCAGTCTCTCCAGTCATGTAGGGTCACACATCCCACAACCCATCCTGTCAATTAATAGAGAATTTCTAATGTTTCCGAATTTGCATGTAGATGCTGGGGTTTGAATTTCCTTCATTTGCATTGAGTTCTGGATCAGAAGAGACCCACAATTATCTCTTTGAAGTCTCATTCTGCCATCCATAAGAGCCACTGGACACCCCTCATCAGTCTTCTAGGAATTTTACCATTTTTGCAGATGCAACCAACCTATTCACTCCATTTGCCTCATGTTCATTGCTATTGAGGATCCATTTTTTAAAATAAGACTTGGTTGCAACACCTGTGTTCTCTCTATGGGAACTATTTTTGCATTTGTTCATTTTTCTCATTTACATCCTATGAATCTCTTAATACTGCCTGGTGCTACTGTACTTTGTGAATTCTATGGCTGGATAATAAGAAGGCACTGTATTTTTGAACAC
This sequence comes from Calcarius lapponicus, assembly GCA_039654755.1. Classification (NCBI taxonomy): domain Eukaryota; kingdom Metazoa; phylum Chordata; class Aves; order Passeriformes; family Fringillidae; genus Calcarius; species Calcarius lapponicus. The sequence continues at coordinate 61,166,886 of CM077462.1, read as the reverse complement.
ATGCTGGTTATTTATTAAACAACGTATTAAGACATTCAGTCTCTCTCCTGTGCATACCAGCAAGCTCTCCTTTTACAATCTCTGGTCCAACCCCAACTTTCATTCAGATGATAGCATTGAGATAAATGACTGAAAAAATAAAGCATTTCACATAGAGGGTTAGTGCTGCATCCCAATAGTCCTGTTGTTACTAGGAAATCATTCAATTTAGAATTTCATTTTGGTCAGTGTCATCTTATTACAGTTAATCGCATCCCACATTGCTAGTAAATTATTCTGTCACTCTTAATTTCAAGCACATCTCAGTACTGTTATTTAGGATTCATGTGCAGCAGTGTCAGGGCTGTGGAGTTTTCTCAAGCTAGGACCAAGGTGAAGTCCAAATGCCTTAATACAACACTCTGATCCAAATATCCATAATATATTCATGACACTCCCATGAAGGCAAAATATTACAGAAATTGAACAATCAACATTTAGACTGTAAACCTAGCTGTTTTTATAGACTTTCAATTCTGTGATTTATCTTATTTCTACGTAATTTTATCACTGGTGTGGGCTGAGACATCAGAAATAATGTGTAGTGGGAGGCTGATCTGGGGGTTTGAGACCTTGGTATCAATTTGAATTTGGAATGAGAGGAAGCTGGAAAGCTGCTGTGGTATGTTAAGTCCAACAGTTCTAAAGGTGACAGGGAGAAGAACGTTGTAGGCTCTGTAATCCCATGGTCTTTCCCAAGGAGGTCTGAATCTGAGTTCTATTTCTAGCTCAAACACTAACCTTATACATCACTTTGAATAACACCTTTCACATCTGTGATAATTATTCTCCTATCCTTGGTCTGCCATATCCATTTAAAATGTTAGTTATCCAGGTTATTATGAATTTATACCATAATCAATGAAATTCTTTAAGCTGATAATACAGCATCAAATCCAACCAACCAACAAACCAACCAACCAACCAAAACAAAACCCACCAACACCCCCACCCCAAAAACCCAAACAAACAAAAAAACCCCATAAAAACCCAAAAAAGCTGTCAAAAAACTAGTCTTGAATTTTATCAGAAGAGCAGGATGTGAAAACAGCTCTGCAGTTTTTAATCCTTGCAAAAGAAAATTTTGCTAAGAAATTACTCAAGTCTCTATCACCTTTGCCCCAATAATATAAATTTTCTGCTTTTGCTATTATGAAATTAGAGTCCTAAGAAAAACAAGAGAACAAAAAATGGTGTGTGATTAAAGGAAGACAAGAGTGATACCTTTCAAATTATTTTTATAATTACAACAAAGAATAAAATCCATCACAGGGAAGATCACTATATAATGAAAAGAAGCACATGATTATAAACCAAACCATCTTCCAGCTTTGATACCAATTAAATTATATTGCCACATGTTGCAGTAAAACTAAAAGAGGAGATGAGCATCTGTATTAATAGTGCTTCTGCATCTGGAAATGTTACTTTCCCTGTTAGAGCTACCTTGTCCTTACAACTCTGCCCTCTTGATTTCCCATATTTTCATAAGTGATTCATAAGCAATTCACATGAAGACTTCTAGTGAGTGCTCATAGTGATGGTAAATAATCTTTCCTCTGTTGTTTACTCTTTTTTGGCATCAGACTGTGGTAGTGGATTGCATAACTAGCCACCTCAGCAGTCTTGCCTCCTTCTGGAGCCAACCTGAGGACCCAAAACTTCCTTTTTCCTCCATACATTAGAGTCAGCTTTAGGAAATGAAATGAATGGGAGAAGATAGCAGCAGTCCCTCAGCTCTACAGATGGTTCTGTCACTGCCCCCCTGTTTTGTGATTGAGTTTATTGCCCCACAATTTTCTTGGTTTCTGTTGCTGGGTGGTGAATCTCCACAGGCATTTTGCTTCAGTACCTCTGCAATGTGAATAAAACTGAAATGCCTGCAGCTGTGTTGGCATCCATTTCATGCATATTGATTCCAATACACAGTGTCATTCTAGCAAAATGCCCAAGAAGTTACTCCATGATCCCTCTTAAGCTAGCAGTACTGTCCTTCATAGCATGATTCAGAGCACTTCAGAGGGAGTGTAACCTTCCCTGACAACTCTAGGAACCTGACACAGTAAGAATACTCCTTGTTGTATCTGCTTTCTACTTGACATTAAGGTTTTGAGTGAACTCTGTAGGCTCAGGGGCATTTGTCTGAGCTATAAGTGTGTTTTGGCATAAATATAACTTTTCTTACCACCATAACATTTCCTACTGCATCCTGCCCAATGGATGCTCTGAGTCTGTGTCCTCTGAAACTGGTAACTTTTGTGAGGAGAGAACCTATTCCAGCATCAATCTACGACTTTTTCTTTTGCTGGCCTGTCTAGTTTTCCATCTTGTGGTTAGTTACAATCTAGGATATTACCAAACTGGTTAAATGCTGATACTACAGGGTATTGCAAGTCAGTCAGAGCATGCAGCACGAAAAATATATGCGTATGTCCCGGCATAGTATAACCATAAATGTGTGATGAACACTACTCAGCTGTGTTGGAGAAAAATGTTTGTTGCCTAAAATACAAATAGTGCTGAGTGTTCCACTTTATCCAGGTAGAACTTGCAATTTCTCTGATGCTAAATCTTTTGCTCTTCCTCTGTTATTGACACTGCTTGGCCTACTCTTCTCATGACACATTTTGACCATCTTCCAGTCAATTCAATCCACCCAATGGCAGGTCTTTTCAAGCCCACATTTCTTGCATAACCAAGTATCTTTGTTTAACTGCAGTTGGCAAGTAATCCCCATCCAGCTGCTCCCTCACTTCCCCCTGGTGGGACAGGGGAGAGAATTGGAAGAGTAAAAGTGAGAAAATTTGTGGGTTGAGATAAAGACAGCTTAATAGGGAAAGAAAAGCTGTGTATGCAAAAAACTGTGTAAAAACAAGGAATAATTCACCACTTCCCACAGGCAGAAAACTCTTCAGCCATTCCCAGGAAATTAGGTCTCCATCACATATAATGGTGACTTGGGAGGACAATCACCATTATTCTGAATGTCTTCCCTCCCCCCCTTTCTTCTCCTCTTCCCAGTTTTGTATGCTGAGCATGATGCTGTACGGTCTGGAATATCTCTTGGGTCAGTTGGGGTCAGCTGTCCTGGCTGTGTCCCCTCCCAAGTCCTTGTGCGCCTCCAGCCCCCTCACTGGCCGGGTGTGGGGAGGAGCAGAAAAGGCCTTGGCTCTGTTTTCAGTGTGAGCACTGCTCAGCAATAACAATCCTGTCCCTGAGTGTATCAACATTGTTTCCAGCAAAAATCCAATCTGCATACCATCTATTCTGGGGAAAATTAACTCTCTCCCAGGCAAAAACGTCATACAAAGACACTATAAAAATTCACCACGGAGTTATCTTGTCTACGAGGAAAAGCCTGGACTTGATTTCTATCAGAAAGACTCTGTGTTAGCGAAGAAGGAAATGAAACACTGCAAAATCATGAGATGCAGCTGTTGAAGGAAGATTTCTCCCTGTGCTGCATAGTTTCATTCTGATCAGGAAAACAGAAAACAGTGACACAAGCAGTGAAGGCAAAGGGAGCCAAAAGTGAAAGTGGCTCTGCTAACAGTAATTGTCAGGTTTCTTCCACTTTTTATATAGTAGTTCCTATTTGCTATAAAGTCTTCTGTGAAGAAAATAATGTTATCTTTACAGGTGAAAACAGAGGTGAAACTGAGGAGAAACTGAGGGGGGCTGAAATTACTGAAGGTCACCCAAGAAACTGGAAGCACAGAAGGAAATCTGGTTCTTTCAATTTCTGGAATTTTAAAAAAAAAATTATTAGCAATGTGTTGCACTCATATGTGGAAAGAAGCAGAACAGTCTTTTTCATCTCTCTTTTCACTGCCCTCACATGAGGTTTAGGATATAATCCAATCTTTTGCATTTCATGGAATAAGTAGTAAGCTTCACAGAATTCCATATGTGACAGCAATATAGATATCTGCATGCATCTTGCATCATACCAATTTAAAGTTTAATTAAGCCTCTTTTGTTAAGTCAAATAACCTTGCATTCGGTGTGCTCAAAGTTATTATACAGTACATATATAGTACTGTGTAGCTCACAGGAAAGTTTAATTTATTTTTCTCAGGGCTGCAGACTTGCGCAAAAATTGATGGAGATAGATTAGGAGCGAACAGAGTTGTTTCTACCCTATGTAGTATAGCTCTGGGTAGAGTTGGCCTAAAAACAGACATAGGAAGATAAGCTGGTTCACATTCAGCTGAGAGACAAGTATATAGGCTAAGTGGTATTAATCACTGAACAATTGATTTAGGTTTGGATCCTTCCAAAAATGGAAGTCTCCTTGATTGCTTAATGGGGCTATCATGTGTTATGATGGAGACAGTTCTCACACTTGATGGGATGATAATACCTTTTCCCACTGATAATGGTTCTTTACATTGATGGGTTTTGCATTTTATGTAAACTACATGTGACGAATACAAATGACAGACACTGTAACCTAAAACTATAAACTAGACTTCACACATTCCAGTCCAGTAGAGACTTGAACTTTTTTTTTAATTTATTTTTTGGATATTGTTATCCTGTCCTGTAGAATATTTCAAGAAATAAATAAATAAACTGTAAAAATTTTGGAAGGAAAATTTATTATATGTGCTGTTCTCAAATAACCATAAATATTCTTATTCTGAAGTCTCATTATGGTATGAAACTTTGGTGGTTAATAGCTTAAGAGGCTTATGAAGAAAATCTGGTTATTTTTATGATTGTCCACTAAATTTCTAAATATGTCAAATTTGATTACCTTTTATATGTGCACATTAGTTAGAAGACAGCTTTATTAGCATGTTCCTGATAGAGTCCCCATTTTAGTTTAACTGAACAAGAAAATAAGCACTAAAAACATAAATGCATTGCATTAAACAAAAATGGACCAGGGGAGAATGGCAAAACTAGTAAAGCTCATACTTAATTTCATTGTTTCATCTAGCACAGCAGATGATTTCTTATTCCAACTAATCTATGTGTCATGTCTCTAATCCCCTTACTGCCAAGAAATCATCCTACAGCTGGTCCTCGAGCAGCAGTTGGCATTTCTTTTGTGAAATTCTCAACTTTATGGAAAGAAGTTTTTCCTGTATTTTATACCCACTGACAAGTAATTATGTTTTTTCTTGCCTACAAAGTCGGTACAACTGAAGAGTTATTTCTAGTCTATGTGATTGTGTTTGTCTTTGGAAGGAGGAGGCTAAAATAGGCATGAATGAAATCCAAATTTTCCTTTTTTTTTTTTTTTGAAGGACATTTTCCAGGGCTTGTATGGGACCGGTATAACACACAGAGGCGATGAAAGTCTCTCAGGGTTTCAGCTCAGCCTATACCAAATTGCTGATCTGATATAAGAATTAAAAATTACATAGGGGATTAATCGTTGTCCTCTCCTGGAAAGCATGTGAAAAAATATAGAACTGCCTCAGAGGCTTGTTATGGTACAGACATGTGTGACCAGGAATTCAGTCGGTTCTTACACAAAGTGTTGCTCCAGCTCCTGATTTTGCCAGTGGTGAATTCCTATTGACATTTCGGTAAAAACTCTTGACCTGATCAAGGTTTTCTGCATTGTGCTATCTGAAATTATCACTGCGTTTTCAGTTCTACATCAGTTTTCAATGATTTGGTACATGCTTTGGCAGTGCAAGGTAGGCACCCTGATGTCTAAAGGCTTGTCCTGGAATGCAGACATAAACTTCCATCTGGACCTTATAAATTGTGTTATACAAATTATGCACAAAAATTCCCATAGATTACTGGAAAGTGCCATTTTGAACCTTGGTATTATGGACACGAGATCTGTGTCTCAAGACCTGAAAACCCCATTGAATCCCACTGAGAGACTGAGAGATTTATTTTTTTTTTTCTTGAATAACAGATGCAATTTCATCTAGAAGGTTTTAAAGGAGTAAGAGGTATTCTACTGAGAAATATAAGCCTAAGTAATGTTGATGTCTTTTCTGACTTGCTGAGTTTAAGTTGCAGTGTTTTTCTTGTTCATGGATATTACTGCAGCCAGAAATGGGGAATATGACAAATATTATTGCACAAAGCTTCCAAGTAGAGTGCACACAGAGGATAATACGGCCATACAAACTGAGTTCACTGCGACCAATGTTATTACTCTGAGTGTCAAAGCAACAAATAGTGGCTGGTATCTTCTATAGAAATGCCAATATCTTTGACACAACCTGAATGGAAAGTTGTAGTGGTTTTCTAGTTCCTTGATGAATGGCAAAGGCAAAAATGATGCCTTGCCAAGATGACTTGGACAAGTTATTTACTGTATATTTCTAGGGCAAAGTAATAATAAATAAGAAATATTTGTTGTGGACAAGAAAGATTTGCAGGCTGTTTCCTTGCCAACAAATGATATCTTTTGCAAAACAATGTGACTGTGAAAAAATGCTCATATTATTTGTAAAATATTCCCAAAGCAAGAAAAGAGGATGACTTGGTTAAAACAAACATCTCTTTCATATGATAAGCAGAGGTACTAACTGTAGTGGAAATAGAATTTTGTCCTTTAGTTTTGAAAATAAAGCCAAGCTCTCTAATTGCTAGAAATGTTACAACTGTTACTAAAATGCATTGCAATTAGTTTGTTGGTGTATCAAGGCCTTAGTCATTGATCAGGACCTCAGTATGTTAAGTTGATAAAAAAAAAAGAGATCAAACAACTTAGCAACAAGTGGCTCAGAGTGTCAAGCAGGAGAAAGCAGATGAGTGTACAGAGATGGATCTGTATATCCAAAGCAGTGCAACTGTTCATTGTCATAGAATCACAGAATGAGTTGGGTTGGAAAGGACCTTAAAGGTCATCTAGTTCCACATCCTTTCCATGGACTGGGACACACCTTCCACTAGACCAGTGGATCAGGGCCACACCCAACCTGGTCTTGAACTCTTAACAGAGTTAAAAAACATCATCTGGAAGGAGTCTGAAGGCATCAGGATTAAATTGTTGGAAAGATACAGAAAACAGTAAGAGAGGAAAATCGTAAAGACATGAACAGCAAATGGAAGAGGTGGGTGTTACCATCCACCATGTGATGAGAGACAGCACCGCTCTTAAAGAAATTTTGCCAGTAGGCTCCTGTCTCCATTAGAGAGGTTTATTGACATAGATCAATTGTGGTATTGGTAGCTTGAGCTAAGTGCCTCAAAATGGGGATCCCAAACAATGAATTCCCTGGACAATTATCTTACAATTTTGCTGACTGATATTTCTGATATTGCTGACTGATGGAGGAGGAGGCAGAAGATGCTTTGTATACTCTTTAGCACTTATGCTGTGCAGAAATAATCTGCAAAACTCACATATCACTGTCATATATCCACATAGGTGGATGTAAAAAACAAGGCATACAAGATAGAATAAAATGTCCCAGTTTGTAAGCTAGAGACTTATAAGAGAGTACTAAGTTCATTGTAACTATTTGTTTTTCAAATTGTGGTAATAGGTTTTTATCTGGAGTAATGTTTTTTTCAAATGTATTTAAAGACTAATGCAAATTAATAATTTTACTGATAATTTTTTGGGTTTTCTTCTTTAAAGCCTTTGAGACCTGACTGAACAATAGAAATGATATGGTTTTCTGGTATAACTATGTGCAATATGAATATATTAATATAGGTGCTGCAAACTTTAACTGAAACATTGATGGAGAAGCAATGAGAATTATTTCTCAACACAATTTACTCCTTACTGAAGACTGATTAATATATACAGAGCATAAAACATGTTCTCAAATTTTTTATTTATTTAATTCCTCTTATTAAAGAGGAATTAATCTCTGATCTTGCATTTATGCATTGTGCAATATTATTCACAAGAGTAACCCCACTTCTTCTGAAAATGCTCTTTAACATAATGTGTATCCATAAAATGATTGAAGGACATGTACATACTAGATGGGGCTCTGACAGCATTGTAATAGAATTTTTTTTCCTCTGAATGGGTATTCTTTATATCAGGATTATTTATTGGAGTACTTTTTATGATATAAGTCAGAGAATTTATCTAGCACCCACAGTGGAGCTTATGGACAGGTCTACTAAGAATCCAGCCTGAATCTTCCTACTTGTAGGTCAGGTTTTATGCTTGTTGCTGCTTCTAATTGACAGAGTTGCTGTCTGACTAGTTGATCATGCTTTTATTCATTGACAATTAAAATTATTGTAATTGTAATTCAGGTCTTTTCCCTGTGATGAAATTCAAAAGGTTTAATCATATCTTTGATGTGAGGGCTAAGCCAGGTCTTTGATCTGTAAACAGGGGCACTAAAACTGAAAAGAGCCTCACCTGTTTGTAAGTAATTACTTTATATTAATCTGAAGTCAAGTCTGAAATTATATTGCTCTATTAGCATATCAAAGGCTTTCAGAGCAGAATATTATTTGACTAGGAGTTAGCTATTTAAGATAAGCTTGCAGGATGCCAGCAAAGTCATATTGCAAACACAAAAAAGAAAAGCTAAAAGGAATTCTAATCAGCAGAATAAATATCCAAACTCAAAAATATTTGTATACAAGATATACAAATATAGAGAATTTTATTAGGGTCCATTGCTCACAGTGTAAGTCAAAAGAAAGTAAGGAATGTTGGAACTACATCTCAATACTTAATGTTTTACTGGAAGTTAGAATGATCTGCTTTTTGTAACATATTTCTTATTTTGGTCTCAGTCTTTTCAAATTTTGCTCCCAGTGATTACTATAGCTTTGGAAAGTCAAGAAGGATAGAAATTTCCCTATCCCAGTAAACTCTAACTGAGCGTGAATAAAAAACTTGTTACAAGAGAGGGTTCAAACCACCTTTGGCTGCAGAGGGAACTGAATTTATGTTGCCAGCTCCAGGGTGGATTGAGCTGATGAGGATGACCTGGGTCAGTCATCTGTGCAAAAAGAAATGCCATGGGTTTTTGGGGGGCAATGGAATAATGTGGACCCTTTGTCTGAGCCACCAATTTGGGAGTGTTGTTGAGTGCCATGAAAAGCTTTTCTTTCCGTGCTTCCTGTTGGGCTTTGTGAGTTCAGTGTGTAGGGGGCTGTGAAACTAAGCAGTGAACTCTATCTGACTCCTGGATAAACGGAACTTAGGCCCCCACTTGTGATTATGAATTCCATTTCCTGAGCTGAGTGTGGCAATGTTGAGTACCTGAGTGAGCCTCTTGGAAAATCTGGATCTAAACTATGACACTGTGAGTTATGAACACTAATCTTACAGTTTCATGAAAATAAATGCTGCTGATGACTGAAAGCACAACATCTACATGAATGCCTTGGATAGAAGAGGACAAACCTAAAGAAATGTTGAATAAAATCAGCCTGACATGGAGAAGAGTCTATTCCTTTCTACCATTTATCTTGTCGTCTTTTGAAAATAAATAACTCCTTGTTATTGAATGTTACAGAGGAGCAGTAATGGACATATACAGTTCTCCAGGGGATGATGACTGTATATTAGCCTAAAACTCAATTTCCAAAGAAAGAAGAAAATTAAATAAAAAAAACCCAGTTTGTATAACGTTTCATAATTCTGTATACCAGCCAAACTTAAATAAAAGTTAAATAATAAAAGCAAGAGGAGAGCCTGATTCATTACCTAAAATGTAGACCATTGTCTTTGTCCTCTGTGAGTAACTACTTCTTGTGGAGGTTATTTGCACTTCTTTACAAGTCTATAGATTAGACACTTCAAGCTCATTTTATCAGCTGTCCTGAGAGATTTTACTATGAAGACTCAGAGTTGAAAACCTCCAGAACCCTGACACCTTTTTCTGGAAGAATAATCAATTTTTTCACTAAGACAAAGTTTGATTCCTATACACATTTTCCAGATGCCAGTTAAATAAAATCATTTGCCTTGGTTAGATAAAGCTTTGAGTAGTAATATAGCGAAAGTGTATGTGAAAATCCTATCCAGGCATAATAATCACAACCTGCTTATCTATTATGTATAATAAAGGGAAATGGGCTGATTTTGCATTGGGCTGATGCAAAACCCAATGGGTTGACTTTGGCTCACGAAGGTTTCAGTCTAGCAAAACATGTATTATTGGCCACTGCCTGATCTTCAGTTTCTAATTCTCTGCTATGCTACCCCTATTTTGTGTCCATATTTCTTTACAAAAATCAACACACGAGGGAAGCTTTAAGAGGAAAGGAGGAATTAACTAGTAAAAGTTAAAATTAAAGAAACTGGCTTTGTAAAAGCTACACATAAATTATATATAGAGCCAAGAAAAGTTCAAGAATGGTCAACTGCACATAAAAGTAAATGATTCTGCCACTTCAGAGGCTCATTAGTTGAGATGCTAGGAGTTATTACGCAAGGCATCAGATTGTAATTTCTTCCCTAGAACTTTACTAAAATGGAAGTATGATGAATAGAGTAGCAGGTGTTTCACCTATTTATTTTTGCTTTTATTGGAGGAGTGATCATTAAATAATACAGAAGTCTAAGTGGATATTGTCATGGTGGTGTGTGAGACTTTCTCCCTTTGTATGGTTATCACGATTATCTTTATGTGTAATGAAACTCAGTTCCAAGGTAAAATATATGAAACTTCTTTACCTCAACAGCACAGTCTGTGGGAACATGTGCAGCAGCAGAAGTTCATATGTCAAATCTAGAGTTAATAAATTACCATTTTTCAATTATTTTCTCTATAGTTTTATGTCTTTAGTTTAAAATATGCAAGAGATTTTTCCTTCTTCCCTTAGACAACACTTCCTATCTCACACCTGAAAAATCATCTAATCTCATTAAGTACAAAGAGGCCAGTATTTCAACATTGGTTCACGGGACTATCTCATCAAATATTTCCAAAGACCTATAATTAAGATGATTTTATTGGATTTTATATGTTACAGTTACAGCCGATATTAATATTTAAAGTAGATAATGTAACTGGATCATGTATGAAAGATGTGAAGGAGTACCTTGAATTTTTTAGGGCATTTCCCATAAATTCACTTCTATAAAGTTTACCAGGATGGATAATGGATTTGAAAAGTGTGAGCAATTTGTACCCTTCTTGTCTAGACCAGTCTATGTGAATGCATATTTTTGGGCCAGTATCTTGACTGGCTGAACTCTGATAGTCTGGCTCATAGTTGCAAGGGTGCTATTAGCTCACTCACAGCTTTGCTTTGATCATGTGTAAAAGAATTCTGGTTTTGAGACTGTACTGTCATATTTTGAAGTGTATTTCAGAGACATGTCTCTAAAATGTGTCAGCATTCTTCATAGAGTCACTCGGTTTTGAAAATGGAAAGAAGTTCTACGTCTGCTTTTCACCTTTTTCATACAAACTTTTCTCGTCTGATTGCTATTGCAGAGTGATATACTTTGGTATGAACGTTCTCCCTCAATTTGTCCCATTCAATATTTGTTCCCACATTTTGTCAGGGCAGCATATGTTTTTGTCATCATCACCTTACTCTACTGCATCTTTGCCCTTTGGCTTTAAAGGCTATATTAATCTACATCATCCCTACCTACTACCTTTTTTATATTAGGCTCAAATTTTGTATCTATAGCCTTTCTTCTATAATCTAGTACACTTTTTGTCCTCATTCCTCTGTTCTTCCTGCTATTTAGAGAGCTGTAAGGAAGAATTTCTAGTGAAAGTCACTGAAAACACCTATTGTCTTTCAGCTAAACCTTTCCTCCTATTTAATTTTTGCAGCCTCTGTCAAATACTGTGGCTTCAAAACCTATTGTAAATTTCCCAAGTTTCCTCAGAGAATCACAGAATTGTTGAGGTTGGAAGTGACTTCTGAAGATCATCAAATCCAACTCCCCTGCTAGGAGAGCAGGTGACACAGGAACATGTCCAGGTGGGTTTTGAATGTCTCCAGAGAGGAACATCCTCCTGGGCAGCCTGTTCCAGTGCTCTGCCACCCTCAGTATAAAGAAGTTCTTCTGCATGTTGGTATGGATCTTGTATTTTAGTTTGTGGCCATTGCTCCTTGTCCTGTTGCTGGGCATCATTATAAACATCCTGACACCCATCTTAGAGATATTTATGTGTACTGATGAGATCACCTCTCAGCTTTCTCCTCTCTAGACTAAACATCTCTCCTCATAAGAGAGGTGCTGCAGACCCCTCATCAACCTGCTCCAGTAGCTCCTTGTCTGTCTTGAACTGTGGAGACCAGAATTGAGCACAGTACTCCAAATGTGGCCTCCTAGGGTGGAGTAGAGGGACAGGATCACCTCTCTTGACCTGCTGGCCTCACTCTTCCCAACCCCAGGATATTATAGGCCCTCCTGGCAGCAAGGGCACACTGCTGGCTCACAGTCAACTTGCCATCCACAAAAACTCCCCGTTCCTTCTCTGCAGAGCTGCTTTCTTTTCTAGGTCAGGCTCTGACTTGTACTGATACTTAGTGTTATTTCTCTTTGGGCGCAGTACTTGACATCTGCCTTTGGTATATTTTATAAGGCTTTTCTCCACCCAGCTCTTCAGCCTACCAAGGTCCTGTTGAATGACAGCACAGCTTCAAGTGTACCGGCCACCCCCCTCAGTTTTTATCATCAGCTGAACATTATGCTACAGTTCTTTTCTTCTCGTTTTTCTCTCTTACAGTTTGCTAAAAGATTATATATACTTGGTTTTTGTTCAGTGTCAATCTGAATTAAACTATATTTCAAATTTCTGATGAATTAAAAACTTCCTGGATCCTGCAACTCTTCAGAAAAACTGATTTTTCATCACAAATTGCACAGCTTGAGCAACTGACGAGGATATCAACATGAAAGAATTTCAAAGTCAGAAAATGCTGGAACAGAGATACCAGGAAGGCAGAAAGAACTCTGTCCATCCTTTGTTTTGAGCTCAGGGGAAGGCTGTCTAAACTTAGACATGTCAACTGAAATTAAATGTTCCATGTTTCACAAATATGCATTTTTTTAGGCTATTAAATTGAAAAAGCCAGAAAGTTGTACTCCTTAATCAAAATGAAATTTACTAATATTTTAATTTTTTTGTATTTTTGTCATAATTTGAAATTCTGATTTCATATGATATTTTGATATTCTAGAATTATAAATTTGATAATGAGTAACTATTGTGAATAGTGGAGAAAGGATTAAAACTTGCTGTTAGTATTATGAGATATCAATAAAGATGTAGCCAATACAAACTTATTAAAATGCATCTCATACATGATTAACTAAATATTCTAAAACATTTTTCTACAAATTTGATGATAAGTTAGGGGGAAAGAAAAACCTCGCAAGAACATTCTTCATTATTAAGGTACTTCCAGCGACAGGAAAAGAACCTGGATAGAAGTGGCACTGTACAACACATATCAGATAAGAGATCTTGCTGAGGCTTGGCACTAATGCTTAAAAAATGAATTATCTGTAAAATGCAGTGCTAGTGGAAACATCTTATTTGTCTAATTACACTTGCAGTAAAATGCTATGTGTAGGAAAACAGCATGAGGTGGGGTTATTTAATCTGATTTAAGTAAACATTATTGTATATTTTTCCTTTTATAAGAGTTCTGATTTACATGTATACATATTAATTAGCACATTAACTGCAAACTGGTTATGAAAAAGTAAATGGTGTTATATTTAGCGTCATGTACCATTCAGCTTTATATACAGAGAAGTTTTAAAATATGCATGCAAAGAGCAAAATGATATAAACTCTTTCATTTATTTTTATCACTCATGACCTATAGATTTTTAACTCTACCAACACAATTAATATTGAATTTCTAGCATCAGTTTTAGTGCTTGTGCAGACTTTATGCTAAAATTCTACTTAGTTACTTGCAATTATGCTGATTTTTTACTAACCTGTGGCAGGGATTTCAGTAGGTGATTTGGGGTTAAGATTTGCAATTGTGTTAAGGCTGGTAATGAACTCCATTAAATTTATAAAGATGTTTATAATCTTATAGTTTTAGTCATGGTTAAAAATATCAACAATAGAGGGTTTTTTTTAAATAAAAAGCCAAAAGATGAATTTTATAGAAAGACTACTGAACATCAACCATGTCTTATAGCTTCTTATAGCTGTGTATTTAAAAGGCCATCAATTTAAAAGGAAAATTAATTTACTTAGCACACAATACCACCAGACTGATACATTCTCTGATTCGCTGAAATATGGGTATTTTCATGGATTTAGCTTTTGAACAGTATTATTTCTGCTATCTGTAGTATTTTAATGTGGTCTCAATCCATGCTAATTTGGTGTTAAAAATTGTGGATGAGCCAGGAGAGAGGGCATTTCAGAGTCTCAGAGCACATTCTCCATGCCCAGATAGAACACTTCCAGAGGGTATCCATCTTATCTTACTTTTGAGAAGATTTGTTATCAGACATTAGAAGTTAATGTCCTAACCCTATAAATAAGGAAATCTGACTAAATCTGCCCACAGCTTTTATGTTCTTCACTTTTCCATTCACTATCTTCATGATCATCCTGGCTGTGGAGAGGTATTCTATCAAGATTTTCCTGTTTTTTTTCCTCTTTTTCTAACCCAACTTTGCTATTTCTTGTCCAGTTCTGTCAGTGAAGCCAGCTGTACCTCAGCCCCTCATTCTTAGGGCAACAAAAGTGTCTTTACCTGCCTCTCTAAGAAACTTTGAGCTAGTGGTGGTCTTCAGAAACATTTCTACAAATGGAAGATGTTCGCGTCAAAGCACTTGTATTCACGGTAGCAGTTAATTTTTGCTTGTAAAATTAATTTAACCACTAGGAAGTGCCTTAGTTTGTGCAGAATGCTGAAACAATCAACTTATGATTCAGAGCTCAGCATCATTTGAGCTGATTTCCTCATAATATGAATTCTTTTATTTGAAGTTCTTTTAATAAGGCTACAGTGATACTGACAAAATATTATTTCTAAATAAGAGAGGCAATATTTTAAGGAATTAACTAGAAAAGCAAGTTAATACTGTTTTGTGAAGGCAAAGATGTGCTGATCAAAGTACCTGCAGGACCCAATCCCTGTATCTTTGGGCTTTTTTATGCACAAATATACCTGCAACTTCTTTAATTTCAGTCTGTAAGCTGTTTACTGGGAAAAAGTACTGCAAAAGCACAGTCTGCTTTGAAAATATTCCACTGTGAAAATAGCAATGAGAAAGTCCGCTGTCAATAATTTACATACCAAACACATTCTGTTCCCAAGTAAACAAATACTTGTTAGATTTCCATATGCAGACATTGAGAGAAATC
This sequence comes from Calcarius lapponicus, assembly GCA_039654755.1. NCBI lineage: Eukaryota > Metazoa > Chordata > Aves > Passeriformes > Fringillidae > Calcarius > Calcarius lapponicus. The sequence goes on along the minus strand of CM077462.1, from coordinate 61,151,626 downwards.
CTAAAAAATACAGATTTATACCACTATCATCTCCATAGGATTATTAGCTAGTTTCAAGGTTAGAACTGCTACACCTGACTTCAGCTTTATGTTTGCTACCTATATTTGTCCACAGACCAGTCTTTAGCCAATGGAAGTGCTTGCACATCTGAATGTCTATGTTAGCAAAGGGTGAAGTATCCTTCAGAAGTGCCTCAGCCTCGCTACTGAGTTTTGGAAGCACTTAGCTCATTGTCTTAGTCTCAATACTAACCTTAAGTAGTTGAAATAAAGTGAAATTTCAGTCTTGGATAATTTATGTGCTCTGAGCCCTTCATGTGGATATAAAGAACACATTCCTGATGAATCAAAAGGTACCAGTTTTGGACAGAGAACTGCAGAGAAGAATTCCCTAAAGGGAAAAAGGTTAATCATTATCCAGGCTTATTCAAATTGAGGCCTTACTGTGCAGATAGCCTCTTGCTGTTCTCTCTCAGGCAGTGTTTCATCCATGAGAGTAAATCTAAATTTACTAAAAAAATCACCCAAACTTTCTCTAGATTGCCAAATGTTGTTATTTAAAATATTACAACATATTGGACAAAATACTTGTAAAAATACTTCAGATTTATGAGTGCTAAAGTGGAAATTCTATAAAACACAGAGTCATTCTTGATTAATTGCTGTGCATGTATAACAGGCTAAGTCTAAAGATATCAGTAAAAGAAAAATGAATGCAATCAAAAATATCTGACAAAACACACCAACTAATTTTGTTTGTCCAAAGGCCATATTTATACCTCACAGATTTTATGGGACAATAGTTACTTTTTTCCCCCAAATGGTGTTTTTTCCTCTCTTTCCTATTTTCAATAATCAGACATATCTCTATTTCAGAATGAAATCTCCATTTATGACTGATGCTGTGTTCCTCAGGTGATATTTTTTAATTCATTAATTCAATTTTAATATTTAATTAAACCTGTGTGCATGTCTTTGGTGAGAAGTGCTGAGTAAGCAAGTCAAATGCATCTGTTTGCCAAGAGTTAGGTCAGGACAGACTTAAGCACAAGCATTAATTACTGACCAATACCAAGGTCCATATGAAGGATTTTTGAGTGGTTGTTGTCTCTGTGACAGAGTAGTTATTAATATGTGGAACAATGTACAGCTGCAGAAACTGATTACTTTTAATTCCCCTTTTCTGCTTTGCTGGAGAGGTGGCTGTTGGCGTTCAGGAGAAGCAGCATGCTAAATTTGTTACCTCTGGCCATGTGAGCTTGGTCCCAGGTGTTCCTGGTGGTCCTCTGTGGTCAGGTGTCCCCAATGGGGGACATGGTGGAAGGGGTTTATGAATTGAAAGCGTCTTCCACTCGATTTTTACTACTTGGCAAATGACTCTGAAGAGCTGCCCATTGTTTGTTGTAATGTATCAATTGGCAAGTATTCCTGCATCATTTTAGTTTTCATACCTTTTCTATTTATGTGCTTGGGTTTGGGGTACTTTCAGATTTATTTTTTATGTTCAATAGGATTTTTATTTTATTTTGTTTTTGTTTGTTTGGGGTTTTGTTTCTTTATTAAGTTTTAAAAATGGCTAACTGTCCTTTACTTAACAATATTTACATCCCTAAAATCATAATCTTCTGAAAGTCAGACTGCATTAAACCTACTTATTGGTGCACTGCTGGATCAGTTGGCCATGATGCCTTTCAAAACTTAACTAGCTACTTTCACATAGACTAACCAATAATGCATAAGCTTAAGCAGAGACAGAAGAAATAGAGATGCACAAAATCTTTTAGGTTGGAAAGGATTTCCAAGATCATTAGGATGAATGCATTTCTCAGGCTCAGGATCTAGATAGAGGTCTAAGGTCTGGGATTCAGCTCCCAGTTCTACCCTACATTCCCTGGATAAGATCAGCCCAATCATTTGGCCTCCTCATAAGTTTGTCTCTGACTTCTTAATATGCTGCTAAGAAACGTTTATGTCTCTAAAGTTTTCTATTACCTTTGTATTTTCAGGTGAATCTATCACTCTCTCTGGAATAATCACTTTTCGTGAGAATGATCACACTGTAATTAATACATAATTACACAGAGCAGGACCTGCCTTTCATGTTCCCCCTGACGGCTGTCTGATCCCCTGGTTGTTCTGCACATTTTGTATGGTGGCACTCAAGATAATCTGCTCCATGATCTTCTCTAGTATTGAGGTCAGGCTGACGGGGCTATAGTTCTCCACATCCTCCTTCCAACTCTTCTTGTAGATAGACTTACCACCTTGCAGTCACCTGGGACCTCCACGGTTAGCCAGGGCTGCTGATAAATGATGGAAAGTGCCTCAGTGAGCACTTCTGTTGGGCCCGTCACCCATTGAGTGGATCCCATCCAGTACCAGAGACTTGTGCAGGTTTAAGTGGCATAGCAGACAACTGGTGTTTCCCCTTGGATTATGTGGGCTTTGCTCTTTTCCCTGTCTCTCTCTTTCAGCTCAATAGACTGGATACCTGGAGACCAACTATTAAAGACTAAAGCAAATAAGGCATTTAGTATCTCAGTCTTCTCCTCATCCTTTGCCATTATGTTTCCATCTGCATGCAATGAAGGATGGAGATTCTCCTTTGCTCTCCTTTTCTTGTTAATGTATTTTTAGAAATGCTTTTAATAGCCTTGTATGAGAGTAGACAGATAAAATTCTTGTTAGGCTTTGGCCCTTCTGATTTTTCACTTGCATGACCACACAATGAATATCCTTGCCGTCTTCCTGAGTTGCCTGCTCCTTCTTCCTTCAAAATTGGGTACAAATGATTCTTCATACAAATGAAATAAGGCATCATCTGCAGAGGGAGAAGCAGGTTTGCTGGAGGTTGCTGCCTCAGAATGGGTGTTTATCCATAGGATTTCAGATATAGGGCCTTGGTCCAGGATAAGCAAGTATAACAAAGTGGGTTTGTACTCTTCTGCAAGAAAATCTGTAAAAAGTCATGTAGTAAAGCTTGCTATAAATAATCTACCCGTGTTATCAATCAGTTTTCAGCATGACAAGTATGCTGCCAGTCTGCTCCACTGGCTCAATCAATGGCACATTGAGAATACACTTCTTGTTTGTGGCATCAAAGTCTGCATTCCATCATTTCAGCAGTTCGTATTGTCCTTGTTATGATATTCTGATGATTTAATGATGTAGTGCTCTAAGGGGAAAAGATGACTTTTAGTTGATAAAAACCTACAGAGACTTATTTCTATCTGGGAGATAGGAAATTATTTGCAAATTTGCTTTCCTGTTTTGTAAGTAAAGATCTATTGTTTTTCTTATTATAAACTTGTTAAAAAGAACTGGAGGTGCTGTTTGTGAATGATAATATTCAATGCTGTCAATCACAGTTAAAGCCTGAATTTCTGAAATAACATTTGCCTGCAGGAACTTGCTCTCTGCCTTATCTTTCACTTCCTCTCTCCCTGCCATCTCACATTTTTTCAGGTGCATATTTTTTTTTTCCAGAAGTCCCTATTTCACTACATTTGGCATACAAACTTTACAACTTCAAGGAAGACCTTAATATTTTTGGGAGCTTGCTGGGGTCAGTTGAAAAGCTGGTGACACTGTAGGTTGCTTCTTGCTTCCTTTATAACTGCGAATGTTTCATGCATATTTTTCTTATGTCTGTGCTACTTTCTTATTTGCTTACTTTTAAGAGTGTCCCTGAATTGCTAGAGTGAATGATATTCTAATAAGTGTTAGGAGGAAGTCCTTCACTGTGAAGGTGGTGAGGCACAGGCACAAATTGCCCAAAGAACCTGGGGATGCCCTATCCCTGGCAGTATTCAAAGCTGGTTTGGATGGAGCTTTGAGCAAACTGGTCTTGGAAGATGTCCCTTCCCATGGCAGGAGGCTATCAGAACCAGATGATCTTTAAAAAGTCTCTTACAACCCAAACCATTCCATCATTATATAAGTATATATATATATATATATATATATATATATATATATATATATATATATATATATAAAATCCTATATAATATATAATTATATATTTTCTTTTGCTGTGAGAATGCAGAATCTTTGTTTGCATCATGCCTATAACCATTTCTGATGGGTCTTCTATGTTCCATGATTAATGAGAAATTGCAGATATGCTATGTTGATGTGAAAAACAATCAGAAAGCAGTTACTTATCTCTGCTACTTCAGAATTTATTGCATCTTTTCCTGTAATACATCGTCCAACAGCAGAAAGAAAGAATCAAAAAAGCTTGATTTATTTAGAGATCCTGAAATCCACTCTATGCATACAGATGCATGCAGGATTCTGCACCTGCTAGAATTATTCCAGACAGACAGCTGTTTCCAACAGTTATCAGAAAGGAGCTCTGGATATGAGGTCTGTCTAGCTGGGTTCTATCATGATGAAAAGATTTTATCTGGGTTATAACCTCTTCAACAGAAGCTCTAACATGATCTTGGCAATAGCCTTGTGACCTCTATTGATTCTTTCCTGTAAAATAAGAGATATGGCTGTGTACCACCTATGTTTCACAAACACACCCAAATACTTAAGCCAAAACTCACCTTTTGTGACCGTTCACACAAAAAAGAGCAAATAAACTCCAGGACAAAAGATGATTGAATCCCCTCCCAATGCATTTTTGAGACAAAGATTTATTAGTGTTAACAGAGTATTCAAGCCCAGTATCATCCCCAATACATAGAAGTAAAGAGGCTGTCTTTTCAAATTGTGAAAAAATTGATTTTCTTTCCAAAGTCTGTGGGGAAATTTTAAATTTTCTGTTCAGTTCAATATATCTCAACCACTGCTTTTTAAACCTTCTGCACAGACTGACTGAGACCTTCCAGAGATGATAGCTGGTCTGTACTATGCATGATACATGTCCAGGTGTGAATACTTCCATGTTCAAACCAGAAAAATACCCCATGTAAGATACCACTGGAGGTGACAGTGCAAATGTCCTGTATGACCAGACAAGACCTCTCCAACTGCAACCATCTGGTCAAATACAGCCCCAGAACATGACTGTTTCTTTCCTTTCCTCCCACCTGTCACAGGTTAGTCTGCAGATATTGTTGGTAGAATACAGAAAAAATTTGGGTTTATTAAATCAATTGGTAACAGATAAACATGGGGGAAAAATACCTTTTCTGTTTTCCTTTTTAATTATTTCCAATATCATTATTCAAAACCTTAAGCTAACTTCACATTTGTTGGTAATATCCACATGAATTTGCAGTGGTTTATGATGACAGAATTGCATTTTAATATCCAGGTCAATTTATTGTAAGAATGAGGCATCTTTCTTGAGCCTGTTTCTGTGATGAGTGATTGTCTCGTTGACTAATGGGTTAGTAGGTGGAGGGAGTGGGAGGCAGCCCTTGAATCCCATGATCACACTTACAGAGCAGCAATTAAGGAAACCTTTACTGCCAGCTTCTGGTTTTGCATACCTTTACCTTATAAATTGTTGCAGTCAACAAAGCTGTGATTATACTCAACAGAAATATTAAACTTAAAACTTGAGAGACATTAAGGGAGAAAAAATCTAATAGGAAATAATTTTGTGAAGGATATGAAGGTTAGGGTTTTCTCTCTCTTTTCATTCTTGCACTTTTTTTTTTCCTCTTCCCTCTCCACACCCCCCCTTGCACTCAGTATTGGTGAAATGGTACCGAGTTACCTTTGTTTAATCAACAGTCTGATGTGGGAACTCTCACCAGGCTGATTCTTCACATCTCAGACTGTCTGGAGCCTACTTCCATCAAGCAGTGTCTTTGTACTTAACACCTTAATGGTCCTGAGGCGAGAGAGAAATAGCAGTTCTTTGAAAGGAGAATAATTACACCCAGACACACAAATGCATTTGGTGCCAGATTTTGTTACCTCAAATAAGCAAAATTAAAACAAATGCCTTCGCTTCTACACTTACAGCACTTGTCTCTCTTCAGGAGGTTTAGGACAAATGGATTAGGAGACACCAATGACCTAATCTTGTGCCCTCTAAATCCTAGATAATTTTACCATTGACTTCAGTGGGAAAAAAATCAGGCAAAATGGAAAAACCTCTCGAAGGAAATTATTCTCTTTATTTGACATTGCTGATGTTTTACTAGTCAGCAGTTGCAGAGTGAGATTTTTAGAAGGTGATGAGTCACCAAATGGTTATGTGCCAATATTTAATATTAGTAAGCTCTATTTATTGTCTGACATTTTTGAAAGCGACTGGTGATTTTAGTGACCCAGCTCAGTCACATCCATGGGCATAAGCTAATTTTCAGGAGTGTACTTAAATGTTTCTGTACTTGTGGTACACACCCAGAAACTAACCCAAATCACTTGTCATAAAATTCTGCCATTTCATATAAACTGAAACAGTATTTTGTAGGCCATGACAGAGGCCATAGATTCATCCATCCTAAATGCAGTTATATGTCTTTGAAAGCATGAAAGTTTTCTCAGATGGGCCTTGTAAATATAGACCATGTGTATATTTCACCTCTCAAAAAAGAATTTGTACTAACTAAACAGATTGACTCAAGACTATATGTAATTACTGTTACCCAAAGACCTGGGGTTTAAACTTCCTCAGTAAAGAGCTTATGCACTCCTGCCTTTTCTCTCTTCCTCAAACAAAGGAGAATCTGCTTCTCCTGCACTGGGGAGCCAACTGCTTTCACATTCAGCTTTGTGCTCTCTTTGGGTCAGGAGTTGCTTGTTCTTGCGACCCAAGATGTCACTCAGGTTCCTATCCCAAAACCTCTGATTAATTCCTCTATTAAGTAATAACACACTGGTTGAGTGCAAGCTCTGGCATTGATTGTCCCATACTGTCCCACATTTTCCTGGACTCCCTGGCATGGTTTTAGCTGACGATTGCTAATGGTCTTTCACCACATTCAAGCACAATGCAGGGACAATAATTTTTCCCATGAGAGAGGAAAGAGGCCTTCCTGTTTTTAGAAAAATGCATGCAAAATACCACACCACATCGGGTCCAAGGATTGTGTGGAGCTTGCTTTATTTACTAATCTGTGTGCTGACCCTGTGCATGCATGGACCATTCTATGGGGCATTTTCATACTAAGGACTCTAAATGAAAGAAGGAGCTGAAAATAAAGAATTCAGTAGTGTTTTCAGCCTTTAAAACTTGTAAACAAACTTAGCTTCATGCTTGCTGGATCTATGTCAATGAACACCAACCAAACTTCTCCATCTTCTTTTGTTAATTATCCTCTTGCAAGATTCTGATGTAGAAGAAATAAGGCGTAGAATTTAACAGGAGGTAGAATCTTTACCCAATTTGAATGAGAGTTTCTGCACGATATGTTTTTTTTTTTTAATCTCCAGTAGATTTAAGCAGCAATAAACAACTTTATGTGCAATTTATCCAAACATATTTTTATTTGCAATAAAAGAGAGTAACCAGCAAAAGAAAAATGGAACCATTACGCATGAAAACAAGTATATAAAAATAATCTCTAAAGGATAAAAAATGATGATGCTTATGAAATATTTTTATATACTGGTCTTTTAAAAGGAATAAATATCTCCAAGCACCTTATGCCTTGGTGTGAGATGAGATATTTTTGTTAAGAAAGTCTCATTTGTTACTCTAATTTGTGTCTCAGACACATCTGTTAATTATGAGGCTATATAAATGATACATAAGAAGGGAGGTTATGCCCTGGCTATATTTTGTTAATTTATTTTCAAATGAAAAAAAAATTATGATAGTGGTACTGCAACAGAAGATGTACGAGACAACCAAAATGTCATGGTAACAAAAACCAATGTATATATTTTGTGCCTTAGACTGCTGGTGAACAAAAAATAATTTAACCATCATATCATGATCATTTTAATAATATAATCTAAAGAGCAGGTGTTCACCAAGTAGTAAATGGTGTCTTTCAGAAAACTTTTCTTTTTTTTAATCTACTGTATGACCAAGGGATAGCCTAGTTGCTTTTTGCAGCTGGATAAAGGCCTAATTATTTGCATTTCCTTGACTTTATATAAAGGAATAATATTTTGAGAAGTACATTTCCTGAATTTACAGCATTAGCAAAAGAAATTCTCTTACAGCAACAGCTTTATAGCTTACTCATTAAAGTATATCTGAAGTCAGAAGGCAGGTTAGTAACAACTTCACATTTTTGCTCTTTTTTCCTTGCTTTTCTATTTAAGAATAAGCTTTTAAATTGGGACTTTCTTAAGACAAATTGCTGTTCCCCCCTTAGAGGGTGATACCAATAATTTTATTCCTAGTTGACCACTTTCAATTGTACATAAATCCAAAGTAATGAAATGCCTTCCTTTCATTTAAAGGAAGTTGGTTTGAGTGTATAAAGAAGATTGGAGTATTGTACATGTGTATTTTAACTGGAATGTGGAATATGAATACAGTTTTTGCATGCTAAAGTGGCTTCAAGAAAAGGTCTCAGCTCCTTTACTTCTCTTAAGTACTGACTTCTGAAAAAAACGTATGGGTTTCCTTTATAAAGGAGTTATTTTATGGAGCTTTCAGCACCTGCTATGAACAGTAGCTGGCAAGATCATAAAATAATATTTATACAGCATGTAAATAGGCTGTGCAATTCACATCTATGAGTATTAAGCTTATATGAATTGAAAAAGTTACCGGAAAAACTCATGGAAGAAAGTCTGTAACAAGGTATTGAGTACAGATATATTGCTCCCATCTCAGGACTTCATTGAGAAACGGTTTGTATGAGTTGGAAAACTGTTTTAGGAAAGGATTTTCCTTTTATTTTGTGGCATCTTCATAACAACAGTTACTTGCTTTTGCTGTTGTTGGAAGGATGCATTTTTGCAAACTATGCTTTGATTGCACAAACAAGAATTATTAACAACCTGGTAGTCTAGATTCTCAGCGGGTAGAGAGGAACTTTAGACTATATAGATGCTGTTATAGTTTTGATGCAATAGAACTAAACACAAATTCATATATTTTGTGAAAGTTAGAACTCTGCTTAACAGATGAATTGGCACATTAATGCTGCTGAGACATTAGTATATGCTCTTCCTGACCTGTCCTTGAAAATATTTGCTTACTAGCTGAAATAAGTGTGGAGAAGTGAATCCAAGCTGGGAATGTTCCATCTTTTCTATTAAACTATCAACTATGACTTGAGGTATTGTGTTGTATGTTTTATTCATTCCTAGCTCTGCACTTCAAAATATTGGATGAAATACTTGGTCGGTAGAACTTCCACAGGACCAAGACTTCAAGACTTCCATTCCATAAATTCTCACAACTAAGAATATCCACTAATTACAGCAGACTCCTACATGACCAAAAGTCATGTCCCATAACAGTGGAATCACGCAATGATAGAATTGTTTAGGTTGGAAAGGAGGTCATCCAGTCTAACCCCCTGCAACGGGCAGGGAAATATTCAATTAGGCCATGTTGGTCAGGGTCCTTTCCTACCTGATCTTGAGTGTTTCCAGGGATGTGGCTTCTCTCTGGGTAGCCTGTTCTTTCCAGTGTTTCACCATTATTGTAAAAGCTCTCCTGTATCTAGTCTAAATCTAAATTTTCTTATTTTAAAACCATTACCCCATGTCATATCACTGCAGATCCTGCTAAAAAGTTTGTCCCTATCTTAGAGGCCACTGTTACATACTGGAATATGCTATAAGGTTCTGCCAGAGCCTTCTCTTTTCCAGGGTGAATGACCCCAACTCTCTCCCTCTGAGCATTTTAGTGGCCTTCTCTGGACCCTCTCCAACATGTCCATGTCCTTCTGGGTTTGGGGGCCCCAGAGATGGATATAATACTCCAGATAGGGTGTCACCAGTGCACCAGTGCAAAGGAATGAGAGAAAGGATCACTTCCCTTGACCTGCTGGTTGTGTTTCTTGTGATGAACATGGTTGACTTTCTGGTCTGTGAGTACATGTTACTGACTTACGTGAAGTGTTTCATTCACCAGCACCATAAAGTCTTTCTTCTCAGAGCTATTTGCAATCTCTTTTTTCCTCAGCTTGTATTGATACTGGGGATTGCCCTGACCCATGTGCAGGCCCTTCCAATCGGCTTTGTTGAACTGCATGAAGTTCTCACTTCTTGAGCTTGCCCAAGTCCATCTGAATGGCATCCCATCCTCCAGGCATGTTAACCACACTTAGTATCATCTAGCATACATTTTTAGGAAAAGTCTGTATTTAGAAAAACAAGCCAACACATTTCTCTGTTGTCTCCAGAAGATCTTTAAAACACTTAGTCAACCTCAGATGATTTTAAAAAGTAATACGAGTGATCATCTCATTACTTTTCAGAAAGGGCTTCTTTACATAATTGTTTTGAATAATTTTTAAATTAAAATAGCCAACAAATTTCATTTGGTCTAATAAACTGCTTTCTTAAGGAGACAATAGATTAAAAAGTAATAAAACTTCTAATTAATTAGTCATGCCATATTTATAATTTCAAATTGGCAATATGGTAGCAAGGACAATCAATACCAGTGGAAGATTGAGCTGTTCTCTCTTCAGACTAAAATGGCATTACCATTTAACAAGATTGCAGATATAACTCTGCTCCTCTTCTGATCTCAAGCTCTATTGAACCCATATTCAGAGATGCAGCAAATGAATGTAATGGAAATGGGTTAAATAAATACTCAGAAAGTGACTCATCACTTAGTCTTTCATGGATAAACAGAGATTTTACTTGTCTTAAATAACCTTGGAACAAGATTACGCTGCATGTCAGGGTGATTGTGTTTGAATCTGTATAATTATTAAAAAGATTGGTTTGGTCAGTATTTGGACAGATGGTGTTCACATCCCCAGTCCACGGTGTATTTGCAGGAGAGCTAAAGTTAAACTGCTTCTTTGCATTTACAATCACATTCTGCATTTTACTGACAGCAGCTTTAATTGGAAAAGCTTCAGTTTTTATCCTAGCTGATATTACTTTCCCTCTAAGATGGATACATTTTGCAATTAATTTTTCTCTGTGGACTGTATTACGGTGTAAGTAATAATTAAACAAACCTTACCAGCTCCTTCCCATATGCCAAGGCAGAAATCACCAGCGGTAGGCTCTGAACTGAGCATTTTCATTTGTATAGTTCTGTACAGAATATTTTCATTTTTGATGTGAGTTCTTTAGTGAACAAAAATATCCCTGAGTATTTTGGCACTATAAGTGGAACAACTATGAACATAATTTTTTTCAGCAGTTCTGTATAAGGTTTTTCTTCATAGGTTTTAGGAATTCAAAGGATGAATGGAGCATATATGGAAAAACAGTTTTTGATTTCTATGTTTTAAATACATCCAAAACTTAATTCTGTTGAAGGCAATGGACAAATGTCATCCCTTCATTTTTATGCACCAGGGGGGAAAGAATATTTCTCAATTTATATCATGTTTGAATTTTAAATGCATGCAAAAAGAGACCTTCAATTTATCTAAGGGCAGTAATGGTACGGAGAAAATAGAATGAAACAATTGCCAATAGTAGTCCAATTATAGCTATCCCATATTAAGAAATGAACCCCTGCACACTAAGGATATCTTTAGCTCTTCATATTCCAAAATTATCCCAATGAAGTAGTTTTTCTACAGTACCACACTTGTGGGGTGACATATGTTTAAATTAAATTCATCAATATACCACGGTAAAATAAAAATTAATTTGGATCACTGCACCTTATGATGTTCTGTCTTTGAATGTGTGCTATTTCCCTGGTGGAAAACTCAGAATTGTGGTGCACATTCAGCAAAATATTTGTGCTTATATCCAACTTTGAGTCAGCAAATATTTGCATTGCTCTTGCATTTGAATTAAATTTGTGCTAAAAAGTCTTGCTGGCAGGAATCCTACCAAGCAGCAATTCAGAAGAAGTCATTACATATCAAGACCTTTATTTTCAGAATCTGAAACTGGGTGTATAAAAACAGAAGCTTAGGATATCACTTTTTTCCCTCAAAATATTTTGTATTACACATATAACAATTATATATTTTGTATTACACATATAACAAACATATATATAGCATATAACGCATAAGAAGAAATAATATATATTAAAAAAATTTACATACACTGTCATATGCTTGAGAGCACTCTTTAACAGTTACTTCCCAATTGTAGAGAACTAGACTCAAAATTCTGTAAATTTACCTTTATGGAATTCTAAATCACTTTTCTTAAAGCCCCTCATTATGCAGTTAATAAAGGCCAATCAGAAAATATTTTGAATAGTTCCTCAGCACTATGAAATATTAATACTCAGTGCCATGACAATGAACAGGGTGCCACAGATGCAACCAGTGTTTAATTAGGAGGAAAACAAGGCCTTGTTTTGGCTCTACTGTTTCTGTAGACCAGCAAATTCATCATTACAGTGAGATTGAATTTCATGACTGACTTGAGAGTGAAATTGGTGAATGAGTAGGCTGTCTCACATTTCACTTATCTTTTCAATCTAGGCCAAAAGAAGGAATCCCATGTCCTTTAATGAGATTTCAGTCTTTGCTTTGCTATAGACATCTGCCCAATACCAAAGCACATAACTTGGAGGTGGATGCTAGACCCTAAGATATCATAATTGTTCATTTTCTGTTCTCTGGTTTATCTTCATTTTGTCTCGGAGAGGCAACCATTATGAACGCTCTGGTTTTATGATGCATCCAGACAGTTTTCTGAATTTATTGATTTTGATCACTCTTAACTGTACTACAACCCCCATCTTACTATTATTGTGTTGACACAATTTCATACTCCATAAAACATTTGACAGTGTAGCATTTTTATACATTCTTATGATATATCCTTCCTGCTATTAATACACAGAGAAACATCAGTACACAGGGTAGAAATACCTTTGGCATGACTTTCCATTCCCAAATACGGAGTTAAAAATTTTATTTTTAGAGAATATTTTAGGCAAACTAGAGCTACTAATTATGTATGAAAAGATGCATCAGATTTTTCAGCTTGTGGTGGCTTTAACACTTCAAAAATTCAAGTTACCAATGTGGAACAAATAGGGTGAGTGACTGAAAAATTACTTAAGATCATAAAAGAACTCCTTGATGATTAGGAGAGAGAAAATCATTCTCAGGTCCAAACATCATTCACTTTCTCACAGCCCTAAACACCTGACTCCTTGTTGACTTTTGAAGCCAAATACTTCCTCAATAACCTTAATATTTTCTCTTTTGCTTTAATCTTAATCTTAATTTTTCTAAACCAATTTTCAAAGGCACCTACGTCCAAACACAACACAGACAGCTAGAAAAGATATATTCTGTAGGCAGATTATCATCTGAAATCATTAAACTGCATTGCTCGATGGGGATCCTTTTTTTCTCCACTCCCATAATTCTGGGCTCATACCTTCCCAGTTCTCCTCTGAAAAAAACTTTTCCAACAACACATCTCTGCTAATTTCTAGCAAACCAAATAATACGGTTTAAACAAATACTTCCAAAAACAACAGCTTTTTATTTTTTAGTGGAGCATTCAGAGCAGTAATTGTCTGTTTCACTCTCCATGAGCCTCAACAGCTACCAGATTTATATTTTATTAACACTCCATTAGCTTCAATTATAAAATTATTTTCTTTTTTTTTTTTTTTTAGAAATTATGTGCTCTGAGTACCAAGTGAATTCAAATAACTACCATGGAACAAAATGTAATTATACAGTGGGATTTGCAGTAGTCAACAAATTGCACTGCTCATTCCCTCTCCCTTGCAACTTATCTTGCTTTCACCCTTGATTAAAGTAGAGACAACCCAATTCCATTTTCAATAACTCTGTAGGAACAGCAAGGTGTAGAGGGCTGCCAGAATCAGCACATCATGTAGCTAAGCTTACTCATATGTAGGCAGTGGGTGCTGATGTCAACTCTAAAGTGAGCTGTGAGGTCAAATACCAAATTCAAAATTTGGGATTGGGGTTCAGGTCCATCCTGTGACCTAAGTGAAAATAAAATTCCAGGAAAGCATTTCTGGCTTTTGGGTCATATGTTTAACTGTAGTCAACATCTGAACTTAATTAAATTGCATGCTGACATGCAAAATTTAATAAAAATAAGACGCTGCTGCTGCTATTATTACTATTGTTGCTATTGTTACTATTATTACTATTGCTATCAATATTTAATGACTGACCTTTTCTTGTGAACTTATGATGAGCTGAGGTTTACCCATGTAGGATTGATACTTTCATAGTTAGAGATTCTTATGCATGACAACTCCAAAATCCACTGAATATCTTTATTCTTGATTGAGTATTTTCAGGAAATGCACAAAGTGATTAGATTAAAAAAAAAAAAAAGGTCATTAGGTTACTTACTGACTTATTCTCAGCACAAAATTGATTCCTGGCTGAAGAATATTCAAACTGAATTAAAGTTAGTTTGTTTATACAGTCATTACTTAAAAGTTACAGATTACATGGGGCAATACAGCAGTAAGATCTTTTGAATCTCACTAGTCTACTTAAAGCATCCTTCTCTATACGGAGAATGAGATTGCACAGAGATTAGACACCTGAATGTCTGAAAAAGAGTAAGAGGAGAAAAGTAAATAACAGATCAGTCTAAAGGCCAAATCTCCGTCTTTCTTAGGTACCCAGTATTCCATTTCTATATAACACCTTGGCATTTTTCAGCCAAATTTTAAAGAAAATATATTTCTACCAAAGTCCATGATCCTCCATGGGGAAAAAAAAAAAGGAAAAAAAAGAACAAAAGACATTCCCCATAATTTCATAATTTGGCATTTCTTTTTGGCACCTTCCTGTGGTGACCTTGAAACATCCATTTGGCAAATCAATGAAAATCCAGCAAGACATGACCACCTGTCCTAGGGTGACGTTATGATGCTGGTATCCCCATTCATCTGTTCTGTTGATGTTGGATATTATGTTCTGTATCTTTAAGACCGGCTCTGAAGAGAGAAAGTTTTGTTTGGGTTTTCTTATCAGCCTGGCTGGGACACAGAGACTGGCAGCAGATTTTTTTTGCTGCTCTTGTTTTTCGCTTCTCTCTCTTTGCTTGCTTGCTTCTGCTTTGCTTCGCTTCTGCTTGCTTCTGCGTAGCTAGCTTAGCTGAACAGTCCAATTTCTTCCTGGACTGTTTCTCCTTTCCTTCTTTTTTCCAACCATCCTGAACCTGCTCCGGACTGGGACCTGGGAACACCGAGAGTTTGCACCTTGTGGCTGCAGCAGCTGCCCCAGCGCCGGAGGGACTGAGAACAGAGCGAGCACCCCCGAGAGACTCTGAATTTGTCATCTTTTTTCAGTGGTGTCATCCGGTATTGTTCATTCTGTGTGCTGGGGGGTGCTGTGTCTGTTAAATAAACAGGTTCTTTCCACTTCTCTCTGAGGAATTCTTCCCGGACCGGTTGGGGGGAGGGGCCGTGTGGATTTGCTTTCTGGAGGGGCCCTCTTTGGAAACTCTCCACCGAATTTGCCCAAAACCAGGACACCACCGAAACCTGGTTTTGCATTTGGACTAAAGAAACCTCAGGTTATTGTAGTTTGTTCCTTTTCCCAGCAGATTACAAAGGCTATACACACTATTGATGATTGGTGTACCCATGGGTATAATTAATTTTTATTTTATGTTTCGAACTAGTATTTTCTGATTTTCTCTATCACCTATAAATTTTTACTCTCTTTTTATCTCTATTTCTCTTATACAAAATGGCCATC
Source organism: Calcarius lapponicus (assembly GCA_039654755.1). NCBI lineage: Eukaryota > Metazoa > Chordata > Aves > Passeriformes > Fringillidae > Calcarius > Calcarius lapponicus. Next base: position 61,135,925 of record CM077462.1, on the reverse strand, counting down.
AGGATGATGCATAATATATGCAGCATGTGCATATTTGCTGCACATATTATGCTGTTCTGGAGTAACTTGTTAATGTTTCAGTTAGGCGAGCTATCAGTAGTGGCCTTCAGCAAATAGCAGGAATGTGAAAATATGGATTCTTTTAATAACAAAAGAAGAAAAAATTTAGACTTCTTAGAGAGTTTAGTGTATCCTGGAATTAAGTAATTTCCACCTGACTTACTGTCTTCTCCTAATAAGCTCCTTCACAATCGTTTACTGTGTCTGGTCTTTGGAAGGTCACTATAGCATGAGGCATTTTTTCATTGTGATTGTTCAGAATGGCATCCTTGAGAAGTATGTAGCTACCTTAGCAGGGAAGAGAAATATGTTGTCAAAAGTTTTATACTTAGGGCTCAGCTCATAAATTGGATTTTTATTTTGTGTGTATGTGGTGGCTAAAATAACTTGAGTTTGTTTTCCCGGTGTGGTATCTATTAATCTGAATGCAGGTGTAGCTAGATGCAGTCTGGAGGTGAAAGAGCTTTGCTTTCTTAGCATAAGTTTGCTTATTGACCAGAAACCAGAAAAAGTAAATGTCTCTGCCAGCCCATCAATTTTATTCCAAAGAGGTTTCCTTTACTTTTAGTTGGTAATATAGGGGAAGAGCATGAGTGTGCACATTTTAGAGAAAGATCAACTTTCCCTTACCAGTAACCCCACATACTTTACATGAAATATTTCCTTTATCTAGGGAAAGTCTATTTTTTTGCAATATTTCCATCTCCATATATTTCATCTATTATTCTAAAGCTTCATAACACACATAATATACCAAATAGCTATACTGGTACACTCATAGTACGCACTTAAGAATAATACACAATGCACACTTGAGCGCCTCCATTGAATTTTTATGTATTATTTTTATATGGATTTCCAGTGTAGCAAATTCAAGCCTGAAGCACGTTTCTATTGTTGATTGCAAGCATATTCTGTAAGTAGAAAAAATAATTCAAAATAAAATGTCACAGCTTTCTCATTACTGATAACCAAAACATCCTTGGGTCAAAGACAAATCTTGGATGTGTTTTCACCACTAACAATTGCTCTTTAGCACCAGAAGCAGTTGAACATATTGAATTTATAGTGCAACATTCACAGTGTCTGCCTTCTCATCCCAGGCTCTTGTAATTTAAGGGGAAGTCATTATTCTCCAGTGAGTCCTCTGTCAGAGCATTGTGAAAGCTTTCAAAGGCGTCATTTAAACAGGGCATCCATCACACCCCGTCAGGCTCCTTAGCCTGGTGAGGATTTTTACACTGTTGTGCCTAGGATGTAAACAAAGATAATGCATTTGATTTTTTTCTATTGATCCTCTTTGCTGTGAGAGCAACCTTCCAAAGAGGACCTTCCAAATCTGAGCAGCCTGCCAGAGCATTTCAGCATCTGTCAGGCAAGGGAGTCTCTTTCCTTCCAGACTTTTCTATCTGATTGCTAATAATTTTTTTTGTATGTGTCTGGCTCTGTGGTGATTAATGATAGGTCAGGATTAGGCAGTAACTTGATATACAGGAGAAAAGTTCTCTGGCTGTTGTGACTGTCACAGAGTCACAGGGGTCTCCCTGAAAGGTCATTTATAACATCTATCCAAGAGGGGATGGAGTGATCTGGAAATCGTTAGCTTTGTGAATCCTATGCTTTGACTTTTAATGCATAATTCTATGCACAGAAGTGGCTTTCTCTTAGTTAAAATCTTCCCAGCCATATCAGACAGTTCATATAAGCACAGTTTACTGAGCAGGTAAAGATATTTTTTTCCTTTGGAAATGAGTTCTCTTGAGTTTTCTTTCATTGCTCTTGCAATGGCAATAGGAGCAGAAAACCTGAGCTGAATCCTCAGCAACCTGTAACTCAAACATATTGCATATCGTTTCAAACTCATGCTAGTTAACAAATAAATCCTCCTGAAATATTCTGAGCTTGTATGACTGTGAAATCAAATGAGAGCTGCATATTTATACACTGAAGTACAAGCACTGTTGTAGTATGGGGTGATGTGTTGACCACATATATTTAGCGCTATTTTTTGGACTTACCATGTTGGTCCAGTTCCTCAGCTAACATAAATCAGTGCAGTTGCACTCATGTCAGTGAAGCTAGGCTGACTTACCATTCTTGAAAATATTTTCTATCATCACATTAACACAAGTTTTCTAATTGAGTGTATTTTAATGTATTTTCATACATTTAATATATTTTAATGTATGTTTTTATGATGAGAAGATACTGATGTTCACTACCTTTCAACTTTGGAGAAAAAAATCAAGCAAATATCTTAGATAAACATATTACAATTACAGTGCTGTTCTTCTTTCCCCTTCAAGTAATGTTACTATAATAACTAGATGGGGGTAAAACCAGGGAAGCTTTTGGGCAGAATTTAGGGGGGGAAATGCAAAGCTTCTCCTAGTAACTCAGATGCTACGCAGAACAGTGTTACGAGACACAGGAAGAGGTTTTGTTTTCCAGCATATCAGTGTATCTGAAGGGCTAAAATTTATTTTTGCAGATATAGTAGCTCTAGAAATCTATAGCAAACTGAGTGTGGAATATCATATGAAATGACTAGGAATACCAATCTGGTGTTTCCTCACTTTAAGATCCTCGGTTTTATAATTCTTCATCTAGAGCAGAGAAAAAGTGATGTAGATTTTGGTATCTTTACTTTCCATTAGTGAACATTCACTGATGGTAATTTTGATGCTTATTCTTGAACGTTTCACTGATAACAAATTTCACAGCCAAGCTTTACAAACTAGCATCAAACATGTTCTTACCCTGTTATGTTTGATCTTGAATTTCCTACAATTTATCTACATGCAACATCAAAACATCACAAATACACGAAATGTGGTATGATCAAGGAAAAAAAGCTTTACGTAAAATTCAGAAAACACATAGTTTATGTCCCTCCACCTTTATTGTCCTCAAATGTTCAGTCTTGCAATATGCAGCTTCTCATGAATTTCTTAGATTTTAGCAGCATTTCAATGGGATTTTAATTTAAAAAATGGACATAGAAGATGCTTTACCTCTCCTTTGCACATCACATTACTCTGCTCCCAGTGGAGATTAAAACATAACACCCTCAGTGTAGGACACAGTTTGTTGTTGAGAATTGATGATAAATGCTGAGGATATATTATGGTATCAATACAAAAACAGTTTGTAGCTGTTAGCAAGCTAGAAGCGCTGTACTGTGTATACATTTTTATAGGAAGAATGTCACGGCACATAGATAGGAATCCATTATCCTGCTCTTGTTAATGTTCTGAGTGGGAGTAAGAAACAACAGAAATATTTCTTTTGCTACAGAAATCCTTTTGACGAACTCTACAGCAAGGATTCTTTCAGTGTAGACATGCAACTCACAGCAAGAATGAAAACGAAGTAAAAAAGTGGCAGAATATTTCACCTATTAGAGAAACAGAGAAATAAAAATTGAAAAAAGAAAATGAATGCTTAATTATCCCATTGAGCTTCCCATGAGTTGCAACCAGGTCGTCCCACCCTACTCTCTGCAGGCCTTATTCTCAGATGTTATGTAGGCAATGACATTCTGCCTTCCCTTCCACTAATGACAGCTGAGCATTCTGTGTGGGAGTCTCTGGCCCAGGAGCTTCCTGAGAGGTTTTTTTAGAATAGAAGATATGAAAGAGAGCACCTGAAGCACAACACAAATGCATTCCAGCCTCTCCAGCCAGTGAGTCGGCTTCATCGGGGGCCCAGCTTACATGCCTCTATGTATGGAGATGCATTGCATGGGGAATCAACAAGAGCTGTTTGGAACTGTGTGCGTGTCTGCAGGGCTCTGATCTTATTGGCATCAGAGATGTGTTGGAATGGTGCCTATGACTGGAGTTTTGGAATGGAAGGATACAGGCTCTTTAGGAAGAGCAGGAAGGGAAGATGAGGAAGAAGAGGGGGTGTCACCCTATGTCAGTGACCAACTGTGATACATGGAGCTCTTCCATGGATCTCTTGGATGATGAGCCAATTGAGACTTTATAGGTCAGGATTGCAGGGAGAGCACAGAATAGGCCATGTTACAGTGGGGGTCTGCTACAGGCTGCCTGAGCAGGAAGAATGAGCAGATGACTCTTTCTATAGAGAAAGGAGCAGCCTCACATTCACAAGTTCTGGTCCTCATGGGGGACTTCAGTAAACTCAGTATCTGCTGGAGGGGCAACACGGCGCAAGCAAACCAGAAACGTCCTGGAACGTGTTGTTGATGACTAGCTTCTCCAAATGAGAGAACCCAATGATGAGAGGTGCTATGCTGTATGTTCTTGTTCTCACCAACAAGGAGGGTCTGGTGAGGAATGTGGAGCTCAAGGGCATCCTGGGGTGTAGTGGTCAGGAAATGGCAGAATTAAAACCCTTATGGCAGTGAGGAGGGTGCAGAGCAGAATTGGACCTCTTCAGGGATCTGCTTTGTAGAGTATGTGGAATAAAGCCCTGGATGGAAAGTGCCAGAGAGATCTGGCTCAAGGATAGCCTTCTCCTAGCTCAAGAGCAATGCCTGCTAACAAAGAGGAAGCTGGACAAAAATTCTCTTAAAGACCTCTTCCAAATTTAATGATTCTATTCTATGATTCTAATGTCTGTTGATGCTAGGTCTAAAAATACATGCAGGATTGTTCAACAAAAATTTGGGCTTCAGCTTGAGTTGCTTCCATGACAAACTTTCACCACTCAACTCACTTTGTATAGTTACTGCATATGGATAGGTACCTCCAGCAGGCAGTTATTATCCTGACAGATTTCATTGCCCTCTAGAGAAACTTGTTTTTATCAGCTGCTAATGAATGGAACCTATAGCAATTAACCTCCTTAGATATGTGACTTAAAGCTAAATAGATTGAATCTGTACAAGCAAAAACTTTTGGAACTTTTAGGTACTGACTTTGCATAAATCAGATCAAGATACATGTGTCCTCTTAGACTTGGGACCAATGTGGCAGCCCTCAAAGTCAGCTCCTACTTTTCCAGCTGAAAGAAGTCAGTCAGAATAATTTAGATGTGTTTCTAAATAGAAAGAAAACAGTTTGCATTGATACAGCTGAACCATATTTTTGTCTATATCTACATTTTCACAGAGTTAAATTCTGAATCCAAAGGAACTTGAGATAGGAAAAAGCTGTGAAATAGATCTTTGAATAAGGTGCTATCAAAGCCAAGGGAGGCTGAATGGGAACTTCAGAGAGCTTTGAATCAAGATCTTTTGGCTACAGTGGCATCTTGTAATTGACTTGATATGGAATCTGCTGTGTTTCACCACCTGATGGCCCAGCCAGGAAATCAAGATGCTCCTCAGGAAGGTGCAAATAGATAAGAGCTCCTTTTTTTCATGCTGTAAACCATCTACAGTGCCAGAGATATGTTAGTATATTTCTGGGTCTGCATTAATAAACCCTACTTCCACAAAGGACTCTAAGCAGCTTGAACTCCAAACAATTTTTAAAATACAAGAGGTAATACTGGGTGTGATGTCTGTGCAACTGACAGTTGATCTGGGATCTTCACCCTGGAGAAAGAAGGTGAAACCAATCTGTGGAAAGAGCGTTTTTAACCAGGCTAAGAGAGTTACTTGATTTATTTTAAATTTTATAGCGAGTACTCATATAAAATATTTTGTTTACAGTTCCACCCCATAAGGAGAGCAAGGTGACGAGATGTATGTTATCTCCAAACATTCATAAAGAAGTTATTATTACCCAGCAGTAAAAGGCTCAAACATGACTAGCATTGAAATGCAGCTATTAACAGTCATATATTGTACTTACTGCTTTGTTCCTCCCTTGCCATAGGCATCAGTAAATAAATCTTAGAAATTATAGGTGGAAAAGATCTACTGCATGTTCAGACATGGCTCAAGTTGATGTGGTGTGAAAGAGGATGAAGATATAGATTCTGTTATTAAAAAATGGTTTGATAGGGAAGAAGACATAAGGTCCACTCCCTCCTCATCATAAAAGCTAATCACAGGTACAACACAAGTGGACACTTGCATGTTTTTGTTGCCTCTGAACTTGTGGGCAATATCACTTGTTCAGCCTTAATGATCAATGAAGAAGACTTCTGCTGTAAAAGTTAATATGAATATGGGTAAAAAGCCAGAGGGACTGGGGATTTAGCTGCTTTTGCTGAAAGGAAACAAGCAAATCTTAATGCTGGAGAGGTGATCTATAACATTTTCTGCCACAGTATAGGATACTTGGCATGCTGCAGCCATCCAGAACTAGAAAGGAGCTATGTGCTCCCATTTAGTGGCATGATACACAACTAATCTTTAATAAGGTATCCTTCATATGTATTATTATTTTTCCTTTGGGAATAATGCTGGAACTACTTTAATGAAGACTTGGGAAAGCAAAAGCAACTGCAACAAAGGGAGGCAGAGGTAGCTGAGAAGTTGAATAGTGCAGAGTCTTTCCTCCAGCAGAAAATTGGAGCTGATGAGTACTCTGGAAAGGGGAGCAAAAGGAAAATGCACTCACCATGTGAGGTTACCCACTTCTTCACAGCTGGCAGAAAATTTGGGGTGCAGCTCAGCGGCAGAATTCCAGGAGGGCAATAGAGCAAAGAGGAACAATCCCAGTGTAACTGAATCTCATAGAAAAGCAACATAATTATAGGATCATAGTAGGGTTAGAGGAAAGCCTAAAATCTACCCATAGCTGTATCCATGTGACACAACTGCAGAAACTGTGGAATGTCCTTTGCATAAAGAAATAACACTTCCACGGAATCTCTCTGCAGCCACTTCAAAGCATGGAGTACATGAGTACTGTCTCTCTAATGTTCAATGAGACAAAGTTTCTTGTCAGGTAATATATTTTTGTCAGGAACAGCTGAATGTCTGAGCACAGGGAAGAATAAAGAAGAAAAAAAAAGGTGGAGGACTACCCTGAGTAGGATTTATACATGAAGATATGGATGTCTAAACCTAAGCTGCTTGACTAGAAAATCTTTATAGTCTTTAGAGAGAATTAGGCACCTTGGAGATATGACTCAGTTCTTTCTAAGGTAAATGCAAAAAATAGCTCAAATGAACAATGCTCCACAAAATCTTACCTTTCCACTGCCAGTAAAAGGAATCTAGGGAAATAAATTTATGACGACAAACACAGACATCTGTAGGTATCTAAGTCTGTAACATACTGATTCTTGCTCAAGCCTCGATGAATCAAAGTCACAGATAAGATCAGAATCCAACATTCCATCCAAGGATCCTTCTAGCTGGCATCATTCTCATTTATGCTTCTGTTAAAGATTATTATTCTAGGTTATGTAAAGTAAAAATGTAGAGAGACAAAAAATGTTTAAATAATGATTTTAGACTGATGGACATGTGAAGGAAATTCACTTGAGATTTTTTCATTTATATTTTACCAATCTATGTTATTATTGGAACATTTTGCTCCATCAAATTTGGAAAATGGATTTTCTTTCTGACAAAGATGGAATATTTTCTAGGCTTTGGTACAAAATGCATTGACCTCTGAATAATGCTGTTTGTATTCATGTAACTCTGATCAATCTGGAAAAAGAAATAGAGAATAAAATTCATTTTTCTACAAAGACAAACAGAAATCCTTTCCACGACTTCAGTACATTTCAGTACCCATTTAATTTATACTAATAAGGAGCCTATTTACTGCTTACAGAAATTAGCAAAGGCTTCCTGGGCCCTTAATTGTAATTTGGATCCACTCTGTGGGTCCAATCCATCTTCTGTTAAACCAATTGGAATGAATCCTTTTGAGTGAGAATTGGATCAGACATAGAAGAGGAAGAATTAACAGCTGTGCCATTATGTGCATTATTCTTCTGACACATCTTCTGGTGGTTCAATTAAACTCATATTAATCTTGTGAAATATGATGAACTAGGTTTCATAGTCAAGATGTGCAACCTCCCTGAAAGATTCTGTTACATTTAATCCTTGAAATCTGGGACCCAGCATTGCAGTGCTTCAACCCCCTAAAATAAGAAGTATACAATCCTGAGCAGACGAAGTAATATTTTGATAAGAATGGAAAGGAGAATGAGGTAAATTCCAAAACCATTTTGTATGCTTATTTTTCCTTTATCCTAAATTTGTCACTCAGGAACAAACTCATTGCCAACGATGCAGTACAAGTTTCTGGAGAAACTTCAAGTTCCTGATTAGGAGCAGCAGCTCTGCTCATGCCAGCAGTTATTAATTATTTGTTGCCAATTCAACCTTGAAATATCCACAAGAGAGGTAGCCAAACTGTGTTTTTTGGGTTTTGTGGCTTCTGTTACAACAAGAAAGAGGCTGTAATTAAGGTGTTGTGGGTTGTTTCTTTCTTTTCTTTTTTTTCTTATTTATGTTGATATTGGCCAAATCAAAAAAGCTAGGGAAAAACACCTAGTAAGTCAGACTTGAAAGGTTCTTGTGAGTGGAAAGTACTTCTTTCCACTCTGAAGTGGAGATCTGGGACATAAACTTTGAAAATATTTAGGAAAAGAAATTAATTATTTAGCAGCACTGCTGCATTGTCTCAAAGGGGAGTACCTCAGATATCCCACTGCAGACAGATACGACTGTGCCATGCATAGTTGTCTGCTCTTGCTTTGCCTCTACCCTTATTTGCTCTTCATTCAGTCACACAATGACAGGTCCAAGCTCCTCTTGTGTCTGGAGAACCACGTTTTATCTCCAGGTCAGTACCAACTATGGAGGGCTTATAGCTCCAAGGATTCTAGACATACTTTTAAAACAAATGTGAGCCCTTTCTGCTTTCAGAGGAAAGGCTGTGGCATATTTATGTCTCAGAAAACACTTTAAATATCAGTTCTTTAGTGACAAATAAATTATCTTCCTGGAATAAGCCTTAAACAGAGTGTCATAACTCCTCAAGTGCACTTGAACTTCACTCAGTACTTGAAAAACACCTTTAAAGTGTTCTATGGTTTCTCTGCTTATTTCTTGCCAGGGTATGCTGAAATTATCCAAATACCTAGTGGGCCATTTGCCTCTCACATTGTGCCAATGCTCTGCTCCTAGACTCTTTTCTAGGAAGACGAAGGTGTAGGCCCTTCACAGTGAGGAGGATTTGGATGCTGAGCTCCAAAGAGTTTCCTAATCATGAGATTTTATTTTAGAGAACTTTTATAACGTTCTGCATTGCAGAATTACAGCTAGGAGTGAGATGCACTGGGATGCAGAAAGACAGGAGATAACTCCAGTCTTGGAGTCTGAATGACTCTTTATGCAGAAACCAAACTGTTCTACTTCTGGCTTAGTTTTCTTCAGATTCAATCTTATGAATAATAAAAATGCATAGAGATTTGGTAATGAAAAGTGTGTGAAGTGCTTTGAAAGTCTGTATTGCCCCCTGTGTTCCCTCCTTAGGCCTTTCCATGGGATGTTGGAAGGTTCAGGGCCAGACTCCCCTCCTTTCAGGGGCAGAATGGCTAGCTTGCCACAAAAACTTCAAATTCATGCACTTAGGTGACCTGTGGTACCACTGAAGAGAGGAGTTCCTGAATTCAGCCTTTAGAGGTGCTATGAAATCTGCCAGCAGAGGAGCTAAGCTTAAAATATGGTTCAGAAACAATCTGAGGGCAAAAGTAGAGTGGTGAGAATTATCAAGTACTAAGACAGACTACCAGATCTCATTCTGCAATAGAGGTTTCAAACTAATCCTTCTAATTCTTTAGATCCTCTGCAGAGAAAATTGAGGACTGTACTTTGCTTAAGTCAGTTCTGCAAGTGCAATTCAATATCACAGCAGGAAAGATGCTCTGCTGCTGTTGCACGAGGGGTCACCTAAGGTCCAGGAAGTGTTGTTGTTCTGTCAATACAAACAAACTGCAGTGTTTGGAAAGTAATTTTTAAGTTTGTAATTCAGACCCCAGCTGGAACTTTGTAACCAAAATTTACTGGAACTCAGAGCACACTGCAAAGACAATTTCTTCTCACCTCATCTTTTCTTGAGGAATGGGGGGAATCAGAGATGAGTGTATTTATGACAAGCCCTTTCCTTATGTTGTGATTTATGGAATAAGTATTTGGACCCCAACAGTTGTCAATAGCTTTCTTTTGGAGCTTCCAAATATTCAAGGATATTCAGAACATTCCAGAATATTCAGAATATTCTGAGGATACTCAGAATACTCTTCTAAGATGAGTTAAAATTTGGGTGACAAGTCTTATTCAAATGCATAGTGAGAGTTAACCTGTTCTTGCAGGAGCATACTCTATATTGAAAAAAGAGAAACTGAGGCAGGAAGGAATAATGGGGCTTTTCCTGCCTTGGACAGACCCAGGAGTAGATCCCAGTGTGCCTACAACCAGCCTAAAGATGTTATTTAATATAATGCAATACCCCCATGCCTTGATAAATATAAATCTGGTATAAAATATGGGCAGGTGTGAATGTAGTATGTAAATAGAGTGCAATGGGCATCCCATTTCTCAATTGTTTGCTTAAATTAGTTTAAAGTGTTGCTTTAACACACACATGAAAAGCCCCAAATCAAAATGTTTCATTTAGAAGCTGGAAAAATGGCTTTTTTTTTCCTAGCAGCTACCCATTTCCACCAATAGTCAGTAGATAGGAGTACAAGTAGACAACAATTGACAAAGAAATGTCAGCACACAGCAGATCAGAGCCATAATGCTCATTTATCTACATGTATATATACAACTATATGTGTCTAATTAAAGTGTTTTACACGGGCCAAGGTTTGAGTCTGTTGGTATTTGTCCTGCTCAGTTTCTTTTGCTTTGATGCTGAAAGACCATGAGGAGATTACCTGGCTTTCTTGTTCCTTACCTCTTCCCTTAAGCTTCTGATACTCCAGAAAAGCAGGTGAAAATGGAGTGAAAAAGCCTTAACACAAATGCTAAGTGAGTTCCTTTGAGGGTAAGCAGTTAATTAGATTAAGCACTTCAACTCTGAAATTTATATGAGAATATATACATAAAAAGTCACAGAATTTTATCATCTCTAAAATGCAAAAGGCCAGAAGCTGAGCTTTACAGTATTATTACCACTGTCATCCTCACTAACTTTCATGTTTTCTTTTAATGGGAAGACCTGTCTCTTTCTGTCAGTCAGGATCTGTCAGCACTATCTTATTATTCAGAAACTTCTTTTACAGTGTGAACTGCTTTTTACCAGCCTCAGTTACTTAATGTAATTGTACTATAGCAGTGATGCAGTGCTTAAAGAGGGATGGTGTGGATGACTTATGTTTTCCTGCTATCTAGTCTAGTTTGCACTGAGAGTTTAATAAAGTTGGACAGTGGCATTGCTTAATTTCTGTTCACACATTAAAACCCCAGAAAGAATGTGTATGAGGAGACAGAAAAAGTAGGGAAAGGCATAAATCTGGAAGACATGTAGGAAAATAAGGAAAATTAAAAAGGGGGAGAAAACCTGGGGGTATACTTATACCTATTCAAAATAAAATTTATTAAACACTGTCTTTTGTGTTTATTAGAGACAGAGATGAAAAACACATCAAAATACTCAAACTTATTTTTAGTTGATCATAAATTTTTTGTTTCCAGTTTGACTCATCAAAACACAAAGAATCCGTGTTATTTTTTATGCTCTTTGCATCATTTAGAGTGAATATATACAGTCTAAAAATAACATTTTCCTTTTAAAAAAAAGAAGAAATTCAAATGTCTCATTTGCAAAATTTCACATTGCATCACTAAAATTTGTGATTTGTGACAAGTCCTATTCAATCTTAAACTGCATTTTTGGAGGATTGCAATTCAGAAGTTTTTTTTTTTTTTTTTTTTTTGCTTCTACAGCATGACTTATTCAAGTCCGTGTTCAGGGATTTATAAAATGCTCCCTACTGAAAATCAGAGATCAAGGGGAGTATGGTTTTCAAAAGACCACTATTTTCTCAGCAGTGAAGTCTGCATCATGAGGTTCCTGAAGCTTTGATGATGTTCTCCAATGCAGTGACTGCCAAAGCTGAGTTGGAGCTTAGGCAGGCGGATGAAATAACTTGTCACTGCCATAGGTCATTAAAAGAGCCGTTGTGCCTTTGTATATATGCATTATGATACATCCTTAAATCCCTTTTCCATGCTGCATTGCCAGAGTTTGCTGTCTGAGAAAGAGGCTGCTGAGGTCTCTTTCAAAGAACAGGCCAGTAGGTAGCTTCTTTCCTTATTGCCTTGTGCTTCCCTTTTGAAGACATTAGCTAAATGCTACTGGCTGTGCATGCATTTTTCAGATTCTCAGACTTCTTAGACTGCCAGTTCTTTCGTTTCACAACACTTAAAAATGAGATTTTTCTTGTTCAACATGGTGCTTGAGAAGAAATGAATAAATTGAAACCACAATCACAGGAATAACCAAGAAAGTCTGTAAGTAGGTTTTACTTCAGAACTTGCCTGAATGCTCTTGTGGAAATTATCTTAAAGCACTGAAAATTCATATCATATATAAAAATGCATTTTACAGACAAATAGTCAACTTTTGGTAAAGTCATTGTAACAGAAAAAAGAAATAGTTCAATAAAAAAACAAAAGCAAGTATTAGAAAGAAAACCCCATGACTGTGACTGTGTTTTCAGAAAAGCCAGCTGCATAGCAGTGTATGTGCACTTAGTATGGTACTGCCCGTTACTGTGTTCCTGCATCCTGGCAAAATTCAGAGAGCTCTTCTCTGGTGCCACAGCAGACGATGGGAAACAGAAATACATCAGGCATTGCACTTCAGGGAGTCTCCATTCAAAGTCTGCACTGGGTTTGTTTTGCTGTAGCTTCTCCCCAGTACTGTGGTACCAGTTATGTGAGCAACAACAACAGCAGGAGCTGTAGAAAAGCCAGTGATGGCCACAATGTTTTGAAGACCTGCTGGGAGATACCATGTGGGAACATGGAAACCAAAAGGCTCAAGGATGATCAGGACCCTTTATTAGACTTGCAGCATTGAAGAATAACAGGAGATGAAAGCATAACAAAATAACAAGTGCTGTTCTATCTTGATGATTGAAATTGCTATTGTTCAGACAAGGAAAATCATTTTTAAAAGCATATTTGCAAATAAATATGTTAAACTTTTTCACTATAATTCCTCTCAGTTACACTTTTAGTTTATTTTAAAGTTTTAAGGTTAACTTTAAAGTTTTAAGCCAACACTTAGAAGAAGAAGTATCAGGTCTAACATGGCATTATATACTAAGGAAACCTGAAAATACATTTTATTTTCAAAACAGCAAGAGCTGGAAGAGCAAATTGTGTGCTCTGCCTTTGAACAATTCATTGAATTCTGTGTTCAGTCTAACAGCATGATACTCTGAATATTTATCTTTTTCCTTAGGAAAAAATAGAAATATGATGGTTAGGTTAACTGCTGTGATAGAGATTGATGATAGCAGAGCTCTGCCTGTGAGGCTGAGATTGCCACTTTCTTCAGCTTTGGCAAAATACATCCTTTATAGACTTTAGTCAGGGCAGCTGTGGGACTGATCCACACAGTAGGCTGCCACATGAAACAGCAATCACAGCATCTAGGTGCTGGGCAAGGCAGCATCTACTGTGCATTGTGGGAAAAATGCCATGTTTGCTGTGAGGAGTAGACAGTGGGAGACTGGGATTTAAGGGATAAAATATGTGCGGTACCACAAGCTTCGTGTGTAACGTTGGGGGAGTGGTTTGCTTTTCAGGAGCTGTGTCTTCGATAAACCAAAGACAATTCTGCTCTTCGGGAGCATGTAAAGAAAAATTAAAAGATAACTTAGATATGGTACTATGTCTCTTAGTGTTATTTTCCTGCAATTACAGTGAACGATGTTGATGAAAATTTTCTGCACAAGGAACAATGGATGTGAAATCAAGTGAAATCAGAATATTTTACTCTTCTTTTGTAAAGAAATGAGTCTTTGTACAACCAGGGCTTACAAAACATTAATTTCTGAAGTTTTCTAGAAGACAGAAGAAAAATAACAGGGTTGAGAGTTTGGAACAATTACAGTAGTGTTTTCAAAACTTGAAAACAAGGCTCTGATTCGTCCAAAGACAGGTAGAAACATCTAGATACAATTCATAGGGTAAAAGAGAGAGTTACATAAGACTTGCAAAATCAGGATAAATTAATTGAATTTCTGTTCTAGAGGGAGATGAAATTGTTTAAAATCCTCTGGAATGTGATAGCATTTTTAATGGAAGTCATGTGACTTAGAAAAGAAGAAATCAACACACTATTGGAAAGTTTCACCAAAATTTGGATACTCCAGGCTTGCTTGTAACTAGAGAAATTAACTCAGAGGGAACAAGAGGTTTTTGTAAGATCCTCTAGATATCCTAGTGTCCTTGTTCGACAAGCATGCCCAGCATCCTTACTTGCTTATTCTCCCCCAAAATGAGAATATAACAAAATATGACCAAAGTCCTGACTCCAGCTGTCTTGACAAAAGTGGTAATAACTATAATAAAACTAGACCATCATTTGCTGCTAAGAAAATTCAAGAATAAATTATTATTGCCCTTGTGGAACTAGGAAGAAAAAAATGACATGCAATGATTATGGGTTGTTCTGTGATTCAAACCTCTGAAGATCGAGGTTGAGGTCTTTGCAGCACTGAATGAGCACCTAACCTCACTAAAACCTGTGTAAACGGAAGTGTGAAGAGAGATATTGGGTCATTCAGTCTTGCACTTGTAATTCCTGCTGGAACCACAGAAAGTACACTCTGTTAATGATTGGCACCTATGGTTGCCTCATTTTTTTTGGTTTGTGGCCTACACTCTGGAGTAAAACTTTCCTTTAAATTTTCTCTGTAAGATTATTGATTTAGTATATCACAATGTACTGCAAAAAAAATTTACGTACTCTCTATAGAACAAATGCAATACTCATTCCATTCAGTGATTAAACCCAGAGAAACAGAACAAAACAAAATTTAAGGCTGAAACAAGAAACTCCCAATATGTTTAGGAAGTCAGAACTTCTGACAAGATAAAAGGTCAATAAACTGCATGACTTGAAGCTGAAAAAATGGGCCGTGTCAGCTGGGAGATAGTAATTCACAGAAGAGAGTGATTCACAGAAGACAGTCTCAGTTTATTATTCGAGTTTGAGTGGAGGCGAAAGTAGTCAAAATAATAAAATTCCCTACAAAATCTACTTATTAGTGGGGAAAAAGTCCCCAATAGATATTATTCAGTGCAAGTTCACATTCCCATCCACAGTTTCTGCCTCTCACCAAGTAACAGCTTTAAGGTTATAAACAATTTAGCTAAAAAAAAAATACCTATGGGTTTGAAAAAAATCATAATAGATTCATAGAATTATGGAATGGTTTGATTTGAAAGGGGCCTTAAAGACCATCTAGCTCCAGCACTCTTGCCATGGACAGGGACACCTTCCACTGGACCAGACTCTTCAGAGCCCCATCCAACCAGATCTTGAACACTTCCAGGGATGGGACATCAATGGCTTTTCTGGGCAACGTGTGCCAGTGGATAAACACACTCACATTAAAGAACTCCTTCCTAATATCCAATCTAAATCTGCCTTCTTTCAATTTAAAGCCATCTTTTTAATAAAAAACTTTACCACGTACACTTGAGATAAAGGGGCAAACCTGCTATTCCCCCTTGACTCCTCAAGTCTTTTTTACCATTGAGGCCTCATATCCAACAATGTAAATACTGCTGTGAATGAATGTTCACTTATCCTCACTGGAAAAAGTGTTTGAAGGAAAGAAAAAATTAATACTGCCATGGTGAAGCAGAAACTGAATGTGTACTTCAGAAAGAGTTCCCTTTTCTATACTATACTTTGATTGTATAAAAAGAAAGCAAAAGTTCAAAGAAAATATTTTCTTTTTACTTGTTTTGTCATAACACATTGCTGAATTTTCATGAAAGCATATTATTGTAAAGCCTTATCACCTCTTTTATTTTAAGAAAAGAAATTTTTTCAGAAGTTATTGTTTTGGTCTTTTCAATAGTATTTTCTTTTTTACTAGAACTATAACAGGACAGAGCTGGTGTCAGAAGTCTAATGTATTAAAATTGTATTCAGGATTCAATTTTTTATGGTTCCTGTTTTCAAACTCTAACAACATCTATACCCAGCTCTCTACTGGTAAATATATTTTCTTTGATCATTGTAACATTACTGATTTGGGTGATAAATATTACATCAACAGATACTTTTGCTTTTGTTTGCTCAGTATGAGGTTTTCAAAGAGAAGTCATTTCCTTTAAGGCCAAACAAATTTTTCTTTGTACTCTGTATTTTGCTTTTTTTATTTTTTGGCTATGTTTTCACCATTAAAATGGGGTTTACAACCAGAGTACCAGGAAGAGATGGAATTGGAGCCTGTTATACTTTTCTGAAAGGGAATGCATCTGGAACATAAATTATTTTGGCATACCACAAGGGGAAAGAATAATATTTAATGACATGTTTAATAACATTTGTTCCTCTTTTGTTAATGTGTATTCTATTATCCAGAAGTTTTGGGGGAGATACAGATTTTATGAAGTCAAGATTTTCCTACAGTAAAAATTGACTTACGTTATGTATGAATCTTTTTTTGAAGAAAGATTGAAAGTAAAAGGTATATGCCAAGGAAGGTAGCTCTCCCAGAGAACATTTGAGGCATCTGCCTCAGGAGATCGACATCTCTGGCTCACTCTAAGAGTATTTTTTCTATTACTCTAGTGCCTGCTGACATCTGTCATGAACTGGATCCTCACAATAAAAGTACACATTTTAAAATATTTAAAAAAAAATTTAAAATACCAATCCCTGATTAAAGGGTTGATAACCTATAGATAAGACAGAAAACAGATGTATATGGATCAAAAGCGAGGACTTGGCATGCAGAGAAATAGGTTGTTTCTCTGTGGTGAAGACAAGATTGAATGAAGAAAGGGTGGTTTCTGTGGGGCAACAGATGTCTCAGGAGCACAGCAGGACTGTTTTTTTCATCTCTTTTTTACAAACAATAACCACATAATAATTTTACTTCCAGGATTGATATTTGAGGGGTCAGAAGTCCTGTTTCAGAGTCATCCTCTGTCAACAGAATTTTGCACAAATGCATCTGCTCTTGCCTTTGTCTGCTGCATGTACTTTTGTGTTTTTTAGCCCTCCTTCATTTCTCCCCTTCTCTGGTTAGATTGCTGGGGTCTACCCTTGTCAACTCAGAGGTCCCCTTGACATGGGTGTAATTAGCACTGACTCCATGATGCAGAAGGCTGAACCATTGCTTTATTTTTCTATACTATATTCATACTATATTCTTAAGAAAACTGTAAGCTCTCCCAGCCTGTCCGATACCGCTTTGACCTCATTGGTCAACCAACCAAAACACCACCACCCTTTGGTAAACAAATCTCCATAACACATTCCACATTTGCCTAGTAAAAGGTACAGGAAGTGGAGATAAGAATTGTTTTAATTCTTTCTCTGATCTTTCTTACAGCTTCTCACACCCTTCTCCAGGGAAAATGCCTGGGAAGGCCTGTGCCTGCCCTCTGTGGTGAGAGAGCTGCTGTCACATATCCTTACCACTGCTATCCAGTTATCAGAGAATGTCCAAAGCAGGGCAACAAAGATGGAGAAGAATCTTGAGGGGAAGCTGTATGAAGCAGCTGAGGTCACTTGGTCTTTTCAGGCTGGAGAAGAGGAGACTGAAGTGAGCCTCATTGCAGTCTACAGCATCCTTATGAGGGAAGGAGGAGGGGAAGACACTTATCTCCTCTCTGTGGTGACCAGTGACAGGACCTGAGGGAATGGCCTGGAGCTGTGTCAGGGAAGGCCGATGTTGCATATTGGAAAAGGATCATTAGCCCAGAGGGTGGTTGGGCACAAGAGTAGGCTCCCCAGGGAAGTGGTCACAGAACCTGACAGAGTTCTAGCAGGATTTGGACAATGCTCTCCCGCACACAGTGGGACTCCTTGGGTATGCTCTGTGCAGGGCCAGGAGCTGGACTTGATGATCCTTATGGGTCCTTTCCAACTTGGAACGTTCTGGTTTCTGTGATCTGAAACCTTTCAGGCAGATCATTTAAACTCCTCTTTTGTTTTCTGTAATAATACAAATATTTTTGAAACAAATGCCGAAAATGTATTTTCGGCATTTGTTTCAAAAATATTTGTATTATTACAGCAAAACAAAAGCAATCAAGAAAAGTCACTACAGTTGTGCTAAATTTAAATAAAAGGATCTATATAAAAAATGAGGAATTTTTTAAAAAAGAAGCTAAAAAAAGGTAGGTAAGACAATTTAAACTGATCAGGTAACACAGAGACTTTTGACAGACATTGCATGGGAAGTGCAGTCCCCATGCACATAACCAATTGTGATGAACTTGAGAAAAATAGGAATGACAGCATCAAAGTTAAAGGAGATATTTTTATAATTCATCAGGAATTAATGAAAACCCCTGAAAGGTGCGTACAAATAAAGAAAATATAAAGTATCCTAAGCTCTGGAAGGCTAGATAAGGGTAAGTAAAGATCAGACTTTTCCATGGAGGAAAGTCAGCAGTGAAGTCACACAGGGTTCTGTTTCTCAGATTTGCTGTTTAACAAAAACATAAACAAGCAGAAATAGGGGATGCGTTATGACAGTTTGCTGATGACACAGGGTTCTTCAAGGTGGAAAGGATGAAATCCATTGCAGCAAATTGCAGAAGGTCCCTACAAGTGGTTGGCTAAAAAATGCCAGATGGAAGTAAATACACATAAAAAATGTACATGTGAAACAATTGTAGCTTCACATAGAAAAAGATGTATGTGAAGCTCCATACACACTCACTCCAGCCACTGGAGAAGGAAACCTTGGGGCTGAGATGAATAGTTCCTTGAATAAAACCATTCAACAGCATTAAAAATAAACAAAAATAAATAAACAAAAAAGCCAAAACCAACCAACCAAACAAACAAAAACTTAGAGAGAATGTAATAGAGAACAAGCGAGAAGCTATTTACATTAACCCATTGTTTGCCCCCACTGAACACTGCCTAGCTGTTATGGTTCCTTCATGTCTAAAAATTATATCTTAGAACTGAAAAAGGTTTAGAGAAAGTAAGCAAGGATGATCAAGGGGTTTGTGGTCTTTCAAGAAATGCATGAGCTACCAGATACACTTTATCATGAAATGGACATGATTTCCTGAGCTCCACTAAGCTTTATAATGTCATGAATAGCACAGAGATCATGCGTTAGGATCATGTCTTTGCTCTGTCCTCCTGCACAATCACTAGGGCCCATGAGAATCCAGTAAGATACAGGTTATTTAGACAATTCCCAAAATTCAGAAAAGGGAATTCTCAACAGGGATTCCCAGGTGAAAATAGTCTTTCTCATCTTAGATTTTTATGGCGTTTGGGGGAAAATCCATGTTTATGTAGTGGTAATTAGCTCAGAAGTAATTTTTTATAGTGATTATTGTAACAAAAACTATACTTTGAAGCCAAAGAGTCAAAGGACAGATTTTGCAAGGTGGCAGGTCTCCTCTGGGTTTCCTTTGCTTCTCAGTCCTGCAGTAGGAGACATCCTCAGCTGCAGGCAAAGTAGCTGAAATGAAATGCAGTGCTTTCAAATTTTGTAGCAACTTGAGTTTTGCTTTGCAGTGACATTTAAGATGTGTCAGCATCGTGATCTTTCTATGTTGAGGGGCAGAGAAATAAGACCTCTGCATTACCTCCAGAGGTAAGTTGTTTCTATCAGCCAAACCCACTACTTAGGGCTGCTTTGACACTCTTAATTTGACCGATTTTACTTTATATTTTTTTAATATGATATTAGTTTGGTTTTTTAATGGAGAGCTAGATTTTTAAAACATGCAGTAACTGAGGTACTAGCACTCCAATCTGATAGACATTTCATGATGAAAGTAATGGCTCATGCTGTTTAAAACCTCAAATTCCACTTCTGTATGCAGGAATCTCTATCCCCAGCATCCCAGAAGGTGGGTCTGGAGGAACAGGCTAGTATTTGAATAAAGAGGAATGTGACAGATTTCAGCCTCTGATTAATGCAGTTCTTTGCACAAATTACCATCAAGCAGGCATGAGAACCCAGGCATTCCTCTCACAGGCTGAGAGACTTGATGTCTGAGCTGGCGAATTATCTTAATTGTTGTCTCTGGTAATTTAACATCTTCCACATAAACTGTAAATGATCCAAAGGAAGAGATTAAGGGAAACCATTATGGAAAGATTTAGAGTGAAGAGAATTGTGGGCAGCTGGGGAGGTGTGTAAAAAAACACAGATGCAGTAACAGTGGTTAAGCCTTTCACACTCTGAATAATGTTCAGCATTGGGTTTTTACATAAAAAGAGATGTGTCCAGTTGCCTCTTACTCCCTTATATCCAAGTACTGAAATACAAAGGTGCTTTAAAAATATTTATTGAATTTCTGTTTCTTAAAATTCAGTTTTGTTTGATCCTGTTTTGTTGTTAAAATTTTCATTTGACAGCTAAACTGGAAATAAAGGATTCAGACAGCCCACTGCTTAACTGGCACTTCAACACAAAGAAATTTAACTGGCCTCAGCACCTACAAACTATCTTGAGTGACAGTTTTGCATGTCTGTTTGCCTAAATGCCTCTAAAATATTGGACCTTATTGCTTGTGCAATATATTTCACAGATATCAAAGCACTGTAGCTAATTGCTCAAATTATTTGTAATAGTAAGGCATGTGCATCTTTGGCAAAGTATCCCCTTTTCCTTAAGGTTAATTAATTGATAAATTAAATAGAAAGGCATAAAATAAAAAATGGAAAGTAGTTTATAAAGGCTGATATAAGAAATCTCTTTCTGTCTTAGCTGTTCATGATTCCTTCTTCTTTTTTTAAGATCACAACTTCAAGTTTTAGCAATTCAAAAAAAAAGGGGCAAACTTTTTTCAGGTCATTTGCAACCATGATTATACAAAAGGGAAATTGCTTAACAGCCAACATGCCAGGCTCTACAGCAGTGACTCAAGATTGAGCTTGTGGGCGACTAATGTGACATGACATACCATAAGCTGCCTATGAAGGCAGATTTGGAGTGCCAGTGGATGATCTGAGCTGATGGCTAAATTCTCCTTGAGAAACTGGGAATAACTAAAATGGAAAGAAAGGATAGTTATCCAGAGAAGTTATGGGAAATACAGGAACTAAGAGGACGAGAAGAAAGAAAGTGCTACACGGCTTTGGCTCTGCGCTGCACAGGTTAGCAACTGATGAAGAGCGAACAGCACTCAGTGAGTAGGTTTGTGTTACACTAAATCTGCTGAAGTTCAAAGTCAGGCTTCTTCCAACCCTTCCAATGCCAAAGTCAGGCCCTTCCAATGCCTCATTCCTATGTGGATGTATTAGCTCCTTTTCTGGAACAGTATTTAGCAGTGGAATGGATTGGGTTGGAAGGTGGAATAGATTGGGTGGGAAGGTCATCTAGTTCTACTCCCCTTCAGTGAATAAATATCTTCAACCAGACCAGATTGTTCAGACCCCCATCCAACCTGACCTTAAATGCTTCCAAGGACAGGATATCCACTACTTCTTCAGACAACCTGTGCCAGTGTTTCACCACTCTCACTGTAAAAATTCTTCTTCCTTATATCTAGTCTAAATCTACTCTCTTTTAGTTTAAAAGAAGACATTGTTTAAAAGAAGACAAAATAAAACATTTTTTGTCCTATAATAACAGGCCCTGCTAAAAAGTTTGCTCCCATCTTTCTCATAAGCCCTCTTTATGTTTTGAAAAGCCAATCATGCAATGAATTTCTTCAACTCATTGAAGTGATGAAAAAACCCCGACCAAAACTCAGTTTTGTGTTTGAGCATCAAGCTCAACTATTGCACTTGGCAGCTGTACAGCTATTAAATCCCACACCCCTGAAACTGGGGACAGAACAGAGCAAGGCTTTGCTTTGTGGTGGAGCTGAAACTTACACTGAATTATGTGGGACATAAACAGCACTACTACGGTTTTTTTTGCTCTTGTTTGGGTTGTGAGCCCCCACTGTTTGGCTCTGGGGATGCACTGAGGCAATGTTAGCTGTATCTGTCAAACACAGCAGCTACAAGACTAACTTTTTGTGCAAGTGTGGTTTTGTGTGTCCCAAGTTTTCACGAGGTACTACACAGCATTAGACCTCACAGTGGCTGTATGCAGACCCTTAATGAATACATGTTACTCAGCTGCAAAAGCAGACTACATATTTTTTATTAATTAGAAGAGAAACTGGATATAGTTCTGGAAATAATAATTCTAAATATAAATGCAGAACTCAGTTACATAAATAAGATGCTTAGCATCTTACCTGGAATTTGGTTGTTGTTCCTGTTAGACAGAACCCTTACCATTGTTCTTGTGGGTTATAAAATGGTAATGGCTTGTCTTAAATGGAAATATTTAGGTAATTATAGAAAAGCAAGAGGGAGAGGGAGGACATTGCTGCAACCCAAGTCTATGGCCGCATGGTGAAGAAAAAGAATAGTGATTCAAACAGTACAATGGGAAATGAAATAGACAAAATTGGGGTATTTTGGATAGTTGTATGGGACCTCTAGTTAATGCAGATTATTGGCAACTTTGAGACATGACCTTGAATCTCCAATAAGACTTTTGTACAACAAGTGGGTTAACAAGAATTAAAGGACTAAGGAGAAAGAAGGGAATAGAGAGCTGAATAGTCTGGTTTTCATATGTATCAGAAGAACCTCTACTTATGTTAATACTAGCAGATAATACAGAATGAATGTATTCTTGGCAGGTAATAACTGGATGAATCTCTGATGAGATGATATACACATCTGAGGATTTATATTATTGAACGCTGGTGTGAGAGAATTTCTATTCTATTCATTTTGGATGGTTCAGGATGAGAGAATTAATTGCTAGTATATAATATATATCTTTTCAATATCCTTATACATGGATTGTACCTTACTGAACTGGGAATAACTATTGTTTTGTATAAGCCATAATGATGCCATTGGAGTAAGGAAAAAAATGTGTTTTCTCAGTCCAATCTGACAGACCTTAATCAGGCAACATGCTAGAATTATTAAGTGGTGGTCTGCTAAGTGCAGCCTTCTTATTGTTTGTAACAGATGCTATTGTATCAATAGAAACCTTGATAATAAGTAATTTTTATTTCAAAGTCATGAAATAAAGACTAAACTTTGGAGAAATAAAGACTAAACTTTAGAGGAACTAAAGAAAGCCTGAACTGCTTACATTACCTCTCTTGGGAAGTTGAGAGTAGTTGAGACAGGACGAATTGGTACTAATTTCAGAAATTTTCTTTCCCAGATTACCGTATTGCTACCAATCCCCATTTGTTCTGACAAAAGCTGTCTGTGCAAAAAAATACAGACACATCTCCTTATTATATTTCATCATATATTTATTCCTATATTAAGTGCTTTGCCACTTAAATGACATAGTTTTAATTAGTGAGCACAGCAACTGCAGTTATCCCTTTTGCTGTGATAATTCTGTATCTCTAACGTTTTTCAGGTTTCATTTTTTTCTCCTCCAACTTCTCAATATTCATATTTACATTTGGAAGATTTATTAAAAAGTCTTTGGTTATCTGTCCTTTGACATGTTGGCTGTCCCTCATTTGTACAAAAATGTTCTGAGCTGAACACTGCAATGACAGTTACATTGCAAACAAAGGAAGCCTTCACTAATAAATGTGCACAGTGCTACTAGTTTTTTAAAACTGAGATACAGCAATTTGTGTTCTGGTAGCTATCAGTTCACATAAAGCAAATAAACTGCTCAGAGAACAAAAAGTGTTGGGAGAAAATCAGCAAAATTATCCTGGATTTACATGTATATGTCATATGATTTTATTGTGAATGTGGATTTTTATCAATCCTATCATTCATTGACAACTTTCTATCAAAACTTATCTTCAATGCTGTTTTGTCAATAGCTGAAAATATTTCAGTATATTATACTTGCAACTTGGCAAATGAAGCTTAACTAGACTATAGAGAAATACCCTAAATAGAAATTATAACTTCATTAACACTAATAGATCAATTTTATTAAAATTTTATTTTAAATAGATTACTTGTGTCAAATAAGTAGAAAGTTTCATTCTGATCATTTTAAAATGTTATTTTCTTGTGGTATGTGTTTAATTATGCGTAGCATAAGGAACCACTTGATACTAAAACCAGTGAAAGATGGCCAGATCACTAATTCATCCACTAGAATGTGAATTTCTAAATGAATTACCAATTAGAGTAGCAAAATAGATATGATACATCATATCCAATTATGAGAAACATACAGTGATATAGTAGTAAAAACATTTCATTTTTTATGTCCTTCATAGATTAAAAAGAAGGTAAAATTTGCAGTAAAAATCAAATCAAGTTATTTTGTTTCTTGATATTTTCTCTTTAAGTTTTTCTTAATTTTTTATCACTCAAAAGATGTATTCTTGAGGAATACTCACTTATTTCTTGTGTATTCTTGTCGTGTCCATTGCAAAATACAGCCTCTTTAGGTTAAGGTTTTGACCTCAGCACGCAGAAACAATTTCTGCAGAATGTCATGCAGAAACAATTTCTGCAGTTTAAGACCATGTTGAGTAGATATTTCTTTAAGATATTATAATCAGATATCCTCTTATTGTTGTATTGATCTCAGAAAACGGAAACCTTTTTAGGTAATTAATTTCTTATATTTTTATTTTCTTCCTTCCTTTTATCTCAAGAAAGCTGAAATAGAAACAATATCCATATATATGTTTTGTAAATTTTTATATTCATATATATATATATATATATATATATATATATATATATGTTCTGATGCAGTTTTTAATTTCCTGATCACATATTGTCTTCTTCAACAGGTCCTTTTTATTTTTTTTTTCATGAAAAAGTGGGAAATATTCAGGATTCCTGGGCGTAACTCCAAGTTTTTTGGGTAACATGCACCAAGAGGATTGTAGACCTTCTGTTCATCTCATAATGTCTTCTCCTTCCAAAATTCCACCCAGTTAGCATTTACCCTCTAAATGTTCTTTTACTCTGTTCGTTCCTCTTTGGATTCTATCCTTTTCTTGTGAGGTTGCCATCAAATCCCTGTTTAATATATATCTTCTAATAAGGAGGGTCTTCATTTATTGTTAAACATGGTGGAAAAAAATCCACCTAACTCTAAATATTCTAGAGGGTTTAGGGCTAATCCATATTCATAAGCTGTCAAAAATCAATCAAGACCTACCAAACTGCAGTAGATCCTCTTTATAATCTGTATCAGTCAGGAGTGAGTTCATAATCCAGTTACAGTGCGCTGAAACCAGACGTGATTGACAAAGTTACACCTCTAAAGAGATCAGAAGAGATTTTTTCACCATTTTTAATCAAAGTGTGAGTATAACATATGTTATCTTGCCTCTAAGTTATTTTAATTTCTAATTCACTTCTCTGAGGTTGGAATCCTTATCCAAACTTATCTGCACCCCAGTTTGAACCATGGGCAATTTCTCTTTACAATGAAACAGAAAAAGGAACCTAAAGAATATATTTCACTCTTGCATTGCAGATGGACAGTAACATAAAAACACTCAAAACCTAAAAGGATACATATATATTAGCTACCCTGTTTCTTGGAATAGTGGGAGAATGTTGAAATATTGAGTGTTGATGAGTTGTTTTTATTTTCTTCACAACAGAGAGTATTCTCTTTTCTTGTGAAGATCTTTCTTCTGTGAGAGAACACAGTACATGTGGATCATCTGGGTAAGATAGAGGGACTATAGTCAAAATTTCACAGTGATGGTTGACACAGAATTAGATAAAAATTGGAAAAGGAGAGAATTGAGGACTTTCTGGCTTTAGTATTCTGAATCTAGCTCCATAAAATGCTGCACCTTTTTCTGTCACTGTAAAACCAATGCACCTTCAAGGGTACTCGTATTTAATTTTTGTTTATTGCAGTTAAATTTACTGATTGCTGTCTTGTATATTCTGCATTTGCGAAACCAATGAAATTTTTAAGTATTAGATCTGAAATTTGTTGATCAAAACAATTATAGAAGTCTGTCACAAGAGCACAAACTTCAGAACCCTGATTTTCCATAGTACTGAAACATATTTATTCAATTTTTTAGCAGTCCAGAGGGGAGTAGGTTAGATGCTCAGAACTACACTGTCCTTTATCTTGCCCTTGTTATGTAATCTCAGTCTTGTAAGAAAACGAAGGAACTTCACAGCCAGGTAGATGTCCTGGTGGGTGCCATGAGGCCAGTGCCTTCTTCCTTCCTGGCCGGCAGTGATGAGGAGCCAGATAACCCAAAGATCATATGGACAGACCAGGGTGGCATGATGACCACCTATCCTAGCAGACGTGTCAGCCCCTTAGTCAAAAGTCCTTACTGTGGTACCTGAAGATGGAGATCTCAGCAGCACTATGTTGAAAATCTTGAGTTTTCCCCTTTCTATTCCTGCTCTCAGATCCTGGGACCAGGAGCCTTATCTTTATTCCTGCAAGCACAGTGCTCTGCCAATCCTACTAGGCAAAATCAGAGCAAGGGTTGGTTTCACTTAAGGTAAGCTTTAGTCAAGCTCTTATGCACATGAATTCTATATAATTGCTATAATTTATGAATGCTCTAGAAAGTACAGAAAGACCTTTTTGTGAGTATCTGTTCAGGATCAGACCTTCGTTAGGAGTTGTTTCATTGAGATAGCTATTCTGTCTTCCTGAACATAAACAAAATTGCAAGGCACTAGTAAACACTAAGTGTTCTCGCTGCACAGTGTGCTATGATTGCTTAATCCATGTGTGCAGTAGTAGTGAGCTCAGTATCCTCTAGAACAGTAATTTTTTGTAGTTCTACACATCTTCTAAATCCCGCTGATGGGCTTCATATGCAATAGTAGCCCTCTGACGCTTAGGTGGATTTCCAGAAGTCCTGTCAGCAGTAACCCTTACCAAATCTTACCAAAGGTGTTCAGAGACACTAAGCAGAGAGAAGAATTTTAAATTAGTAAAGAAAGTCTCAAAATGACAGAAAAGATAGATTGGGTGTTTGCATGACCAAAAGAATCTGTTGAACAGTGCAGGGACTGCACTGTTCAACAGATTAGTGAGGATTTGGAAAAGTGTAAAGAGTGCGGAGACAAAGGTTGCTGACAGTCCTAAATTATTCAGGGCCAAGTGTTAAGTGTTGCAAGAGTAGTGGGGTTGTAGTGTGGTGTGCTGACCCTGGCTGGACCTCATGTGCCCACCAAAGCTTCTCTATTACTCCTCTTCTCAACTGGACAGGGAAGAGAAATTATGACGTAAGGTTTATGAGTCGAGGTAAAGACAGGCAGGGGTGGAAATCTATGATGCATTTGTGTATTTTAGCACCACAAGGTTATTCTTGCTTTCCTCCACCTAATTTTCAAAAAAGTGATTAATTTGTTCTTTTTCCAAGGATTCCATAAAGTTGAAAAATGATTTTAAGAAAGGGCTTCCTTCTCAGATTACCAAAGTGAAACAACTTATATATATATGAGGGATGATGGCCAAGTATGCTTGGCCTCTTCAAGCCTGGAAAAAGGATATTTGACAAGAAGGTGTGACAGATATCTACAAAATCAAATTGAGCTATCAGGAAAATGGCTGCTCATTGTCTGTTACACTTTAAAATCTTGAGTCACCAAAAAAGGTAGCAAGTGGCAGGTTTACAATTAATAAAAGCAGCTCTTTGCAAAGTTTGGAATCAAGCTATGGAAATCCTTATTACAGCATGTTGGTTCAGCTTGGAGTGTTGTAAAACTATCACATAAAATTTTGAAACAGAATCCGCAGAGATACGAAGGGACAAAGAGAGGGATACATATAGAAAAAGCACCTATGGTAAGGACTCTGAGAAGCAACTGGAGCATGTGATTGCCCTCAGATTCTGGAGAGCTTTGCTGTTGAAGGGCACTATGTCTGTAAGCTACATAATCTGTTAAACATTGGCACACTCTGATAACCATTAACTATTAACCATTCACTCCAGGCTCCACCTGGAGTCATGAGTCAGGCCAAATGAAATATTAGATAGGGTGCAGGTTCCCCACATTGTTTGGTTCTTTATTAAATCGTCCCATTAAGCTACAAAGGATGGGTTTAAATCCAGCAATTGAAATTCTTTTCTATTAATCCCCTTGCTTTGCTCATGTGTAGTCATGCAAAACCCCCTTGCCTTCTCCTCGATTCTTGTTAATGAGGCTCTGCATGGACCTACCATACAAAATATGAATTCTTAACTGAAATCTTTAGACATATCTGCCTGAAAAACTACTACAGCAACAAATTACTGCTTAGCTAACAGACCATGTTCTTGGGGGGAATAAAATTCTAATAAATGTGTAGAATGAAGAGGCCAATAAAATTATTGAATTAAATACCTTGGAGAGAAGAGACTTTATCAAATAAACATCTGACCCAATTCTCATCTACTGGGCCATCAAAGACAGCAGAAGCAATGTGAAACAGGTACTAAATTTACCTGAGTAAAATGAGGTGCAGACAAACAGCTGAAGGCCCAGTACTGAGATTGTGGTTGGGGAATTCTGGTCTGTCATGTAAAAAAGTGTTAACAATGTTGATCAGCCTGATCAGAGGGTGTGAACAGTTTGGTGCAGTCTTCATTTGGGAAATAATACAGTCATATTCTGAACACCAAGCCCATTGGAGCTGTTATATCAGACAGTGTCTGCCTCAGTATTTCATCTCACACAACTGTCAGCACCATATGGTTTTGAGGAAATTGGAAGCTATTTCCTCATGAATTTACTGTCCCACAGATTTCACTCAAGTGAAATTTCTTTCACTCTCCATCACCAAAATCACAAGATGATTATTAATCTTCATTTTTCACTTGAGCTAATGCTACTGTAGTGGGTTGGCATTTTCAATAGACCTATAGGCATTCTGAAAATGTTTGTTGGGCCTTTGCTGCACCCCAAACGCTCCTCTCATGAATGCATACTGTGAACACAAAGCCATGCTGAGGTGCAACCTTGAGACCAGCTTGGCAGTACTCTAGCAGAAAGTGTCTGGATCTGTACAAAAGCAGAGTGAGGACTCACATCACAGCAGCAAGGACAGGTCAGGTATGGCATGACCAGCCCTGCAGTGGTGGTATAACCCATCTGTCCTTGTACTATCCCATCATGTCACCAGTAGCAGGCAAAGATACCATCTGTGGAGCACTTCTGAGTTGTGCTGGCCTTGACCCAACTTCCTACAGGGGGAAATGAAATCACTGGGAAGGAGGAAAGCCCTTCAGTTGTGTGGAGACTTACAGTGAGATGTCCCAGATCAATCAGTACACTCACAACAGCCTTGCTCAGGCGGGATTATGAACCATGGAGAAAAGCATTTGCTCACTCCCATTCTGTTCCCTGCTCCTTGTCAAATTAATGACCTTTGTCATTAGGACCTAGATCTACAGCAGCAACAGAGTCATTGCACATTTTGGCTGTTTAGTCCTAGGTGTGATTTTTCTTGCCTTCAGAGTGCAGACTATTACAGGCTGACTGGTATAAACCAGTTTATAATTGAAAAATATGACCAGTGAATTCCAATTTGTACGAAAAAGTGAATTATTTAATTGAAAATTTAAAAATTACTTATTTTGTAAGTGTAATCTTATCTATCAGAACAGAAAATATTTTCTACTACGCAATATTTTAGTAGAACCCTAGCAGTTCCATAGAACTTCCCTGTATATTTATCTGAAATGACTAATTTGAACATTGAGTAAGGTGTTTGAAGAAATTATAATATCATAGGCAATAAAGGTGGATACTGGCTGAGCTATCTTCCTTCCTATGCTGTAAAAGACCTCTATGGGTCAAAGGCAGATATAAAAAACAAGACAGCAGACTTGTTTTCTAGTTTGACTGTAGAGGGTTTAGAAAAAACTTCTTTAGATTCATTACAGATACACTTGGGTTGGAAGCCATATCTGTACAAATTCATAAGCTGTTGTAGATTCCCAATGTAGTTCATGGAGGACCTCTAAGTTGCTTTTTATCTATCCAGTCCTAAAACTGGCACCCAGTGACATTTCCTTTTGCCTGTTTTGTATCTCTGGATGCAAAGGGTGATAATACTCACTCACATCTGGTTGTCAACACTGCACGAATCTCATATTCAGGTGTTACGGACCCCCCTGTCAGTTCTCCCTCTTCAAATGCTCAACTGAATATCCTTATTAAGAAAAAAATCATCACATTTTGTGACAGTTGCTTTATTTTTATGCTGTCCTCTAGAGCAAGAGCTTTCAAACTTCTTTTGAGGTCAATAGACAGCTCAGTTTAACCTGGACCAAAGCACACAGTTTGAAGTCTTCTACAGTCCAGCAGAGAATCTAACTGGTAAGAAGAAGGTCACTCTATTACAACATTGTTGGCATACAGATGACCTAGGAAACTAAGAAGGTCCTAAACCTGACTGTATAAACTACTGAGATTTTGAAAAATTTCAACAGTCTGGAAATCACTACTTTAAAACATCACATAAGTTTTTATTAAAATACAAAATGTTTTTTTCTTCAAAAGTTTTGTTTTCTTTTGTACTTTGTATGTTACTACTCTCTTGTTCAGTTATTAATGCAATCTTCAGTGTGTGCTAATAATTTCTTGGACTGCAGCTTGTTTTAAAAGCCACATTAGTCCTGAAGCAACTGTATATTCATCTTACCTCCTCAGAGGCAGTTTCAATGCACTATAATTTAACCTTTTTTTCTGGATAAAGGATGTTTAAGGGGTTCCCAGAATAGAAGTAATTTGTTACTATAAGGTTCTAGCAAAATCATGTACATGCTCTGGCAAAAAAATATTTACTCATTCTCCATGTAATGTCAACATGTAGCCCCAAACATTCCTTTGTAAACATCTTTTTTCTTTCCCCTTTCTATACAAGATCTAGTGCTAGTTTAGATGTAAAATAAGCATGATGAATAAAAGGTGACATTTAAACAGTATGTACAGCCATGAAGCTTCACTTTCATTTTAAATTCCATGGTTGAGATGACACTCAAGTCTCAATGTGACTTAGAGGAGTCACTGCTTATAAAAATAGGCAAGTCTCTGTGGAGACCTCCTTCAAAAAATTCACTTGCAAACAATTTGTGTTCCTGGATGTTTCGTTTGATATTTGGCTAAATGTCATCCCTGTCACAGCACAATTTAAAAAAAAACAGTAGTAATGAAGAACTTCTTTTTTTATTGTCCCTCTCTCTCAAATCAAGCATCCTGAGCTTCACACAGAAGGGCTGCTGTTGAGAGGAGCTGATCAGAGATGTAAATGTGTAAGACAGGAGCTGTGACAGGACAGACAGACTTAGTGGATAGACAGATTTGATTTTTATATCTGAAAAGAAAGAAGATTTTCTGGTGGTTTCCTCCAGGAGAAAAAAATGTTTATGAAGTATATACTCTTCCAGAAGATGTGGGCAAGCTTTTTTAGTGAAGATATTAATAGGCAGTGAAGGACCTTGATTATTCTATTCTATTCTATTCTATTCTATTCTATTCTATTCTATTCTATTCTATTCTATTCTATTCTATTCTATTCTATTCTATTCTATTCTATTCTATTCTATTCTTTTTGGGAAGTACAGGCCATGAGCAGTACTTAGAGAAGTACACAGAAGCTGACAGACATGGTGGGTCTTTAGGACAATACTTTCAGGGATAATTATTGTGGGAAGAAATAGTTTGCTTCTTTGATTCTGTACAGAGACACACTATGAATATTCTAAGGTTTATTTTCAGTCACTCAGTGCCAGGGAGGATCAGTCCCATGGAAGCATAGTTTTTTACAACAGACAGATGCACTTAGTGTTCTCATTTACCCCACACTAATGTGTTTGACTTTGAATGTCTCCTTGAAGTGCTTCCTGAAATGGTAAAAATACTGTATTCTGCCAGGCTGGGAGCAGGAAGGCCTCCTGCTACCTCAAGTGATCCGGAGGGCTAAAGATAGTGTTTAACTAAACCCATGATGATACAATAACTAGAACCCTTCAAAGCAAAATAACCCAAGGTGAGACATCTTGCAAAGTGTGTGGAGAGAATAAAGGTTGAGAACCAACCGGCTGAGAAAATAAGGTTGGTACAGTGGCTAATTTAATGTGATAGCTCATTTGATTCATAATTTTAATTCAAATTCCAAAGTCTATTAAAAGCACCAGAATCTGCAAACTTTCATTCATTATCTGCTTACTGGAGAGCTGTAAGAACAATAGGTTCCTGTCCTTGATTTAATTGAAATTAGGCTCAAAGTGTACTGTAATTAATGTTCAGATAAGGTCACTGGGACACCATAGAATGACACAATGCCAATATCAATTTTGCAAAGGCTACATGGCAAAAATAAGGGTTGCAGAACCTCCCCCTACATTTATATTTAGATGTCATATGAAAGAGCTGGTTGAATACCAGAGAAAACTAATCCACAAATTTTGCTGTGATATATATCTCAAGTAATATGTCCATTCAGGCAAAAAAAATAAATAGTAAGACCACTTTTCTTTTGTGTGCTTTATCTAGGAATAGAATAAACATTCATAAAATTGTCATCTTACACAAGAAAACTTCCTACTGTATTTCAAATCCTTACAATGAAAACTAATTCTGAAAGAAAATTCTGCGTGCAACTCTAAATATATTCCCCATTGTTGGGAAGGCATTCGATATTTGCACAATGCCCTGATGTGTATTGGTTGCAGTTAATCTTAAGAATGAGTCTTGGAAATTCTTGGCTGGAAAAAGATACCTATAAAATAGCTCTGTTGCACACATAGATATAGGATTTAGAAATCTTGAAACATAATGCCAGGACACAGTGATTTTGAGGAGAGGGAAAGATCAGTAAATATCAACCTGTGTAGCCTGAAAAGCTTTTCGTGGTTTTATTGTATTACCTATTACACATAAAAGCTGCATCAACCCTGAAGCTACAGATCTGCAACAAATATCTGGGTTCATATTCTTAGTAAAGAGAGTTTAGTTCTGAAGAAAGAACATTATTTGTATCCCTAAGCAGTAGATTTTTAGGAAGTCCAAGTCAAAAGTGCAGAAATACAAGAGTAATATCTATTTTTCACTGTTTTAATCTGTTTTGTTCAGTTCCTTAGCTTTCAACAGCTTTGTTCCTGCCTCTGAAGGGGCTCAAAAGAAATGACTAATTTTAGTTTGAGGACAGCAAACTACAAGGGAAATTGCTGAATTCTTCACTCTTTATTATCTTTGAATAAGTCTATGTAACCTTCTGAAAAATGTGCTTTAAACTGCACAAGTTGCTGGGGTCTTTCCAGAAATGGTGTCACAGAATCATAAAATATCTCCAGCTGAATGGGGCCCATTAGGATCATTAAGCCTAGTTCCTTGATCTTCTCAGGAATTTTTAAACTGTGTTTACCTAGAATTACATCATATAATGTTGTTCAGGTTCCCCTTGAACTCTGCCAGTCTTGGTGCTGTGACCAGGCCCCTGGGGAGCCTGTTCCAGTGAGTGACCAACCACTCAGTGAAGAACTTTATACTGATGTTAAATCTGAATCTCCCCTGATGAAGCTTTATTCCACTTCTTTGTGTCCTATTTCTTGTGTCCTATTTTTTGTGTCTTACTGCTTGCGTCATATTGCCCACCAGAGAGAAGATGGACATTCAAAATACATACAAGATCCTAAAAAATAGTCTCATTTAATGACCCTTATGGTCTTTAAATTGGAAAAAACTGCAAATGCTCAGAAATGTTGAAAATGTCTATTGTTTTCTCTTCAGCTTTCGTGGCAATCCCATAGGAATTTGATTATATAACTGTTGCCTTTATACACAAAACAGAACAAGAACTCCCAGATTCATATTTTTGGATCTAGGTGAGAGAAAGGATTAAGGATCTCCATCTAGATGGACAGATGGGCAAATAAGAGTCAAATTATTGCTGTTGATGACCCTCTTTTTTTGGGCCAAAACTAAATTGGGATGATTTTTTTTTAATACTCTGTATCAGGAAACAGATACTACCATATTCAAATCACACTGAAGGTCATCTTTTTTATGCTTTGGGAAGTTTAAAAACAATGAGTTGAACTCCATTGCATATCCACTGTTTTTTTTCCTTGTCATGGAATTCCTGTTCCCTCAATTATGTGAGAGCACAATCATTGTTCAATCCAATCAAACTTGCTGGGTGTTTCAGAAGTACCCCTTGCTTCATAAATATTTATGTATTTGTGGGAGTTTCAGTTGTTACATTGGATGTTTTATGGTTTTGTTTACCTCCATATTTTGATGTATTTATTGCTTCACTGGTTCCAGTGACTCTAGCAGAGTCCAAAAAAATCTGATAAAAGAGGATACTTCACAGTATAGTGTGGTCTTTAAATGGTGCTGGAAGAACCTGTTATTTATCACTTCTGCTTATTTAGCTAATGGAGCATTTAACTTTCAACATTTTCATTGGTTTGTTTGTACAATATGATGTTTGTACAATGTGATGAAGTGCTTAGCAGAAAGGAGGTCATGCTTTGCCTTTTGAGCTTCATTCACTTTGGGGCAATTTAAACAATTTTTTATTTCTTTATAGTACACTAAAATGAAAATAATTCAAATTATTTATTAGGAGGAAATGGATTTGGTGATTAGGGTACAGGACAAGAAATCAATAATACTGCTTTTTATTTCCATTTTGACATCAGTTAAGTGACGCTCTGAGTGGTACAGCGAGTTCTGTACCTCAGTTTCCCATTTATAAAGACATATTGTAATTTCCAATGAATTAATTTATTGTTGTTTATAAACACCTTGCAAGTTTTTTGAATTAACATTTTTTTGCAGGCCCTACAAGGCAATGGTTTTCTTCCATGCTGAAAGCAATTCTGGATCTTTTAATAGGAATAATGAATATAACAATCAGTGAATGCAAAGAAGTATTTATCAGCTTTCATCTCATATGACTAAACAAACTTTATTCTGAGTTGTGTGACTATGCATACACATTTTCAAGATATTTTTCTTCAACACAGTGGGATGAATCTCTTGAGTAATTATTATTTTTTACCATCAAAGACTTGCAGAAGAGAAAACAAATATCCCAACTGACTGGACTTATGAGTCAGGGTCAATTTTCTATTCTGCTGCAGAACTCAGACAAGTCTCTTAGACTGAAATAGTCAGAGTGTTCATGTGACTAATGCCCTCCAAGTTCACAGAGATTTAGAGCTTCAAACGTCTTTGAAAATCTGTGTCTTCATCCCTCTCTGCCCCAGTTGTTTTCATCAGAGGGGGATAGCAGCACCTCTGTCCGTAGTGGAAACAAACCACCACAAGGGCTAATTGCTTATGCCGGGGCAAGGACAGCAGTTTCTGCTGCTAACCTCCCACAGGGGAGTGATGTGGCTAATATCCATCCAGATGCCTTTGATTTCCTCAGCCCCAGTGCTGTAGTACTCATTTATAGCTGAGCTGACTGGGAGTGATGTTTGGAACGAGTCCAGAGAGAGGTATGAACTCACACCTCTGGATCCATACCAAGATGCCTTCACCACTCTATCATCACTCTCCTCTGAGGGATGTAATGAGGGTACATTAATTAATGTTTATGAACTGCTTCACTGCTGCCATATTTAGACTGTTAGAGTTGCATCTGTAGGAAGAAAACACCAATCAGGAATTCCACCTGAAACAGAAAGCAGAAATGGGAAGAAGAAACAGGGAACCCTAGAGTGGTTTCCCCCTAGGAGATGTTTTTGCAGTTACACGCTGCAAAATACTCTCTGGAGTTGACAGCCCTTCCAAAGCAATCTCAGCTTCAGAGAAATCCAGGCTAATGAAACTTTGAAATACGTGATGGAAGGTCTGCAAATAATTTAGCCAACTTTAACCAAAGTTTTGAGCAGTGATTTTTCATGCAAAAAGAAATAAGCTTAAGATGGGAGAGAGATTTATCAAATATTCCAAAATATTTCAAGGTTACTCTGGTTGGTCGTGGGAGTTCTTTAAATGATTGGATGCTTTCTGGAGCGTGTATTTGTGAAGCTTCATCTATCACTCTGTGGATTTTCTCCAGAGAAAAATACCTTGCCTCCTTACTTTGCTCATAAGGTAATGCAGAAACTCAGAACTTGATGGATGGATATCAAAGTGTGGCCTTGCATTCACCCTGAGATGAGAATGGGGAGCAGGGAATGGCTCTGGGACATTGGTTTTATGAGATAGCTTCTGAGCAAGTGCAGCTGTGAGCTCCAGGGCAGGTTCCATCCTGACATGAATCATGGGATGAAATGTCTCTATAGGTAGACATGCATTACCTGCTGCAGTCACTTGTTTCAGGGCTACTGTAACTATCCCTGGGCCATTATTTCAAGCGCATCCCTTGAACATTTTGAGTACTTTGACTTACACAGACTCAAAGAGCAGTGACTGCAGCAATTCTATTCTGACTACTTTCTTTGCCTTTTGGACAAATCCCCACACCCAAACTGGGTTTAGGCAGGTTTCAGTGAAAAAATATTATTAAAGTAAAAAAATCTTTTCTCCCTACTTTAGCCTCTCAAAACAGGGAATTCAGCAACATCTACTGTGCATGTTCTATTCTCTGCTCTCTTTCCCGTGCTCAGAAGGGCAAACGGCAAAACAAGTATTTAATCAAAATGAATGTTAATTTTCTTGGAGACTTGAGCATACCAAGTGAAGCTGATCCAGTCTGCCTGGCTTAAAAAGAAACTCACCTTTTATTTTTTCAAAATTTCCATGAAAAGTCTACATATTTTTAATTGTCTGTATTTTTAAAAAGTGAATAGATGAATAGAACATTCTTCCATCCAAACATGAGGGTAATTTGGTTTGGTCTGTAATTTAGTAAAGATTTTTAGGCTTTTTGATTTTTCTTAAATTTTGATATGACTTATGCTACTGTATTTGTTGCAAGACAAGAGAACTGGAGAGGGACTTTTCACAAGGGCATATAGTAACAGGACAAGGATATGAAAGGCATTTAAACTGGAATAAGGAAGGTTTAGATTGGGTTTTAGGAAGAAATTCTACCCTGTGAGGGTGGTGAGGCACTGGCACTGGTTGCCCAGAGAAACAGTGGATACCCCATCCCTGGAAGTGCTCAAGACCAGGTTGGATGTGGCTCTGAGCACTTGATCTAGTGGAAAATGTCCCTGCATATGACAGGGGAGTTGGAACAAGAGGATCTTTCAAGTCCCTTTCAGCTCAAACCATTCTGTGGTTCTATGATTTGCTCTCCAAACGACCTTACCAGATGATATACACAATATAATTCCTTAACCTGAGTATTTTAATCTGAAAAATGAAGAGATTCTTTAAATATTTGTAACATGCATTTGTAAAGATTGCAGTCATTGGTTATAAAAAGACAACAACAAATTACGACAATTAGGAGAATAAGAAAATTATATAAATATTCTGTTTTCTTAATATAAGGAGAGAATAACATGAATTCAGATAGGGAAAAAATTAAAATTATATGCCTCTGAAAGAGTTTGCAAAACAGTAAAAAAGTTACAGCATAAGAAATATATACCATATATATTATTATATAATATATGTAACTTAATGTTTTTCCAAAGACTTCTGAATATCCTGAGATCTCTAAAGAGAATTAAAATGTTTCAGGTTTTGTTCTATTCATTTCTAAGTACGGGATTTTTGTCACTGTTGAATACAGAAAATGGAAGGTAAAAATGTTTGGTCAGTTATTGAGAACTATGTATCTAAAGCATGATGCAGGTTTACATTAAATATGATAACAGCATATCTCTACTTAATATTCCCTCACACAGTGGACATGAGAAGGAAAGATAGATTTGAAGATGATGTTACACAAGGAAAGAACTAGAGCCTTAGTGACAGGTTTAATCTGATTTATGCAGTAAGCAGGACCCATAAAACTTTCTTTGACACACTCAGATTTTCAGAAAAGGAATGTAATCTGAAGGTTGAAATTATGATACTAATATTCTAGGTGGTCTAATGGCATGGATGATGTGACTACACCCTTAAGTTCATCCTGGCCTTCTCGGATCCAATGAGCATGTGCCAGTGCTTCTTTTTCAGTGCAATTTAAAGAGATATTATCCAGGCTATAGCAGAAACAGAGAAAAAATAATACTATTGCAAAGTAATGCATTTCTTGGCAAGAAATGCAAAGATTTTTGGCACCTTGCAATGTTTTAGTGCCATCTGGTGACTCCCCAAAATGTTACAAGAACATTTGCCAAAATGTCTGGATAAAATAAATGTATTGGCAATAAGAAAGTTTTGCACTAATAGTTATGCACAACAAATCTAACTATCAGAAATTCATTGCTTCAGTGATAGGATACAGTCTTGTACCTCACCATCAGATTATGAATTTTAGGCATATTCTGCATGATAAAGATGGCAAATAAACAAAATATCTTCCCAAGAACTTCCCATGAAAACTGAGAAAATAAAGTTTCATGTATAACTGCAAAGGGGAAAAGGAATTGTGGTTCTACAAATGACCCATAATGAGTTTTTCATTTGCCTTTTTTCAGGACAGTAACATCTAACCAAAGAACAGATAAGAGTTACAGAAAAAGGAAACCTACTGGAGAAAAAGAGGGGTTAAAAACCCCCAAAACCAACTCCATACAGAATATATTCTTTTTGAACTAAGATATGTTGAATTATGCATTTGCTCTTAGAATGGGGATTAGATTTCTTCAGTAATAAATACATCAAATAAGACCAGTTAGCTATTGTTTGGATTTTTTTTTTAATGGGAAGACACCAAGCAGAAAATATGCTTATGTACTTCAAACCTTTGCTCAAGAGCTCTAACTTATGGTTCTAGAGTGAAGAAAAAAGACTGTAAAAATAGTTTCTTCTTACTCAGCAGTCCCTTTTCTGGGTTCAGAATCAAATTAGCTGACTTTAGAAACATTTTCCTTTACTTTTCATGTATTTTAACTGTGTAACACTGATATACCTAAGAGAGATTGATTTTTTTCTCTCTCCTGTCTCTTATGTCCTGACTTTTGCAATTATTTACTAAATTTCAATCAATAGATGCAGTGCAAATGTCTTCCTTTTCCAGGTTTCTCACCTGTCACTAGGGTCATAATAGGAACATAATTAGACTCATAGAAGTGGTCATAAACGTCTCATTTTCAGTTTCATATATGTTAGATATTTAACATCAGGTTTTAAAGGAACCATTTCTATTAGCTCTCATGCCTTTTTCTCTTCATCAGAGAGATACTGGGCTCTTGCATCATTTTTCTGACATTTACAGGTAGAGATTTCCAGTAAGGAAAGACAGCATGGGATGAGATATCAGAAATCATGTGTGACTGGACTTGTTGACTTAAAAGATCCTTTTTAGCCTTGTCTACATTACAGAGATCATAAATCTTCAAATATGTCCAGCAGAAACTATACATTGAGGGCTTTGACCTCAGAGATTTCAAGGTACTACAGACATTTGTATTGACTTCAAACCAGTTTGGATCTGGCAGGTAGTTTCTTAATTTTGTGAAATTCTCTTGCATTGCTGTGTTCTTTGAACACGTTTTACACTGTGCTGTGTTTGTGCAGTCCTGGTTAAATGCTGCTTTATTGCCCCTGGTGTTTCTCCTGTCTTTAGGAAGGAGCTGTGGAAGGTTTGCTCTCTCCTGTGAGTTGGGCATCTGCTTTGGTATCATAACAGCATATTGTGAGGAACAAATCTGTGAGGGGTCTGTTTTCCTGTATGGGACTTGTGATCCAGCAGACTGAAACATCTGCAATTTTTCCAACAGCAAAATTCAGCTCCAGCAGTTTTGTTTTTTTTTTTTTTATGTCATATTTCTCACCACTCTTTCTGGGTGAATAGTGTTTCTTCTCTTTTTTTAAAATTTTTATTTGAAGATCTGATTGGAAGGCAAATACTGTAGAACAATTGTCAAGATTCAAAATTTTCTTTATTACACCCTTGGCATTTCTGTGTGCTTTTCCTTGGGGGAGAAGAAAAGAAAAACCAAAAGGGCCTTTGAGGAGAAAGGAGATGAGGGATAAGGAAGAAAGAAAAACAAGACATCCCAGCTTATTTTTTGTCACAGCATAACCATGTCTCCTGGTGAGATACTCACCAGTAAGGAGCTTTGCCTTAGTGTGGCACATTTGCACCACTCCAGCCTGTCTGTCACTTGATGCAGAATCTGCTTCACTCTCGAGTGACATCCAAATTCAGAGTACCCTTTCCCCTTCTGGCAGTTTTCAATATCATCTAATTAAAACTCCCAATTATTCCTGACTTCCTCTGCTCCTAAAAACTGTGTGGAAGTGCTCTGGGTTTCTGGTACAGGAATTTTTTACCTCACTAACAGTATTTTTAGATCTACATGACATTCACTTTACAGACCAACGTCAGCCAAAGCGCTTTAATCCACTGTAGATGAGAGAACTGTCCTGGACGTCTGAAGCCACTGATGATCCTGTGGAAAGCACAGCTTCAATTTTTAGCGCCAAAACAGAGTTTCTGTGCAGCTACTTCTGCATATCAAAGCACAATGGCAAATATTTGTTGAGCACTGTTAGCTCTGTGTGTTGAAAGAATTCTGACTGATGCCAATGAAGTGCACTCTTGGAGATGACATGGAGGCTTGCTTCTTTCTTTGTAAGCACTTTCAGACTTTTGTAACATTTAAAAGATTATGTTCTGATTTTCTTTCACTGGCAGCAATACCCTTTCAGTATTTTCATGTTCTTAGATGGGCTGTCAAAATAGAGAGATCAAATTTTTTGCCTGAAACAAGACACATGCTTGAAAAAGGTGTTACCAACAGTATCCTAAGTCAGAAAAACAGTGACCTTAATGACAGGAAAGAAACATATTTAAAAATTTCTGCATGGGAAGACAATTTCAGTAAAAAATCAAGCAGTTACATGACAAAACAAAGACTCATGGAGATCTGTGTGCTTTAAGATGTACTAATAAAAAGAGCAGGAGACACTTGAAGGCACAAACCCCATCTTTGGTACACAGCATTTGGTGCATCAACAACATCAGATAAAATGTCTGATGGAACATGACAGGCACAAATAATACATGAACACTTAGAGCGGGTTGCACAGGTTCCCTGGCTGGCAGCTGCAGCTGTTGCAGTGCAGTGTTCAAGTCAAAAATTGAAAAGCATTGCTCTGTCAACACGTTTTCCATACCCATGTTGTGCAAATCTGCCAGACCCCTTGTTATTCATGGTACCTAAATGTTGTCTGTCAAAAGCACCTGGGTAACTCCTTTCAGTCTGTGATTTTATCATAAAATTGAAAGAAAGTGCATTTTCTGGCTTTTTTGAGACACAAATTCATCAGATATAAGATTAAAGTGACCCTTCTAAGAAAATTCACTCTTTGGGAAAGTATTCGATGATTTCAGCTCAAAATTTGTTGTTATAAAAGCATGAATCATTTTACAATAAGAATAATTTGGACTTAAGAAAAGAGCAAGGAAATAAGGATAATTGCACCCATTTCAGCCAGATCTTACATCTTAATGAAGAAAATTTAGAAAGCATCTGTGTTATAGTTGCCAAACACATCAGACCAGTATAAATACCCCTAGTTTCCAAACTAATTTAATATTCTGACAAGAACAAAAAGTAAAAATTGTTCAGAGACACTATATATTCTCCTGCAAATGGGATAACTATTTAACAAGGAATTACATGAACAGCGCCTATTAATTACAGATGATGATAATAGCTTGTAAAAGGGTAGGTAAAAGCAAAGGTTTTTAGGGGTAAGTTTCTGGGGTTTACACCAGTACTCTTTAGACAAAACGAAGTTAAAATTGTTTTGACAAGCAGACTTGTGCGTAGTATCAGCTGGGAAGATACTGTCTAGGAGAAGAATATACTATTTAGAAGCTAATGTTTTATTTAAATTGAGATTTAAATGTCAGAGGGCAGGTTTAGATTATATATTAATAAATTCTTTCCTGTGAGGGGGGTGAGGCACTGGCACAGGTTGCCCAGAGTAGCTGTGGCTGCCCCATCCCTGGCAGAATTCGAGGCCAGGCTGGATGGGGTTGTGAGCAGTCCG
This sequence comes from Calcarius lapponicus, assembly GCA_039654755.1. Lineage (NCBI taxonomy): Eukaryota > Metazoa > Chordata > Aves > Passeriformes > Fringillidae > Calcarius > Calcarius lapponicus. The sequence goes on along the minus strand of CM077462.1, from coordinate 61,093,812 downwards.
GTCTAGTGGAACATGTTCCTGCCCATGGCAGGGGGTTTGGAACTGGATGATTCTGAAGGTCCATTCCAGCCAGTACTGTGATTCTAGGATTTATAGTAGTGTTTGAAAAAAGTAGTCTCAGCTGTAGCTAGTAATTCTAATCTAGCTTCTACATCCTCAAAAAAAAAACTTCTTCAAGTACTAGGAGAGCTGGTGTTTACATGCTACATTTTTTAGTGGAAAAAACTATTTTTGCCTATTGGTATGAGAACTGGATGAATTATGAATACATTTATTCAAGAACATATTCACTGCATTCATTTCCCAAGCCTTGTTTGAATTTTTTTTCTTTTGTTTCATTTTGTTTGCATCTTCTGCCTTAGCAAATCATTTTAGCCTGCCATACTTTTGAGCATAAGTTGCATTTTAAATCACAACAGTCAGAAATATTATTCTAATCTACAACACTATATAAGAAACTTTGGAAGTCCAAAGTGTGTGTAATAATTTTTGATTAGAGCAGGCCTATTTGATTCTTAGAAACCTGTGGGTCACTGCCACTTCATTTGGGTAATGGTACATGCTTCTGGCAGAAGTTGCAGGTCAATGATTTGTCAAGTCCTGACATGGTAAAATCACTGCAGTGAGAGAGTTGGAAGATCTTGAAAAAGAAATTGAAGTCCAACGGCTGGGACTGCTAAAGTGGGAAGACTACAGTGAATGGCCACATTTAGGCAGAGGATTCCCATGCTATGATAATTCAATTGTCAAGTGTTGAAAATATGGAAGTAGAAGTTTGTAGAAGAAGGGTAGGTTATCAGCAGTGGAATGGAAGGTATTTTTAAATTTTTGATTTTTTCATATAATACCCTTGAAATGTTGGATTATTGAGTTTGGTCTTTTTTTTCACGCGTGTTACACAAAGCAGTCTGCAAAAATTTATAATGAATTTATATATATATATATATATATATATATATATATATGCATTTATATATGTATATATATATATTCATATAAATATATATACACATACATACAAATCTATGTGCCTGTGTGTACATGTATTCTTGCCCCAAACCTGTCTGTATCTGAGTTCTCCATTCTAAACATTCTTTGAAATGTTTTCATTCTCTGACATCTGTGGACCTTTTCATGCCTATTTTTCCTCCAGTGCTCAGGCACAGTGAATTTGTCAGATTAGTTTTGACCCTTCCTCAGGGGGCAAGAAAATGCCTGTTCTATCTGGATGCTCATTAGCACTCAGAACCATCCCTCTTACACATGCAGTGTTTGAAGCCTTTTCCTGATAATGATCTTGATGGTTTCAGTTCACAGTTCTTGTTTTGCTATCAATTTTTTGTAGTCCCATACTCCCTGGCGTTCCCTGAAAAGACCTGTTTTAATGAGATATTCCTGGGCTTAGACATTGGGGAAATAGGAGGAGGAGAACAATGACATCAATAAAGCCTCTAGTATTCTTTGGGTATCCTGCCAATGATACCTTTAAGATGTGCAGTTCAGTGTTAATTCTGCCACTGACATATGCTATAAGCTGTGTTACACACATTTCCCAGGTCCTCCTCTCTAAGAACAGCATGAGGGCAGAATTTTTCTGACATCTGTATAATACCCACTGTTTTTGAACTTGATTTCTTTTTTTTTCCCAGCTGAGCCCTGCTCAATGCACTGATACAAGGCTGTATCAAGGCACATTTTTTACCCCACCACCTACAGCAATGTGATAATGAAATGAGTAACCCTTAAACACCTTCCTCTCCCCTGGTTTTTCAGAGGCAGCTCAAGGCAGCTCTTCAACCCCATGCCTCATAATAAGGATTCTGGCCTCCAATGCTAATCCATAGTCAATAACTGATAACCCTGAGGGGCACACCAGAATAGAAGGAGATTAAAGTGGAGGTGTCTCTGATCTAGCTGAAGAACAAGGCTGCTGCATGGAACAAGTGTCTTGCCAGACAGAGCAGCTAGCACCAGAGTCCAAATGAGTCTTTCATCTCATACTACTTAGAGTAGTTTTCAAGCACTTTGTAATTAGGAATGCATTTAGTTCCAGACTATGAGGAAAAACTGAAGGAGATAGGCCCTTTCTCTCTGGAGAAGAGTGGGCTCAGGGGGACCTCATAATAGCATTCCAGTATTAAAAGTGCAGCTACAGAGAGGATGGAATCACTCCACAAAGAACAACACAGAGAAGATGAGAGGCAAAGAGTACAAGTTGCACCAGGGAAAGTTTCACATGGACATAAGAAAGACATTTTATACAGTGAAAACAATCATTCACTTGAATAATCTCCATAGGCATGTGATGAAGTTCCCATAACTAAAGGGTTTACAAGATGTGGTTGAAGGGTTTCAAGATGTGGTTGGAAAGGGTGGTCATCTCAACTGAAATCTCATCTTTGCACCCTTTACCATGAATGTTTGGGCTAAATGAGCTTTCAAGGTCTCTTCCACTCTGGGCTATTTTATGACTTTATGATCAATTATTATTTATTTACCCAGCAAACAGTTTGCCCTGGCTCCTTCTCTGAGTCTGACAGTCTCACAGATGAAGTTCTGGTCATGGCAAGAGACTGAATCTGAGTCAGAAATCCTAAGAACATTATCTCTTCTGTATTCTTGGGTCTGACTTGATCAAATTTATAACTTGAAGAATTTATATTATCACTACCAGAGTTTCAAATGTAGGACCTTTGGAACTGAAAGAGGGGAAGCTGAGTCACAGTAATCAGATAGCTGACATTTACTCTGTCTTCTATACAATGTTATAGATAATGTAAAATAAGAGAATTTCAGTATTTTCTCTCTGGTAACTGGAATGAAAAAAAAGAATTAACTGGAATATAACACTCAGTATACCCATGAAGTAAAGTTCAGAAAAGGGGAATGCATGTCTCTCATCCACTGACAACAGACAAGGTTCAATTAAAAAGAAGAGGTGGGAAAGTTAAATAATGCCTTTTCAGCACAGAATCTCCAAAACTCTCAAGAGGATTGTAACACACCATCCAAGAAAATAGTGACTACTGAAAAAAACAGGATAGGATTTGTGTATGCATTGATCATGCAATGTGTTGGTTGTGGGTCTGGCTGAGAGGGAGTTCATTTCCCCATTGCACCCTCACAGGTCTGTGCTTTGCATTGATAACTTGAAATGTGCTGATAACACACTGATGCTTTGGCTACTACTGCTGAGCAGCACTGGCACAGCATCACTGCTGTCTCTCAACATTCCCACCCACCATCAAGGGTCTGGGCAGAATCTTGGGAGAGGGATACAACTCACAGCTGACCCAAATTGACCCAAGAGATATTCCATACCATATGATGTCAGCTCAGATATAAATGCTAAGGGAAGGGGGAGGAAGGAGGCATTCATTATTTACAGTGTTTGCCTTCCAGAGCAACCACTACGAGTGCTGAACTCTGCTTCCAGGGAAGTGTCTAAGCATCATTTGCCGATTGGAAGTAGAAAATAAACTGATTTTTTTTTTCTCTTTGCTTGTGCATGTGCAAACTTTTGCTTTTGCTTTAATAAACTGCGCTGTCTCAACCAATAAGTTGTTTTCCATCTTATTTTCTATCCACTGCCCAGCTGGAAAGGGAGCAATAGAATGGCTTCATGGGCACCTGGCATCCAGCCAGGGTCAACCCATCCCAGCTGGAAGGAGATGTCAAGCAACTTTTACATATATCAAGAGTTCTCACATAGACAAATGAGCCACAAGTATATAGATAGACAATATAACAAATTATAGAGCAGTTTAGATATATTCTTAGCATTTTTTGTTCTTTACAGCCCTTTAAAATACAGTTTTAGAAAGAAACAGAAACAGAAAATAGTACAGATTTACCATACAGCAGTTATTAAAAACTTGAATAATTAATTGTGCCTCATTATGAAAAACTCAAAGTTTACACTCAAAGTGTAAAGTAAAAAAACTCAAAAAGGGTAGATTTAAATCAGATATAAGGAAGAAATTCTTTACTGTGAGGAGGGTGGTGAGGCACAAGTTGCCCAGAGAAGCTGTGGATGCCCCATCCCTGGAAGTGATCAAGGCCAGATTGGATGGGGCTTTGAGCAGTTTGGTCTAGTGGAAGGTGTCCCTGCCTAGTGCAGGGAGTTTGGAGCTAAATGACCTTTAGATCACTCCAACTCAAACCATTCCATGGTTCTGTGATGATTCTATGAAACTGCTTATGTGGAGGAGCTTACAGTCCAAAATACAAGATGAAGACAGAGCAGGAGAGGGGAAAAGGGTGGGTGAAGAATGGCAATTATTTATGCAACATCACAGAGCTGAGAGGACAACCCAAGCAGGCAGTTTCCTCTCAACCTTTGCTATTCCTTTTACAATATTCCTTTGTGCGTAACATAAGAAGTGCTTCTGTAATATTCCACTCTGACCAAAATCTTTTGTCAAGGAACCTTCTTAGGCTTCCTACAATATAAAGTTGCCCTCACTTCAGTGGATTAAATTCTAAATCTTGTAAGTAAATGGAGATACTTGTGAGAAATATTTTCAGGTGACAATGTGATAAAAAAAGTTTTTATGACAACATTTTCCAGTGCCACTTTTCAATTTATTTTAAAATTTTCAGTCTCATATAGAGAAAGAGAAGTTTTCAGGGGGTTTCTACTCAAACCCAGAATATTTTTGTTAAAAATTTTCATGCTGACACAAAAACTGGAAAAAAGTAGGGTTTTTTTCATCACAATCTCTCTTGAAGATTGTTTTGGGGTTTGTTTTGCATTTCTGTTTTGTTTTGTTTTTTCTTTCATCCTGCAGTTCTAGGCTGAAGGTGCACCTGTGAAAGACACAGCCTGAATTCTGGATTCCAGATAAAAATCTGCCCAAAAAGCACCTGGAAAAATAATGACTGCTCTTGCAAACGGTGTAAATCTGACCAGGAATAGTTGTGAAGGAATAAATATGGAACCATGCAATCTCATTTGTACAGTCAGTTTTCATTTGTATATCCATCCTTTAGGAAGTCACTGGGGAAATGAGTGCAGACACAACCACCTTCTAGTCAGAAAATTAAGGGTGATTAAGAAATTCCGATTAAAACCTAGTTTAATTAGTGGACTGTGTGAAGTCATAGGCTGGCCAGTTCCAAGGTATTTCCTTGTGTGCAGATAGTGAATGCCAAATAGGATCAAAAGAGATTTTAATTACAAGAATGATGAGAAAAGTCAACCGGCAAGTTAAGAAGTAGCTCTGTAAAGAAGGTTACATATTAATACAGGCAACATTGCATGCTAAGAGTTCCCAGAGAATCAGACATAATCATAATAAATGATTATGGGCTGCACAATGTGTACAGTTACATTTTCAGTTCAAAGAATTAAACAACTGTGTGCATTGCATAAGCCTGTGGTTGATTTTCATGTAGAGGCAAGGACTGTGCAGGGATGTAATTGAATCAAAGGTGCAGTCACTGAACCTGCAAATCTGAAAAAAAGTGACTTTGGTTCCTCAAACATGCTCATGTGCTTCCTCCTGTATTGTAGAATCACAGAATCCTAGAACATTTTGAGTTGGAAGGGACCCACAATGATCATTAAATCCAACTCTTATCCTTGCACAGTATGTTACTAAGAGTCCTACCATGTGCCTGAGAGAGTTGTCCAAATGTTTCTTGAACTCTGTCAGACTTGGGGCTGTGACCTTGTCCCTGGGAACTATGCTTCATTATCCTCATGAAATCAATTTTTTATGGTCCTTCAATATTTATTTTAGAATGATATCTATATCTATAACCTAAGATCTTATGAAGAAAAATGAAGAGAACCCACAGACTTATGTATTGCTTAAATTTGTTTGACCATTTCCTTGTGACAGACATACTTAAATATATAAAAACATTTCTATCTGAGTTCCTTATTTTTTTGTCCTTCTATTTTTCATAGTTCATATAGTTCCTAAAACACTGGAGTTCTGAGTTACTCCTGCATATAAATGCATAAATAATATAAATTTTTTGTTCTGAAGCTCAGCTTGTCTCCTACACACATGCATACAATTCATTACCAAAGCTGAAATAAAGTTTAAGGGCATGAATCAGCAGCATACTGCCTTTAACCTGTCACTCTGCAGGTGCACTGAATATTTTTGAGTTTTGGAAAGAGGAAGATGCCTTCACAGCTGGTTGTGTGGTATTCTAAGCCTGCAGGATTAATACTGTGCTACAATAGCTGCAGCCACCACAGTCTTTTCAATTATTCACTGCAAGTATTCTATGAAGTGTTTCTTGCAGTAACTAGATCAACATGTCCAAAGAAATCTCCTAGTAAAGATTAATGAAAGAAAGCAGATAAAAGAGTCCAAGACTTGACTAGACTTGCTTTATGTGTGACTGTGAACAAATGGTGGAAGGATAATCACAAACCTCACAGAAAGAAAGCAAACTCCGTGGACAGGTTCTTTCAAGTCCCTGTGGTGATAAAACTGATAGGACAGAGGGAAGACATAGACATTTGATAACAGCTATATCGACTGATTTCAGGTTGATAAAATCATTTTTATATAGCAGAAGAATAAGAACAAAGGAAAGCAAAATGATTTAAGACTAAGGGTCCCAATATTGGTCTGAAACATAAACAGATAGAAATAGCCTGACATGAAACAGAGCAGTTAGAATCTGAAAAGCTTCCTAAAGTGTGCAAAACCTAGCTAGTTTTATGTCTCATCTTAACAGCTCACTGAAAGATTTGTACAGACTCTCTCCTGCAATATCAGGATGCTGAATTTAATGGCTGGGATGTTCCTTCCAGTTCCATGCCCTTCCCTCCTAGATAGTATGTCAGAGAGATTATGGACAATACCAGCCTCATTACAGGTAATTATAAGAACTTACACTCTTTCTGAGTTACAGAAGGATAGAGTTTATCTAGTGATTTACACGAAACAGGTCATCCAGAGCTGAAGGATAATTTTAATTGAGGTTGTAATTAAAATATCTGCTTTATAATGGCTTTTCCTGTTCTTAATGAAAGTGTTCCTCTATGCTTATTGATTTGTATATTAATAAAGAAAAGTCTAGCGTCAGGTTTGTTTACTGATTCTTTCAGGATTTGTTTAGTGCTTTAAAGCAAAATCAATGTTTGGAAAAAAAACCTGCAGAGGTGGGGAGGTTGGGTGTCATGGGATGTTTGGCTTGAGGATTGAAAATCAGATCAGTATAAATGTGACTATATGAATTTATAATTATTTTTCAAAGGGAACTACATCTGATACCAAAAGTTGAGGGGACTCACAGTTTGTCAGTCCAGTTCCTGAGATCATTTTGCCTTCTACTAATTTTCATCACATGTTGGAACTCTAAAATTCTTTAGGGAACTCTAAAAGTTTTAGGGAAAGACACAATAATAGAGGGTATTTGCCCCAATGCAGAAGAGACTCTTTCCCTGAAAATAGCCTGGGGTTCTGAAATTAGATAAATTTAGATGTAAGAAATAAAAAAATATATAGGATAGAGGCCTCTTCTCTTAAATTGCAATGAACATCTCTGTGGAACTTGTTTCATTTGAATTCAAATAACCTGAAGGAGAATTTAAAAATTGATTATTTCTGAGAAGAAATGCCACTAAATCTGCAGAAATTTTGCTTTGGATCAGTATAATGATATAGGAAACATTTTTTTATAAAAACCAGGGTCTTCCTTCAAACACAGAACAGATCTAAAATCTATAGAATAAATATTGCTAGATTTATCCTCAAATTTGCCTTCAAACAGCTAGTTCTCTTCAGACACACCACAGTGAAATGAATGGTGGACTGAAGTTCTCTTCATGACTTGTCAAGCATCTGGTCACCCAGAAATTAGGGACATATTGAGAATAATCATGTAGAGGTGGTTACCTATGTGATGGAAAAGAATCTTTCCAATTGTCTTTTCCATGGTTTAGGGATAAACAGATGTAAAGTGAACTGTCAAACCACTGACACAGATCAGATAGTTCAGTCCTACTGTAAGAATAGTTGACACATTATGCAATATTATTAAATGTTATCTGTAAAATTACAAAAGAAATAGACTTTCATTTGTCTCTTGTTTGTAGTGTATAGTGTAGAAAGAAAACTGCATGACTCATATCCAAGAATGATCCGTGTTTGCATGCTTGGTAGTTAGAGAGGGAGAAAAAAACACCTCATGTTTTTTACTTGTAGTTATCTAAAACTAGAGAATAGAGCTCAGTGTACATTTTGCTAAAACTTTCTGATGGAAAAGTTGATCATTGATATCTTTTTAATGAAAAGAATGTTGTTTTCAGAGAAGTTTTTATCTTTCCTTTACAAAATTACTCCCAGCCAAAAAATTCTGAAAAAGAAACAAAAGTATTTCCCTGTGAATTTTGTCCCAATGAATGAAAATCTCTTCACCTTATTATATCCCTGCCTTTAGGGATGCAGCCATTTAGTGTAGGAATTTAGTCCACCTGTGCCTTTCCCTAGAATCAATAAAAATCAGAGGAATCACCCGACCAGTTATTGATGTCTACAGTGAAATTGATCTCACTCTAAAAGCGCTCATTTCTGTCCCTTTAGCTACAAATAAAGCTGAGATGCCTAGTTCAAATGTGGCCGTCTACATGGCAGATCTCTCAAATTAGGTTAAATGAACTCAGCCCTAGCTGCCATAGCAACATTAGTTCCTGCGACTGGTTTTGGCTGGGCTAGAGTTAACTTTCTTCACAGGGGCTGTTTTAGATTTGTGCTGAACACAGGGTTGATAATATAGAGATAGTTTTGTTATTGCTGAGCGGGGCTTACAACAGGGCCAAGGTCTTTTTCACACTGGTGAGGAAACTGGGGGTGCACGGCTGGCTGGGAAGCGACATAGACAGGACAGGGGACCCAAACTGACCAAAGGGTTATTCCATACCATATGACATCATGCTCAGTGTATAAAGCATGGAAAGGAAGAGGAAGAGGAAGGATATTTGGAGTGATAGTGTATTTCTTCCCAAATAACTCTCGTGATGGGGCCCTGCCCTCCCAGAGATGCCTGAATACCTGCCCAGTCAGGAGAAGCCATGGATTAAGTATTTGTTTTCCTTTTGTGTTTGGCTTTATCTCAACCCACATTTTCTATCTTTTAGCCTTAGAATTCTGTCCCTGATCCTTCTGGCAGGAGAGTGAGTGAGCGGCCTGGTTCTTGGTTGATGGATGCAGCGAAACCATGACAAACAGCAAGGAAGATCTCCAGGACTTCATCTTCCCTAATGTATGACAGATGTTCAGCTCATATTTGATGCATTACCTCCTCCTTTAAAGATTGAGAACCATGTTACGTTATGTCAGGGAATTAATCCCAAAAATTAAATTAGGGATGTGAAGTGCCCAAACCATGGCTCCTGCAAGACATTTCAAATATGTATTTTGGAACTGAATAGGTCTGTTTGGAGTGAAAACATTTAGGGGGTTGAGAAGAAATGGCAAGATTCGCCATTGAAATTCCACACTTGTGGAAAGCGTTTTTTGGGAGCGGGTTTTTGTTAGGATTTTTTTTTTCTCATTTTTTTAATTTATTTTGGGAGGTTTTTTTCCTACCATCTCATTCAGGCAATGGCATTTTGAGTCCTTCCCCACATCTTCTGACAGGACTCCAAATTTTCCAGAAGCTCCTTTTCTCTCAGGGAAGAATTCAGAGTACTCCATCTAAGGTCCTGATGAACATGTGGATTATTCACTCTGAATGGTTTGTCAGCCAGCAAGGTGGCAGCATCCACATTCGAGGTAAGTGCAGGGTTGAGTTTTAGCTCAGGCTGTACAGGGGGTTCCCATACTCAGCAGCGTCAGTCAGGGTGGTGTGAGCGTGCAGGTTTGCATGCCAGTTCACAAGGGCAGGGTGAACACAAAGGTGCAGTCTCCCTCCCATCAGCTTAAGAGGAAAGTTCAGGAATGGTTTCCACTCAGCAGGGTGCCAAGTCCCCAGTGTGTGTCAGAAAGGATGTGGCAACACAAACAGAGCTGCCATGGAAACGAACAGGAGTCCAGGTAAGAGGCTGTAGGGAGTGTCAGGTCCTGGCACTGGCATCAGAGTGTAACAAATCCTGTGAAAGAAGGAAGTAGTGCTAGAATGCATGACATATGTGAGCAATTCTCATGCCTTTTAAGATGCTTTCAATAAACCTTATTTTCAAGGTCTTCTATAGTAAATAGTCCACCTGCATGGGCAGGCAAACCTGAGCTTGAAGGACTCAGAGTCATGGAATCATGAGGATTCAAGTCTAACCTTCAGTTGACTATTACCATGCCCACTAAACCATATCAAGAAGTGGAATATCAGCTCCTTTTTTGAGAATTTCCATGGATGGTGACTTCACTGCTTCCCTGGGCGGCCCGTTCCAATGGTTATTCAGAACCCTCAGCCTGGCACATAACTGCAGGCAGGCAGGACACTGTGGTATGTAGCATTTGCTGTGCATTCTTCTGAGAGTAAAGCAGTCAAAAATATAACTTCAAACAATCTGAATGTAAAATATCTCCTTCTTGTCCAATATTGGCTTTATTACATCACTTCCAGGAGGACTTCTGCATTCCCCAGTGTGGAAACATTACTCCATGTTCCTTCCCACACTCGTAGTCCACCAAGACAAACACTACTTTTTGGATTTATACTTTTGTCTGGGAAACTGCCTGTCTTCCCCTTCTCTTCAGTGCTTTTGGCTCAGAGAGAAACAGCAATTAGCAGTGACCCAGAATCCAGTCCTTGGAGTGCATGGCTGTATAGTTTTCTCAGCTCTGACTGGTACCATGGGTGATAAGTTCCCACTGCACTAGTATAATGGGGGATTTTTACTATTTGGAGGCTCTTTTCTAGGAGAAAAATTAAAATAAACTTCGAAATTATCAAACACATACTTTGTTATAAGACAAATAGCTGTTTCCACATCTCCTGAAGGTAGATATTATGAAATTTCTGTGTCTGTTTGAAATATTTACTTTTTTTATAGATTATGGACTCCTACACCTCATATCTGAGACAGGGTCATGTTGTCTTGTTTGATGGAAACTGTTGTGCTTTTATAGAATAGCAATGCAGAATATGAATCTTAGAAACACAGAATCAGATAAACGTAGAGTCATATAAGCACAAAATCATAGAAGCATATGATCATATAATTTCCACCACTGTTTCTGGAATTAGTATGTTCTGTTGTGCATAGTCTGATGAATCTTCAGCCTCTCATGTGATCAGTCTCAGATCTTATCTTCAATTTCATGGGTAAAGGGGGCCATACAGTCTTTGTCACTTCCTCCTCCTTCTCTAATGTTCCCTTAAGATTTAATTTTTCTGTACCTAGTGTATTTGTGCATATGTACAGATGTTTGCTGTGATTTTTAAATTCTTTGACTAATTTTTAGCCAGATTTGATAATAGTTAGAACAGATCAATGATTCAAACATAATTAAAACATTACAAGTTTTGTAAAAATGGGTATGTGAATAGGGAAGAGAAATTTTACAAATGCTTCCAATACACACCTATGTGAGGTAAAGACTTCAGCATCAGCTCATATGTTAAACAGCAGATATCAAAATGAGCAAAAACCTCTGTAAATGACCAGCTCTGGAAAATACCATCCAATCTCTAGATCTAGGTCTAGAAATTGACCACTTATGTCTACAAGTTGTGGAAAACCAGAAGTCATTAGTTCCCATTCTTACAGAAAAAGCAATCCAAACCAAAACTATTTCTCTTTCTTGATGCCAGTTTTTAAGGATGCAAATGCTGCTATTTGCGATCTCTGACCTAAGAGTTTTCTGGGATCTTCAGACCATGCGGGCAATGTTAGGAAATTTAGGGGGTTATTTTATTTCTTCTGAAAATCCCCTTGTTTTCATACTTCTGGGTTTTTTTCTTCTCTTGGATAAATACAGTGAGCTGCTGTTGGTGTTTTTTATTGTTAGCAGAAGACCTTTAAAAACCTTTCTGAAGGCAGTTTTATGAAATGCCATTCAGGGAATGAATCCTGATGACATAGAGGTGAATTTGAAGTGAGTCACAAATACTTACTTGCTGGGGCATGCTTGTGCTTCTTTACAATATTTCTTAGGAGAAGACAAGCACAAAATAGAAAGCAGAAGGATGCATCTTTTGGGCTTGCCTCTGGAAAATATGGCAAAGCACTGTATATTTTCCATGTAGTTTTTGAGTAAAAGTCTTGAAACTTTTACTTTGGAGAAGCAGTTTTAGTCTGAGATGGAATGTTAAGGACCTGAGACATGAGAGCCTGGTGATGGATTCTGTTGGGCAGAGCTGGCATTTATTTTCTGCTTGTTGTGGGAATGGGATAGAATCCTGGCTGCTCATTCTACCTCCTTTCCAGAAAGAATTTTTCTACACTACACTGCCTATGCTCCTACTACACAGTGTATCTGACAGCAGAAATCTTCCAATGCAGAAGACAGCTTTTAACAACATCTTCTTACAGTTTACTGGGGAAAAAAAAATCATCTGAGGGAGAGACACTGTGACATTCTTAAGAATAAGAACACTCTTCTGTCAACGTCTCTAATTTGCTTTTCCTTCCTTTCTCCTGAGCTCTATTTGCCAAGTAGAAACAAATTGGGACCAGTGTCTGATTTCACGAATGTGCTTGTAACTTTGAGTATTGTAAAGCTATACCTAGGGCAGCCCAGAAAGCTAATTGATCTCAGGAGTTCCTGGATGGCAAACAAGACATCCCTCTGGTCCTTTCTAAGACCAGAGCAAATCAGGAATGCACAGATTTGCTGCTTAGCAACAGGACATAAATCTCTGTGAACAGAGATATTTTCTAATAAAATTACAGGACCTAGAGATTAGCAGTACCTACTTATTCATCCCATCCTTGTCCTGGGGCTCAGGGAACACTCCTGGTGATGCCTTATCAGCTCTGAAGTGTCTCAGACCAATGAAGTCTCCATGTTTGGTCTCTTGACACAATCCTGTTTTAAAATCACAGAATCACAAATATTGGAAAAGATCACTAAGATCATTGTGTCCCAAAGTTCTTACTCAACTCTCAGTAAATAAAAGAAAGCAAGCATTTACATAACACTATTTCTTTTTTTTTTCCTCAATCTCAGTAAATAAAAGAAAGCAAACATTTCATTAACATTATCTCCTTTTATTTTTTTTTTTTAAAAGTCTTTTGAATGTGATTTGGATTTCTGTGTTAGATTAAAAGAAAGAAATATCTGCATGTCAGGGAGTTTGAGCCACACTATGAACTACTTCTGAAAATTTTACCCCAAGCCTGCCTCCCACCTGCTGTGCTGTTGCAAGGAATGGCTCTATGCTCTGCATGGTAGCATTCTGACTGCCCAGTTTCCTGATTGAGGGGAATCTGAAGCCCAACCAGCTAAGAATCTTGTATAAACAGCAGGGACTGAAATGGCTCTGCCACCTTTATAGTAGCAGTCATTGGTATCAGTGACCCCATAAAAGGGCTTTGGTTAGGAAGAAGCATCAAACAGTTCATTAGAAGTCATGTACATTTAGGCAACAAAAAACTTACCATTGGCTTTCTTGGCTTGCTTTCTGAAAGAACCATGTAGTTGTTTTTCTCTGTGTTTTAGCAGAGGAGTTTCATCAGCCAAGTCCAGCCTGGGTTCCAGTACTGAGTTTCAGTACTAGTTCAGTACAGTCTTTTCTGTTTCCTTTGATTCTCCCAGTGTAATGATTTACTACATCAAATGAAGTTTGAGTCTATTTTTTCCCCTCTTATATCTGTTCCTAGAGCTCAGCACTCACATTTGTTCTAGTTATCTAAGCCTCTTACCCTTCCTCTGTACTTAGCTCTGTTTCTCGCCACATTATCCAATTAGCACCTCACTAACGATCCTGCGCCTGCCTCTTTCCTCTGACCCAGCACTATTTACACCAGCTCAGTTATGCTCTCTATTGATACACCTCTTATCCATTGAAGACAATGGGAGTGCTGTCTCGTTTAAACAAAAGAAAGTCCATAAAGATATTTTGCTGTATAAAGATCTAAAATGCCCAGCAATAAAATAACGCACTCTGGGTATCCTTTGGTGCTGGGCATATTTGATGCTGTTTAAGTGCATTAATGGCATTGAATATGAAATGTCCTTTTGTTTTTATTGCAGTGATGCAGCCCAGTTTACAACAGTATGCCATGCTGACCCTTCAGCAATTCTCAATATATTAAATATTCTACTGCTGCTTTTTGGACTGTAGTAATAGGTTTGATTGGTTCCAGATAATGAGTTTCAAAGCCAGGACTTCCATATATCTGCTCCAAGAACAAGCTTTCATAAGTGTGGTTACTGCTTTTTTAAGAGAAGTCTCTAGTTAAATATTTTTGGGGTTTTATTTGGAGATGAAAATGCCTATTAGATTAAGAAGTATGGAATAAAACCTAGAAACAAAGTTAGAGAATAAGTATGGTCAACCTTTTATTTATAGTTCAAGGCAGACACAGATCCAGTTATTTTAACTCTGTAGCATATTGAATTACAGCCTGGGGTTGTAATCTCATCCAACTTTTAGAAATTATGTTGGGTCAGGAGAATCTACCCCATCTAAATACACACATACACCTCCAGTGAAAAGTCAGAATTGTCAGTAAAGGCCATTGTTCACAAAAATCTGCTTGCTTTTATGTGAATTAGTGTGGCTGGAGAGAGCTGTGCTTTGGGACTTATGGATAAGGAGGTAAGTGTTTACTTATGTTTCCTTACTCCCACGGGTATTTGAGAGAAAGGCTTTAAAATCTGATATTTGAATGATTTGGATAGAAGAAATTTTTTTGAAAAGTCCAGTACTTTGGTCAGCATTCACATTTAATCTCCCTTTAGTAATTAGTTGAAGAACGGGTAATTAGATGTGCATGTTACAGAGCACACATGATTGAGAAGCACAAATCCTTATGCATCAGTGGGATCTCTGCTCCCAAACCAATGGTATTTTTCCAAAGGCTTTTCTGAAAGTTTGCACATGCGCCAAAATTCTTCATATCATTCCTATGTATACATTTTTCATTAAACAGATAGACATATGGAATTTCATAGCCCAGTACAGGAGTGATTCAACAGCAAAGCAGTCCAGTTTCCTTCTCAAAAGCACAGTAACAGGTTCACAGATAGATTTAAGATGTGCACATTGCTGTTAAAGAGAATGTATGACCTAGCACCTTATTCATGTCTGACATTTATGTCTCCAATGGCTGCCTTACTAAGGAAAACATATGCTGATGCACATGTTATCTAGGGCAAATGGGAAAATCTAGTTCTCTTGCACCTGGTATGACAGAAACATGACTTGAAATTAGAAAGAGAAGAAATTTGTCCAGGGACAACTACTTTAAGACTATGGCCGACCTTCATTAGGGATCAATGGGACCTCAACTTTTGCCAGATCTTGAAGAAGACACAGTGTCGTATGGAAAAGCTGGAGAATTATACCTCTGTGAAGCTGGTCATGAACAAGATCACAATCTGTTCTCAGAATTGTTGCCTTTTCATCTTCATGACTTCAGTCAATTTAAGATGAATTGACTTTCATCTTGACTTTAAAATGGAGACTGCAGAATAAATCATAAACATAGAGGAAAAAAGTAAAGGCAATCAGGCAGTCATGTCACATTGTCTCAACATCTCTTATTTTTTAATGTTTGACTTTTGGTGTGAATTCCCATTCACAGGTCTTTGTCAGGCACTAATTTTCATAAATACAAATGTTACTGGAAACTCAAATATAGTATTAAAATCACTTATTAATAATAACTTAAGAAAGCACAGTTCTATGTATAGACCACATTCAAAGAACTTTGCTCACATAAAGAACCTGGAAGACTAGATGTCACATACAAATCTTGTAAAAGTGTAAGTAGAATTTGATGCTATTCTAATATCTTAGAGGGTAAATTATTAATGTTCAGTGTTAAAGAAAAAAATGTGTCTTCTGAGTAAATACACAGCCTTGCTTGAATGACATTCATCTACCCTCGCTTTGAAACTATGAGGAGGAAGAAGTCAATATCTTTAGAATGTGAAATGTGGAATGCTAGAAGAAATATGAGCTTTAAGTTTATAAATACCATCTATCCTATCTATACTATCTATCTATTTTCAGGCAAGAATTTTTCCATGTTGCCTTCAGACAAGTTAACAGATATCAAAAATTCAGTACAGTATTTCATTTAAATATGTACACTCACAGTTTATTTACATGCAATACATATATAAGCACACATGTACCTATGTGAATTATTTATGTATAGATTAAATGAATGTAATATATACACACACACACATATATGTACATACATTTATAGATACTCACTCTGATCTTTCAGACCATTTGTAATGGATAATTAATATTATGCATATATGTATCTAAGCACAAAGATACATGAAATGGATGTACTATATAGAACAATTTTTCTCTTGCTAATAAGGGAAATGTGATTTCCAAGTGTTTTCCCACCTAAAGTAACTGGGCTCTGAGCTTTGTAATGGAGTTTTTGGAAATCTTTGCATCTTTGCAGAACAACCGTCTATGACCTAGGGAAGGAATCAGAGCTCCTTTATAAGTTTATATTTGATAAATATTGTAACATTTGTTTGCGCAGACTTTTGTTAATTTGTTGTTGAAGGACGGGGAGAAATTCCTGGCTTGGGGGCTTCAATCTTTTTGAGGTATTTTTGGTTGAATATATGTTGTTCCACTGATAGGTACAAGCTAAGTATTACACTAAGCCTTATACTAAGCTAAGTCTGTCATTTCCAATGGAATTGGAAAACAGTTCCTAATTTCTGGAAACTCTTTCTTTCTTTTTTTTTTTTTTTACTTCTTCCCTGAATGCTATTTTCTAGAGAGTCTGTTCCCTTGGTAGCTGCTGGGATATGGATATGGGCAGTGTTCTGGTGACTTCTGTCTGTCCATACACAGCCTCCAGGCTCTGAGCATGTGAAAGGCTCATTATGTGCAGACATAATGAAGTCCTTAGGAATAGAAATGATCACTGCTGCCTTTCATACACAATTTTTATATTACTTTCTGAATTTGAGGAAATAATAGATTGTGGATTTTAGGAGTCTTAAAATACTTTTATATGAGCCCTTCTTCCACTTATCTACTGTTTCAAGGTGTTGTCTTATTCTTTCTTCAGCCTTTAGAAAATGTTTTACTGATATACAATCTTCAAAGTCTATCTCAGCCTTCAATCTTCCAAAATAAGCCCTGAATGACTATTAAACATCAATTTCTAGTCTTTTCTTTGGTTGTCTCTGGACCAGCCTATATATAATTTGACATTCAAGAGTACTAGCCACCTTTAATCCATTCTTTTTAGAGTTAATAATTTATTTAGGCAGAAGTACATTTCCTAACATTGATTTAAGGATTGGTTTAGCCTGAAGTTAGAAAAAAAATCAGGAGTGGATATACCTTGTTATATTGTGTCCTATGTAAATTCCAGACCTTACTTATTAAGGAGGTTTTTAAAAATATTTAAGAAGAAAAATATCATTCTATTGTAGATCCGTGGGATAGGAATAGGATAGAAAGATGTTCATCTTCTTAAATATTTTGAAATAAGTATAAAATTAAGATTTTCAGTACATTGGTGGTGGTTTTGGGCATCCTATTTGCACAGTTTTGGAAAGAGTCAGATTTCTGGGGCACCTGCTGATTGCTTAAAATCGTTTCAAAAATTTGCTTAAAATCAAGTACCTAAAAGAAATTAGTTTTGAAAAGGAAACCCAGACCAAATTATTTGGCCTTTCAATGTGTTTACTTTTTTCATCTAAAAATTATGAGGAAAAAATTTGCTCCTTTTACTCATCTCACTCAGATAATGATGTATTTGAATGAAAAATGCAATATCCTGTGAAGAAAGATTGTTGGAAGTTACAGCTGTCACTAGTTTGAGCATTCCTTAACAGAGCTCACTCTGCATCTTTCTTGGTTTTGTTCTAGACTAGGAGGATATTTGATTATTTTCATAAAAAGTGGCTACCTTGCAGGAAAAAAAAAGTTTTTTTATTGGTTTGCTCATTCTGTAGAGATGGTGGTTCAATGGATGTTCAGATATTTTTGGAGATTTTTTCCCCCAAATCACTAGTACTTTATTTACTGTTTAATATAACTTTTGAGTACTGTCAAATTCTTAGAGATTTGGCAACAATCCCAGAACTCCTAGAATCCTTTCTGAACCCAAGTTAACATGCAATAGACCAATTATCTGATTTTCTATTTTTTTTTTTTTTTTAATTGTTTTTAAGTTGCAGCAATAAAGGTTATAGCAGTCATCAGAAGAACAAAGACCCATGATGTGATAAGCCTGGCACTGAGCCTCGGTGACTCTCCTCTACTGAGGAAGTATTACCTGCCCTGAGCATGGGCCCATGCCGCCAATATCCACACCAATTTAAGTCCTGCTCAGACAGGACTGTCAGCACTATTTAGGAATGGATTTCCCTGGAGATGTCAGTCAGCTCAGAGGAAGAGCAGGACTTCCACTCTTCATGTGAATTATGGGCAGTTTGGAGGACAGAGGCATCCGAGAGCAGGTTTCATGCAGACATCATAGCAACCTTTCAGTATCTGAAGGCAGACTGCAGGGAACCAGAGAGGGATTCTTCACCAGGAACTGCAGGGATGGAACCAAGAGTAAGGTGTACAAATTGAAAGAGGGGATATTTTGATTAGTCATATAGAAGAAATTTCTGTTTGGGTGGCGAGATACTGGAACAGGTTCCCCAGAGAGGCTGTAGATATCTAAAACCTATTATTTCCAAAGCTGTTTTCAGAGATAAAATTTTTCTTCACAAGCAAAAATTTTCATTGTCAAAGTAAACCTGAACTGAGCTAATACCGTGTGATTTTATTGAGATAATAAATGTATGTATTTAGAAAAATACATTTATAAACAGAGATGTAGGGTTTTTAATGTATTTTAAGTGTGTCTTATTTTTCTCCACCATTGTGCTACAGTGTGTCTGTCTTGTATTGTTTGCTCAATAAGGTTGCTGCGCAATGGATTTAAGGCTGTTTGTTCTCCCCACTCATTTGCAAATAACAATAAACAGAAAAGAAACTTTCTTCTAACTCAGAAAAATATTCCCTGTAGATGTTCTGCTACTCTGGAGGCTGCACATCTCCATAAAGATTTTTCATGTCCTACTGTTTATGTCCTGCAGCCACAGCCCCTTTGAACTGTGATCTTACCACACCTCCCAGATGAAGCAGTACACTGTCAGTCCCAGGGAGAATAATCTCCAGAGCCGTATCAGGGCTTCCAGACCCTTGTGCTGATTACTCATTACATGTTTTGAGGTTTTGTCCCCCATCAAACCATGAAGCCAAATACCATTGTGGGGCCAGGAAGTTGATCTTTCAATATTGAGAGAGTAGAGCTTGGCCAGACAAAGGAATTTTATGGAAAAGGTGTGCAAGTTAATGTTACAGCTCAGTTTCCTAGGAGAAAGTTGGAGAACATTCCAGAAGAGTTAGCTGTCAAGTTTGTATGATCAAATTAATGTGAAAACAGTGAATTTAAAAAGAAGACATGAAGATGCCACTTTGGCTCATAATGATTTTTTTTTGTTAGCAGCAGCCTGGGCTGCTTTGTATTTTGATAATTTTTGTCTACAGAAGCAGTTTAGTTTTATTTGTAAGAAACTGGAATTGGATGTAGGAGATTTGGGTTCAAATTCCACATATGACCTTGGACATACCTCTTCCCCATTGAAGCTCATTTTCTCCCATGAAAAGTAAAGATCTTGATATTTCTTTCATTTGTCCTATCCTACCTGACTGTGAGCTCTAGATTTCAGAGTGAGTCGGTACCACCTTGCTCTGTGGGGCCATCTTCACAGCTGGCTACTGTACTCCTATAACCCCTGGAACAATGGCAGTTCTCATTAGGGACTCCTCTTAAAAATGTGCTTTATCATGGCTAGAGAAATCCTCTTTCAGATTATTAATTAAAATGAAATTCAATTCCTTTCAACTATGGACCATGACATTTGCAGTGGGAACGTTAAGGGCAGAGAAATTTAAATGAGCTATCTTGAAAGTTTTGTGTTTGAAGGCTGAAGATGCATTTACCCTCTCCTCTCCCCTCCCTGTATACACTGTTTCAAATCCATTGCTTATTGACTGATAGACTTATTGGTGAATTCTACAGCAGTGATCCAGCCCAGGGAGGTCAGCAGGGTGCAATTACCAGCAGAACAGGCTTGGGTGTGCTTCTGAACTACTCCTCCCTGCACAGCTCTTTCAGTATGCATATCACATCTCCCTGCTTGTAGCAGGCTGATGAGTGTGTGCAGTTAGTGCAGGCACACGCATACTTCTGCGCTTTCCCTGAAAGTGGAGCATTAGCAACTGCAGTCAAAACGCACCGTTGCTTCTTCAGCTCTGATCCGAGCAGCAACTGTCTAATTCTGTCTGGAGGAGCTAGGAGACGGCACTGGAGGCAAGTTTAAAAAGGACCTAGTGACACCCTGCTGTCACATCTGGTTTCAGGGACCTACTTATTAGTAGTCCATTTAAAATCACTTTCCTAGTCCCATCTGTAGTGCACGTTCTTGAGAAGTGGCTGGCTGGCAAGGAAGGAGCACGCTGCCGAAGGTATGTTGCAATCCTCTTTACCTTACGTCTTGTGCTGAATGTTTTTGTCTGTGCATCTCACTTGCAGACATTCCTGGTATATGCAGTTTTGCACTGAGAGCTGATGGAGAAGGGCTTTAACAAATTGTGGCATTAGGAATAAACAGACAGGTAGTCTGTTTTGGTTTTTTTCTCCCCTTCAATTAGCCATGCTGATTGTTTGTTAAGGGGTAAATTTAAATGTCTGGAATAAACTTTCTGAAAAGATGACAACTCTGACAGCATGTAGCATCACAAGCAAAATGATTGCTGTTATTTCTATCAGGGAAAAATATCCATTCATTGGTTGTTTAACTGTGGACATGGAACATTGCTTTCAAAAGGTTTATTAAATATGGGCTGTGTGTGCACTGCCAGCTGAAATTTGCATATATGTTTGGAGATTTGCAAAAAAGACTCTAACTTTCAAAATGCTCTGGACTGCAGCATGCTTCTTTAGAAAACAGAAGTGAGCCAGGCTTTTCATTTCCCTTAAATTCTTTTACTGGCATATATTCATCTGGTAAAAAGTCTTTGCCAAATACAAGAAGTTTGCTGTTATTGCATTTCCATAAATGTAACAGCTGTGAAGAGCATGAATATTCATAGTGTTTAGATTTTTGGTCCAAAGATTTTTATGATAATTCTGACTTTTCAAAAGGAATGGGATTTTAGATCAAAGAATTATGCAGGTTGAGATACTGTGATAAGCCATATATAAGGATTTCCTCAAAAAAACCCCATTATAGGTAAGCATATACTGCAGTACATAGCTGACTGTAGCAGTTATTTACTTGCAGCCAACTTGGTCTGTTGTTTTTACTTGTGGATTCTTTTGCTAACAGGTCTTCAGCAGTCAAAATGAAGTACAGTTCAGATGCTGGTCTCTAATGGGATGGTATTTCCCTAATGCTATACAGCTTTAAAACACATCCAGGCATTGTTAATTTTTTATGCTTAAGTTTTAGCTTGGTGCATCCTGCATTTTCACTTACTGAAAACTTATTTTGGGATATTTCTAAGGTCAGAGAAGCCCACTACTATCTCAGTGTATTTTAAGAATGCAAAGTGATTTGAGTAATTTTTTCTTAGGAAAATTATCCTGTCAGTAGTTTATCAAAATTGTATGAGCAGCAGAGATGGTCCTCCCCTGCAGGTAGAAGTAGAATGGTCTTGAAACCACATAGGCAGCATATGTTCATGTGTGTCTAGAGATAATTCATCTAAAAAAGTTAAATAATCCTAGCTGCCTCTAGATCTCAGTGACTTCTCTATTACTAAAAATATTCTATTAATGGGTCATACTGCAGATTTCTGTAACTTCAAAGTGAAGAAAACAACTAGGCAGGAATTGTGTTATATAAAACCATCTCAGAAACCCTCTTAAGGCACGTTGTAATTATTTCTTTAAAAATCCTCCCAGTACTTGGGAAGTGCCGGGAGCAGTGGGGTACCTGCCTCTCAAAAATGTGACAAGTGGAGCTATCCATGCGTGCTCAAAGTGAATTTAACATTCCTAATGTCCAGGGGCACCTCTTTGGCAGACTGTCCTCACTCAGGCTGGACTGTGCTGCTCACCACTGGCAAGGTCAGCCTGGCTGGAAAGCTGTGCCTCCCAGCTGCTCCAGTCCTCAGCCCAAGCTGAGCTGTCACTTAGTGTCGCCTTCTCAAGGGACAGGGAAAACTATTTGTCCCTTTCATCTGTCATTTTTAATGACAGCTGAATCAGTCTGGGGCTTAGGTGGAAAGTTTCTGTTCAACCCCTCCTATCTACCCACCTCCACACAGCAGATATGCAGGCACTGCAGACATGAAATACATGTAAATAGGCATGAGAAAAAGAACAATTTAATGGGTCAGAACCTGTTTCCAGGGAGCAGAAATCAGACTACTCTCCTAAAATCAGTAGGAAATTGTTTACATGAACAGAAGTTGTTTACAGATGTGCAAACTGGTGCAAAATCTCACTTTCCCTTGGTGCTGTTTGAATTTCTGTGACCTGAGGACCTGGCTCTGGTCCTTTAAAGTTTGGCTTTATTCCAGGAAAAGTAGCTAAAATGGGGAATCTGTCTTTTCACTCACTAGGAAAAAACCCTGTCTGTATTTGGTGACAACAACAGATATCTGAGAACAAACACCTTTTTCCTTTCCCCTCACCAAAGCCTAGGAGAAAAAAAAAAACAAAACAAAACAAACAAAAAAAAAACAGCATACAAAAAATATCCAATGAAAAACACCCTCCCAGACATCTCTGTTTAATTCCCTTTAAGACATATAAGGTCTCCTCTTCTGCTTTAATGTGCATCAGGCTCTTTCCTGACCTCCACCACTGCGCTGGAGGATGCGAGAGTTAATTCACTTTGACCCCTTGGCTGCCTCAGCCGTGCTCTTCTTCAGAGCAGATTTGTTGATCGTATCAAATGCAGCCGCTGATGCGTTTCTCTTCTGCCCTGCGAGTCAGAGCCGGCATGCGGAGCCCCGGGTGCGTTTGGTTGAGTTACATTCTCAGCCCCAGCACTGATTCCCAAGCCGACCAGCCCCCTAGTGTTTTGAGGTATTTGATGCAAAGAGGTCTCTGCAGCTGTTGCTTGCCTTTAGCAGACGTAAGGAGGGGGATTTGAAACAGCTCACAAATGCTTAATGGATTTATTGGAATCTAGAGTGATTGGTAAAGCCATACAGCATCCAAATCTTCTGTCTGGAAAAAGCAAGAGCTGGGTTTTGTGTACTTTTAGAGCGCCAAAACCGCTAAGACTGCCACTGCTGCATGGCTATGAGCATATCAGAGTCTGTTGACACACAAACTGCTGCAGAGTTGTTATAGAAAACAGATAGTTTACACACTGTAACTGGGATTTCTGAGAGCATCCTGTATCACATACACATGCTGCAGCACTGGCGTACCTCACAGGTATCCTTAGCTCTCCCATGGATGATAGCTGAAAATGAAGATAAAGGGGAGAAAATGCCATGAAACCTCAATATTGTAGCAAACTGGGATCCAGATGGCAAACCTTTTTACAGCAATATGGTGGATTAACTTTAAAAACTCCCATGGCTACCACTCTCCTGCTTAATTTGTCTTAATGCCATTTTGGTGTGATGATTTTGCAGGGTAATTCCACAAAAGTGCATGGTTTCAGGTGTAGTCTTCAATCAGGAGAACTTTCTTCTCTATTAACCCCTTCAGAGCTACTTAACTGATTGCATGATAAGTAGCAACAATTTGAACTATATATGGAAAAAATGCATTCACAGTACAGGCAAAGTAGGAAACCAAGGTGATTTGCACATAAAGGAAGAAAATACAGAAATAACCTTTTGGAGGGAAAAAAGGTTTTCACTCTTCTGGGCTTTATTCAGAAATAATTTTTGTTAGTGCAACTGCAATAATGGCTGAATTTCTTCACAGGGGAGATGTAAACCTGAGGTTGGTGTTGTACACACGCCAACATTTTTGAAACTAGATGTCAGGTAGTTTTGTTTCTCCCTGTAACTTACACATCCAGCTTACTGTCTTCCTGTAAGCTGCTACTGGTGTTTGATTATGTTCTTCCTTCTTCGAGCAATCACAGCAAGGATCATCACTGCCCACATCTTTTTCAAAAAGCTGGTTGGTGAGACACCCAGTGGTGACAGTGAGCACCCGTGAGCTGGACAGTGGGACCTCCTGGGTGCCTTCCTGCAAGTTATCCTTTAGCAGAAATCTTGTCAGAAAGTCACCCTCAGACAAGATGATGCTTGAGATTCCTTCCCTTTGCTCTCCAATTCTGTCAGTACCTGATGCAGAGTGAGTGTAAATTATTAAAAAGAAATATTATTGAAATATAGTGTCTCCAGAACACCTCTTGATAATTTTGGTCTAGATTATGCCACTGGGGAAGTGGGTTTATATGTGCACATATGGGAATGAACAGCAAATTCTACTCCAATTCTGTATTTTTAATTCAAAATGCCTACATGATAGGCATTTTGAATTAAAAATCCACATCCAGGTCTCACACTGTGACACAGTTCATCTGCAATCATGGCCATCCCTGCTCCAACTGATGACTAAATTCATTATAAGTCTCCCTACATAGCCTGAAAATTCCTTTGAGCTACTTTTATGAGAGCACAATTTATAACCAGAAGCCAAAAATTAGAATAAATTCCAGATTAATCCCAGAAATAAACTTCTGTCTATTAATATATTTTTTAGGCTCTACAAATGATATTGACCAGTTTACTGTTAACTAAAATGGGAGCTTAGCCTTCTATCACCTAATAATCTGTTACTGGTTTACTGAGTAATTTCTTCTTTGTGTCCTGTGCTCTGGACTATCAACTCTTGCAAACCAATAATTAACTGTTGTGGATCTTCCTGAGGGTAAGGAGGAACAATTCACTACAATGAAGCAGTGGTTCTTTGCCATAAAGTTACTAAACCGAGATATGGCAGAGTGAATAATGCAGGAGGTGATTTGCTTTCAGGAAGGTTACTAACAAACATTTCCACTAGCTGGACATTTGGACTTGGCCAGAGAGTGGTGTTTACATTATTTTGGTGATATAGAAAGCAGTTGGGGGAAAAATTAAGAGATTCTCTCATATTATAAGACTCTGGAGAAATTCATTATCCAATTCTAAAAAAATGATTAAATGGATAACAAGAAAATGTAAAATTAATTCAGTTTCAGATGTATAAGTTAACACAAAAATTTAAAAGACCTACTATAAAATGTTGGTAAATTTTATTTTGCAAGAGAAATACTGCTGCGGTTTCTGTAAATCCCAGAGATAAAAAATATATAAATGCTTTTGATTAAATATTTCAACTTACTATTTATAAATAAATCTATAGTTCTTACTAGTTTTCTTTTTAATAACACCAAATTCTGATATCTCTAAAAGGTGATGGAAGATATAGCTGGGCTTATTAAAGACGAATAAAGCTCTATTTTTTTTCATTGCGCTAGATTTTTTTCCAAACAAAATCTCTTATCTCGGAAAACCATCAAGTTCTCACAAGGAACATAAATCACAGCGGAATAGGCAGCCTCCTGCTTCATTCACTGAGCTCCATATGCTTATCTACCTCGTGTTTCTGCATCCCAGGCTCCTAAAATGCTTCAGTCAACATTCCTTCTGAATTGTGATACATCATGTTAATCAGCTTCTACAGTGTCCCAAAAATGTATGTAAATTAGACTTTTGATGAAGCAGAATATTTTGACAGGATTTTTTGCATAAATCATGCACACAAGCATACTCACACAGAACCTTTTTAGAGAGGGGGACATTTTTGGGCCTCATTTTTTTCTGGAGTACTTTGTGACCAACACGCTGGTGCTGCTTGTGAGCAGGAACACGTATGTGGCAGTATGCCAGCTCCCACAGCAGGAAGCAAATCAAGTTTAAGTCCACTCTTGGCAAGAAAAACTGCACCAAGGAGAAAGAAACAGAGCAGTTTCCTCTTCCTTTGTCCTCCTTTCCCCACACTCCCTTTTTGGCACTTGGTTTATTCTCTGGGTTTGTTGTCAGTGATAATATCAGCATTTTTAGTGTTATCATAAGATAACACTGTCCTGTTATAGTATATTAATGTTTTAACTTCATCTGTACTTCCAGAATAATCAGAGCTCAAAAATCAAAATAATTTATTTGAATTTAAATAAGTTTAAATAAAGTTTAATTAAATTTGCTGACTTTAATATTGCTTATAAATTGCCTAGATCCACTGAATATATAGAAAGCCATACTGAGGCTTGTTCAGAAGAGTCTTGTAAGTATTAGCACTGCCTGGCTGCAAATCTCTCAATTTTTATTCTCTTCTGACCTCCTTTGTTATAGTTTTATGTTCCACCTTGTCCTTCAGGCCTACATTCAAACTGCTTACAAGTCTGAATACGTCTGTCTCATCTGTCCCTCTTACTGGAGTGTTGAGGCTGAGTGAGCAAAGCAAGAATGATGCAGGCAGTGCTTTCTGTCTTCTTCGGCAGCCCTCTGTTTGTAGCCCTGTAAGTAAGGACCTTCAGCTGCCTGTACCGCTGGGGCCCTGACTGGCAGGTTCTGAGGTGCCCCCGTGAATCCACTCCACCTTCTGCATCTCAGTCCAAATGGGAGGCAAAACTATAGCTGTGACTCTATTTTTGCATACTTGGAGTACTTTTTGACGTAGAAGCATAGAATACAGAATCATAGAATGGTATGGCTTGGAAAGGATGAGAAAAATTACCTGCCCATGGGGAAAGGTTGACATCCCTTAGGTCAGGTTGCTCAGGCCCCCATCCAATCTGGCCTTGAATGTTTCCAAGGATGTGGTGTGTATCTAACCATAAAGTGGCATACACCTGAAAAACTTCCAGACCTCACCAAGAAAGTGTGGGGCAAGGTCTACTTATCTCTCCTAGTCAAATAACCCTGTTGCTCTAGTTTCTTTACAGAGCTTTCCCCTTTCTAAAAGTTACTGTGCTTTCATGAAGGTTATATGGGCTATCTCTTTGGCAACTTTTGCACAGTTGGGGCTTAAAAAACTCCTCTGATAATTATGCAGTGTAGGCTTGTGCATCCTGTATCTTAAATGGCAATGCACTTTTTATCATACGTATTGTGTACCAATTAAAAGAATCACAGAATATGCTGAGATGGAGGGGACCCACAAGGATCCAACACAAGCTGAGTCCAACTCAGCCCTGCACAGAACATCCCCAAGAGTCACACCATGTACCTGAGAGCATGATACTTTCGCTCTATTTCTACATATAGATACTACAAAATTATATATGTCCAATACTTACACTGTGCATGAGGTAATATACACAAAATAAAATATACTTGCAATCATATATACAATTACAGTTTGTTAAACAAAACACACAATGCCCACAAAGAAAGGTCAGTGATTTGTCATCCAGGGCAAATCCAACAGAGTTTGGAGCATCAGCTTAAAGCATCCCAGAGCTTCAAAAACATACAGGTTGCTGCTGCCTTTTTAAAGAGGTAAAAGAGCTTATAAGTATGTGTAATTTTATGGCTAAATATAAACAGAAGAATGCTTCAATAATCATAAATACAGCTGTAGAGCCAAATTCTCTTAATGATGCAATAGTCATATATATAGATACAGATATATATTCTATTTCACAGTCGGAAGTTCTTAATTCTCAACACCCAAGTCTTAGTTTCCTGCCAATTTTATAATTTCTCCTGTTGTCAATTGCTTTCTAAAATAAGTTTGAATGAGGTGGAATTAAGTTTAAAGTTTAAAAAATTAAAACCAGGTGCTGTGTCTATACCTGCTGCCATATCCCTTTCTTCATGCCTTATATCTGTGCTGCTTTCTGGAACAAGCTGTTTGATCCTGTCTCTTGCTGCTAATTTTGCACTGTCTGCTGTTGGAAGCTGGGGGAGGGGACAAAGTCGATGAATATTAGAACAGTGAGAGAGCTGAGGATGTTCAAAAACAGGGAAGCTTTGCAAACTGGGTGGAAATACGGTATTATTACTCTTTGCAAGCTGAGTAGAAATGAAGCAGAGCTTCACTTGTGAGAGCTTTAATAGCAGCCACACAATCGCTGGATTAAATGTGTTTTGGTTTTGGGTGCTTTTAATGGCAATAATTAGGTAATCAATATTGTTTCAGAATGGAAAAATATCCTGCTTAACAACAGAATAACATTGATTAACTAAGCTAACACCATTTTAAGGAACATTAAGTAATCAAGACTGTTTCCATGATGACATCCCAAAGTGAGAGAAAATGAGGCAACTCTAGTATTGGATGGAACTGGGACTGCATTTGCACTGTTGCTGAGGAGACGACGGCTGCTGCATTTGCCTGCGCAGTATTGTAGTACAAATGTATGAGGGAGGCACTGGGTTCATTTCAGTGAACTTGAACCTCACCCAAAATACAAACTGGATGTTTTCTGAAGATACAGATTTCACTCCACTCTTTTCATTACTCTTTATACACCTCTTAATTCAAACTGATATGTTTAATTTGAATACCTTAAATAATTAATGATTATATGTAACTTGTACTTTGACATTTACTGAGAGTCCTTAGGAACTTTTCAGGAGATGCCACTCTTAATAATCAGAGCAAAAATTATGATGGGGTGGGAGATTTTAAAAGGAACCCTGTCTGCTGGTGACACAAGTAGGAGTAGGGCTCACAAGTCCTGGGTGCTAATTTGCTGCTATATCTTACTCAGGCATCTTGAACTTTTAAAATTAAGTATCCAGATGTGCTGGTTTTGGGCAAATTCGGTGGAGAATTTCCAAAGAGGGCCCCTCCAGAAACAAAACACACACGGCCCCTCCCCCCAACCAGTTCAGGAAGAATTCCTCAGAGAGAAGTGGAAAGAACCTGTTTATTTAACAGGCACAGCACCCCCAGCACACAAAATGAACAATACCGGATAACAACACTCTTTCACTGCTCTGAAAAAGATGACAAATCCAGAGAGTCCCTCTTGGGGGGTGGTCGCTCTGTTATCAGTCCCTCCAGCACTGGGGCAGCTGCTGCAGCCACAAGGTGCAAACTCTCGGTGTTCCCAGGTCCCAGTCTGGAGCAGGTTCAGGATGGTCGGAAAAAAGAAGGAAAGGAGAAACAGTCCAGGAAGAAATTGGACTGTTCAGCTAAGCTAGCTACGCAGAAGCAAGCAGAAGCGAAGCAAAGCAGAAGCAGGCAAGCAAAGAGAGAGAAGCGAAAAACAAGAGCAGCAAAAAAAAATCTGCTGCCGTCTCTGTGTCCCAGACAGGCTGATAAGAAAACCCAAACAAAACTTTCGCTCTTCAGAGCCAGTCTTAAAGATACAGAACATAATATCCAACATTAACAGAACAGATGAATGGGGATACAAGCATCATAACGTCACCCTAGGACACCAGATTAATCCAGAATTCACCAAACTTTCATATATTTGAGCACCCACAGTTACAGCTGCAGCTTTTCAGACACTGCAAAGAAAGTTGTAAGTAGATGCCCAGATTTAGTCATTCTGATCAGGATTCACTGAGAACAATATTTCTCAGAGATATGATGCTGATTCCCTTTTTGTGTGATATTGCAGGAAATGACACTGCACTGTTTTTACTAAATCTGGGTGTGACACAAAGAGCAAGGCCAGACAGAACAGGGTTCTGAGCAACCTGATTTGACTGAAGATGTCCCTGCTCATTGCAAGGGCATTGGACTACATGACCTTTAAAAGTCCCGTTCAATCCAAACTGTTCTATGATTCTATGATTCCATATTTCAATTATTTGACCTATAAATGACTTTGCATGAGTGGAAGGCAGTGAGCATTTGATAAAGAGTATAAAATATTCAAGAACTAACCCAGGGTGCCAAAAAATAACAATAGTTCTCAGAAATAACTAAAAAGTGTAAGAGGTGAGCTGCTGGTGGTTGAGAATTCTTGAATCTACTTGAAACCAAGTGGGGATACCATTAAACTCTTTTCTAGGCATAAGAACAGTCAACATCCCTTCTCCCAAGGGTTAACTAGCAGACGCTGTGTTTCATGATACATGAGCATGTCTTTAAAGCATTCACTTCTGGAGGCAGGTCATTACGTCTGAATCACAAATTTCAATAGGGAAAAATACTTGCAACATTCAGAGCATTGAGGACAAGCTTTAAAATATGATCCTTTATATTATGGAAACTCAAAAAAAAATCAGTTTTAAAATCTTCTTCAGAAGTGACAGCCAATCAAAAAATTGAGTATTTTCATTCAGAATTGGTCTTGCAATAATCCGGCAAAACATTAAAAACACTTTTTAATGTTCAGGTTTAACTTCAGAATAATTAAAGGAGAAATGTTGGACAGGTGGGAATTCTTATAATTCTTGAGGATATCAGGAAAGCTGTTGCCCCAAAGCTGAGTTTGAAAACCATTTTCAATAGAGAGGATTGGACTGTACTTTCATGGTAGTCAAATTTAGTCAAGAGGTGCAACACAGATTTTATCCATTAGGGCTTTGGATTAGTCTGTGAAATGAAATATACCATTGTTGCATTACAGCCTGGAGAGGACTGAAAGGGAGAAGCTCTGCTTGTCATGTATAAAAAAATGGAGCAGACTCAATCTCTGTCTCAGTTTTCAAACCCTGATGCAGATGATTCTCCCACTGGTTTGGTTTTCTATCATATGCCATTCTTGTTGTATATAATTATGTGGGCGACCATCTTTCTACCTGATATCTTCTCAGTCAATGTGCTTTGTGTGGGCTGGTAGTATGTAGAGTTTCACATTCACAAAGGGGGTAATGTCTGTCTGATGATTACAGGAAGGGATTCAAGTGGATAGATCTGACTGGTAGGACAACGTGTAAGGTGTTTTGGCCTGTACATGTTCTCACACTTTGTCCTGATGGTATTATGTCTGACGCCAATTTACTATATTCAGTACTCAAAAGATTTGACTTGATTTTGCCCATCAGAGATCTTCTGACAGGTGCTATACTCATTTTCCTTTTTTTATAGATCAGGAAACAGGAATTTATTGAAAATGGCTTTCTAATCTGTAGTTCTATAGATTATTTTCCAGAAGACTAAAAGCAAATAAGGGCTGGAATAAACTTTACTTTTTACTGACATGCAAATTTAGTTTATTTTGAGTAAGCACTGGAAAACAGGCCTTATTACCCAAGTAGAAATGTTCAATACAGTCTTTCTGACACTGTCCAGTCACCTTGAGAGTGTTAAATACTCCAGTAAATTAGATAAAGCATGAATTCAAATAGAATATTTCTATTTTTTTTAATATGCTTAATTTATTGCATTTCTGGGTATGCCAAATGGTCTTATTAGGACTGCCATTGGATCTTGTAATATTATCAGAGTCAGTGATTTGTAAATGCTGTGTTTATCCTCAGAATTGCTTTACCTTGATCATAACCCTAAGTTCTGCAACAATCATAAGGGCAACAGACAGGAAACTATTTTCTTGTCCAGGACAGGTAAACCTAGCCAGATAACTTTGTGCATTCATGACAAGACAGACTGTGTGCACATTTGGGAGTACAAAAAGGATAAAATAGGGATCTGTGTTTAAAATTTCTCTGGTAAATAACGGAAGGGATGGTGCCAAGAGACTTTGTGGAACCAGAAGTCTGCAAATTGCTTCTACTCAGTGCAGAAATTCATACCCCTGCTGGAGCATTGATTTTCAAAGTACAAGGTGCTGTTAATAGTAACAGTTGCCATATTTCTAGATGCAATGTCAGCAATGATGTGTGTTAAATTAGAACTGAATAAACAATTGTAATTGGTTTTAATGAAAATGAACATATATCATCTACAGCAATTTTGGCCTAGTTCACTTTTTTAACTTAGTTTCTATTATGATTGCATCTCTTTTACAAGTAATATTTTAAATCTATTTACCTTCTAGAGTGAAAATTTTTCTATTGCCGGAGTTTTGTTTCTCTAATAGGTGCATATGACACATGATTGACTCTCTCCCTTGTGGTCTGTATGATAAGTTAATTGGATTGATCTCATTGCTTTTTACACAGCTTTGCGTATTTTCTAGTCCATCAGTGATTAAGTGGTTCTTTTCTGAATCTTTTCCAAGGGTAGAAGCCTTTTCCTTCTATCTAGAGGCCTGTAGTCAGTGGTGTTCTCCAGGGGTTAATAATAGGTCCATTATTATTAAACTATTTCAGTGGTGCTCAGCAAAAGATCAAGGAGTAATGGTCAAAAATTAAAACACAAGAAGTTCCACCTCAACATGAGGGTTCCCCCTCTTCAACAAGAAGTTCCACCTCAACATCATTAGATTAAGGGGAGCAGAGCACTGAAAAAGGTTGCCCAGGAAGATAATGGATTCTCCCTCTCCAGAGACATTCAAAACTCACCGGGACATGTTCCTGTTTAATCTGCTCCAGGTGACCCTGCCTGGGCCGTGAAGTTGTACGTCCAGCTGGAATCTGGATGATTTCTAGAGGTCCCTCCCAATCTTAACAAACCTGTGATTCTATGATAATTCTGTGGTTCTGTGCTAGTATTTTTAACATATGGAGAGCAGAACTGTGGCCAGACTTACAGTAGGAATTATAACTTTGACAAACATATATTCTGTTGGGTTTTTTTATCATGAAGAATGTTTCCATGTTTATAATACTAGTATAATATTAACCCTCTTGATTGCAAGGTTGTACTTGCTTCTTGAGAGAGAAGCTGCCCTCAGTTTATAACACATTGTCATCTAAAGAACATTTCAGAATCACAGCTTTCAAGGCAGAATCTGCCATTGAACTACCATGGCCTACATTACTGCCACTGGTTTGTGGTTTAAGATTTGAAACACATATGGTCTGTTTAAAGCCTACAGGGATGGCCTTCCCTCCATCTTTATTTACTGCTCCCTAGGCATTTGATCATCAGCAAAATCTATGTCATCTTTAGATGTGGTTTTGTTTAGTATTTACCTATTCTAATGCATTGATAAAAAGATTAAGACATGCAGAGCCAAAAAGAACTCAAAAACATAAGTAAGTTTCGACTTGAAACACAGCTGGTTGGCACTGATTCAGATGTGGCATTGTGTTCTGAACCTTATTATTTAACTACTTCTTAATTAATTTATTATGTGAATGTTAAATTGTTCAAGCTTTATCATTCAAGATGTCATGTGGTCCCAATTCAAGTGCATTACAGAAATCTGTCACAGAAACATCATTATTTTCATCACACAAAGTTGTAAACAGCAAAATGTTGCAAATATACTTAAATTTTCTACAAATGTAGAATAACATCAACATTGCTGCATTCTTTTATTTCTTATTAGTTCTGTTTTATATTAGCCATTCTATGATTTGGTCTGGGATGCTGTTGTATCTACAGATCTGCAGCTTTCCAAAAGAAAAAAAAATACAGTTTCTTACATATTTTTTAAAGAATAGCTATATTCTGGAACATCTCCAGATCTTCAGAATATATTGGAAAATGAGCATTTGTGATCCACAGATATTTTTGTTTTTCAGGATCTGAGTATTACTCTGATCTGCTTATCTTAGAATTATCATTTTTAGTAACTGTTGCTAAATATTGGTATTAGTTACAGTTATAGTCAGTAGTGTTTTTCTCACTTTACATTTTATTACTGCAATATTAACTCCCTGTTCCAATATATAAATACTTACAGAGAAAAATGTTCTCCTTTATAGTTAGTAATTATTTTATTTTATCCTTCTAGAAATTTATCAATGTGGTTTGTTATATAAGTGATCTGGAAGGAACTTGTGTTTCAAACTTTAAATGAAGTATGTCTGTTTCTTGACAGCCAACGTTGTACCTTTTGTGGTGATACCAACTACAACAGAAACAAAAGTTTTCTCTCTGACAGCATCAGTTGTAACATCTAAGAAAGATGATTTTTCTTAAGTAGTGAAATATTGTCTGATCCTTCTGTAGTCTAGCCAGAAATTGCAGTAAAATTTGAACTGACACTAGTCTGTCAATAACTGGATTGGAAAGACAGTAAGGATTTTTTTTTAATAAACAAATGTTACTAGTTATTAAGTTACTATTAATTTTATTGTTTAACAATTGGGAAGTGTTTTATGACTAGAGACAGAACTGAAATGCTACATCTTCTTACTTATTCTGCCAGTTATTTGATGTTGATGTCAAACTCTTTTTTATGCAAGATCAAACTGAATTCTTATAATGTTTAATTGTCAGAAAAAGCTCTTTAAAATTCAGCATGAATATTTGAAAGTAAGGAATTATTAAAGAAATCAATGCTTGCTCACATTTTAATCTGCATGAGAAAGCAGAAAACAGAAAATAAGAAGCAGGAATACATGGGCCCTCTTGTAAATTAGCTGAAGCTCAGAGTATAGACTAGACTGCTGTTGACTCTATAGCTATTTATGTTATTCTTCTCATGCTTGGATTAAATTTAAATGAATTTTAGAAGGAATTCCATCTTAATGAATGCTGTTATACAACTTTGCTTACCTTTTTATTTTTCATTCCTTAGTCTCTTGTTTGTATATGTAGAAATTATTGCTATCACAGGAATAGTGTCAGTGAACTGTGGGTGTTTTTTCCTATCTTTTTATATTTTAATAAGATTTAATAGCATTGTAAGACTGATTACTTTCCATTTTTTCAATGCTAAACAAAGATATTTTTTCAGACTAAATATTTTTATTCCTGAAAACTTCTGAAATCTCTTTCTCTCATCTTGTCTTTAGAACATTTGCTTGGAGTCATCTTTAACATACTGTTCCATTTTTCATGGTGTGGGGAGGAAAGAAATTTAGTAATTTATGGTGCAGAATATCTCATTAGGCAATTAAAGGTTCAAACTAAATCTTTAAATCCACTCTGGATCTTCAAAAGTCTACTTTGGATCTGGACAGTAAAGATTCGCTGATTTTTATTTTAAACTTTGTGTAAAGTCAAGAAAATATCTTAAAACATGAACACTAAATGCTTAAACAATTAAACATGGATCAAGTGAACAACTAAAAGTTTTTGTAGCAAAAAATATCCAGCATTTTGCTGAGACTGACATCTGATACATCTTCATGTAACTTATATAATTTCCATCATAAAAGAATTCTTAATGTATTCTAGGTGAGAAGCAATAATTAATGATGTTTTTCTCCTGAATTTTATTGCAGTTATGATAACTGGATCCAGCAAATAGTTGAAGCTTAGTATCAAAGAGCAGAGGGGTTTTTACCCTCTTTTCCCTGCTTTACCTTTTTCTGGTAAAGGGTACAAACCAGGCAAAGCAGAGACACACAGCAGAGGAAACAAAGGCACTCTCTTTTTGAAGGAATCCTTCCACTGTGTCTTAACTCTCTATTCATGACTGGAGGAATTGGGCACGCAGAAACGCTTTATGATTGGGACCCTATTGACCTAAACTTAGATACCTCCATTTTACAGGCAAGATCTCCCAATGCAGATTTTCAGTTTCTGCACAGTCAGTGCTTGCTTGAATAATGTAACCACTTGCTTTAGACCTGTTTTATTAGATACCTCAAATTTAGGAGGACGTGCGTCTAAAGTTGTTCTGAACCCTATATAAAGATTTCTGTGACTTCTGTGAGCATTATATCAATGCTATAGAAGAACACTGAAGTTATGTCAAGTAATTGAAAAATGTGATTATATATGGAGAAGTCTAACAGTGTATCTGAAAGCATCTAGGGCCTTCATCTTTCCCTCCTTTATACTTACATATCTTATGCACAATCTTGGCTTCTTTTCTGGTATTTTTTTCTTCCTGGAAAAATGGTATACCATGCCTCAGACAGTTTTTATTATCAATAAAAACTGTTACTAAGAGTTACTTATTTTTACTTTATA
This sequence comes from Calcarius lapponicus, assembly GCA_039654755.1. Classification (NCBI taxonomy): domain Eukaryota; kingdom Metazoa; phylum Chordata; class Aves; order Passeriformes; family Fringillidae; genus Calcarius; species Calcarius lapponicus. Next base: position 61,057,868 of record CM077462.1, on the reverse strand, counting down.
TCTTGTCCAAAGAGGGTGATTTTGCAAAGAATGTCTATACTACGCCATCACCTGCCAAAATCAAGCAAATCCTGGGGCAAATGTTATGAAACTAAATATTTTCATGCTTTTCCTTTTTAATCTGCTATTTGAAAAACTTCAGCGATAGCTGCCTCTAGATTAGATAGATGTGTCTTGTTTTTATCTGAATGAGCAGTTCCCCATCAACTTTTCAAGAGAAATTCAGTCAGCCAGGGACTGAAGGGAAATAATCCTTGTGTATGGATCCAGGTAAGCTTGGGATGGGAAGTTCCTTGGAAGATGGCATTCAGAAACTCCCATGGGCACACTGACTGGGGGGCAAGCTAAAAGGTTGTAGATTAAGACATGGGATTATTCCTAGACATCACGTCTTTTCTTGATGCTCAAGTCATTGTCTCCTCCATACAGATCTACAAATAGCCAAATAAGATAAAATTTCTTTTAAGGCTTGGCATCAGATTTTGTGTGCAAGTTCTTCTGCTCTTACCATAAGTTCTTCTGGTTTTACCAAATTACTAAAACAATTCAACCACTGCCTTGACTTTCAATAGATGCATTGTTCTTTAATGTCTCTATTTTTCAAATTGCTGATATTGCCTACCTTACTGTCTACTGTGGAAACATTCCAGAAGTTCATTAAGTCCTGTGGAAAAAAGGGCTACTTTTATCTATTTTAAGCCAGTTTCCCATGGTGCCCCCTGCGTGTTTCCAGTAACGTGTGGGTGAGGATTCATGGTTCTGCATTCATTTTGTACAACACCTTCACAATGTAGAGCTTGAACACATTTCCCTCAGCTTTCTTCTTCTTAAAATGAAGAAGAAAAAAGAAGTAAAGATGAAGTCTGAGAACAAAACTCTTTAGTCCCTTCTCACAGAGCCATGGATTTTTCCTCTTTGTCATTTTAGTAGCGCTGCTCCATACCTTCTTTAATATGTCACTCCTGCTCTGCAGAGATGAACTATGCATGGTAACCAAGGCTTTATGCTGTTAGTACCTTCTTTTCTGTTTTCAATGCCCTTCAAATGAGTTGCTTTTTTTAGCTGTTGCTTCACAGGGAGCCATGATACTTTGAATGCAGCTACATTTTCCTTAGGAACAATACTTTCACACCTTGAGGAAGGTTATGGTATGAAAGCAGAGCCTGCCAGCTTTCACTCTTATAGCAATAGGCAGTAAAAAGAAGGCTTCTGAACTTGATGAAAAGTCACCACTTTGGTGCCTGAAGGTGGCCTACAAGAAGGCTGGAGAAGGATTTTTTTTACAAGGGCATGCAGTGATGGGTTAAGAGGGAATGGCTTTAAACTGAAGAAGGGTACAATTAGATTAGACATTAGGAAGAAATTCTTTGCTGTGAGAGGGGTGAGAGTTGCCAGAGTAGCTGTGACTATTCTAGCCCTGGAGTGTTCAAGGCTAGGTTGGATAGATTTTGAGCAACTTAGTCCAGTGGAAGGTGTTCCTGCCCATGGCAAGGGAGTATAAACTAGATGGTCTTTAAGGTCCCTTCAAACCTAAATCATTCTACTGTTCTATGGCTCTATAATTAACAAGTAAAACTCCTCCATGTTTCATATACTTTATTGGACATAAAAGAAAAAAATCTTGTTCTAAATACAAAGCATAAAAAATTATTTTGCCTCTATTTTTCCAAGAATTTTGATGCACTCCAAATTTTTGTTCTTGCAATTTCTAAAAGGCCATTTACAACCCCTTTTCACCTCATAAACACTTTTTTTTTTGAGAGAGAGATAATTTTCTGTTGTAACTCAGATACGCTGTAACCTAAACCCACTGCTGTACTCTAAAATTCCTTTCAACTACAGTAACTCTCAGAACCCACTGCCAGGGGCTAAAGCCATATATTATATAATACTGAAGTTGATATTTTTCCCACTGAAAAGGCTTTATTTTATTTTATTTGACACAGTAATATTTATTAACTTCAAAGTCACTCACAGTATATATAATACTTGAAAAATTCCACCTACAGCATAGGCAAAGGGGCTTTGTTTTGAAGGAGGTTGAACCAAATCCTATAGTAATCATTAGAAATCCGGATTGTATGCTTTGATATCTGTAGCAAAGCTATCTGCTGTCTAAATATCAGTCATGACACAAGAAAAATGGCTGTTGAATCATGCTGAGATGTAAAACTGGCCACAACAAATATTTACAGCAGATTTTATTCCTAGTTGCCCCATATACTCTGGAATTCATTTTCATATGGCTAAATGGTTTAATGACCTTTAGAAACATTTCTAGACTTCTGAAACAAACATTTCTCTTAGTTACAGCCTGTATTTCAGTTCAGTTTTGCAATCTAACATAAGAAAGGGCTCTGTGGATGGCAGCTATGAGAAAGAGTATATTGATAGTCCTTTGCGGGCAGGTGCCTAGCAATAGATGAAAGAAAAAGCTATTATGGTAGAAGCATCTGGATCCAGGCTGGATCTTGACTTTAAGTGGAAATAATGAGGATACTTCCCTAAGTGGAAGAGAAAGTGTGCTTACTGCTGGCTATTCTTGTTCCCCTCACCCTTCTAACCCATTAAGGTTCTGCACTAGGAATTCCTGCAGTAATTATTCCTGAGGGAAGAATGTTTGGGGGTGTCACTTTACTGTGAATGATTACTGAGTTAAAAAATTAACAATCCAGGGACACTCTGAAAGTTCCAAATGTGACCACTGAGTGGCAATCAGAGTATACTCTTGAAAAGTCTGGGATTCTTTCTCTTGGGCTGAGAACTACGCAGACAGCCAGGCTTCCTGTGTCCTTCTCAAGAATTCCCCGTGGCTCCCAAATTACATATGGTTTGTAAGAAGCCCCTGTGTATCTGTACAAGTAGAGGAACTGTGCTGGGATGAAGGTGGTGGTTATTCCAAAACTGCTGCCAAAAATGAAACATGACATCAAGGTATAAGGAAGCTGGAGTATCCAGCTCATTTTGAGACTGTCCTACATATGGAGCCTTATCTAGTAATGGAGAACTGGGGGAGGTGCTCTGTTTATTACCCGGGATCCCTTGTAAGGTTGCCTCCAGTTTTGCATGTTCACGGTGTGTGTCTTGAGGCTGATAATCAGCATATAAGGTCGAGAAAATTTGTGCTTAGTTTTCAAAAATTATGCGGCACCATCTATATTGCATCCAGCTCTGGAGAAAACCTAAGGCTGACCAAGTTATTCATGTCTATTCACAAACTACCTATCAAAGACTTCATTTTGATGTATCTCCTTGCTAATTTCAAAATTGCAGCAGTGCCCAGGTGCCTAAATTCTGTCCACTTCATGAGGTCTGGTGCTCCTTATACCAAGGAACTTACGTCTGCATAGGCAGCTATGGAAAACTGTAGTCTGAAATAGAGGCAATTGATCAATTTTAAGCTTCTCTAGAGATTAACTGATACATGAAAACATGTGTATTCACAATCAGTTCACAGAAATTTTGGCCCCCAAACTGTTTAACTGATTGGACATCCAGCCAGTGGCAGGCTGAACAACATGGTTTGGTAATTAGTGTTGGGTAATATTTAGCTCTTCATAAGGAGTAGGACATGTTTATTATTGTGCTTATGATATTATATTCCTATTTTTAAAACATTATTATTTTTAAATTTATTTGCTTCATAAATTGTTTCTAGCCACTGCTCTACTGAAATGAAAAAAATGGAATGATTGAGAAACTGGAAGGAACAGCTTTCAAATTTTAAACTCTTGGATTAAATGCCTTATTGGCAAGAGACTTGCCACATGATTTTCACTTCACTGATCTACCTGGATTTCCATCCTCTTTTTGTAAAATAGACATGACTGCTTTCCACTTCTTTTTGGAGTTACTATTAATGTTGTAGTGAGTGGAGTAAAGTACTTTCAACAAGAAGAATATAGAAAAGTTTGGGCTGGATAGGAAAGGGGTTTTAGCAGTCCTAGAAGCTGCATAAATGGAATTTTGTCAAGTGTTTCTTCAGCTTTAATGTTTTCCCAGCAACATGTTCATGATCAATATTTCAGAAGTGGAATGGACTTTCTCTTACAGTACTCTGAGTCATCAAGCATTTTGTTTACCCAGAATTTATTGGAGCCTATTCCATGACAAATTCTCTTTCAAAATGCAGCATTACAATCTCAAAGAAGCATCTAGAACAGCCTCATTGTGTTCTGTACTTACACACACACACACACTCAAACACACACACACACACACACACATTAAAAAAATGTAAACCCCCTTCAAACTGACAAATATTTACAGGATTTTTTTCCATAAATTTGTTTGAAAAATATTTTTTACATGTTTTTCTTTCCTGTAATTAGTATTTATTAAAGTGACTGGGTTAAAAGGCATTTAATAAGATTTCAACTAATTAAATTACCTTATGATTTGCAGAAGCTAGAGAGAAAAAGAAAACAAAACCTTCTCAATGAAATCCTTATTGTTTTTTTACAAACTTTACAAATATCTGCTGCCATGTTTGGAAGCTTCTCTTGTGGGGCTATTCTAACATGGTGTTGAGCATTTCTGTTTGGAAAAGATATCTTTAAAACCACTTCACTTCCCTCAAGAAAAGTTAAAGCAAACCATTGTATAAGAAATCTCAAAGAAATTTAGGAAAGTATTTCAGTTATGAGTTAACATCCTTACATAGGTAAAGAGGAGCAATTAAGTTGCTTGAAATGAAATGTGTTTTTATGGGTAATATTTTTCATTAGATACTATTTTAAGCAAAGGATATGCTGAACTGAAAGGTGGGACTTCACAATCCCACACTGTAGCTTGGTGATTCCTAGCAGATATAGCTCTCTCCAAGGTGAGTGATAACTTTTTAAATTTGACCTGTACCCAAAACTGAGCTGGGTCAAAAAGACTTTCAAGCTCTCAAAAAGTCTTTCCAGAGGCTGAGTTTGAGCAATGTTTTTGAGCTCAGAGGACACTCCAGAGCCCACATGAACTAAAAGGCAGTGAAATTAGTTCTGTGGTTAGAGTTTCAACATTGATTTCATGGGGAGCAGGATTAACTGGTGCAGTCCACTATTTTTAATAGGATTATCACAAATTTTTTGCTCATTAAGAATAAAAAACTCTTTCAGAAGAACGTGCAATTTTCCAAGGAAATCACTGTGTGATTATTATCAGTAATAATAGGCCTTGAACACTTATGGTGATGGGGCAGCCACAGAGCAGCCTGCTTCTCTGGGCAACCTGTGCCAGTGCCTCACCACCCTCTCAGTAAAGAATTTCTTCCTTATATCAAATCTAACCCTGTCCTCTCTCAGTTTGAACTCATTACCCCTTTTCCTATTACCCCATGCCCTTGTCAAAAATTCTCTTGTAGCCCTTTTAGGTACTTCATAGTGCTGGAAGGTCACTCTGGAACTTTCTCTCCTCCAAGCTGAACAAGCTCAAATCCCTCAGCCTGTCTTAATAGCAGAGGTGCTCCAGCCCTCTGACCTTCTCTGTGGCCGCATCTGTATATGTTCCAACGTATCCATATCCTTCTTGTGCAGGGATTGCAGGGCTGATTGAAGTACTCCAGGTGGGGTCTCATGATTGTAATATTGAGGGGAGAATCAGCTCCCAAGATTAAGTTATGTGCTGCACAGATGGGAGTTTGGAGAGCCTGAAAAACTTGTGAGAGTTAACTAGGGAACTTCACATTATATGCTCAGTATAATTGCTCATAAAAATATCTCATTTTTACTTAATAAATATATATATACACAAAAAAATGCATGAATGCACACCTTGTGTAGAAACTGATCTGCTTCATGAAACCACAATGCACAAAGCAAGATAGAATAATGACATTTCTCTCTCTGCAACTAAAGAAGTGTGCCTCTCAAATATTTTAGCAACACAATTAGCATGAGTCCAAATGCCAGTTAGAACTCTGCAAGTTGTGGGCCATTGACACCTCTCAGGACTTGTCCCAAGAACAAAGCTAAATTCATTATTTAAGTGTATTGCAGCAAATGATGAGTACTTGCCATACTGAAATGTGGCCTTTAAGAATGAGTTTTGATTTATAGAAAGTGCTAGATGATGCCCTAAAAATTTTGTAGTCACCTAGAGAATACTTTGTACAACTACTGCACAGTATAAGAGCCTATTTTAAAATTAAATTTAAGCTTAGACCTTTTCTGCAGAAGAGTTAATTTAATGTAATCCTTGGTGGTACTAAATCAGAAACATTTATGTGGAGTTTTTCTGTTTTTTATTTAATTCCAGGCATGTTTTATGTGTCAGGACAAGACAAGATAAAGTTTAGCCAAGCTCAATGCAGTAGAAGGCACTCTCAGGACTCATACCTTGGTACTGTTGTAAGTGCCATTATGGTACTACTGGATTTCACCTTCTGGTGCAATTGAAAGTGGATTCAGAGGAGAAAATCAGTACTGTATTTGTGTCTCTAGTAAGACACATTTAACTTCTGTTTTTATTCAAGAAATACCAAAGCAGAAAGACAGCAGAACCTGTCTTTGATTTACTCTTATGACTAGGAGGTGCTAATCCAAACAGTGAGGGCGGGTGGAAGGAAGCTTGTAGTGAAGTTCCTTCCCAGGTACTCAGGGTGATATTAGATACCCATCAAGGAAAGTAGTTATTCCACAGTGAGAGGAAGATCAGGCAGAGATTTTAACTTCAGAAGGTGTTTCTTGAATGTACAATGACTTTCAGAAGTACTTGTATTCTTACTCCCAGACTAGCCCTCAGCCCAAACAATATCACGCTGTGACACATACATCTACAGCACCTTCAGTTCCACTTAACCTATTCTTATATGCCATATATTATATTCTTTACCCTCCTGTAAATATAGTAACATAGCAAACACAACAAATACTCCTACTATTCATGCCACCTGTCTATTCTTTGAGTAGTACTTTTAGTAGTTCAACTTGTCCAAACATGTACTATCTGTTCAATCTTACTTCTGTTACCCGCATTTTACTTCTCCCCACCATTTGTTCCTGCCTGCAAACTATCTTAGTCTCAACTGCAAATTCCTTAGGGCAGGACATATTCGGCTTATGATACAAAGATCCTCAGTCCTATTCCAGGCTATACAGGAATAGCAGAATCTGTGTTCCTCGGTTAGCTATTACAATTCTGTAGAATCGAATGAAAATTACTGGCAGAGGCAGGAAATATTTTCATTTTGATTAGCTGTGTTTCAAATCTCTGGAGAAAACAGAAAAATTAACTGGAAATTGCTTATAAAAATTTGCCTGGATATAACAGCACCTGGAGCCCATGTGGCTTCCCAGGAAAATGAAAAAGCTGTCTATTCCAAGTGAGAAGTAAACCACAGTGGTTGGTCCAGAATGATCATGAAACAGAAACAGCAGCACATGACAGGTCTCTAGTGACACTGAATGACACCTCACTTTCCATCCTTACTGCCAAATGATAGAGACATTTTTTGATACTGCTCAGTATGCACAGATCAGGCTTTGTCATATGTATGGTCTGTGATTGTGGCATCAGCTGCAAGTGGTATTAAAGAGTTGCAAACATATGAAATGGTTAAATTTTTCAGTCCAGAAGCATGTATTTTGCAGAACACAGCAGCTGCCATAAAGGATGGAATATTAAGTTTCTCTCAGACAAAAAACTTGTGTAAACCTTCCATAGTGATTTGATAATAATTTGATGGGAAATGCCTTGCAGACATGCGGGCTGAGTCTGCACCTGACCTATTTGCAGGCCATGAGTTCCTCTTTGAAATGTGAAAGTAAAATTTGTTTTCTTTCATGACTACATCGTGTTCAGTTTCTGCAAAATAGTATTGTGTTCAGGAGTCTTAATAATAGTGGAAATTTTAAGAAAATGTGCAAGCTCCCAGTCAGAGTCACAACAGAGAAATGAAATTTCTTTTTGTTTATTATACAGCTCTAGATGTTTTCTGGGATTCATGGCAGGAAAATAATACAAGGTATGATATATTGTCAGGTGTGTTTTTCCCTTTATTTTGATTACACATTTATGTGTGGACATAAATTCTTGATTCTTTTATACTTGTGTGTCTCCCACGAGGACTTTTTTTGCTTTGCTTAAAAAACTGACCAAACAAAAAAATTCATAAGTGTCAGAAATCCCAATGAAAAACTTTTCAATTGGAAATTTTGAAGCAAAAATGTTTACAATTATTTTGGGATGTGGAATGAAAAATATAACGGATTGAGAAGACATATTAACAAACAGTAGGTCAATAGTACTGGCTCACAACAGTTGTTCCCTTTGCCCATGTTTCCTGGTTTTCCCTGTCTTAAATCCTTTTTTTTGAGGAAAAATGCTCATTAGAGAATGAAAATATCTGCAGGTTTCTGCATCCAGGGCTTTTAAGAATATAATATGGAAGATGCTCAGATAACCAGAAGATTAATCTCATGCTGTCAGCGTTAAGCTGTAATTTAGTGGAATGTACATGAAAAGCTTATATATTAACTTCATAAAAATACGCAGCCATGGGGAATTAGTAGATACTTTTCTTACCGGTACCTCCTCCCCCTCAAAAAATATAAAATCCAATTTGTCTCAAAGCATCCTTGTCTCATTTCAGTTTAAAATGTTAACACTGAAGGAAAATGTTCAACATGTGCCTTCTGATAGCAACAAAAACCATTATCATTGTTTCTGAGTATGAACATACACTATGAGATTAGTTTCTTCCTTGCAGACTTTTCAGTGTAGGTTTAAAGTAATGGTAACAGGTGGATTCAAACAGATGGGAAGAGCACGAGTTCTTAGTATTGGAATAGTACACTAGAGAAAATGTGTTGTTGTTTAAGCACTGACTAATTAACAACTCATTTAAATAGTCTAGGTGCATATGTTTCAAACTTAATAGCATCCCGTTAAAGCCAGAGTACCTGCAGATAAATTTAAAAGGTAGAGAAAAGATTATGTCCAATGTAGAATTTGGAGCAGGTTTTTGGAGATATATTTACCTTGAGAAAGCAGGAATAAACACATTTTTAAGAAAATGAAATGCTACTTAGTACATACAAACCGCTCTTCCACGTGACACATGTAATAACAGTTCTTCCCTGTATGTCTGAAAATTCCCAACTGTTTGTACCCACATTAGATGTTATTAATTTTTAATTCCTTTCTAATAGTACTTAAGTGAACTCAGATTCACCCCACCTACTTAGGCATGTAAAGATCTTAGTTTAGGAGCCTGGTCACCAAGGACGATGCACATATTCATAGCTCTCCCTTTTTATAAAATTTGTGGTGACGCCTATGAAGATTTTAAGGCAGCTTCTTACTCAGGAGGAAATTTAAACAGCACTGTGAACTGAAAGACCCATTCATAATAGAAACATTAGTCATGAGGATTAAGCAAGCACAATGGGAGCAATTTGCAAGAAAATATTTCCAGATGTTATGACAAACTCTCTCCTATTATACAAATTAGCCACCACTGCTAAGTATCACCCATGAGTGAAACCAATTGCTATCCCCTCAAAAATAAAGTCACATAGTCTAGGAGTAATGTAAGAATTAGTACAGTAAAAAAAGATGACTTTTTAATAATATCTTTTGGAAGCTGCTGCTCTTTGTTCAGAGAAAATAAGTGCAGCTGGACATGAGTGCATTCTACAATATCACGCGTTCCTAACTTTCAACAGTCTCACATATCATAGACTCCTAGAAAGGTGTAGGATGGAAAGGACCTTAAAGATCACCTATTTACTATCCTCCTGTCTGTTTTGACTTGCCCCAGAACGTGAGGGTAGCTGAAGTTCTTTCAAATATATCCCTTGGGGTGGATTAGAGGAAAATGACACTGAATGACTGGTGTATATATAGATGTATATTTTAGAAAAATTTGGCTGCAATGGAAAGGAGGTTTGTAGCAATTTTAGTTATTGTCCATAGTAATATAGCAATATAAAAGTCTGAGGAAAATATGGAAAAAAAAAAAAAAGAAAGAGAAAGAAAGGAAAAGAGTAGATAGAGAGTAGATAGCAGAGAGGAAATATATCACCACCCATAGATCTAGCAACAAGACTTGGTTGTTGGTGGTTGCAGTCTTGATCCATCGAGGAAGGAGAAAGCCCAGGAAACAAAGAGTTCAGTGGGTTAATATGCATTCAGGTTCATGGGGCAATGCTCAGATACCTCCCCTGGAGGAGGAAGTTTTAACATGGTGGATCATACAAAGTTTCTGGTGGAAGACCCCAGAAATTAATCTGGAGCTTTGATGGTGGTGGTTACAGATACTCTCTGTCCCAAAACTTGGGGTGATATTTGAATGAGCAGTTGCTTATTTTCCCACAGTTTGCTACAGCTTTCCAGAATTTTTGTCCACACCTCACTTGGCATTGTGATGTGAGTACCTTCCTGTTACAAATCCCTCCTTATGCTTATCTCAAGTTCCTGCTGTGGTGGCTTTCTTATGGCAAGTTCCTTCTGGCCTTCTGTGTTTTAAGACAAACAATTGTGACCTTCGAGTCCTTACACTGAGGTTGACCAGGTTGCTCAAAGCCACATCCAGCCTGGGCTTGAACTCTTCCAGGAGTGGGACATCCCCAGCTTCCCTGGGCAACCTGTTCCGGTACCTCACCACCCTCATAGTGAAGAATTTCTTCCTAATACCTAAAGTAAACCTTCCTCTTTCTGTTTAAAGTCATTCCCTCTTGTCCCATAACAACATTCTTTTACAGAATATACCTCTCCAGCTTTCTTGCAGCCCTTTTAAGTACTTGAAGGTGCTCTAAGGTTTCCCCAAAGTCTTCTCTCCACCAGGCTGAATTACTTCAATGCTCTCACCCTACTAGCTGATCATATTCCTGATGGGTTCCACAAGGTGAACCTAAATGAGATGTAACTTGTTCTTCAATCCTATTCTGGCCATGCTGAAAAATATCTGATTCATTACAGGTTGTGTTTAACTACATAAAACTTTAGAGAAGCTTTAAGGACAAAACAAGACATCCCAAGTTTTGTCTTGGAAGATTCAGACCTTAACATAAAAAGGGAACACATACTTACATAGAAAAATTATACATAAGCTGGGACATAAAGCAATGCAAACTATCATTATAAGAATGTTGGATTGTCCCTATGTAATTTTGTATTAATTTGTTTATACGTAGGTGTGTTTTCCTATTGCTAATTGCTTTTGACAAATAAGAGTTCTGGCTCTTATCCTGGAAATAGCTTTTGTCAGCAGGCAGAAGGGCAGAGGTTTTACTGAGAGGCAGAACATGAGCTGATGCTCCCCCAAAGAGCAATGATGAGGTTATGTGGCAATGCTTCTTGCATTGATGGCATCATTACCTTATTATGATGGTAGTATTTGTACAAGAAATTGATAACAAATGATGCTGAGTTATCGGACAATGCTATCAGACAAATAGAATGCTAGAGTAGCATCACTCCTGTGAAATATCATCATTCCAGTAATGCAAGCACAACCCTAACTTGCGTGGTTTTTCAAGGACAAGATTAATTGCTGCTGGAGAAAATCTTGATTGAATTGCTTATAGTTAAGTTTATCTATCACATCGTAATTTGCATGCATGCTTTTATTGTTTATATGCAGCCTTTTAGTTGCAGCTGAAATTGTAAATGAGAAATTGGTCCAGATTACTTTTAGTGTCTTCTCAAAAATTGCAGAGCCATTTCTCTAAACAAAATTATGAGGAAATACCAGTATTCGTAAGATATCTGATGAGACAGGAATAGTAGATGGTAATCTGTAAGAGTAATTTCTAAAAATTTAGTCTTATGGCTCCTTTTTACTGCACACAGTTCTTCACATCTGCCTTTCTTCCCTTGCTGACAATCTATAAAATGAAAGAATTGTATTTACTCCTAGGCTTCTGAAGACTTAAAGATAAAGAGTTCTGTGGAAGACTTGATTTCTAGCATTATCTAAGTTAATGGATAATGACACAGGACAGCCAGAGCAATGGGTTTAGCTTACTCAAACACAGTGTTTCTTTCTGAGGTGTGTGATAAAAGCTTAATTTCTCCTTTCATAGATGAGGAAAGATCACATTGTCAGCATATCTTGCACATCAACACAAAGCAAAAAATCAAATCAGCACAAAAGTAAACAGTATATTTCCCTGTCTGGTTCACTTGCAACCTTGTCAAGTTCTCTCTCAGCACTAAAGACAGTTGAAAATCATAAAGTTTTTATCGCTCTCTTAAATGAATGGCTTTAGGCTGGAAATTGGTCTTTACAGAACTGTGTCTTTCCCTCTGGCACTGCAGTAGTTGTTGAATCAGTTTGGTTCTATCTCTCTGGTCTAATTACTAATATCCCCCCCCCCCCCCCCCACCAAACAAAAAATAATAAGTCTCTATGAACTCATTTCATGAGAGAAGGAATTATTTGCTTACAACCCCAGAAGAAGGAATTATGTCCATTCTTTGCAATTATATCTGTTGGCTGACTTCTCCAGCAATGACCTCTGGAGAATAAATAGATGCCCGACCCATTCTTGGAGATGGATTATCCATACCCATTTCTAGTACTGAGAAATTCCTTGTATTTCAGCAAGGCATAAAGCAAGGCTAAATAGAAAATTAGAATGGATATTCTCTGTCTTTACCACATTCTGTCTACAGACATGCACTATATAAGCCATCTGATTCTATAAATGAAGTGGGGTCAGTACTCACCATGATTTGGGCAAAGTGGCTCTTAAAGCTGGATATATTTAGGCTGCCATATTGTGTTCATCACAAAGATTTGCTTTCACACATACCTGTGGGATAGAAATGCTATAGGCACTTAAAGATGTCTAAGTTCTGAGACCCTGAGTCCTTAGAGTAATTACTTTGAAGTCTGAAATTAAGAGAGGACAATGTAAGTGAGGAATTGCCTTGGTGGCTAAAAGGGAATTGTATATCCAAAGAAAGCCTTGGAAAAGTACCTTTGAAGTATAGTTTGTGAAAGAAATCACTCAAAAATCTAAGTATTGAAAAAGCTCCACTTAGAAATTTTATTGATGGTTTTTGTCTGGTTGCTTGAGAATATCAACCATTGCCTGAGCTGAGCAGTGTCTTTCTCTAGAGGAGATGGCTGTACAAGTAAATGCATGCTCAGAGAAGTATAGTTAGCTGAACAGATGAGAAAGCCAAAAACAGGCAGCAATTTAATTAAAAAGGAGCTTCTGATTGATGATGCGCTGGAGAGTGCCTGGAATTAAGTCTCAATGACTTCATACCTGGGAATTCAAGGTGAGGGAAATGGGTTTTGCAAGTTGTACTAAGGTGAGATTGAAGTTAGCTCTAGGACATAGAGACAGCAGATAAGAAGCTGTTAAAAAAGGCAGAAGGAATGAGGAGATGGCTATTATTTTTGTGGACAAATAAACTAAATTGGGCTGGTCCTGGCTCTGGAGTTCCAGTATTAATTCTATTCAGTTACTCCAGTGCTCCCTTGGATGGTAGTGGCCTATGCCAAATGGACTTTTCCCATAAAATCATCAGGACAAGGATTTGGGAGTTAGCAAAGGCCAGGAAAATTTTCCAAACAGGCATTTTTTCTACAGTCCTTCTGTTTGCGTGACAGGATTAAATATCATGGCTGCTCCCTCTAAGTGGAACTTCTTCCCAGGAACTGGCCCTGAGCACGCTGGATGAGCTTTAGCTCCGCTGATATTTCCTCCACACAGAGGAATGCAAAAGAGGATACAGTTGGTATCAAATCACATACATCAGTCTTTACAAGCTCTAGCCCTTCTCTCTACTCAATGTTTCACACGACTGTCAAGGACAGAATGGCTGCTTGTATGGGGAATGAAGATCTTTGAGGTCCCTTCTAGCCCAAACTATTCTATGATTCTATAAAATTTAAATACTATGTATTTCTTAATTTTTAAGCGCATATGACAGACTCTAAGGGCAGTTTGTCTGTATTGGTCCTAGGCATAAATGCATATTTACTGTGCTTGAGCAGACCTTTCTAAATTTCTTTTCTCTCCATTGTAGTAGACATGGCCGTTGAGTAAAATATATATCTAAATATCTGTATATGGGCCTTGCCCCAAGGAGTCCCAGTTGATCCTGAATGGCTTGCAGCTGCAATGTCCTTAATTGGGCGCAGCTGTGGCCAGCAGGGATCGCTGGGATAAAAGGGGGCCGGGTTTCCTGATGAAGCAGAACCTTGCAGCAACCTTGAAGAAGCAGTACCATCCTGCAGAGGAAGGAGTCAACGTGATGAAGAACAGGCCACGAGGTACCCCCGAGAAGGTATATGACTGCAATGGATATGACTACTCTGGACATGACTGCAACTGAGACCGCAGCTTCCCGCTACACTCTATTTCACCTGTTTCTCCCCTTTCTTCATGACCTTGCCTATAAAGACTTTGTGAAGCTCTTGGGGCTAACTCTGAAAGGAGCAGAGAATAAAATATCATGGTGCATCTTCACTTATGCAGAGGATGGCCTCCTCTGTGCTGCAGAATTTTCTTTTTGCTGTTCAGATGCCTAAAGTACATAAAAAAGATGCTGTAGAAAATCTACCAAGGCTAGAAGAAACCTCACAGAACCACTCAATTTTATAAAATAGAAACAGAAACATTATTCTCTCTCAACATTTTTAGTATCATATAGTTTATCTCTCTCTCTTCATGAAAGCTTTCCTAGAGTCCCTTGGAAAAAATGAGTCATTCTCTCACACACATCAACTTTCAGATACTTTTAGAGTTTTTTTTTTTTTTTTTGAGAGCTTCTTCAAATAAATAGTTTCTCCTTGAGGGATTTTAAATGCTTGATAATCCCAAGATGTTTCTAAATACTAGAAACATCTAATTAAAAAAAAACAAAACACCTCTCTGCCTTTTACAAGGATTATGAAACACATCCATTAATGATGCACTGGGTTGAAAAAGTCATCACAGGTAGAAAGAGGGACTTCAATGGAAAAAAAGAAGCCTATGTTTTTTTATACTTTAATAATTTCTTATAGCCAGTCTGGTCATCCTCTGAAGCTGCTGCTTATCGAGGAATAAAATCTCACTTGATATAAGGAACTCTGTATGGAAGAATAGTGAAACCCTTATCTACTGAATTAATTACTATAAGAACAAAATTTCTGGAACCTGAAGTTCAAATATCATCACCCTGAATCTTGTTTAGCTTAAAGATGTCATGGAACATTGCAGCACATTGGATCCTCCTGGATGGCTGTATTTTTATCTGTGCCATTAATTCAGTGCCATGGTATCACTAGTGACATTAGTTTTGATCAAATATAGAGGGATTTATCCTGTGATTGTTTATGCTCTGCTATTGAACTCCAAAAATGCTAGTTCTTGCTTCTTCCTGCTTTAGTTCAGCCTTAATTTCTGGTGTATGCTTTGGTTACTTTGGGGTACTGTGGGCACTGCCCAGGACAGATCAGATAACCACAAACTGCATATTGAGTCTGTGAAGCAGTGCAGCTGAAACAGTTAGGGAAATGATGTGAAACAGCAGATCATAGCTTGAAAGGCCCATGAAGTAATTTAATGCACTGTGGAGACATCTCCAGAGATTGCTGGTGTCAAATATGGAAATCCTTGCGTTCTTTTTCTTCCCCTCCTTTCAAGCTAAATCATCCTTCAAGATGTTTGATTTCAACACACTTCTAGCTTGAAACTGTCTATAATTTTTGCACATGCTGAAAGGTTCAAGAGTTGCCTAAAAATGTTAAAACTTCTACTTAGTCTGTCCTTAAACTTGCATAATATTCAGAATTAATCTAACCCCTTTTTCCCCATAAAGAATTTGAAATGTTTTGAGAAAAAGGAAGAAAGAGAGGGAGGAAGTGGCAGAAGGAAGGAAGGAAATGGCAGAAGGAAGGAAGGAAGGAAGGAGGAAGTGGTGGAAGGAAGGAAGTGGCGGAAGGAAGGAAGGAAGTGGCGGAAGTGGCGGAAGGAAGGAAGGAAGGCAAAATGAGAGGAAAACAAAAGAGAAAGACGAAAGAGAAAGAAAGAGAAAGAGAAAAAGTAGCTCTAATGCCTTTGTTCATACAAGCTAAATTTAGCCTCCTAGACACCTTTTGTAGCAGAAAAACTGCATATTGTTCTCGTACTCTTAACAGGATCAGTCCTTTGTTAATAATCATCTGCCAACAAGCTTTGTTTATCCCAGCTGCATTCTACTGGATCCAGCCCACATGCAACAGTGGCAAAAATAAATCTGTCTGTCTTGTGTTAGAATGGCCAATATGTTTTCAAATGCTTCCTAGGGAACATGTTTTCATATGCTTCTGCAATTTATAACCCAGTTTTATATAGCAAAGATAAATAGTTGACTAAGCAGCAATATGTCTAGACTCAACACTTCAGCCCAGAAAACATTCCCAGAATTGCAGAATTATTTTGACTATTGAATTATGTGGGCCAGAGTTACTCAAGCTTTTGAAAATATAAAATTACACTGAATATTATGAAAGCACAGGCTAGTACAGGTTTAATGCTAGACTTCAACTGTTTCATCTTTACAGATGGGCAATAGTATGATAAGAGTCTTCCTTTGAAGACACTGAATTGCTTATCCAGTACATAAAAGAATACAGATAAGCAAATGTATACCAGACTGACATGCTTATGTTTATATTGGATGTTGCAGTGTGCCTCATGTAAAATTTGGAAAAGGTTTGAACTATTTTCTAATTCTTGCTAATGTTTGGAATTAATCTTGAGTTTTTATGGATTAGGTCACTTACTGAAATAAAAATAACTAAATATGTGAGAATAATTTGCAATTAAGCTACCATCATGACAATTTTCATTAAATCAATGCATTGAAGTGAATAACAACTTGAGAATGCAGAAGAGAAATGGCAAATATACTTCATATCTGTGGGTAATTGAACACTCAACTTTAGCCTTCAGTGCATTGATGAAGGGCTTTAAAGTTTTGTAGAGGAAAAGTTTGGTTTAGCATAGGAGATAGAAGGAAAAAGATGCCGATAAATCTGTATCACACAAACCAACACGACAACCTCAGGGAAGAGGAAAGAAAAGTTGGAAATGACAGAGATGTCTGTAAATTCTGTCCAAGCAAAAAAAGGAGGCAAAATTACTATGTTCCCTGGAATGAAGTGTTGAGTAAGGCAGTTCCCTATTTTCTCTGTAAGCACTAAAAATCAGATAGGGACAAAAGAAAAGAAGGTACTACAAGTGTGATTGATCAGTCTTTAGGGGCTGTAAATTAAGGAATCAACTGTGACTTTTGTCTAGGTTATTCTGAGGAAACTATCCAAAGGGATGAAATAGATTTATTTTCCCTATAGGAAACTAGCTAAAATAGAAGTAGCAACAGATTCAGTCAGTGGGAACTTTATTTTTTTTGCAACAGCACTGTAAAAGCAATATTCCCTGATTTTGCATACAAAGAAATTGAGGTTGACAATATCTACTTATTCAACTGCCCTCCCACTTGCCTCTGCCTCCCCAATAGCTGGATTAGTCCTAAATGTCAAAAGTGTCCAGTTCTCAAAATTTGGCCTGATGGCTTAAAATAGCAGTTAAATTCTTCATTCACACTGCATGCTAATGAGCAGAACTATAATTTTCTACCTTTAATCATTAGTAGGCTGTCCAATCCTTTTTGTATTTAGTATTGTAATGACAAGAGTGTCCCTTATTTTCTTTCATGAATAATAGGGTATTTCTAATAGTCTATATGGTGGTGACAGAAATTCAAACTTATGAATTCTGTTGAAAAATGTTCAATGACACTGAGTTCCTTGCATGTGATAGATCTATTATTTCAGACTACAGAACTTGTTGACGGAAAAGTGTGTGTGTGTTCAAGAATTTTTGAGGTACCTTTATGCAATGATCAGTGACATATTTAGGAGTCACCTTCACTTGTCAACCCATTTTCTGTTGAACTGAGTCAGAACTTTCATACTCAGTCTTGCTTCTAATGAGTTGACAAAGATCAGCTATAAATTGCAAGCTGCATTCAGGTTAGCTTTTCAAATATTTTTGGGGGCATAAAATTGGCATTTTTTATGTGCTTCACTTAACATAAATAATGCATCAGTTTATCTTATGCTGAATAATTCAAATCAAATGTTGGTAAACAATGAAAGCCTTTTCATATGGAGATTCAGAAAGAATCATACCTCCTCTGAGATTTATGCTGAATGTGTTCGCTGTGGACCTTTTAACATTTTTTAAAAGATTCTTGTTGATATTATGCGTGTCTTTTTCATTCTTTTGGGGGAAAAAATCACTTTTGTTGTTGCATGACAGATGGCAACCACAAAAGAAACCATATTAGATGTGTTTGAAACCCATCATATAAATTTAAATTTTGTGCACAGATGTTTCACAACAAGCAGTGTTTTGCAGAGAAATTTAGGGAGCAGAGAGAAGAAAGTATTTGTTAGCACATACACATGCATAAGTATATATATATATATATATATATATATATATATATATATATATATATATATGCATATATGTATATTATGATGCGTTACACTTTCCACAAGAGTAGCAATAGCAGATTATAAAATACTGTAGCTAGGAAACGAAATCGCTTTAGTTAATGTTTTAAAGTGTTTTCTGTACACACAGCAGAGCAAGAGGACAGGAAGAATGCATTGAATAGGAAACACTATTGATTTAGAACTTGAATTTGACTTAGTTTTCATCAGTATGCATGTGAATCATACCAGTGTGTCTGCAAGTAAAAAGAATATTGAAATTTAGCTTGTGAAAAGCTTTTCTTCCTTCAGTGGAGACCTTTCTAATGAAAAGGAACTAAAATAAATATCTAATAAATAGGGAGTACCTCAGACAATTACTTCAAAATTTTTGACTGGGTAATATTACCCCAGAATCAAGATCTCTTTAACTTTCTTCACATTCCAATGTTTTATAATATAAGATGAGCTATTCTTTTGTAATGGGTATTCTACAGATATAATTCAATGGTCAAAATCAGCTGTAGACAAAATGAAGCCACTAAAACCACTTAAACTACTTTAAAAAGCCCCAAACCAAACAAAACCAACATTTCTATTTTTTTTTCTTCTACTCTTTTTTTTTTTCTTTTGGGTTACTTTTTACAATAATCAGTTCCTCTGGTGTTTCCTGTGGCAAACATCAGCTTTTCAGCACAAATAGAGAAGAAAGCAGCACATGGAAGAGAAGGAGCAACCAGGGATTGGGACAAGTAGGAATTGTCTTCAGTAGGCATGATCATAGTGCATTCATGGATCTAAACTAAGGGAGCTCCAATCTCAAGGTGAATTAGAGACCTAAACACAAAAAAGCAAAGAAATATGAAGGAACAGTAGTAGCATGCAGAATGCACTGTAACTTTTTCATTTTTCATATTGGACTATGGCAGTATTCAAGAATTGCATTTTTTTTAACATAGAATTTCTAAGGTAGAGGCAGAAAGCATGAGTCCTCGCCAGTAACTGTAGTAGAGCTTTTGATGCAATAAAATATGAAATTATATAACATGCTAAGAAAATCTACTCTAAATTGTCTATGGCCCAAAAGTTCAGAACAAAACTTTTTACAATTATAATTTTTCCCCCAAAAGAATGAAAAAGACATGCATGATATTAATTCATTTTGTCTATCTTAAATATTTTGTGAACAGTATCAGTTTTTCTGGCAAGATCACGGAGTAGGTTCTCCTGGAAACTCTGCTAAAGCACATGGAAAATAATAAGGTGATTGGTGATGGTCAGCATGGCTGCACTAAAGGACAGTTTTACCTCAAAAATTGGTGTGACCTATATTGGGGTTGTAGCTTTGTGGGGAGGGCATCTACCCAGACTTATGCAAAACATTTAGCAATGTCCCTGGGCAGGGCTTTGAGCCACTAGATCTAGTGAGTGACATCCCTACACATGGCAAAGGGGGCTGGAATCAAATGATTTTTAAGGTCATTCCAACCCAAACCATTTTCTGAGTCTATGATGTTTCCATGAAAAAAAAAAACTTCTTTCAATTTTATTCTGTTTTATTGGCCTTAAATATTGTCAGCATAACAATTGTGTGTGATGAATCTTGTACCATGGAAAATTGATATTGATCACAAGACAGAGAAAATTAAGAGAAAAAACATTAGAATAAACTCCTTTTTCTCCTAAATAACACCCTTCTGAAAGATAAAAAAGAATAATGCTCTCTGCCACAGGTGTAATGATATTCCCAGAATTGTTTCACATATCAACAGATAAAAAAGGACATTTAATTAATAACTGTCCTTTCTCTTTTGAATGAAACAAGAGACATGCTTACACACTTAGGGAAGACAGAGCCAAATGATCTGTTTAGACTTGTTAGGGTTCAGCAAGACCTATTTTGAAGCTCAGTTTCTAATTAATGTGAGGGCTGAATATCACACTTGAAGACTCTTCCTCAGTGGGTTTCAGTGCTCTAAGGACCATGGGTAAAGAAAATAAAAGACTGATATTTTGATGTTGAAAAGTGTTATAAATTCCTTCAACTGACTTATATCTGCTGAGACCTCCTGAGGTTTTAATAAAATTTAAAACAGAGCTCATTAAATTATCAAGGCAAGGAGGGTTACACAACCTTACAACATAATTAGAGATATAAAGAGATACTTTTTGAGAAAACAAAGAATATATGTGACCTACCAGACACCTGTGTATTCAGAAAGATGGAGATGGTCTCTTATCCGAAGTGGCAAGTGATAGGACAGCAGGAAATAGCCTCAAGTTACACCAAGCAGGGTTTAGATTTGCTGTTAGGAAAACTTTCTTCACTAAAAGGGTTGTCAGGCATGGGTACAGGCTGGTCAGGGAAATGTTTGAGTCACCATCCCCAGGAGTATTCAAAAGAAGTGCAGGCGTGGTTTAGTCATGAAAAGTGCAGTGCTAGGTTAATGGTCGGACTTGATGGTCTTCAAGGTCTTTCTTAATCTTAGTGATTCTATGATTCTAAATTATTCTTTTGGAGAGGATGTGTTTGTGATGGGTCATACATCCAAGGACTTTAATATGCAAAACATAGTAGAATTGAATGTCAAACATCACTGAAGACATAATACACTGTCATGGATCAAGAACATCCACGCTTGTAGGGCAATAAGATCATATCTACCCACAAAGTAGAAAAACCTGTTGTCTTTAAAAGCTGACAAACAATAACTCTGCTCTCCAACTTCCTCTCCCTAAGGACATCTTAGTTAATTCATAACTTTTTACAATTAATTCTTCTTCACATTGACAGAGGATAACCAGATGTATAGAATTTGCTAAAATTCACCACGATGGCTGGCAATTAAAACCAGTAAACCCAGCAATATTAAACTAAACCAGTTTAATAATAATAAATAATTTTAACTTCCTATAGACTGCCATTTATCAGCATTCTTAAATTTCAAAATAGCTGAAAAGAGAGACAAATATTATTATAATAAATATAAAACTGGAGAAAAAAGATGTGGTAGATTAGGAGCTGTATCACAACTGGGAAATAATGCTGTCATCCTCTGAATTCTATACGCAAAAAACCACCATGTGGTTTTTCTAATCTACCACATCTTCTAACTAACCAAACAACCACAACAAAGCTGCTAAAGAAACTGTGTGCACCAGACCTTAACTCATTTGACTTAAAAATTTATTGGGTTTCATGAAACCTCCAAAAGTTAATTAATATGTGAGATCATTAACTCAAAATAATAATAAAAAATAACATCACCATTTTAATAACACAACTGATTGATAAATCAGTAGGGTTTCTTTTTTTCTGTCAGATAAAGAAAAAGGGTGCTATTTTTAAAATAACTACAGGAAGATGTTACCTGTCATATCAGAGTGTAGCTATCTCATTTGGAAAAATGTCTTTTGTTCAATGAATTAGATCAGAGCTTCTGCCTCCTATTTCTCAGAGAAAGTTACTTTATAACAAGCCTGCTCCATTGTATTGCCACCTACATAAATTGTATTTGGAGATTTTAATACACCTTTAGAATGGTAGCACTAAAAGGATTTAATAGGCTGCTCAGGGAAAAGATGGAATCACCATCCCTAGAAGTGTTCAAAAACCACATAGATTTGGTGGTTAGGGACATAATTTATTGTGGGCCTGGCAGTGCTGGGTTAATTGTTGGGCTTGATGATCCTTGAGGTCCATTCCAACTTTTATAATTCTATGATTCCATAATTTTTATACAGGTTTATGTGCAGATGCATTTCTATAGCCAAAACTGTGTTGACTAAGGAAGATAAGCACAATCCAATTCTCTTTCTTAATTCTGTGGGATTACCTGAAATTCACAGATCTGAGGAGCATAGCAAAAACAGCAGCCATAGCATGGCAAAACCCTTGGTGAGCTTAGTGAGTAAACTAAAAAAGTTCATTAATTCCTGGTTTCAATCCTAAACTGGTTAGAAAAAAAACATGATTTTATGCTTAAATATATAAAGAGCATGATTTTTCACCTTAAAACCAGCTAAATATATAATAAGAACTGTGTGATAATCTGTAAATGGTCAAATATAAGTAAAGAAAGTGAGTTCTATCAGGAGAAAGAAAAGGTGTCTGCTGGACTTTGAATAATTTAATAGTGATACATCTTTCAGAAATCATGGCATTGTGGATACCAGGAGTTAGAAAAATCTGTTCCTTTTTCTAAGGTACATGGCAAAAAAAAAAAAAAGGCACAAAATCCCTTATGACATTTCCTTGGAAAGTTGTGGACTTGTAGACTATAATCTTTCAAACTTTGACCTGCTTGTTGCTAGTGCTTTTCAAAATACAAAGTCCTATTACTTTTTTGTGAATCACAAAGCAATAATATATAATGACACATATCCTCCTCAATAATGATGTGTCTTAAAACATTAGTTTTTTAAATGTGGAGTTTGAAGATACTGAAACATAGCCCTAAGTCAAAGTTATTGCTGAGTTCTTGAATATGCTACTTTACAACCTCTTAACCATGGGAATTTGTCCAGTGACCTAAACAAAGAGGTACATATAAAAGTCCTTGTAAAATATGCTATTCATCCATGAATGGATCTCACTGAAATTATAGACGCTATCATCTTTTTATATTACTGTATTTTCCTTTAATCTTGAAGAATGAGTGGAGTCACTGGTTGGGTTCATCTCCCTAACAGAATGAATGGAAAGTGGTCCTTGTTTCATGTCTCTTTTGATACTGAGTGCTGTTCTTACTGCTGAGAAAAGAAGTCTTTGATATTCCATCCACACTTCAGAAACCTGCTGCCTGTTAATGCATCACTCCTAGAAACACTATCAAGCCCTCCAGGCAGGATTGTTCATTCTCCTTGCTGTTTTCACTCTCTAAATTATTTGAAATGTAAATAAGCCAGTACAGATTAATAGATTGTGAGGGACAGAGAGAAGTAGGAGGAAGAAAGAGAGATATCTGGACTTAATATGTGATTTTGCTTTTGCAGTGAAGATTTTGCAGTCCAGATTACAGAATAACTGGAAAGAAATCCAAAAAACAAAGACAGGGCTTCCTACCTGTATTTACAGATTTGTGAAGCATTTCCTTCACAAATCAGAATTGTGCAGCATATGATAATTTACATTGGTTACTCATTTTAGTAGTTGTTTAAATGCATATTTTAAAAAGAGGTGTGTAATGGCCAAGAGAGTATATATTTGAAGGAGTTTTTTGGTTCTTCTGGGCACTCTTCTGCTCAGCAGATAGCACCAAAATGGGAAATTGTCAAAGTTTTGAGAAAATGTTATGAACATTTCATGTTCATGACATCACAAATAGTGGCACTTTCACATAAAATGAAATGGAAATGCTCAAAAGTGTTTCAGAAATGATGGTTTGGGTGTGCAGTTCTATCTTCTCTCTGGCCAGGTCAGAGTTTTGCCTCAGCCATGAGGGAGTGGAGCCTAGGGCCATGTGGTTGTCTAGGTTGTTATTCTATACCACCTTACCCCATTGCTGAGGGCAGAACTAAGGATTCTCACTTCTGAGAAGGAGTGGATGCATGGCTTATGGCTGGAAAGGTAAAGGTGGTAAAGGAGAAGGGCTCGTGGTTTTCATTTTAGTGGGACCACTAAATTAGGGAATACCATTCCTAAGCAACAACAAGTTTTCATTAAGCTCTTCTGAAACAAAACTCACTATGGACTAAGGTCTGTTTCTAGAGGAATTTGCCATTTATATGTTGGTCTCTTCAACCCCCCTAATTTCTTTTGAATTCCTGTACGTATTGTTTGTTTGTTTTTTCCCTTAGTTATCTTGTATTTAGTATGGAACAGATGTGGTGTTTAAAGAGTATGAGATTATGAGTAAGGTCAAGGGAGCCAAGAAATGTGAAGTTAAAACTGTTTGAGTGATGATTGCTATGCAGCTACGGAAGAGAAACTTTAGCATTTTTCCATGTGAACAGTATGATGTAGGATTGTAGTATCACTCTGATACTGAAGGCATCTTAGGAAGTCTGTAGTCAAGTCCCCTGCTCAAAGAAGGTGTGGGGATTGAGGAACATGGACTCTGCTATACGAGCGAAACAAAGCCCTTTATTACACCAGTTTACCAGTATTTGTAGCCTCTTTGTTCCGTACAAAATTTTCCACTGGGACCCCCTTTGCCCCTGTGCCATAGCATTGCAATCTTTTCGGTTATTGAGTCCTTCTTACATTCTTGCATTAGCAATGTCCTTGTTACATTCTCTCTCTTCAGAGCAGTCAGCATAACCAGACATGATGTCTTCACTTCTGTTCTTGCCTTGAGTTTATCTCTTCCATGGTTTTCACTCTACCAGGGCCAAAAGGTCTGTGGTGCTACCCAGCTCAGCTTCTGTAGCTGAATGGTCTTCCACAAGAAGGGTCATCTTGACTAAGATGGTCAAAGATTTTTCTGATTGGGACTTGAAAATATCCAAGGGTAGAGATCACACAAGTGCTCTAGGCAACTGTTCCAGTGATTAACTATCATAATAGTAAAAGTCCTTTTTTATATATCACACTAGTGCTTTCATTCAGGACTATTTTTTCTCTTCTCCTGGAACTTAGTGCAGAGGCTGACCTTGCCTTTTCAGTAACCTTCTCTTTGGTACTGGAGGATTGCTGTTAGGTTCACTTTAACCCTGTCTTCTCCTGATTATTCTGGTAAAGGTTTTCCTTCTCACTATGAATTCTGTATAGTTTCAGACAATTTGTTGTCTGAAGCTTTCCATCCCTCAGAAGAAGCAGTAAGGAAGCAGACGTAATGAATATAGAAGCAAATAATTCAGCACCTAGTCTATATTTACCAAGGGATACTAATACCCCTGGCTGGCCCCAATCAGATCCATTGCCAAATGCTCCCATAAACCCCATATAATCTCTATCAGTACCTGACAGAAGTGTGTTGTAGGTATGCCTGTGTCCATATCCTCACAACCATGCCCATGCCTGGCCATGGATTCAGTTGATCTGGACTCCAACCTGTGGATTGACATCCTGGCCTGACTTTGGACTTGCCTCTTTAGCATAAACCTGGCTGGATATTTGTTTGGACCTGGCAGTACCTCATCTGCCCTAGTAACTTGCTAGGGAATGGGAGGAACCCTGGCTGGTGTGATCCATGCCCTGTTAGCCCTTAATGCACCTTGACATGGACAAATGATCTCATCTTGCATGACGTCTTTAATCTAGATGGAAGTAAGATCTAGTGCAAAAGGAATAACAAGTGAAAGCAGAATTAGGGAAATAATTGCAATTCAGTAAAGCTGAATCTCTTGTTTGATCCATTAGTAAAAACAGATTTCCCTTTTCTTGGACATCAGCAGAAATATACCAGTTTAATCCAATCAAAGAATTTCTGGTAGAGGAGCCTTTGGCAGGACACATCCATACTTTAAGGTGTCCCACGGGACATGTCTTACAGTGACTCAGTATGTGTGCAAGTCAAACAGGTGACAACAAATTCAGAATTGGTCTTCCATGTAACAGTTAAAAGCTGCAATAAGGAGATGTTAGGCATGTGACACTTGGCAGGTTGTTGCCTATAGAAACTGGCCTGGACTAACAATGGGAGATTTATGGCCAATGAAATATGTGCAGACTCTTGATTTTCACCATGAAGCCTTAACAAAATTAATCAAAGCTGTTTGGGGGACTATCTCAACAGCACAAACCATGAGGAAATTTTGTATATCAGGGACACTGACCAGACATCAAACAGATTTCCTGTTTTCCTGGCATTAATGAGATACCACTTTAATTATGTTACAATTTTTATAAAGATTAGGAAATAGAACTAAATTGTGGAAAGACAGCCACAAGCATGAGGGAGATACCTGAGTAGAAAAAATACGGGGAGTCCAGGACTTAAATTATGTGCTGTTTTGTTGTAAACACTTATGGCTATTTTGTGGGAAAGGAATACATTAGTTATATTTTTTCAAGGATTCAACTTTCTACTACTTCAGGAGCCTGAACAATATATTTGGAGAGTAGTAAAAAGCTCACACAAGACTTTCTTTAAATTGGATGTTATTATTTATACATACAGCAAGCAAGCATAAGTGGCTTTTGAAGCTTTGGTCTGGTAGAAACAGCAGCTATTATCTGTTATTTTGACTGGAATCAGGAACAGAAGTAGTTTCTACACCACCTACCTTTTACTTTCAAATGCAACCAACAGGAATAAAATCAACTTGCTTTAAACAACATGGAGTCTGTTGATTTTAAGCAGCAGAGGAAAATGTCAAAGCAACTTAAATCAAGAAAGCAGCCTTCTTTATTGCCAATGGTTTCAGTTCCCTGAGAATAATGGGGTAGGACATTTGGGAGAAAGCCACCTCCTTTACTTTTGTTGATAAGGACAAAATGTTAACCTCTATTAAAGGAGAAATTCAGTAGCAAAGAATGAAAGTGGAAAAAAACCCCTCACCTTCATTTAACTAGCTTATTTTTAAAATATTTAATCCTGAGACATCTTGTTTGTGATTCTTTGCTCCACCAAGCTAGTCTAAGGCATTCAAGGACAAGATTGTCTGACATGGGAAAATCTCTCTTTAAAGACCTGGTTACCTGGTTAAAAATAATTTCAATTTTCAAGCCAATTAAGATTTGTGGGTTTAAATTCTCAGAAGATCCATACAATGTTCAAAGAACACATATCATGATTTTAGTGTGGATAGTCTTTATATTTGTGCATAGTGAAGGTGGTGAAGCTTTGTGTGAAGAAGTAAATTAATGTTCCCATGATCACAGCCTTGATTATGTTCTGCCAGATCATCTACAGAACCACATCTAATCTATTGTCCTTCTTGTTAACCACTAATGGCCTTTTAAGTAGATTTTTATCTCTTTTCATCTGCTTAGTGTCATTGTGATCATACAAAAAGAGATGTTACTTAAATCCATCAGACAAATCTAAATATATTATATTTATTGAAACTTCCTTTATCAGTCAATTTTGAAAAGCCTTGAGAAGTTTGCTTGATGACTTACTTCTAGCATATTGTGCAGATTGATATTTCCTAGACAAGATTTCTGTTCCAGTGACTTTTTTTAGAAAACATTTTAAGTTAGTCAGCCTCTAATTGCTCTTATCATCCCACCTGATCTTTTTTAAGTAGAAAGTTATTTTTCTTTCAATTCACCTCAATAAATTAGCATTACAGCTCCAAACTGTTTTTTAAAATATTGTGCTTTAGCTGTGTGTAAAGCCAGTTCTATAATGTATAACATGAGTCTTTATCATTTAACATTTTAGCTAACAGTGGAGGATTTTTAAATTATTTATCTTGCATGAAATTCTTGTTTACCCTCCCACCAAATACATTAAATGTCAATCACACAATGAGAAGAATGTGTCTGCGTTGTCATTTTCTTATCTTTCTCAGCTAGCAGTGAATTTAGTCCATTACTAGAAAATATTTTGCTCCTGTTATGGTTAGAAGATGGACATTTTATTCTTAATCACAGGATTCATCAAGGTCTTTTTCAGAGATATGATTCATATTCTGCATAACTCTTCAGCATTGCTTAAATTTACCTCTACAATAGTTTTGATCTACTACCTTTTATCCCTGATTCAATGTGATTTCAGTAATTCCCTCTGAAGGATAGGAAATATTTCAAACAGCATAAAATTTTCTGCAACTGTTTCATTAAAGCATTTATTAAAGAATTTTTAGTACCTACATTGATATAAATCAGTCTATTAAAAGAGAGTAGGGTCCTCTTAGACTGGCACAGTCCCACAAAAATACAACTTTACTTCAATTCTGACCAGAAGATGGTGTAACAAGGACATATTAACATTTATTTTAATATGCTTCTTGGGTGTCATTTACATTTAGATCAAGCAGAAAAATAACATTTCCACTTCTGTTTACTTAAATTTAAAAGTTTATGAATGGCACTCATTTTGCCAAACACATAAAGCAGCAGATCTAGAGAGACCAGGCAGCTCTTTCCACTAGGTCATGATTCATAGAATAAAATCAGAATGTTTAAGGTGGAAAAAGGGTTTGAGATCATGAAGTCCAACCATTAACTTAGCACTGGCAAACTCACCATTAAATCATGTCCCTAAGTGCTACATCTATGCATCTTTTAAATATCTCCAGGAATGGTGACACAACCACTTTCCCAGGCAGCTTTCTGCAGTGCTGACCTCATCCTGGTGTTTGCATCTAAATTAGGCTAGTCTTAATTTGTTTAATTTATTCTATATTTATTATTAAGGAAGACCAGGGTGGCTGAAAACATGGTATTTCACGTGAATCTTGTCCTTTTTGTGTTTGCATCTAGTGCAAGAAAACAGACGAAGAAAAATAACCAATTTTAAAATCAAAATATTTAATGTAGATACTGGAATCTATAGGATGCTTTGATCATGGTAAGGTCCACTTTAAACCTAAATAGAATGAACATGTATATACATAATTACTTTCATTGTACTCTTCAAAGTCATTTTTTAAAAAAATAGTATTGGTAGGCTGATTGTGCAAAGTCAATGATAAGAAAGAAAAATAATTACTTATTTATGCTGAGAGGAGCAAATTTACTCCTGGCACAAGTAGGCAGAGCTTTGTTTGAATCAGTGAACAGGATTGTTCTGAAATAGAAAACCTCTAGAAAGCCCTAATAATTTTTGTCCTGTAGTTCTCAGGGATGGATTAAGCTATAAATTCAATTTAATTTTAATTAGTTTAGGTCTCTAAGGAACCAGTCCATAGCAAATGGAGTCCCAGAGGTGAAAGTACTGAATTGGTCCTAGTATTATGTTTAAATGAAACACACAAAAACTTGCTAATTAGCAGAGACAGAAACTGAAATTATTTAGGATTTTATTTAATCTGAGGCAAATAGCATTAAATGTAACAATTATCTAATTATACTGTTTAAATGCTGCTGAGATTTTTACACTTATATATGAAGAGAAGCTGAATGCTGCAAATAAGGAGTAAATTCTTTATTTCCACTAGAGCAAATACACTATCATATGCTTGATCTATGGCACAGCAATTAAAGATGCAGAGCTCAATTGCCTTGAGAGATTATACAGAATTCATTCATTGAGGTGGAAATGTTTAATTAAGACATGAATCATAAGAAGTACATGCATTATTATGGCTCTGTGAAGTCCTGTAGAACCTTAAGAGAATATAACAATTCAAACCAACAAAAAACCAACCCACACCTGGAGTGGTTGCCTTGGGAAATCCTTCTGCTATTTGGGCCATCTACCACGCTTCCCTATATATGGGATTGGGTGAAGTTTAGCAGTGAGCAGAAATTTAGGAATTCTTCATGGAGAACAAGATTTGAATGGAAGTTAAATATCACCATCAGCATCTGATCCCGCAATTAGTACCATGATACAAGGATGTGAGGAGACTGAAGAATGTAGAAAACAGTGGAACTATATTTGATCAATTAATGGAGTGCTTCAAGTATCTCCTGCTAAGAGGAAGTGATTGAATGGCTGATCATCAATATTTATAATGTATGGTGCTCCTTTTCCTTACCACCATTTGGTCCTTCCCACTGACTCCACATCTGGTAGAGGATTGTTACACATTTAAAATGCACCTGACAAAAAATGACAAGCCAGAATATTTTTAATGGTAAACATTGAAAAGGTCATGGCTAATGATAGAGGAATTTCAGGCAGAAAGAAGGACATACTAACCCAGATCAAGTTTTTGTGACAAATATATAGGAACATGATATTGTCAAATCTCATACTTCTATCACAGATTTCATGGCTGAAAATGCTCAAGAATTTCCAGCTGGAATATTTTGGAGGAGATATAAAAGTGGAGGAGGAGGAGAAAAAAAGGAAAGGTAATGATAGGATCAGTAGGGAAGACAGAGGTGTATTTCAGATGACACTGAAACGGTGTAACTGTATGCCTGTTGAAATGTTGGTGAAGTTATAAAATCTGTTGAAATGGGGGGTGGAGGGGGACGGGGGTGAAAGATCAAGGAGAAGTGAAAGAGATTTAGCCAAAATACTGCTTGCGACTGTGCTACCAGAAGAGAGTGATAGTGCACTGGTAGAGTGTATTTCAGAAATCAAGATCTTTGAACAAGGGATGAGTCCTGAGAATGACTGATAAACATAAAGGTGACAGAAACAGAAGGAAGGGCTAATGAGCCTGGCATACAAGTGAATTAATAGTTTTGAGTTAATCTGGCCTGTAGATGAGGAACATCTTAATTAACTGAATTGCTTTCCCTCAATTAATTTATGCTTCCCAGAAAATATATAGATACGTAAAGCTCTTTTCAGAGTGTGCTCGGTTTTGCTGGGGCAGAGTTAGTTTTACTTTACAGCAGCTAGTAGGGAGCTGTATTTTGAATTTGTGCTGGAAACACTGTTGGTAACACAGGGATGGTTTTGTTACTGCTGAGCAGTGCTCACACAGAGCAGGACCTCTTCTTTTTCTCACTGCACCCCACCTGTGAGGGGGTTGGGGGTGCACAAGGAGTTGGGAAAGGACACAGCCAGACAGCTGACCCCAAATGA
Organism: Calcarius lapponicus; assembly: GCA_039654755.1. Taxonomy (NCBI): domain Eukaryota; kingdom Metazoa; phylum Chordata; class Aves; order Passeriformes; family Fringillidae; genus Calcarius; species Calcarius lapponicus. Next base: position 61,026,911 of record CM077462.1, on the reverse strand, counting down.
CCCAAGGGATACATCATTCTCTATGGTATCATGCTCAGCATATGGAACTGGGGGAAGAAAAAGGAAGTGGGGGACATTTTTAGTGATGTATTTTTCTTAAGTCACCCTAACATGTGATGTAGCCCCACTTTCCTGGGGTTGGCTGAACACCTGCTTGCCCATGGAAAGTAGTGAATTAATTCTTTATCTTTGCTTGCATATACAGCTTTTGCTTTCCCTATTAACTCTCTTTGCCTCAACCCATGAGTTTTCTAACTTTTACTATTTTGATGCTCTCTCCTATTCCACTGGGGTGGGGGAAGCAAGGATCTGTGCGGGGAGGAGTTGCCAGGTGGAGATTAAACCAAGATACAGAAATTTATAAACTATAATTTTTTTGACTGACCATCTTATTTTCACAATCATAAACAATATGAAAGTAACAGTAGAGTCAAAGAAGTATATTCTGCAAGGAGGTCAACAGAGAAACCATAGGAGATCCCACCAATTTAAATTAGAAGAAAATGTGATCCAGAATACTAAATATTAATATTAAAAGCTTTAAAGCAACTGTGAAAAGACAGAAAAAATCAAGTATGTGTTTTGATCCCGATGTTTGCAATGTAAGAGAACCACAGGTGTTAGAGGCCATCAATTTCTTGACCCATTTTTATTTCAGTAGTCATTAGACTTTGAACTATTGAAGAAAAACTTTTAAGTCCATTGTCATGAGTGTGAATTTATTGCTTAGGCATCTCAAGGGAGTGAAAAAGCATAGAAATTTGGAGAGACTGCCAATAGAAGACAGGATATTAGATAACAAGGACACAGTGGAAAGCAGACTTCAGAAAAAAGGTTCACTTTTAGACCTTTTAGAAGAGAAAAATATCTTGGGAAAAGTTACCATGACTAAGCAGTACTGCAGTCTGAGACAGGAGGTACAGGTTGGAGACATTAAAAATTTACTGTTGGCTACCCTCCAGAGGAGCTTCATGACTGTCGCAAAGGGTAGAATTGGCTTACTGTCTGCACAATGTGGACTTTTCCTAATTATGCTACATATGCTCTTTGCTGCTTTTTCTTTTATCTTTTCTGTGCTTCGTAGTTAATTTGTCACTGTGTAAAGGATGTTTTTTTCCCCTTCCTGTTAAACAACAGAAGCAAAAAGGGCACGTCTGCTACACCTACTTAGTCTCACGAGTGACTGACTTGTTTCAGTAAAATGAATTTGTTTTCATCTCTCTTAAGTAATTACTTGACAGTAAAGCACTTCCTTCATTACTTTAGAAACCTTTCTGGAGTCTTCTGAGCATTGCCTGCATCTCAGGCATATGGCCTTTTCTCTGCAAATGCCCCCAGCTTCATCCATTGTTGTTACTTTAGGAGATATCCATTCTTAATCAAGAGAATGTTGAGCAAGGCCACGTGGGTTTGTACATTTTCAGTCAATCCCAACAGCTCCACACACAAATTTAAATTAAACTATTAAGAATCTAAGGAGATTATAATGACTGCAATTAGCTCCCAATTTATTTAGTAAAATAGGTGTTTCCAAAGAAAGGTGATATAAAAGGAACAGATTTTTTTCTTTTTAGTTTTTTGTTTGTTTGTTTGTTTAACAGATTGCATGCAGTTAAACAAACAAGCAATCAAAAAACTAAAAAGAAAAAAAATAAGTACTTTGGTGCTCATATCCAAAGGGTGGCAAAAGAAAAGTTTTCTTTGATGTGATTCCATTGAGATGTCCTGAAAAATAGAGAGCAACTTGGTTTCATCTTCTCTGGAGCTTCCATTTTGCATGGAAAATGTTAAATTATCTGGTCGTATTGCTGCAAAACTCCCTCAGAGGTCTGATTACTACATGGAAGCAAACCTAATCGGGTGCTATCACTGACATATTCTAGGATATTTTAAAGCTTTTTGAAATAAATAATCTCATAGCTTTTCTTTCTCTTTTTTATCACAAAAGTCTCAATTTTTAAACTTACCAAAAAGAATTCTACATTTTTCTAATGTTCTCAATTTTTTATTATGTATAGAGGTGATCCTGCATTTATAGACCACCCTCCAGCATGAATGCAAATCCTCAACTTTTTGGGCAATTGACTAGCAGAATCTGTTTAAACACTGAGTTATCTGATCTCACACGATTGAGTTAATAACATTAGTAGAGATGCTAAGCATAAAATAATGCACTTAGCATAGTCCAGAAGTCAGATAATTAAAATCTTGAGAAATCAGAAGTTTTAAGAGGGCGAGGGGTAATGTGGCAATGCCAAAATCCTATGTGAAATGGACTGGAATCAATGGAAGTCTGATGAGTAGCTGGATGAATGAAAGCCAAATGTATTTTCTGATGACAGGATTTGATGGAATTCTAATAAGCTCTGTTAAACTCATATATAGAAGAAGGCTACCTGACACAAACCAGCAGTTTGTAAGGAAAGAAAATTCAAGAGTGTTTTATAAATGACATTGCAGCAGAAAAAGAACTAATGCTATTTATGGCCAGGTTAGAAGGACTACAGACATCATTAATACTTAACACTCAAATGGTGTTTGGACAGTGCCAGATCAGTGCAGATGTTCTTTAGCTAGTGGGCATAGCATCAAACACAGCAGGAAAGGTTATCCATTGCAATTTTATTAATTTTATTAGTGGTTTGAAAAAAAACAGGCATTAAAAATAATCATAACCTTATAAAGAATTTGCAACATCCATTTTTAATGTTCAGCCAAGCTGTCACATGAAATCCCAGAGGAGCTGAATGTCAGGACTTCTGTGTGCTGCTTTTGTGTTCAGCTTGAATTGCTCCATGACTCTTTGCAGCCTTGGGGATAACCAGGGAAATCCCCACTGAGGATTATTCTGCAAATGAAGCAGAAGTTCTGCTCTAGTGTATTCTTCCTGCACTGGTATGTTGTGATACTGGGATCAGTAGCAGTAGTTGGGCTTCTTCTGCTTAGGGGTAGGAGGGAAAAAGGATTCCTAAGGTTTTTGCTGAAGGCTGTAAAGCTCTGGTGGGAATGAACAGGACACAAGGAAGTTAAAGCCAAGGATTTTAATGTTATTCACTAAACTTTGATGTCTGAGTTTTCTTAAACTCAGCGTCTTGTAAACCAGTTTTCAAACTTAGACCCCAGCTCATCAGAAAATAATTAGCTCGCAACAACAAGCATAATATCCAAGCTACAACTTCACAAATTGCCATATTTTGTTTCCTGGTAACTGAAACATGATTTAGCTCTTTGTTGGCCTTTCTTTTGCTTCAGCTTTTTTTAAATTTTTTTTTATTGGCTAGGTTATAGTGATTCTGTTGTTCTGCATCCTTCCCTTGTAAAACAGGAATACCAATATTTCTGTGTCATTAGTCCCATTACTATCCATAAACACATGGTTTTTCAGTGCAATAGCAACTCATAGTTATTCCCACACATCATATATATTGTACATTCCAATTTTCTCATTTCATTTTTCCAATTATTACCATTTCAACAGCATTCTCCGGGATTAAGTCCTTCCCTCCATGATCTCAGTGCAGCACTAAATCTTACATGTTTTACTAAAAATCCCTTGATTTTTATCTGAGGAATGTTTCTCATAGAAACCAATGAACGGAATAACTTTAACTTTGATTACTCACTGGGTAGCTGTGCAAAAGAATATTTTGAACCCACTGTGCAATGAAAAATAAAAGGAATTATTGTACCAAATTGGAATATTTCTCATGAAGAGCTTGGTCAGCAAAGTTTCCCTTGGAATTACTGATTCCTATGATAAAAGTATTTTTGCATCAAATCCTGTTCATATTTCCAAAATAATGTATTAGCCCCACTTGTTATGGCAGTACAGAAGAAAATCATATTAGTTTCTTAGATATCAGCAAAATAAATCCAGTCATTCACTTAGATAGTAAAACTACTTTTTTTGGCAAAGATAGCTTGTTTATGTTCTTCGCAGTGCTGGGACTTTCTTCCACACAGATAGATGGATTAAAATAGGGTTCTTTGATTTATCAAATCATCCCAATTCATCCACAGAAGTGGCTGCTTATTTCTGGGTTTAATATCTGAAAATTCCAATTGAAGTGATGCTTCTAATTATTTTGCAGATCCCTGCTAAAATTATTAATCATTGCTCTGAATTTGCTGTCTGTCCAATGTGTCCTTAAACAAAAATAGACCAATGTGTGCGCAATAATGTATTAATGCTTAGATCTTCCCTGATCTTGTTTAATATACCAGTACAGGTAGCATGTGAGTGCCCTACCTGAAAGATTTCTCTTTAGCTATTCATGTTTTAAGCTGTGGTTATCTCTGGTTCCTTCAGCTGCCTGTTCCCATTCAGATTAATACATTTCCTAAACTGTGCCAGCACTTTATTCTCTGCTGTAGTATCTCAGTCACAAATACTGTCTACTGTCTGAAAGGTTGCCTTTTGCTTTAGACAACTTCTCTTGATCCTTGTCTTCTCCCTTTTCTGCCCTAGTGTATTTCTTTCTATCAACACTCCTGCACAGCTTAAAACTACTCAAGCTATTGGAGAGGTGGTTTTCAGTTCTCTCCCTTGAAAGTTTTGTTCTGATTCTGCTCAATTTCCTCAAAAGATTTTCTTCAGCCCCATTCTAATGACTGCAAGTAGGCTGTGAGTAGTTCCAGACTGCCATGGCACTAATCTATCTTGACACTATCCCTCCTTTGATTTCCTTCCTCCTACCTACTGCTATAGTCAAACAGCAATGATGAAAAAGATTAAATCTGATGATGTTTAGTAATTTTTTTTCCTCAGCTTCCAAGTCCCTAAATAATATCCCTAAATAATAATATCTCCAGGCTTCAAGGGCAAAACACAAGCATCTTTGATGAAAAACATGGGAGAGGTTCACAAAGAAAATTAACTGTTATGCTAGCTTTCTACAGTGATTCCTGCAAGTATGACCGTTATCAATCTGAACACTCTCTAAAGAACAAATGCAAACAATACTTAGCCATTTCTTGAGGTTTTTGAGATTTTAAGGAGAAAATACAATTGAAATATATGTTCTGGCTTTGGCTGTCATTTGAAGTACCACACTACTACAAGTATAATTTAAACATGCACAGTACAAAAGCTATTAAGGACTAGAAGGCCTTTAGGACTCCTTCCCACCCTAAACATTCTTGAATTCTATAACTACCTTCTGCCTAAAGAGATTTCTAGCGTAAATGAGGTGCAGGCAAAAATTGAGAGTTGAGATTTTGGACGGGCTCAGAGCAGCATGATCTAGTGAAAGGTGTTCCTGTCCATGGCAGAGGAGTTGAAACTATGTGATTTTTAAGGCCCCTTTCTACCAAGAACACTATAATTCAACAATTTGTTTCTGGGGGGGAAAAAAAAAAAGGTCTATTTTTAAGATCTGAGAATGGGAATGTCTTCCTCCACATGGGTCATTACTCATATGTAGCTCAGAAGGTCAGACCACGCAGTTGGACTTCTGGACATAAAAGAACCATCCTTGGGTCAAACTTCTCTCAGTGGTGACAGGATGATATCTGACTAAAGCTTTTTCTTCTTTGAGATTTTATAAGGGAAAAGAGACAGAGCATGAAAGAGAAGGAGAGAATTCTTCAGACTGTATCATCAGCAATATTCATCCATCACATATTTCATTATGCATGGTTTCCTAAAGAACTAGAAGCGCACACAACTGAATGACTGCACATATTTATGCAAGTTGTTAATGTACTCCTGTAATCTAGCTCATTTTAAAGGTCATCAGGGCAATCATGAGCAAATGAAGGCATGGAAAAGCATTTGAAAAATGTGGGGAATAGTTGTCATCTCATGAAAAGACTTAAAAAAATTATTAAAGGTTAAAATTCAGTAAAAATAGAATTATTTAGAACCCTGAATCTGTTCAATCATACTTAAAGTGCTCTTAAAAATGTTTATTTTATTTAATGGCCTGGATAACAGGCAAGAGAGCTACATCTTTTTCAGCTTCCTTCTCTTCCCTGCAACAGAAGCACTGATACAAATTTTAGGTTTTTTTTCTAATTAGTATTTACAACTCTGTCTTTTTCTGGTAAATATCTTGTATAGAATGCTATATTCTACAACCTCTATATTGCACCAGCACAACACAGTCTTTTTCTGATCAGTGGATTCTGATAGAAACTCTTGTCCCCAAGTGCTTCCCCCAGAAGAACAGACAGATGGCATAATGAAACAAAAGAATGTGTAAACACAATGTACCCAGAATTAATGAGGTCTTTTGTCACAAGGTAAATACTAGAGAAAAAGAAAGTAGGATAGGCAAGGGGAGAAAAGCATATGGGTTCTGGGTGACATTTTAATAGACATGAGAAAAAGTGACATAAGAAACTGGTCTTTTCTTATTCTGGTATTTGTCTTAGAAGAAGGCCTAGGGAGCTAAACATGCCTGAAGCTGAACCCTGTTACTGCTACAGGAAGAAAATATACAATGATATCCCAAGATATTCAACTCCTTGAAAGGGAATCTGACTAGAGAAGAGAGTTTTGATCTGGGAGAATGCACAAAACTTACCACCAGAACATATTTTCCTGTAAGAGCAAAACAGAATGAATAAACATAGGACCCTTGCTGAAGCAAATGAAACACATAGTAATTAAACCCCAAAATATATATTGTTCCACAAGGCATGGAGAGATCAAGGATACTGAAGCTATTTATGATGGTGCTATTTGTTGAAAATTCAGCGGAACAGAGACCATATGTTGAACAAATATGGTGCTACAAATTACAGGGGAAACAGAGGGGTAAAGAAACTCGTTAAGGTCAAAACTGAAAAATTATAATAGGTTTGGGATTTATATTTACAAAGCTGTAGCTATGTCTGAGTTAGTCTCTGCTGTCTGGTTTTGTAAATCTCCACAATCAGTGAAGTCATTTTTAAATATCTGATTTAGCAAGATAAGGTTAGTTTTATCCTGGAATAGCCAATTTTTCTCTCTGGGGACCATAAAGAGGTGATAACTCAGATGTATAAATCTGTACCTGATTAACTAAATCCTGTAAGACAGCTTTTGAATCTTGGGTTGACATCATGCCAGATGGGAAAAAAACCAACCGACCAACCAAACAAAACATTTAAAACTGACTGAAGCCAAATCAAAATTATTCTCACAACAGAATTTTTCTGCAAACCCACAAGAAAGAGTCTTGAACTTAAATCCTTTGCAGCCATCTTGATGCATGTCTACATACTTTTCTTTTGGTTAGGAAAATGTGGAGGATGTTGGATAAGAGGATCCTTGACTTCTACATTTAAGAGCAACAACTTGCCTCTTTTGTTTAGAAAAAAAAATCCACAAAGCAGGGACATGTGAAAGAAATAGAGAGATAAAGAAAATTATGTATAATTCTTTAAGCAGTTTCCCCTGATGAAAGCTACTAAGAAATCTGAGAAGCAAGTAGGGGACAGATCACACTACTGCTCTGAGAGCTGCAGAAGTTACCTATGATGCTTCAGCAATATCAGGAGCTTTGGTTATACAATACATGCTTTTAAGGAAGACATGTTCTGTTTCCCTCTATCTGTTTTTTCAGCTAAGTGCAAAAGAAATACAATATTCAGAACAATGTTCATAATCAGAACATAGGTAGACTGTTGAATAGACAGCCGCCTTTCAGACCATCACTGGCTCTTACTGCACAGCAAAAACATTTATTTCTCAGCAGGTCCTAAGTATTAGGAAAAAACTAATCTTAGCCTGCTGTAATATGACCTTAGTGTAACACAGATCTTCAAACCCTTAAGCTCACTTTTAGATGTGTCTGTTTCTAGAGCTGATTTAAATGAGGGAACAGATTTGTAGAAGAGTGGAATAGATGAGAGGGAACAATATATTAAACTTTTGATTGATGTGTGGCAGGATGCCTCTTAATTTGCTATGTGTGTACATGTTGCCCAAACTCACTATGATTGCTTTGAGATAAATGAACAAATCTTGCCAACGTGTATCAGTATCTATTTGCAACACTTACATCCTTCACAGAGCATTCTGCAAGGCTGACAGGCTGAAATTCATTCATAAGTGTGTACATTGACAGGAATAGAATAGGAGCATAACACAGACAAGAAATAATACCATCTGTTATATCCATCTTGGGAGGTAACAGACTGAAGAAAAACTGGGTGCCTAACAATTCAGTGACAACACAGGTGATAAATATAGAGATTATGGTTGCAGACTTCTCCACCTGAGCTACAGCCCTACGTATCTTTTTTTCTCTGTAGAAAAATATGATTTACTCATATTCACTGTGCCTTACATATCCTCATTAGCTAACTGAAGAAAAATAGAAGGCAGGAACTCAGAGTTAATGAGATGGGTGTCATCCCTGTATTCATATTTTGTTAGGAACAAGAGCAAGGTTGCTTTCAAAACTCCTGAGTGGACAAGGACAGAGCAACCAAACAATTTTAGTGGTTGCTAATGTTATTTTCAAAGAAAAAAAATACCCTTCCTCTTAAGAAGAAACTTGTCCTAGACTGCCAGACTGTGACCATAAGCCTAATTATTCCAGTTTCACAGATGTGTACTGATGCTGCTCCACTTCCTTTAGCACAACTAAATGAAGGGTGCAGATACACAGCTTACAGCAAGGCTACTGCTACAGAGCACACCATGCAGCAAGCTGTCAGACTCAGCCAGTTTGGAAATATGGGCCCATTTTAGAAACAAAAAATATCAGCTCAGGATTATGTGAGTACAACGCTGAACTGAGTATTCAGTGCACAATATTCAGCAATTACTTTTCTCATTATGACTGCAATTTTTGAGAGTGTAGAGCAGCCGTGAGGTTAGGTCTGTGGAGTTTTGGGTTTGTGATCTGAACAAATTGTGTTAACCACTGCACCTGTCAAAGCAGTCTGGTACGCTCCTGATCGATGGAGTCAGTAGCACGGCCACGCCATGCATGTTGTGCTATCATTGTGATTTGAGGGAAAATGGCAAGAGACAGAGAAAATAAAAATAAATTGCAATTCAGGAAGTGTTTTGAATTCATGTACTTAGTTAGAGCTCGCAAATGAAATTAAAGGAAACCAAACATGGTAAATTCAACAACGTAGCAACTGCAGTAACAACTATCATATGAAACATTTGAAATAACAATTGCTCCAGTTGCATCATTAAAAAAAAAAAAAAAAAGAAAAGAAAAAGGCACCTGAAAGCTTTGAAATAGCACCTCCCTCCCCAAGTACTCATGAGTATTCCAGAAATAGATTTGTGTTGATATATCTCTTGCTGATTTTAATCAGACTCTTACAGATTCTTATATCAGTGCTACATATATGTATTACTTTCTCCATGAAATCACTTTCCTTGCAACATACAGAAGGAGGTTGTCATTATCAGTAGCTCAGGAAAACAATAACAACAACAACACTAAAGAAAAAATAATAAAACCACAAAAAAAACCCAAACAAAATACCTTTATCAGAAATCACAAATCTTAAAGCCAAAATTTGCTGTAAAGGTGCAGTCTTTCCAGTATTGGATTTTTAGTGCTAGGTGGTATTCTCTGAAGGTACAAATTGCAGTACCACATGACTCAGGTGGTTGTTTCAAAGTAATCAAGGTGTATTTCCTTTTTTAAAAATATATAATGAAATTAGTGTCTAAGGTTCAGTTTGTTTTCTTTGAATAAGAGAGCATTTGGAAGAAAGAAGGCCGACCTCATTTTTTTATATTTTGAGAGTTTAAGACTAGTTAATGTCTTGTTAAGAAACATACTTGACTAATGGTTTTCAGCATTTGTGCACTCAGAGGTCATGAAGGCAACTTACTGAGTGTGTTTTTTAACCTCTGTGTTTAGTCACCTATGCTTGAATGTGAAATGCTGGATGTTAGTTGCTGGGTATTCAGCATTAGTGTGCTTCATCAAAATTTCCAGTGAAGCAAATGGAAATTTAATTGCAAAGGTGTAAGATCAAAATTATGCTCAGACTTCCATTATATTTCTCTTGTAGTTACTTTACCACTTTACCACTTCACCATTATATTACTCTTATAGTGTGGCTTTGCTGAGTTTATATAATTTGAGATTCAGAAGTAAACACTGTGTTTAAATTTTGAAATTCTTCAAACACAAAAGTAAAGCTTGAGTTTCCCAATAGTGATAGTATAATTACAAAAAAATGTTTACAAGTCGTAACATTCATGGTTCTATGGGATTGCTACTTCAATTGCAATTAAGGACTGCTCATGAGTAAATGACTGAAAATTATTAGATGAAACAAGATAAATTGCTTTTTGTGTTTTGTTAGGAAAGGAAGGTAGGTGAAAGTTGAAGTAGGCAAAGTTGAAAGCATTGAGAGGATTTATTTAACAAGGAGGTCACTGACAGAATATGAAGTACCCATTGAAACTTTGATGAATTGTACATATAGTTTGCATTTTCTGAATTGAAAAGAAAATATGACAGTAATTCTGGCAAAATGAAATAGCAAACAAAAAGTGGAATAGGGATTAAAAAATTCACTGCAAGGCACTTTATGGACTTTCTTTCCTTCTATTAAACTAATTTGATGATCAGGTAAAATAGAGATTGAAATGGAACAATTCACATTTGAAAACATAGGGAAATATTATTATCCAAATCCACAGCATCAGGAATTCCACAAAACTCTTTTCTATGTCTTAAATATTTTGTTTCATACTTTGAATAATATGCTGCTGAAGAACATACAGCATTTTTCAGCTTTGTTGTTGACAGTTGTAGTGCATCCATTAAGACGTTTGCTCATTTAATACCCCTTCACTCCAGGTCTTCCTTTACATCATATTATTAAGCTCTACACTTTTCCCTCCCCCTCCCAAGTTCATGTTTTTCCATCTATTTACATATAGCTGTCTATGTATTTTCAGCCCAAAATTTATAAATCAAATGACTTGGAGTGTATTTCTGAGATATAAGGGTATTAGAAATGCATCAGGGTCAAGGTACAGGCCGGTGTACCCATTGTCTTTCAAAAAATCCATCACTGAACCTCCCAATAGTACAATAATTGCCTGATGCTGCTAGAAAAAAAAGTGAGCTGCATAGAACAGTAAGCATTTTTCACATCTTTGGTTGATTAAAGTTGAACTCCTTGGCATGTGTGAAAACCCTGTCATTACCTGTATAGGGCTCTTTGTTTTTAAATTAGTAATCATAATATTATGAGCAACAGGTAACATCTGGCTCTCCTAGCTGCATTTGTGAGTTGCCATATCTAAAATGTGGTAATGTAGGAGAAGGAAGGGGATTTGTAGAAGAAATTCCAAAGTGAAACACTGATTTATCCTGAAAAAAAATGTTCTATCTGCTCCATAGCTGGAGTTCACAGTGTAAAATATTACCTCATCAAAATGCTAGTAAGTGACTGAAAGGAAAGCTTTGAATTTCTGCCTCCTTTTCTCCTGATAGTACATGTTAAGCATTTGTTTTATATTGCTATCTGTTACCTAAAGGAAGCACTTCAGAGCTGTGAGTGCATGTGAGTGTGTACATTTTAGTAGTTTAGTAATTAAGCTGGCATTATAATGCATGTAAACAATCACAGCAGGCTTCAATGAAGAGCCCTAGTAGAACAGATACTGAAAGAACACCAGGGTGGCCGTCACAGATTAGCAGTACTGGCATTAGCAAATGGACATTGTGAACTCAGGTAAGAAAACATAATTTATTAGTTAGAGTAATGATAATGCTGTTAGCTCCCCATGGTAGCTAATTAGAGGTGCCAGATAATGTTGATTCATTTAAGGATCTGTTGCTGTTTTCAATTACAGTTCTAGAATATACAGCTGTACTGTATGAAAATGATTAAATGAGAAAGCAGGTCTTTAAAATAAATCTGTATAGCTCTGAAGCAGAATTTAACAAAAATAGTTTAAACAACAGTAATGTATTAATAAATTAACATAAGTGTTCTCCAGAGAGCCGTGAATCTCTAAAACTCACTCTAACCTGAACAAAAACTAGCTGCAAATCCTTGGCACAGAAAAAATAGGCCCATGCACAAATGATGAAAAATGGGCTCTTCCCTTTAGGCTTGTTCTCAAAATAATGGCTTTAAGTGGCTCAAACTCTTTCAGTTGTACAATGACAGAATAGATAAGTTTGGAAGGGACTACTGGAGGTCATCTTGTCCAGCTCAAGCAGAGGCCCCAAAATCACCTTCCTCAGGATTGTGTCCAGACTGTTTTTGAATATCTCTAGAGGTGGAGACTCCACAACCTCTCTGGATGACCTGTTCAATGAAGTATTAATAATTCCCTTTGTAACTTTAAGTAGAAGATTTTAATTTTTAGGCCACCTGAAGCTTAATCCTGTCAGGAACTCCTGATGTCCTTTCATATTATCAACTTCTGCTCTACTATATTTACCAAAGATTTACCTCCCAGAAGCCTCCCCTATCTGGGCATCTTCCGTAACTTTTGTGAGGAGAAAGTTTCTTCTCTTTAATCTCTTCAGCTGAGCCTGAATGCAGCAGCTGAGGGAGACCAGATAGTTCTTTGCCATGCAGTCACACTCTGATTGTAAAATCTTATTCCTAGCCCTGCTTTTTGCACAGTTTGTGGCAAGGAGCAAAAGAACAGAAACATTTTAAGATGCCAATTCCATTGATATTTCTGACTTTGCATGAATACTTTGACTGTATACTTGATAATTTGTGATGTTAAAGATTTTTATATCATATCATCTTTGGGCCTCTTAGACTGCATACTTTAATAGTTCTGCTTGATTTTGGTGTAAAAAAAGAGAGTTTTCAGTGTTTCTAAGAGTGTATTTGTTTAAATGAAGTTTTATAAGCCATTCCTCTGCTTATAGTTTACAAAAAACATATCACAGTGGATTGAGTTATTAGGCTATGGAAAATAGGAACAAATTTCTAAGAAAAGATAGCATATGAATTAATGAGCAAATGAAATAGATATCCTATACAAGTATGAGCACTAGGGCCCCTTGGCACAAGGGAACACTGTTGTGGTTCCAAAGAAGCTCTGACTGTCTGCTTAGACAATCATGTGCATGCTGAGGTGTTCCAAAGTACTCACTGACTGGATAGCTGCTTCAGAAGAGTCTAGTTGGTCAACAATTCATGTTCCTGAAGATTTGCATAATAAGACAGAAAAACTACCCAGGAAACACTAGAATCTCTTAGGTCAATCACCATTATATTATGCCACAAGGGATTTATTTCACTTTAATCTTTCCTGAATTCCTTTCTGAAAGTGTGTGGATGGGTTTATTCAGTGATTTGTTCTGATTTTTTCGTAAACCAGTTTATGAAAGAAAGGAGGTAAGATGTTAAAGCACTACATAACATGAAATTCCTTCCCTTTTCCATTATAACTGAAACTGTACCTTTGGACATGTGTTGAACTGAGGACACAACTTCATACGCAAGACCTACTTGCATCCCAATACCACTGACATCTCTCCATGAAGAAGACTCAGTCTCTAATGGTCTTAGTTCACACTGTATTTTTAAAATAATCCTGCTGAAAGTTAATCATTAGTTATGTGTAAAGATAGTCTCATTAAATAAGCTGAGAAAGGGAAAATTAGAAATTTGTGAGGTTTGACTAAATGCCTAAATCCTGAAAAAATTTATTGGATTGCAATTTGAACAAGAATTAAAATGCTACTTAGGCTCTCCAGAGGCTACTAAATTTCTCCTAGTGTATTCAATATTATTTTTTCCTCTGACCTGATGCATCTCCCACATACGCTATGCCAGAGCTGCATTTTTGAAGTGCATGGGAGAATTAGGTAGGAAACAACTGGGGCCTGGAAGTGTTCCTTGCCAGAAAAACTTAAGTTCTGAACATGCCAGAAGGATCTAGCAGAAATCATTAAGAAACACGCAAATATAATTTATAAAAGCAGAAATCTTACCAAGTAGTGAAGTGAGAAATTAGACCAGTTTCCGAACAATATTGGCCTTTAAAAATTATCAGTCAGCTGTAGCATCTTCAAAATTTTGTCATGCCTGTTTGTAAATCTAGGAAGCAAGACTTTGGTGTAACAGTTGCTCAGTTTCTCTTTATTTGGCCACACAGTTAACAAGACAAATATGTTTAGATGTATGCTTTACATGCTTTCTGGTGAAATATCCAGTGGTGGGTGTCTATTTGGGCATATATTATGTTGTTAATGGAGTCACCAAAAGCAGACTCCGTGATTATGGAATCAGCTATGATCATCTATATGAATTAAATAAAGGGAGTTTAAAATCATGAAATGAGGCGGTGACCTCATTTGGAAATGACCTGGCCTGTCTTACAAGACATCTAGGAGTTAAGGATGTTAAAGTGAGAAAGAGTTGCAATAAAGGTTAAGCGATGGACAAAAGAGTTGCACAATGGTGCCAGGTGGAATGGAAAAAAGAAAAATTAACTTTTTTCATTAATGTTGTGTAATAGTGTGCAACAACTAGTTAACAACACTGTTAACTAGTTCACACTAAAAACTGAAAGCCTTGAGATCATAGACTAGAGAGAACAATTCAATGTTGTCTGAGACTACAGTACATGTAATTTTTTTTTTTAATCTTTCATCCCTGTGATCCTGGATCATTCAGAGTTCTGTGAGTTAAGCCTTTTTTACAAACTGTTGACTCTACTGGAAATCCAAGGATCATCCCAAATTGCTTTAGGCAATTTCAACCTGAGGTTAAAATAGCCAGTTCTGAGACAGGTGTGGAACAAATAAAACCTCTGTTCTGTAAGGGCATTACCCCAGAGACCAGGCCTCAGTGCTGCTTGGACTTCAGCTTTTCTGAATGTGTGTGCTAGGTTTGGGAATGAGTATTAGATTTACATGCTAAAATGACTCCAAATTCACCTCTTAAGAAAATGATGCAAAACATCCCATGTGAGTTGCAAAATGAATGAGGCAGCAACTCTTTGTACTGCTGAGATAAAAACACAACCCTGATCAAGTCCAGAAGTAGCAAAGATATCTTGAATTTTATCAAAACACCTGATACCCAGTTATAAAGGTAAATGAAACCCTCTTGCATTTTTCTAGTCAGGAGAATAAGGAAGAGAAGAGAGGTTATGAAAAAGGAGAGCTACATAGACGGTGAAGGGTATAGAGGAGAAACCTTGTGAGGAGTGGCTCAAGCCACTTGGTTTGCTTGGCCTGGAGAAGATGAGACTGAGGGGAAACCTCATGGTTGTGTACAGCTTAGCCTCGCAAGGGTAGGCAAGGGGGCAGGCGCTGATCTCTTCTCTGTGCTGACCAGTGACAGGACCTGAGGGAATGGCCTGAAGTTGAGTCAGGCGAGGTTTAGGGTGGATATTAGATATTATTCACCCAGAGGGTGGTGAGGCTCTGGAACAGGCTTCCCAGGGAAGTTCTCACAGCACCAGCCTGACAGAGTTCAATAAGCATTTGGACAATGCTGTGGGGCACAATGCTGTGAGACTCTTGGGGTGTCCTTTTCAGGGCCAGGAGTTGTACTCAATGAACCTTATGGCTCCTTTCCAACTCAGAATATTCTGTTATTCTATGAGTCCATGTTTGTTACACTTTCACATCTCTAGTTTTGCTCCTCTATAAGACTAACAATAGGAAAGTGGCAGGGAAGACAAATATTCAGGAGACACGAGATTTGAAAAGAAAATACTCCTATAGAAGGAAAGCAGAGCTGACTTTTATTTGATGTAGCTGCTGAGTTATTCAAGGACATGACCCTCTGGCTGCCCTGTCATCAGATACCTTTGAAAGATCCCCAATGTGAATGAGAGAGTGGGTCAAGAATGACCCAACTCAATTCCCATTTTATTGTTTTTCATTGTAATCTGATTATCTGGTGCTACCATGTGTCAAAGTGACATTGTTTGACAACTGCATCAAATTCACAGGAGCACAGGAGTGTGTTAGGAAAAATATGTGCTTTATTCAGCCCTTTCAACCTGCTTTGGGGATTGCATGCACTCTTTTTGGTTTCTTTTTCCCTTACAGTACAAATAGCTAATATCTTGAATAACTCTAATTAAATGTCACACTGTGGAAGGTATGACTTGTCAAGTAACAGGCTGACTGGTACAGCCATGGCCTGGAATTAGGAGTACAAGGGGCTATGATGACTGAAAAACATCTAGCATTAATTTTTTATGTTTTATAACTTGACTACCAGTGAATGCGGAATCTACCAGAAGAATGGCACTACGGATTGTTTATTGATTAAAGACAGTTTAAAATCAAGTGATTATGTCCTAGCAAGACCATTCAATTCTGGATATATTTTTATGACTGCACAATTGTTTATGAAATGTTTTTACACATCAGGAGTTCATTTAAAGTTTTGCGTAATTATCAGATCCCTATTTTCCTTCAATTCACTACAGAGAACTGACAGAACAGAGAGCTTAAGTTAAAGGTGCTATTTTAACAGAGCAGTTGGAAGCTGCTGCAGGCACAGGCCCAGAAATCCAATACAGAACATAAATTATTTACCTACAACTGCATAATCAGGGTCATGCTGGAAGAGGCACCCAACAAACAGCAAGGTGCTATGAGAGGTGCTGTCAACATTTCTGTTAATAGCCTGACTCTCAATTTTTGCCCCAGCATGTGTGTTGGCTATTGTGCTGCTGGAGATGATGTCTTTCAGATGAGACAGAAAATTAGCTTCTGACTACATGTGGTCACTAATGATCCCATGCCAGCCTCTGTAAGAGCAGGAGATAACCCAGGTGTCCTTCGGTTCAGATAATTGCATTTTGCTGATCTAAATTTCACCTGTGGTTTTAATCAGATATGAAATTCTTAACTTGATGTTCTGACCTGTTATGTAGATTCACTGTTTATGGATAAAGTACTGCCATTTCCGGGAAACATGAGTCTTTATATCTGGGATAAAAGTTCTTAACAGGAGAACAGTCCCATTGTTATTGCTATAAGGACGCATTCACTGACATTTTGAAGAACAGCATGGGAAGGTGATTGTGCTACCAGCACAAAATGAAGAGGAGAAAATTCCAGTAAATTTTAATTTATTTCTTTTCCAACAAGCTATTAAAATAAATATAGCATGAATTAAAAAAGAGGATGTGTGCAATTGAGGAGAAAAGAGCTTAACCATGCTCCTAAGCCTCCAGATTTTATTCTTACTTATATTTCTAATTTAAATCCTGGGAACTCTGGGCAGATAATGTGGTAGCACCATGGGGAAAAAAAAGTTAATAAAATAACAAAACAGATATTTATCTAGGTTCCAATGAAAGAATAAATCTTTCTTGATCCAGCCCTATAAGTGACCAGAAAAGCTGAATCATGAAAATTTTATGAAAAATTGTAGGATTGGTACAGTGGCATTTGCTAGAAATTCATGCTGAGAGATGAGTTTTCTCTCTCCCATCCCTGGAAATGTTCCAGGCCAGACTGGATGTGACTTGGTCTAGAGCAAGATGTCCCAGCCCATGGCATGGGGACTGGAAATAAGTGACCTTTAAGGTCCCTCCAACCCAATGCTTTCTGTGGTTCTTTGATTCTATGACTTGTGCTCCTATCTGCAGCTCCTTTACTGTCTCTCATACTGGTGTTTTTAGTTTGGAAAATCAGATAGTAATAAGTCTTCCAAAAAAAGTCCCCAAAACTTGTAAACTATGCCAGGTACATATAGAAATCTAGATGCCAAAGTACTGCCAAGGGATACCAAGAGACACCAGCAGTAAATTAGACTGAACAATATTTTGTAATGTGACAGTTCAGGAAACATGACTGAAAGCTGTGTACATTGAAGTGTCATGTCCTTGATCAGGTTCCTCTGGGTAGTACTTTGCATCTGAAATACTGTGTAGAGACTGTTCCTGTCAATAATCAGTGAGGGAATCAAACAACAACAAAAAAGCCTCAGTCAAGCTGGCAGCTGTTCATGGAAGGCGCTGAAAGGATTCATGATTAAGTGGCTGAAATGACTGACTAATGAGGAGCAATTAGAAGGCTAATTTACGACTAAACATTTAATTTTGATGATGGAGGTCAATGGGAGTTTAATCATTAACTGTGAAGGAAGATTTATCAGTCCTCAGTAGAAAGTTATTTACCATTATTTTTGTCGTCTCTTACCAGAAATTATTCTGACATTTATGAAGTATATGCAAAAAACCCCCAACGCCTTTCATATGAGGGCTGTAGTTTGAATATTTGCTCCCAAAACAAAAGAGACAAGAACTTTGTTCTACAAGCAAATCTTCCCAATGGTATTCCTAAAAAAATGTGATGCAAATCCAGGCGGTCAACCTGTGGATAAACTGTAGCAGTCAGGAAGAAGAAACAAGGTGAAACCTCCAGTGATTAGATGACCAAACAGGACTGACCTTCCTCCATGATTTATTTTATAAGACTTTATGGGATCAGTATCAAAGTTCCATGAAGACAACACAGTATTATTTCCATCTCTATGTTCTTTAAGTCAGCTGGAGTAATTTGAGAATAACCATCTTTTCTTTTATTAGTGCAAAAATGTCTCTTTCAGATTTCATAATTGATGGTAATTTCACCACGGTGATTTTTCTCAAATAATGCTTTTGTATTCCTACAAAAAAAAAAATCGTTTTTGCTTACTTCTACTAGAATAGGGATATCCTGCCTGACTTTAGATTTTTATCATACAGCTGCTCCATTAGAATCAGTAACCTTGGGTTACTCAAGTGAAGAGTAGAAAAAATACAGAGCATGATTCATATTTTGCTGTGTGGTTTTTTTTCACAAAAATGAGAAGAACAAAATGTTAGAGTTTTTAGTCTTCTATACTGATTCCCAATGACCATATCACATATATATGAGGATTAAGTGAATCCCACCCTTATTCAAACACCAAAATATTAGCTGATATGACTAAAGTCATGGCTTTTTCTTCTTGAAGAAAGAGTCTCTAAAGGAATTACCCAGGAAAATTTCCTGAGCAAACCTTAAATGGACTTGCTTTGGGCATGAATTTGAAATAGATGACCACTAGGAATTAGGCCACCTCATGTGGTTCCATGAAATAAATCACACTAACTGTAAACAAAAGTTCTGAAAACAGACTAAGCATGGTGATACATGAGTACTTTCATAATTTGTCAAAAAAAAAAATGCAGAGGACAATATTTGAATGTTTGTTTTATTCATTACTTCCTCTAGTTTCATCAAAGTAAAATATGAGAGGGAACTGCTAATCTGTTTTAAGCACATGTTGTCTATTTCTTCTGAGAGATAAAGTTCAGCCTTCTTTGTTTTCATGCAAAATTTCATGCTTCCTTTATCACCTATTGGATTTATTTTCTCATTTAAAAAATGCTTAAAATCCTTATTCTTCACATATTCCAAGCTGAGAACTATTTAGGGGACATTTTTAAACCACATCCTTGGTTTGGTAAACAACTAAGCCTATTATTAAGTTGATTTGTTGACAAAATTAGAAAAGGATAATTAGTCAGAAAGAGAGGAATAGGCTTCAAATTTCACCAAGAGCAAGAGGTGCATTTCAAAGAAATAAATCCAAGTCCCATATGAAACATTGTTTAACAACTGTACCTATAACAGACCCTGAACTGTCTCTAGTGGTTATTAGAGTTTGTCTATTTAAATGGACAATAAATAATACATTAATGAAAAGCAGGCATTTAGTTCTGGGAAAGAAAGCAAACAAATTAAATGAGTGTTTTCTATTTTACAAAAAAGGGAAATCACCGGGGCAACATTTTGATGTTATTATTTTTGCCTTCACAGTTACTTATTTCACCTTATTTCTAGCACATATTTTACCACTTAAATTTGGGTTTACACAATAGAAACTGTGTTCAAAGTCTCTTAAAGCAGTACATATAGCTTTCAGATGGAGATCAGTGCCCCATTGCATTAAATATTGTCCACAACAAAAAGATCACCATGATCTCCAAGATTAAAAGCTAGGAAATTTCCTTTCTGATATCCATAAGAATTTTCTCAGTGAATGTTTTTTGCATGAAAAGACTACAAAACTATTACAGAAAAAGTAGCTACAATCTTGTGAGTTTTATAACGTATGCATTTAGCAAATGAACCTCACATCTGTGGCTGTTTATTACTTTCATTATTATGGAGAAAAGTAGGTCTTTCCTTTGGCTAAGCACTTATGCTTATTTTATTTTTCAAGATGTGTGTAAGCTAATGGTATGCTAATCAGGGTAATGATTTCAAAAAGACACTTTAGTAATCCTTTTAATTAAAAAAAAAGGCTCATATTAATTAAGAGGAAGCACATTATTATTTATCATCAGAGTTAGAAGGCATACTTACTGCAGTCCCTCCTCTAATTCAAATTATTAAGAAATATCTGATATAATAAGCCCAACATCAAAGTTGTGATGATGAATGCTAGTCTCTTTTTAAAGTGAACCAAACAATTTTTCTTTTCAACTGAATGGAATATAAGAGTCATGAGGAAATGTAAATGTGTCTTGAAGTCTGATGTAAATCAATGATAATATCCAAAAGATAATACAGCTCTAAGAATGTACATCATGGGGGCTTTGGTTTTTTCTTGAGAAAAAAAATTATTATTTTTATTAAGAATCTTTTGAAGTCACTCTTTTGAATATATCAGAAACAGAACAGCTCAAAAGACCTTGAAGTCACAAATGAATTGATGAAATCAGTAGGAATCTTGCCATTACATTGGATGGCAGTAATTTACATTTCAAGGTGAACTGCTGTTTACTTCTACCCATGGACAACATAGCCAAAATTTTGGTTTTCTCTCATAGTCAAACTGGAAGCAGCTAGTTTCTCTAGGGAGATATATATATTTACCTATCTGTCTCCTTGGCCATTTAAAAGTCTGTTTTGGGCATGTCCTGTCTAACATTCACAACAGAGATGTTTGGTTTGTGTTTTCTGGGCATTAACACAGCAGCTGTTTATCCAGCTTTTGTACTTAGAGGCTGCAAACCACCTGGCATAATGTTGCAACTTCCAGATTGAACCCTGGTAAACCAAAAGCAGAGGCTTTCTCATATCCACCATCCTGTGACCTAGCAACTGGTAATTCACCTGACATGCTGTAGAAACAGCTTTCAGTTCACCTGAGGTATTTGTGTTTGTATCTGCTCTCAGCCAGGTAAATGCTTTAATCAATATCCTGATATTTGAATTGCTCATTCCTCCTAAATTAAAACATTGCCTGAGATTAGCAATAAATATTTACATCCATAAAGAGAGAAAATGTGGCAGCGTACCTAATTCTATATCCTTTTAATTAGAGCATATAGGAAAGGAGAAGTAGAGGTTAGTTCAGGTTCAATAAATACTTAATGTAACACTAAAAATATCCAGTTATTTCCTGTATCACTCTGTTTTTTCAGTCTTTCATGGAATATTTACTCCCAAAACAAAACAAATGAATAGTTAGAAGGTGGCCAGGAATTATTTTAAAATAATCCAGCTAATAGACATGTATTAAATATACAGCTTAGGTGACCTGGTGACTACCCATTCAAGAGATTTGGCTACCTTCCTGTCTTACAGATATGATCCGTAAGGTAGGACTGGTTCATGTTCCTATCTCCAAGGGAAACCTGATTCTTGTGAATCCAGAGATGACAAAAAACACAGAAGACATTTTTATCCCCCATTCTGAATTGGTTTTCAATTGGCTCATCCTCTCTTAATTTGATTCATACTTATTCATCTTGCCAGTGGCCTCCAGAAGGCAGAAGACATTAATTTCTGGAGGCTTGGCATTGGTTCAGTTCTTTGCTGAGTTTGGACATTCATTATACCAGTCAAACTGAAGACATTCCTGCATTCTGCCTTGGAGACCTTAGTCCAATATATAATAATGGAAAAGGTGCTTTGTGCATGTCTATGAGCAAAAATCTGTAGAATGAAAGCTTTCTGTAGTTTTGGGAATGAGAACCACAAGAGGACATGTCAATATTTTGAGTGTAACATAAATTAGTAATTCTATCTGTATCCTAAAAAAATTGGCATAAACTAAGATATGATGGTCAAAAATCATTCTAAGAATAATTACTGCAGATAGGATGAAATGACGAAGCAGTGTCTGCTATGTTTAGAACTTTTTCTACATGAAGGGAAATCTAAATGCTCTCTCTACATAGTTGATGAGACATGAAAATCTTTATGTTCTGGCTTCCCTAAAAGTATTTTCCAGTTTCCTTCCCATAAAAATCAAATAAATACTAACCTAACCTAGAGCTTAGAGTTCATATGATTATTGACTCCCTTATAATGCATTTCACTGAAATTCATTGCATTGAATTGTTATGATGCTCTACAGCTGGCTCTTAAGGAACACGGCAATAAAATTGCATGACTACATAAAATGCAGTCCTGTCATCCCAGACTGGTCAACAGACTTCTCTGCCAAGACTAAGATTTGCTCTTTTGATATACTTATGCATTGTCTTTTCTTATTGCAGTCAGACCCTTTACATTGAGTGGCTACAAAAAGGGTGGCAAAGTAAAATGAAATGCAATGAAATAAAATAAAAACCAAAAAAACCCATGAAAACCAAACCAAAACAACAAAAAAGCAGTAGTGCAAACAGGAAAGAAGCTCAGAGGAGAAAGACTTGTAACAAGGGGTACATTTATATTTTTGGCCATGAATGACCACCATTCAATCTACACATGGAGGGGACCTGCTGATACTGAGAATTTAGAATATTTAGTTTCAATAGCTAAACAGAAAACAGTTCTCAAACCACTACAAAAAATGTTAATGCACATGGCATTAAGACCCTTTAAGAATATCCTCAATAAAAGGATGAAGGATGAAATGAAGGTTTGGCCTTCAGTGCTGTGAGTGTTTTGCTTATTTAAGTGAACTCCTATGAATAAAACTATTTATGTGATCATAAGGGAAAAAAAAAAAAAGAGTGATTGGTAGAGTCAGAGCTTATAAATGAGCTCAGTGGACCACTTGTGGGGCTTGGCAAGGCTGACTGTAGCACAGTACTTCCCTGCTGAGTTCCTCTCAGGTTTCTACATTGCTTGATTTCACTGTAAGAAATGACCAGCACTTATAAACTGTCAAATTCCTAAATAACCTTATCTCTGTTTGAATTAAGAGTCTTGATATATTTATAGTTATATTTAATTTTCAGACTTTTATTAATTCTTCAATCAAAATCCATACCTTGTTTTGCTTTTGACAAAAGCCATTTGTTTGTTGGTATTGTTTGTTGTTGGGGGTTTGCTACTTTTTTTTTATTTTCCTAGAAGGGAATTTATTATTTATGAATTTGGTCAGTTCTGTTTTCTTCTCTATGATGAAAGAAACATGACAGCATCTTCTGAACAAAAACATTCAGTTTTGTTGCTGCTACTGCTGCAGTGTGGAACTATTGGTAGTCTTTGTACAGTTAGAAGTTATTCATGCAGGAGAATGGTAAGATTAAAATACAGTGGGAATATGTGAAAAGTAATGCTACTTTTGCAATTTTTTTATTGCTGAAATAATTTAAAAGCTTTTGGTTTTAAACATATAAGAGAAATCCTCAATTTTAATAGTTTCACAGTATCCATCAAAATCCATTTAGTAGGTGTTCATATTTAAGAGATATAAATATCCTATATTATAAGATGCTTGTTTCTTCCAGACTACTTTCAGTACTGCAAGAGTCATAATGAAATGTAATTTCATGAACCTCAAAATACTGAAGAGGTGGGAATAAAAAGATACATTTTAGGCTTATAATTTTTTCTGTCAGCTCAAAATCTTGTCCATACAGAACAAATTAATTGAAATCCATTGGGGACTATATAATCTACTTATGTCTTCTGGAGTAGACGTAAACTCTTCAGGTACTTTCACACATTTCAAAAGAGTTGTGTCAAATTTTCAACAAAGAACTAGTGTTTCAGTAGTTAAATTTTAAATGTCTGTGTAATGGCAGGCTCTGCAATCTATTCCTTCTCAGTAGGTAGTTGTCTGAAGAGAAGTTGTGCTGACCCTGACAGCACTATGAATTTTCTCCCAAATCTCATTGTATCTGGTGAAATATAATATGCCTAAAGTCATGGGTGGTCATTTGTCCTTGTTTCTACAATTATTTTTCAATATATTTTTCCCTTCAGTATGCTGGAGACCAGTGAAATGGGACTTGAATTCAGTATTTTAATTAAGCTCAAACAAAATCTATGCTACATTGAAATAATAGTAGTCTGACAAGCTAATTCAGCATGAAAAAGTAAAATTTTGTGTTAATATGTCTCTATAAATCCCTTTGTTTCAACTACATTCAAGTACAGAAACAGTAAGGAAAAAATGTTGGTCAGAATTGTCTGTGACATGCACAGTTACTTGATATGCTTTGTATTTATACTTTGCACTAGAACCTCCTCTGGGGTTGATTCCATTTTTTTCCCTGCACTAAAAGCTTTTCAGGGTCTACTGTTGCTATTGAGCATCAGTAATTCTCCTTAACTTATAAAAAAATCTGTATTAATAAATACAATCATAGTTAATATTACAGACAAAAGGACATAGTGGGTGGATAGTTTACAATTAATTTACTTTCACAGATTGACTAAAGTCTTGACTAAACAATTGACTAAACAATTAATATTAAAATATCAAGAGGGAAAGAAGAAGAAGAGGGGGGGAAGCAACACATTAAAGTCTCATAAAAAACCAAACATAACAATTACAATGCTAATTATCCATTTGATCACTGCAATTCTCAACAGGCTGATTTGCTTTGAGTGAAGTAGAAATAGATGAATTCTCAAATTGCATTTTATTTGCTTTGCTTCTCATAAGTGTTGTCATTTGATGATAGATAATGAAATGAATAAGTGTGTATATGTACAATATATACTTTTATCAATACAGAAAAACACCAGGTTCCCCAAATTGAAGCTGCACAACTCTTAATATTTCTTGTGCGACCAACTTATACTCAAGTAAGTGTGTCCAATCACCTTAGTTAGTTACGAAATATATGTTTACCTGTTATTAAATCTAATCATACCACATTCATCACTGTCTAAGTGTAAAGTAGCTAAGTTTGGTCCAGTCTGTGGTGGAAAAAGTTTATGGATGGTCATGGTGCATCTCATCTGGAAAGATTTCACAGGCACAGTGAAAGGACATGTGAGGATTTGAGAACTCTTTTTAACTTGAATATCTGAGTGCTCTTCTCATGTCCCACTGGGTGTTCACATTATGAGATCATAATTTCTTCCCTGTCTTTTGCCCCATACTGGTATGGCTTGCTTTATAGGTACATCTGCCCTGTAGATGATTTTGGGTGATCAGACTAGCCTGTTTGCAAAATCCCTGCTTCATTCATCCAGAACTTTAAAGACACATAGTGAATGAAAGCAAGAAGAATAGAAGGAGACATTGCTATCTAAAGAGCCCTTTCTGTTCCTACATGAAGCAAATTTTCCATGGATTACTGACAAAATTTTTAAATCAAGTTAAGTTTGTTATTTCAAGAAGAGCTTTACTTTTCCAGGCAACCATTCTGATATTCTGTGTCTGTGTTGATGGTGTACCCACAGCTGCATTTTCTTGTGCTTGAAATAGTTCTCTGAACAAAAGTTTTACTGCAAACAGGCTAGACTTGATGAAAAAAAGAAATATATCTTTTGGTAAACCAAGAAGATTGATATGTTTGGTCATTTTTTAATTAAATTCTCCAAAATCTGATCTTTATCTGTAAAAAACACTTCACTGGCCATGCAGCAAAAATAGTCAGTTTGCAGTACAAAACTTTCTAGGGCCTTGAAAAGAGAAAACACAGAGGCAGCCAACATTATCCAAACAATACACATTACTGAGTGCAGCATAGCAGAGGAAGTATGAAGCAAATTTTCTCTCATGTTGATAAAAAAGTGAAATCGTGCATAGGCCCTTTGTTCTTATGTGTTACACATGGAAACTAGCCAAATTCTAAGGGCTAAGGAAGCCAGAGCTGAGAGTGTAGCTCTTTTTTTCCTTCAGAAGAGGCTGACACTATGACAGGTGCTATAAAAGTTGTCTTTGTATTATCTGATGACTAATTGCTAAAGATTAAGATAATATGCTGTGGTGTTTGTGATGGGAGAGCTGATTCAGGATTATGAGTAGCAGAAGCTGACTTTCTGATTTCACTCCATACTAACTGTCCTGATCTCAGCTAGAAGAAAGTG
This sequence comes from Calcarius lapponicus, assembly GCA_039654755.1. Taxonomy (NCBI): domain Eukaryota; kingdom Metazoa; phylum Chordata; class Aves; order Passeriformes; family Fringillidae; genus Calcarius; species Calcarius lapponicus. The sequence continues at coordinate 61,000,776 of CM077462.1, read as the reverse complement.
AAAATAAATGATTGGCATTATGCACTCAGGGAAAAGATTTCAAGGCTTGCCATGCAAGGATGCCTCGCTGCTAAGTACCCTCAGCACTCTTTGCTCTGGAGTCTTGGGCATAGCCAAATATGAATGCTGCAGTTCTGTTTGGATAACCACAGCTCCAATAATGAGTCTTATACACACATGAGAAGCAAATAAACCAACATCCTGTGTCTCCAGTGTGAAAACAAACATCCTCATATCTTCCTACCTCTATTCAGCTGGAAAAGCCCTGATTTGACTTGCAATACACAAATCACAGAGATACCATCTAATATGGCATGAACCTAAGATACTGAATTGCAAACGAACAGGGTTTGCCAATGATTAAATTATCATTCAAGTGAACTTTGCAAAGTAAAGAAGCATGAACAGGTTCTCTTTGGAAAATTCCATTTGGATTGGCAAGTTAAATTGGCCTTTTTGAGTTTGTACAGGCTTTATTTTTTGTGAGTTGTGCTGTTGTGTTATCATTTGTATCTGTACAGTTTCATTTTATTTGATTTATTTTTTCCATGAAAAAATAGTAGTCCATGAAAAAATTGAAATAATTTCAGCAAATATTTCCGAACAATAAGGAACTGTCCCACAAAATAAGAACAGATTATTGTTCTGAAATCTAAATTGCAGGGCACAGCTAGTATAAGAAAAGACTGATTATGTCTATAAAATACACTATTAGTTTCTAAGATTGAAAATATTTTACATGATACTATTGACTCCCTAAGGTAAAAAAAAGTGCTGAAAATATATAATTTGCAATGATATGAAAAGATGTTATGTATGTATAAATGGAAAGCAATATATCTAATTGGCCATTTCTCCAGATCAATACAGAGTGTCAACATGCAACTTTAAATATTTTTCAAGAAATTAGGATGGGATCAAGAGTAAAATCAGTATGTTAGTGCTTAATACAGTTCTGCGGAAAACTTCAGTGTTCAAGAGAGTCATGCTTTTTCTAAACTCTCCCAACCTATTTTTGCATGTGGTTAACACTGGACAGCAGGTGCCCACCAAACCACTCTATCACTCTGTCTTCTGAGCCAGGGGAGAGAAAATTAGATGGAAAAAAACTTGCAGGTTAAGATGAGACAGTTTACTAATGCAAAAGGGAAAGGTTACCCACACACATAAGCAAAGACAAAAAAACCCCCAAAAACGTATTCCCTACTTCTCATCAGCAAGTGATGTCTGGCTACTTTCCAGGAAGTAGGGCTTTAGCATGTCTAGTGGTTGTTCTTGAGGACAAAGATTGTAAATAAAGAATGCCTCTCCTTCCTCCTCTTTTTCTTATCTTTTATACCTGAACTGATGCTCTATGGTATGTAACATCCCTTGGGTCAGTTTGGGTCAGCTGGCTTGGTTGTGTCCCCTCCCAGGATGCTGCCCACATCCAGCCTACAAATGTTGGAAGGGAATGTTGAGAGACAGCCCTGATGCTGTTCCAGCTCTGGTCAGCAGTAGCCAAAACTCTGATATGTTATCAACACCTTTCCAGCTACCAGTGCAGAGCACAGCACTGTGAGGGCTGCTATGGGGAAAATTAACTCCACCTCAGCTATTCCAAATATGTTAGGATAAAGTCTTAGGCTTTAAGAATGATCATGGTTTCCATCTTTAAAATCACCACAAATTTAAACATGAAGAGATAAAATGATCAATTAAAAAGATTTAATCTCAAAAATTGGTTAATATATTTTTAACAGCTGCATAGAATAGAACAGCACATATTTCAGGTAAAGATAATTGAAGCAACTTTTTTAGATTTTGACAACCATTAATTCAAAAACAGCACTTGGAACAAGCTTGAAAGGTGAGACTTTAAACAAGTCTCTTTAATGGGTGAAGAAATGAAAAGAAACTGAAGAAGACTAAGCAAGAATCCATTTGTCAGTGAAGTCTAATTATATCTTTTAAAAGTTGCTTATTTCTTGGAGTCATTCCTTGTTATACTTGAACAGAGCTGCATTCACACCTCCTCTGTATGTTCAAAAACTCAAAACTGAATAGGAACTAGCCTAAACTTCCATAGTAAATCGAGATTTCTAACACTGGTAGGTTAAGAATTGCTCAAATGTCCAAAATATTTCTCAATAACTTTTCAGGGGTCCTTTCCAAATTATAATTTAAAAAAAATAGATTTTTTTTCTGAAACACCTGGCTGAGGAACTGACTATTGTCCATCTTTTGAAATAATTTGTATTATAATAATAGCTGGTCCAGCAACCTGGCATTACATAGCTACCCATTCAAATCATCCTTCATTTGTTTCAAGAATTCCCCTTCCTCAACTTTCTTGTGTAACATTGAGCCAAACATTTTACCTGAGATTTACACGTAGACCTATGCACTGAAGTTGTATTCTAAAAAGACACTTGTCTCCCAGGCTGTCTAAATTCTCTTTGTTATTAATGAAAGAAATGAGGTGCCTGAGGACAGGATCTATAGAAGCTAACTTGCTGCTTTGGGGAGGTCTACTTTTTGCCTTATAGCAAATACATAATACAAATACGGCATTTTGGGCTCTCTCCCTTCGGCATTCTTCTTTCAACTAGATGTGCCTCCCATCAGCATCTGAGTGCTTAACTCCCTCCCTCCAAAATCTAGATCAGTGAGCTCTGCCAATAACTACGTCTTGTCCCTTTACTCTTAGATAACGTACACAAATGATGCAACATGTAGCCTAAATATTGTGTTTGATGATCACTCATTTTGAAAAATAATTTATAATACCATATGCTGTGCATAAATCTGTAATTTCACATTTATTGTCAAATGGGACTTCTTTTGGTGCAAAATTTTATGCAGCTTTAGAGGAAACTCTCTTCTGAAACTTGATCCTTTCATTCCGGGAGGCAGAAATACTGTAGGGTTGAATGGGGTTGGAATGCCCATTCCTAACACCATTGTAAACCTGCAGTATTATCCTGGACAAAGATAATAAGTAAGAGAATGCATTTGAATTTTAGTGGTAAGATGTGTCTAAATCTGATACATCCATTCCAAAATATAGGTTTAGTTAATCCTTTCTCTTAGAAACAGATATGGATAAGCTATAACATTTACTGTGAGGTGCTGGAGTGCATGCAGAACTCATAGTCCCATTTGTAATTCTGTGGTTTAACCACTGGACAGAAAGACACATATCCTGAGGTGTGTGCTTGAGAAAGAGAAAAAGAGTACCAGATGATGACTCAAACCTCGATTCTGTACTCATTCAATAAAGCTTAGTATGTTCACTTTGATTCTTCTTCCTCGAGGTTTTCTCTTCGGCAAACAATTAAATCATATGCCTTTACATTTAGATTGCTTTTCTCACAGGATAATCTTGCCCTGAGTGAAAATTTATTGAGCACCAATGTCATTGCCTGCCCAGTTACTCATAAATTCAATAGTCCATGCCTGTCAATGTCTTCCTAAACTGCTTTTTACAATGGAAAAATGCACACTCTTGCTGAGTCCCCCCAACTAGTATCTCTCTGTGGTGTATTTTGTTGTCAGTGCTGGATTAAAGATTTGACTCAATAAATTGAGAGGTCTTTCACAACTTTAATGATTCTGTGATTTCCCTCTACCCCTCCTCTTTTCCCAGGTGCATCTTCGCTCCTGGTTTTTCTACCTCCTGCCCTCAAGTGGTATGGGGCTGGGCAATGGGGGCTGTGGTCAGTTCATCACATGTCATCTCTGATGATCCTTCTTCCTCAGGGCTCTTCACAATCTATCCCTCCAGCATGGGGTCTGTCCCATGGCAGACAGTCCTCAAAGAAACTCCCCACTTTTATGGGTTTGTATAAATATCATCTCATTTGCTTCATCTGTCAAATCTCCCAGATAATTCTTTCCATCAAGCTAGGTAACTTCTTTTAAAGATAACTGCTCTTATTAAAAAACTCATTATCAGGTTATATGAAGCTAGGCATACACACTTTTAAACATTGTCCTTGATTGAAAACTACATGAATTACATTCACAAGAGAAAATGGGTGCTTATATGATACTTACGACCTTTTGTGGAAAGTTAATGTGAGATCCTTTTAGCTTAAATCATTAATCTTATTTTCAATGACTGACATCTCTATGCACTCCTATGCATATTCAGAGTCATCCTGACAGACAAGTGTTTCCCTAGCAATCCAAATATATAACTATGCACTATAGCTGTGGCACAGAGGTTAATCGGAGGGTGCTTATATGACACATTCATTTTTAATGCGTCATAATCACCATCATCTAGAAATATTATCTTTCTTGTCATGGTATTTCTACTATTTAATCAAGCTTTTATTCAAATAGAGGAAATATGCAGATGTACAGTATGCGTAAGCATGATGACTACAGATTAGTTTCTGTCTCATATATTTCATTCTTTGTGTACATCCAGTATATATACTGTATATACTAATCTTATCAAGAACTTTAAAGGAAACATTAGTTTGAAATTTTTAGCAAATAGGGACAAGATTTTAAGCTGACCAAGAAATGGCATCCTTTGCCAGCTTTATTTCTGTGAATGTCACATCCTGTTCTGTAAATCTCAGCTTCAGAGCTGGATATCTCAGGGCAGTCCTAGTCATAAAAGGCATTGACAATTAAATATTCCTGTGATTTGAGGTGAGGGCATTCAATGGATGAGTATAAATCTCCAGCTTAACCCACAGGATTTATTCTCATACATAACAGACAAATGTGGTTATTGAGACAATCCTTATTGTTGCATTGCAAGAGAAAATGTGAGTAGGGAAAACAGTGCCCTTAAATTTGCCTAGAAAGTAGAAAAGCTGACAAAATGTCTTCCCCTCCTTTCCATAAGATGTGTTGTTTTCTTTCCCCAGTTGCTGATCAGATGGGGCATGGGCCAAAGTATTTCTGGTCTGTAAAATGCTGTAATTAACTATGATTTTTAACATTGTCATGGCTCACTGATTGAAGAATCTAGTATTTTCAACATTTTATGTTTAAACCCTTTTTTTTGAGTGCATTGAATTGGAATCTGGAAAAGAGAAAAAGAGGTGAGTAATTTATTAAGGCAATCATGCTTCATTAGATTTTAATCATTATTATTGAAGACGAGATCAATAAATCTGTTCTTTTACCTGGGATTTTGTTCTTTCCCTTAGGGTGCCTGTCCTTCATTCAAAAACTATTGTGTCATGTGCTCTATGAGTTAAAATGGAGACATAATAAGAAATCACTTTATTGCAATCTACCTATGAAATAATGCTGAAAGGGATCAATAGAACAATGAATAAAAAGTAAAGATCCATAAGTATGATTGACGTCAGCTCACTCCTGTATTTTCTTCTGCTATATAACCTAGGTGAGGAGAAGTGGTTAAGTGTGAAGGTGAATATTATACCAAATCTTTCTACTTCCTTTTTTCACTCTTCTGTCCCCACTAAACTTTTATAGATTTAAAATTAAAGTCAGACTTCAAGCCATTTTCAAGCTTTATTGATTATAGAAAGGAGATTTTAGGGTGAGAAGCCTGACTAATTAGACTTAGGGAGTCTTTTTCCAGTATCCTGTTTCATCTCCATCTTGCAAGACTAATGCAAGATTAAGCCCCATTTAGTTGTTACATATAAATAAAAAATTGAGTGCTGATGGCAGGATGTGTTTATTCCTGTAACCATTAATACACAGATCAATGACCATTTCTCTTCCTATACCCCAGGTTTTCCTTTTGAAATAGGTGGAGATAGTGGCTGTGCTTTGTTACTAGGTGCTGTGTGTTCGGTTCATTCAGTTCTTCCAAACTTTCTCTGTTTATTATCTATCTTTCTGGGCAACGCTCATCGGTGAGTTGTTTTCTTTCCCTGTGGGAAAGCTTTAAGTTGCTATCATAATGCAAGATATCAATAATTTTTATCTTTTGGGAATTTTAATGCTTCCGGGGCAATAAATTTACAATAGTATGGAACTTGTTGAAGAGCACAGTCATCTTCCTTTGACCTATTTTGCACAAGTCTTCTTTCTTTCTTTTCCTGCACTATTTTGTTATAGAATTATAAGCCATGTTTTTTACCTACTATTGCAGAAATTAGAAAATTCCCACCAGCCAATTATAAGGTTGAAAGCTTGCAGACGTAAATATAAAACATTTTAGGGTGCTTATTTGGAATCTCAACTTTCCTTCCAAGTGATGATTCTTTTAATTTTTTCCTCCCGTTAAGGGTGGAACCCTATCATTGCTCTTGTGTGCTGAGGTTTCAACCAAATTACTGAATGTCCTGTTAAGAGCCACTGAGAGGCAGCTGGGGTGCAGAACAGCAGTAAGATGGATAGGCTTGTTGATGCATTGCTGTCATAGCTCTTCAATAATTACCCATATGTTGGGAAAGGTTTAGAATGTGCCTGTCATTCCCATGCTAATTACAGGCTGTTGCAAAGCTCATTTTTCATTACTGGGATCATGCCATATTTATGGGGTTTGATGAGTTGTTTGTTCTGGTTGATGCACTGCAGTTTTGTTGGAAGTTTCACATTTGAATTGCAAATAGATTAGTGGGTCATATTCTTTTAAACTTAAAATTCATTTCAGGTAACTCAGCAGACAAAATCTTGACTCAAATAAAGAGAGATCAATAGGCAGAAGTATAACACGTTGTTTGAAAATATTGGTCTTTGATTGAAAGAAACAATTTTTTCAGACTTTTACTGCATTACAATTTTAGTTGAATTAAATTTTTTTTTTTCTTTTCCCATCCTCACCCCTCCTCTTTCACAAAGATGTGAGACACCAGAATCAGAGTTCAGGTTTTACATTGGCAGTTCATTTCCTAATTGTCATTCTTTGAAGGTAAATAACGGGTGTAAGGTGATGTCACCTGCAGCTTTTTTGAGAGTTCTGCAAGCTTTAGAGATCCAAATATACAATATTTCTCTTGTTACCTGCGTGTCAGTGTCTGTGCTGGTGCATGTTGCAGTAGGCTTTGCATGGGGGAGTCCATTGGTTATAACAAAAGAGCTCCAGATTGAAGCTGGTGTCCTGCAGTGACATCCACACACAAAGAGGAAAGAACTTTCTCCTGAGGGCCTAACCCAGGCACCTTCCTATGAGGAGGGAGCTGTATGCCCCAGTGCCTCCTCACCTGAATTGCCATATGCCTGCGCTGGATTGGAGAAATATGAAGTCCAGACTCTTGTGTTAAATTTCCCTGGATTTTAAGTCACTGGAATGTCTCAACCCTTATGATGTTAAGAGTTTGCTTCCCTTGGCTTGTCTAAATATATAAAACTTAAATGAATAGGAAAATGAAAATAAAATAAAATAAATTTTCCAGGTTTAGAATTGTCTTTAAAATAAAAGTTTTAAGATCTGAAACTTAGGATCTTCTTATTCAGTGTCTGGCTAGAACAATACTTGAAAATAACTTGGTAGAAGGTGCTGTTTTTAGGGAGCTTCTAGCAGTGACTAAAGAAAAATGCTAGAAGTTTTATCCGTGATTAAGGTCTTACAATATTGTCAGCCTGAGGATGACAGATTTCAAAGATGAGAATTTGTATAAACATCTTTTTACTGTTAATTCAAAACCTGAACCTGATACATAAGCCTTTCTGTTACCTACAGTGGTGTGGAATCACCTACTACAGGGATGTGAGGGATGTGTTTTTGTTTACTCCTTTATCTGGTAGAGATTATATTCAAGTGTTTGGTATTTTTATGTATCCTTTACACAGCTGAGCAACAGAATGGGATGTAAGGATAATGAGAAACCAGGCTTTCTAAGATAAAAAATAGAGGAAATGGTTGTGAAGTATTATTACCCTTTTACTTTTCATGTTATTTCATTGAGACTGATAAGGAGAAAAGCAAGAGGAGCAGCACAAGAAATATGAAGTCAGAGCACAGTGCAATGTAGTAACTGAAGAGCTGATAAATATTAACTGTCTTCCAAGGATTGTTCCTAGAACAATCCATAGAGTGCTGAATATATGGATTATAATACTCCTCCCCCCACCCTGTAAACTACCTACACCTAGAAATAAACTGGTTTTGTTTGTTTCTTTGTTTAATCTCACTGAGACACACTCCCTACCTCATTGTTTCAACACTGGTTAGTAAATATATTTAGTAGCATGACAGATCTTTAGGTTGCCTGACATGATTCTCTTCACTATTAATAATCATTAGTGACTTAATATTATTAGAAAAAAAAATAGACTGACTCTTTACAGAAATATAAGCAGAGAAGAATGAATCATAAATTTTCTCTTTTTCCATTTCTCCCTGCTTCTTCTATTAAGAGCTTTAAGTGTGAGTATTTTCATTGTGGCAAGATAAAGGAAATGGGCTGCACCCAAGAAATGTTTTTAAAAAAATCTCTAAATGGAAAACCAAATTAAAACAATTTTCAGAGACACCTTGTAAATCATTATGGCTAATTCCCTGGAAATTTACCCAAATGTTGTGTCTAAGCACTTGGGGCACTGACTAACCTGGACTAAAATAGCAGCAGATGGAACAAGGAAAGTATAGGTTGTAATATATCATGAACTGTCTGGAGGTCTCATTTGAATGAGGGAGGGATAAGGCCTGAGTGGAGGTGTTGTCCCATCTGAGTGTGTCTAGCCAGACAACAAACCCCAGAAAATCTCACAGTTATGAATATATTATTAGATGTTTGAAGATAAAATTAAATGGAAGAGGATAAGAAGACTTGTGAAGTGAAACTGGGAACTAGTGCCCTGGTTCTGGCCAGGACAGGGTTAACTTTTGCAGTAGCTGGGAGGGGGCATGGCTAGCATGATGTGGTTGTTCTATACCACCTCTAATGGGGCAAGGAGTCACTTCCAAGGAGAAGGGATTCCTTCTGTTCAAGTGAGTGTGACATTGTTCTATGCATTTGGAGCACACAGAGACAAACAGGAGAGGTGTCTGCCCAGAATCAGCAGTTCCTAAGTCTGTCATTCAAAGAATATTCACTATGCACTAGATTTTATCCCTTTTGTCTCTACTCCTCTAACAGTTGCTAAATTCAAAAATTTTACTGTGGCAAAATGGTATGCATCATACCCTGCATCGCAAGGTCAAGGCAAATTGCATGGCCTTTTGCAAGTAAATAAAAAAACCCAGGCTACTTACTAGGCTACACTGCATTTGACTCCATCAGCCTAAAATTGCAAAATAATCTGGTGGGAGTGTAAACCAGACCAGACCCATAGCTCTTTCCTTCACTGACATAGCTGTGACAACCAATTAAGTCTCTCATCAAACGTCACATAGAAAGACACATTGGGCATCAGGGAACAGCAGGGTCTGCAACTACAGGAGAGCCTCAGCCAAGTCCAGCCTCACTACAGAGCAGCTCCAGATCTGGGATGAAAAAAACCCAGCAGCCATGAAAGGAGAGAATGGATGCCTCTCCTGGGAACATGACTCCTCAGTGCTGTCAGCTTCATGACCTGCAACATATAATGTATTTATTTTTAATTACTTGTAGCTGAAGCTGCTTCAAGGAGTATGGTACAAGGTTAACACAGAAAGTCTCATTTTTCAAAATAGCTTGTGTATTGTATTAAAGCCATCATGATAGTCTCAATCTTAACATTTCTATAATGTGTCAAGAATTAATGCTAAATACAGAAACAACTCATGTTCCAAGAGTATCCATTATTCTTTTTTCCTGAAGGTAATATTTTCCTTGGGCAGGCCACAGATAATTTTGAACATTCATGGAATTACCTTTTTTCTTTTTTAAAGTTCCTCGGATAATTACAGTAATGAGGCAATAAAAAAAGCGAAATATTAGCACGTACAGTATTTATATTATAAATATAAAATATTTTTAAATTTTGGTCAACAAAAATCTTTCAGCCTTCTTTCTGTAGTACCATATGTTTCAATTTTACAGAGTAGAAGGTACTTAAGTGTATCCTTTAATGTAGTCCAGCTGGATATATGATATGTTAACTACTATCAGATCAAGTATAAAGCTATCAAAGCAATTGTGAGACTGACATAGAACTGCTGTCTTCCCATTTCCTGACACAAGGCTACTTCACAGATAGTTCAGTTGAGGTCACAAAGTTTTTGCTGCTTTAATGATCCAAGTTGTTAAGTCAGGGAGGAAAACACAGAATGGCAAGGGCAAGCACCAATCTCAGAGATTCGTAAATGCAAGGTGTTCAGTTTGTATTTTAGTTCAGCCAGGCACCTGAGCTAAACTATTATTAACTCAGAGATTTGATATTAGAGCAACTGAACCAAAAAAAGAGCACTAGAAGCAATATTGCAATCACAGCATTAGATTAATTGAAGAATATTAAGGTTTTATTAATTCCGAGCCTTAACCAAATAATGCCAGTTCTCTGCGCATCAACCCTTTGACCATCTGCTCTTTTCCACGAGAAGCACTGAGTGCAGTAGGTCTGGTACAGAGAATGAAAGCTGTTGTCAGAAAGCTGCCATCTCTTTGTACACATATTTACATCTTTCTATTTTGCTTACAGAAAAATGGTGTGATGTCAGAATAACAGACTATCAGTTGGGCCCAAGCCAACAGAAATAAATAAACACATGGATTCCAGTAGCAATAATTTTTAAAAACACTGTCCTTTTGATCTGTAGCAGATAGAAAATTATAGACAATACTTTTAATGAATTTCATTAGCTTAAGTAAATATCCTAAAACAAAGTCCTCTCATGACACCAAATTCCCACAGATTTTCTGAAAGAAATGCAGGTGCTCAGCAGGTGTCCAGTTAAGTGTGTTTATTCTTGACTAAAGCTAACATAGCTAGAACCTCATTCAGACTCTGAAAGAGAAGATGGTGCTAACTCTGTGAAGAGTAATTTCCAGAAGAGAAACATGTTACATTGCCTGCTGAAGTGGCTTAGCTCTTCTTCTAAGGTTAATGTAAACTGCACACTGCTTGTTCAGGAGTCAGAATTTCCCAACATACCATATTCTGTGTTGCATCGTTAGAAAGGAACAAAAAGACCAACCAAAATCTGATTTAGCACGTTATGACTTTCAAAAAGGGAAATTTCTGAAATTCTGTGTCTGAACTGAAGGTGTTTGCCAAAAGGCTTAAGACAGGCAGGAAAGCCAGCAGCCTTTTCACAAACAACAAAGATAAATATATTTAGAATCCTGAAAGACATCAAAACTGCAGCTGTGGGAAAACCAGATTTTTAAGACTGTCACAGCACTGACTGCCTTGTGCACACCAAATATTGGTGGTAGAGTCAAAAGTGCTCAGCCTCTGTCATTTTAATAAATCAAGATCAAAGGGATATATTGATATAGTAACAACATACAATTAAGTGACAATCAGTGGACTATACACCCAGAATCAGTATCAGCAATACAACAAATGAATCATTTTACCAGACACTTAAAAAGTGTTAATAAGCATGTACAAATTCCAAAATATCATTCTGTAACTAATCCCCATAATTTTAAATCACACAATCACAGTTATTTGCAAGCTACCCCAACAAATGCTCAAGTTGCAAGCACAGGTTGGAATACCATCTCCTACCTTCTCACCCCTTGTATAGGTGCCATGTTCTCCATCTTCACATGCACATGTGCTGCTCCAGCAATCTGCTGAGATACCTTATAATAAGTCCCCTCAGGTCCCACTTACTGACCACACTTTGTCAACCCATCAGCAAGGATACTGGTTCTTGCATCTGCTAGGGAGATACTCCAACAGTCCTTGTGTGGAGGTTGCAATACCAATTAAACTTCTGGAAGTGTCAGTCTTGATTGCCACTCTGTTCATACTCCAGTGTATCTTTCCACAGTCACTCATTTTCAGACTCCTTTTAGATGTCAAGGAGACTCATTTCTTGTTCAGAAAGACTTTTGGTAATCTGGGTTAATATGGTTAGTGGTTGATTTATGAGATTTTTTTTCTTTTTAATTTCCTCTCAGTGTTATCAGTTTTGGAGAAAAGACCTTGTCTGGCACTTTCAGATATTGCATGCATATATGCTGTGTGCACTCACGGTGTTAACTTATCATCTGCTGTTCAAGCGTTCTGTCAAGAGAAGTCTTTTCAGACTACTCTGCAGACAGGAAATAAAGAGACATGTTTGCACTGGACATTTTTGAGTGTGTTCTGCTAACTTTTCCCAACCTGAAATCTAGAGCAGATTATCTGTAATGTGGAAGAAGAGATACCCCACTAAAATGTATCCTAGATTAGAGGATTCAAATGGGATTTTGCATGATTCCAAGATCAAGTCCTGCTTTGATCAGGCAGTGTAGAAACTACATCTTGGGGCCCTGACTCACAGTATCATCCATTCTTGGCCTTCCCTGTCCTCCACTTTGTTCTTGTAGAAAAGATTTTTTACCTTGCAAATGCAAATAAAGCCTTCTTGAATTTCAAACCTGAATGCATTTAGAGAATCAGAAGTCTTGGATTTGGGTGGGTCCAACAAAGTGGCCACCATTGCTCTTCGTGACCTGCTCTCAGTAAATCAGCATTTCTGATCTTTATGCTTACCTGTGACAGTACAGTGTGGAACAACTTTTGATTTTTCAGCCCCATTTGACAATCATGAAACAGCATCGTCTCCACAGATGCACTATTTTTTAGACTAAAGCTTTTCAGACTAATTATTACAACAGTTTTATAGCTCTTCAGTAACAAACATCTTCAATTTCTTACTTAATGTTTCATGTCTTCATATAGTTTTTTTAAAAATAATTTATAAATTATTAAATGCTGTCTTTTTCTCCCCTCTGTTTTTGTTTTTTTTTTTTTTTCCAGCATGCCATAACTTTAAAATGAAAGTACATCTGTTTTCTAGTCATGATAGTCAGAAAGTTGAGCTTTATACTTTAAAGGCTAAACCCTGCTTCAGATTATCTGTCTAAAACATAAACATTTTCTTTTAGTTTTCTAACTGGTCATCACCTCAGTAAAAATTCATTCATATTTCATTTCTCTCACAAAAGCTCCTGTTCTAAAGTCTCTGAGCACATAGAAAAGACTTCAGTATTTTATCAGGTGATGTCAGCTAAAACATTTTTTCCTCATATAACAGATTTATGGCCTATAAAAGCCAGAAGTACCATTAAGGTGATCTAGTTTTGAATTCCGTAGTGAAAAAGAATGTAGTACTTCATCCATTACTCCTTTCATGAAGTTTAACAATTTGATCAGATTATAGCTCAGAAAAACCATATTTAGGACCTGTTCTTTTTGGTTCTTCCATTTTTATTTAACTTTTCCCTATTGAACAGCTGTAGATTTTAGCTGTTCCATGAGTAAGGGGGTTTTAGGATATTATTTAGAGTACCTTGAATATTCTGGGGACTTTCAGCTCTGTTATGGGGAATTTCACATCCCTAGTTTAGAGAGTTTGAAAATGTTCTCTCCAGAACAGAGAGTATCTGTTCCAGGAACAGGCACTTGAATAAAAAATTGCATTTACTGACTGTTTTGCTAGATTTAGCATTTTGCCTTCTGGAACTTCAAATTGGTATCTGAAAATCAGCAGTTACAGTTTTTTCCTTCTTATTAGAGGAGTTTGATGTAACCCCATTAGAAATTATGCAGCAGGGAAATAGATGCCCTAAAATCATCCACCCTTGCAACCTGGTACTGTGTGCAGAAAATTGATATCCTGTTTAAAGAAATGTTGGCAACACTTATAAAAAAATGGGTCAATTTACTTCCAAGATGTAGGACTTGTTTTGAAATTTGAAGTCCACCTTCACCTCTATTAAATATTTGCACAAAACACAATTTGATGTGAGTTTTCTGGTTTTTTATTTAGAGTCATCTCAACCCTTTGAGTTGTGGTGATTTTTACTCTAAATATTGCCATTTGAGAGAGGGGGACAGGATGTCTGTGTCACATATAGTGTTATTTATAGCTCTGGTTTGGTTAGCAGAATTTTTGGGTATGAATTGACCACACATTGCCCTTCAACTATTTTTACTCTGCTCTAAATATAATTGATACATGTATTGTATTTTAAATAAAATTATAACTCTGTACCTATTCTATTACAAGGTATTTCATTGATTGATTGTTGTAATTTTATTTTGTATACGAGATGAAAAGAAGATGAAACTTTTTTTTTATTATTATTCCTTTGGTATGTTGTTAATATTGCTCTATGAAAGACAAGAATCTCTTAAGGCATTCTGAGATTGTATGACTCATGAAAGATGCCAAAACATAGAGGTCTTTCCTTCTGATAAAAAAATGTTAAGAATTACTGGATAAGCTGCTAGAACCTTCTCTAACAAAGCTCCAAGCAGAGAGCATAGAGAAAAAGGAAGGTGTTACAATCCCAAAGTCATGGGTGCAAATCAGCCAGCATACAGATGTTATTCACCAGCAGGTTAGCTATTTCATGGAGGTATGTATAGCCAGATATGCTTCCCTTAGGACATAAGTGTGGTAATGTAATTGGAACTTGTTAATGACTTTTCATAGCTGAGATTTCTGATTTGTTTTGAAGTAATTAATGGATCTAATATTTGGCTTCCATTCCAGACACCATCAAAACAACATGGAAATTCTCTTTATATAAATATTTGATGTGAATTGTCAGTTATCTAAGAGGTTTACATTTTGCTTTTTCTACTTCCTTCCCCTTTTGAAGTTAGCAATCATGCTTATCCTTTTCCAGTTTTCCAGTAGTTATCCCATTTTTTCTAAATTCTCAGAAGTGCTGAGATATTATCAGCTAAGATTGTTAAATATAGAGGGAGTAATTGTTCTGAAATCACATTTAAGCATACCAAAACCTGGCTCTTTCATATTCTCCTTCTTTTTCAAATGTCCACCCATCGTATACACCTGAAAGGTGGGATAAACTGTTCTACATCAAGCCATTATCTGTGACAAAGCTGTGTTCCTTTTCTTTCGTGTACAGGGTATGCAGCCTTTATTTAAGCCCAGATGTTCTGACTAAAATTGGTCACAACTGCATGTACATTTCTGGCAGTGTTTAAGGAAGTTGCACCCCGAGATGTGTCTCCAAAAGCAGTCAAATTCTGTTTGAATGTGTAAATCAGGAATCATAGCAGATGGCCAAATAAAAGGTAGTGAACAACAGGTAGTGGCTGATGAATGACAATCATTTCCATGCACATTCTCTGTGATTATAGATCTGTTTTGTGCTTGAGTTTTATTTTTATCACACCTCGGAAGTAACATAAAATATATTGAAAACTAAATAAAACTTTTTTAGCAACACAAAGGGAGATGAATTATTTTAATACCTTACATATTTTCCTTTTGGAAATTAGTGTTATTTGGCAGGTGCAATTTCTCTTGGCTTGAACATCATCATGTTAATGAAACTGAGACCTGTGTAAACTGTTCTAATACTGCCTCTTTTTGCCCTGCCGCTAGGTTTAAAGTGCTGTTTCTTCAGCTAATCTCTATGTATGGTATTGCCATCAATATGGGGTAATTGGAAAGCATCTGGCTGGAGAAATTCCCAGGAAGCCAAGAAGATGATGAACATTGCAGTAAGGAAGTGCATAACTGGATTAAAAAAAAATCTCTAATAATAGCTGTATATTTGTAATATAACAGTAACAATAACTTCCCTTTCCTGCATCCCATTAGAGATGTGGTTTTGAGAAACAAGTAATGGAAGGAGATAGCGGCTGGAGTAAAAATAATGAGACAAAAGCTCAGGAGATGGATTTAAACTGAAAGACAATAGCAGCAGATACAATATTAGAGATAAATTCTTTACTGTGAGGGTGGTGAGGCACTAAAACCTGTTGTCCAGAGTTGCTCCATGCCTGGACTTGTTCAAAGCATATCTGGATGGGGCTTTGAGCAACCTGCCTAGTGGAAGGTGTCCCCACCCATAGCAGAGGCATTGGAACTAAATAATCTTTAAGGTTCTTCCAACCCCAACCATTATTTGTTTATATGAAGATAGGAGGTTAAACACTTATAATTCCACAAGATGACTTCAGGATCCACCCCAGGGCTGTTCTTTGCACCCACTTATTGAGGCCCCACGCACATGGAGCTTACCACTGTGCTGTGATCTCTGGGCTTTTTATGATCTCTGAGCTCTGATCTTCTCTCTCCCAAAGCAGAGAGCTCAGGCGTGTCCCTGAGAGTGCCTCCAAGTCCCTCAGACGCCTACGTTATCTCGAAACAGAAATTCTATTTCTAAGACCAGACAGAGGATAGACAGCAGTGGGCATAATACATGGGATTTTCCACATTGGTATTTTCCAGATATCCATCTGCAAGGTCACTTGAGCGAATCTACCACCCTTCTTGCCACTTTTTTTTGCTTTTAACCTTTTCCTTCCAACACCCACATTGTATTTTAACAAGGCACTCTGCAAGGGCAATAGCTGTTCAGAAGACCAAAGCTTCTCTCTTGCAGCCAGCAGTAGCCACTCAGCTGCTGCAAACCATCCAAATTCCACTAACTTTAAGGAAAATTGTATTAATTTGCACTAGCTGAATGGTTTTTCAGTTTTTGTAACATAATAGATGTTACAAAGCAGCTCCTTCTGCTTCTTATTTTTCTTCAAATGACTGTAGTTTAAAGTGTCTCTGTAACCAGTAGGTGACAGCATAGTGTCACAAGAAAAATGGAAATTATTAAAGCTAACACGGTGAAAACACAGGAGCTATTTGGATAGTGTTTTGGGGTGGGTTTTTTTGGTGTGTTTTGGTTTTTTTTGGTAATGTTTTGTTTTGGTTTGAAGTTTAATTATGTAGTCAGACCTCACTACCATTGCTTTTTCATGGTTTTTCTCTTTGTTAGGCAATTATTTTTATTTAATTTATCAATATTTTTTTTTTTTAATTCTTAAGAATAGTTAACCCATGGGCTTTTGATGGCTAAATATCTCAGGCAGTATTTTTCTGACAAGAAAGAAAGAGCTGGTGGTATTTTTCCATAAAGAGAAACCACATGATACTGGAAGATATGTCATTATATCTTTAATATATATTACAAAGGATTCTATATTGTATAAAATTCTTGCTTAATGTGTAAGGACATAATCTCAAGTATTCTCAATAAGAATAAAAAGTCAGCTTTTGGAGAGTTTCTTGGTGGCTTATTTGTTTCCCAAAGCAGATGTTTGCCTTTGTTTTGTTTGGGGCATTTCTGAGACAGAATTTAATAAAGTCCATTAAGAAAGATTTACACTACATAAAATGGGGAAAAAAAAGGTAACATTATAAACTCTGAACAGTAACAGGCATTCTGCAAAAAAAAGACAAATTTCATTCCCTAGTGCAATTTCCTCATTTTGTTGGATTTTTTTTCCTTTATGCTATCTGGTGTAATAATCCCTCTGAATACCTACTTAACATCTGCTATGGTATGTGATTTGCTCTGACAAGTGAGTTGTTTCAGTCCTAGTGAAGACAATACCTAGGGACTTGGAAATTCTGAGGCTGCCTGACTGTGTTATGAACCAAGAAAACTTAAGCAGTAGCATGGTTAATTAAATTGCATTTAAAAGCATTTCACACTTGAATTATGTATGCAATGGCATAGCAATACATTGCTAATACAATTTCTTCATCTAAGAACTAAATTGTATGGCTTTAGGTTTGCTTGTTTCTGGTGAGTGTTTTTTAGGGGATTTTTGATATTTTGGTGATTTTTTGATGTCTTATAGTGTGAATGAGGGATAAGGGGAGTCAGGCACTTTCTATGACCTATTTTCACTAAATTTTTCTCTGGAGCATCCTCTGCTCAGTGCCAAGTAGCTCTGATGACTGCAATGAAGAATTGTCCAGTCAGAGACCGTCACTCTGCTCCTTTGAGCAGCTATGGAACAAACATTGATTTCCTGACAAAATACTTTTGTGTGTATGTTGCATTACGCCACCTGCTAGCTTCACTGTATATTTAATCACACTAGAGTTCCTCTGTAGAGTAAATTGTGATGGAAAGGAATCTCTATGAGAAAACAAAACAAAAGAAAAAAATCACAGCCCCTCACCCCTCTCTGCTGTGGTGGGATTACTTTAGAGAAAATGCCCCCATGCAAAAGCAATGTGTGTTTTAATGTGTGGGTGAAAACTGGACTGTCCGTTGTAATGAGGATGAAGACCTTGAAAGCCACCTTCCTTACCTCTTGGCAGGTTTCTCTGCATCCTGAATAGCTGCAATCTGGAAAATCTAGAATGGATATAATGTTTCTATTGTGCTTGTGTGCATCAAAATCTGTTTTAAATTGAAAAGAGTGTTCCAGATCAGCAGAGTGATCTTTTTCTGGAATCTCCCCTTTTATACTGGGTTGTGTTTTCTGTGTAATCAGAAAGGAATGAGTGAGTGACTCCGTGCAACTGGATGCATGCAGAGTCTCAGAGGTAAGAGAAGGTGATATTTGCTTCCTTCCAGTCTTCAGGAACCTTCTCCATTTGTCATGACCATTCAGAGATAATCAAAAGTACGTTTGTAATATCACTGACCAGAGCCATTAGCACTGGTATATGCATCCTACCAAGTTCCCCAGGCTTATGCAAATCCTATTGATCTAAATTTTCCTTAACTTGATCCTTCTCAAAAAAAAAATCTTACTTATTCCAAACTTTCCCTCCAGAAGACTGGTTTTACCACTACAGACAAGGGCAAAGAAGGCATGGTCTTGTAGAACACCTCATCAACTCCTCGATCATCAATGTTAAGAAGCTTTCAACAATATACATGAGAAACCTTTCAGATTTTTTTGTTTTGTTTTTTTTTTATTTTTGGTTTTCTACCTGGTGTTGTTCCTTTAAGGAGATACTGGGCTGGTTAGACTTTCTAGTTGAGTTTGAGCTGTAGCCTGCCTTCTCATCTACATGCGTACCTGAGAACTAAGGCAGCCATGCCCTCTTCCAGAATATGTTATTTATAGTCATAAGGAATTGTCTCAATATCACTTCCTGAAGGGGTTAGCAAAGCAACTGACTATATTCCACAGCCTCTTTCCAAACTGCCCTCAATGCATGTATTAAAAAAATAAAAGGCACCTTTTCCATATATGAAGCAGGTAAACATTTCCCCATCTACTGAAGGTACAAATTAAAAAATAGACAGTATAATAGAACCTCTTGTGTCTGCACCAATACATTTCAATAAGCAGCTTCAAATTCATTAACTTCTGATGGTAGATGTACTACCAAAAATGGAATATCTGACACATTGGTGATTAAAAGTTCCACAGTTTCATCCTACAGGTAAGGCAAGTCTAGGTGAATTCACAGCTATGAAAATACTCATGAAATTGTAGTCATGTAAAAAAACTTTTGCTAAGATATGTCTGAATCTAAAACTCTGTGGGAGGAGAGGCCTGACAACATACTTGAAGTTGAAAGAATACCTCATTTCATTCCATGTGAATAATTTTGTGGAGATATATTATTATTTAACTAAGTGGAAATAAATCTTGTGGAAACCTGTAAATAAAATTGCATAAAAGAATCTGACTGTATTAGCAGTGTGGATTTCAGTTTAAAAAATCCTGACAAATAAAAAACCAAAAATCCCATGCAATTTTTAATCCATGTCTGCCTTTTTATTTCCCTTTTCTTTTTTCCCCAGCAATTTCTGAGCTCTTTGATAATTTTCAAATAAATTTAACAGAAAGTTAGTGTTCATTAGGATATTTATTTTCAGCAGTTACAAGAAAGCCATCAATCAAGTAAGAGGTTGTCTCATGATCCCATTGAGTAAAATGTCGTGTGAAATCAACCATATACACATATACACATTTACATTTGGCAATGTCCATATAGCAGATCAACATTAATGCAGTTGTGTATTTGAATAGGACACACATGAGAACAGAAGACAAAATATGTGCTGGACTCCAGGATAAACTTGGAGATATTGAAGCTCATAGGTTTTTGAGAAAATGCTGGAAGTTTGAAACATCTTAGAAGAAATATAGGAACATAGGAGACAAGTCATGGGGAAGACCAGCTTCATTAGTTTTAGCAGTCATTGGAGCATCTCTGTGCTAACAGAAGCAACTTGAATATTGATTTTGCTTGCAAGTGGTGTCATTTACATGTCTTGTTAACAGAACAAAGGCAAGTTCCTGTTGTCACACTAGACCGCAACATGAAGACACCAGGTCTCATTAGAGATGTAGGCAGGACTGCCAGAATATTCACAGCATGTATACTGCTTCTTTTAAAAGGCTGCAAAGCTTTCTCTCAGAAGTTTTTGTTAGAGAAAAAAAAAAAAAGGGCAAAAAATGTCTTACTGTTTCACATGTTTCACAGTACTGTTGTTAAGGAAATGCAAATTGAGAGCTTCTAAGACCTGAAGGCTTTCTCCAGTTTAGTTTTTGTGCTACTGCACTGCTGCATCTGCTTGCAAGTTTGGATGCAACTAAGCTGAAAGTATACATTAGGGGCACCAGATATGCAATACACACATGCCCAGCCTCACACACTAACACAAACAGAGAGCAGTGCCTTTATCACCCCCTAGATAAACACATATGACACCTGCACAGGCAGCTAACCCTTTTTCTGCTCTCTGGCTGACCAGGATATGAGCACATCCTCAGTCTCCTGATCCACAGACATAAACGTCCAAAAGTCCCTTGGAAGTAGACCACACCATAAGTCCTTTCTGAATCCCTGCCCACATTTTCTGTCCTTTTCTAGCCCTCAGCTCTGGTCTTGTGAGTTTCCTAAGATTGCTCCCCACATCTCCCACTTGTCTTCACTGGCAAGTCATCCCTCATACCCACATAGGGAACAAAGAGAAAGGTCACAGGGAAAAGATGATAATTCAGGTCATAGTAGGGGTGGGGCTTGGCCTGATCTTCAACTTGTTTACATAGAGCTTACACATTTCAATCCCCCTTTCCTTCATTTTTTCTGTTCTGTTCCTTCTCAACTCTCTTTGATCCAATCCTTTACCTGCATTTGGCTCTTCCACTAAGCATTTCACATTCACTAAGTCCCCTAAACATCCTGTAACAAATTTTACACTGTGCTACCAGCCTTCTCAAATGTCCAATAATAGTTTGGGTTTATATCCTAATGATGCTTGCTTTTCTGCCTAGAAGACCCATGGCAGACATGCTACACTTAAGTGATTCCTCTACTGACCCATCTGTGACCTGAGAGCTCTTGTCCTTCATACCATCTCTGAGCCTCAATGTCATTATAGTTCATATATTTCAGTGTTTAATTCTTTTTATTCTTATTGTCTCTTGACTTTGGCCTTGTTTTAAGTAGTATTGCTGTCAGCCTCGTGGACTGGATGTTCCTGCATTCAGTATATTCATATATCTTTCCATTCCACACACCCTTATATCTCAAGAGTGATTACGATCTTCACTCTTGTTCTGTGTGCTCCTTTCCTTTATTTTCCATCCATAAATGTGTGTGTGTGTCTTGTTTCTTTATAGAAAAAATTCTTTATTTTATTATTCTCTGCCTTTAGAGAATATTAGAATCATGATTCTCAATTACAGTTATTTTAAATACACTGGCTTGCTTGCGAAGTGTTAAGAGGTATTGAACCTGGAAACCAGAGGGACAATTACACAATAAGAATAATCATAGGGTAATTCAGAATGTAATGAACCTCTGGAAAACGCTATGTTAAAATTCCTTTTCAAAGTATTGATGTTTTCAGAGTTAAATCATTTCTCAAGAATTAATCTAGTCAAATACTGAAAACAACCAATGATGTAGCTTCCATAATCTCCATGGGAACTGTACCATAGTTCATCAAGTCTCTTTATAAAACCAAATCAGATTTCAATAGAAAAATTTTGGTTTTGTTTTTTTTTCCCCTTGTTTTAGAAATATTTACAGAAGGAGAAAACATAGGCTTTTCACCAAAAAAGTCAACTTCAGTATTTGAGATGAAGTTTTGTATCATGTCCTATAAAGAGAAAGAAACTTTGCAACACAATTCCCGCAAGAATTTTTAATTTGTTGTCATTTAAACAAAGTCTTTAATCTCTAATCTACACACAGATCCATAGAGGCAACTTTTTATTTTTGAAGTCAGATTTTTCTGTGAGGGAAGACAAGGCTTTGTTCATCTTCTGAAAAAGAGTATGATATTTACTTGGGTTTTAGGACTCGGTTTTGTGCTCTCAAAATTGCTGTGCGATTTTTTACATATATTTTCTATAAATTAATCTTTAATTAATTAGAGATTAATATTTATAATTCAAATGAGAGTCTGCTGTGTTTTTCAGAAACCTCTAAATACATGTCCAAACCTTTTGAATTGCATCTTTGCCTATCTACAGAACTCAGATATGTTATTTCTCCTCTCTCCCTTTCCCTTTGAACTTGTTTTGTACTCAGATGGGACAAATAAGTCCTTTTAACGGTCAATCCCTCTGAACAATTTTAGAATGTCGCATAAAGTACTCCATAAAATCCAGAAGAAGTCTAGCTTGAGCAAAGTAGTTACAGAGATCTACATTTCCTCTGCTAAATTTCTAGGACTTTTTTGGGTCTTCCTAAGCCACTTAGTTGTCTTCAGTGAAAATTAAATAACTACACATTTGAAAACCAATAATGCTATTTTTTATCTCCCTAGGATTTTGAGAGTCTAGACAGTTACAGAGTATTATCCTACAGAGGGCAGGATAATAAGTGCATGAAATCTGTTTTAACTGCATCTTCAGTCCATTTGGTTTTCTTGTATCTTTACAGAAATGTTGACAAAATCTCTCATATTTTCAGGGTTATATGCAATGCACACAATTACTAATCAAAAGTTGCATTTCTACATTTGTAGTAGACAAAGAAAAGTTGAGATAGAAAAGTAGATATTCTTGCCCTTATATGAAATATTCTTCTGTCAATGTAGCAATCTACCAAACAAAAAGTAATTTTAGGATAAAATAAAAGATATGTAGGGTTGCTTTTGTTATAATTTTGTTAAGCATCATGGCCCACTGAGTGGACAACTGAACCGGGCTTTACACATTGAGCTGTTTCCATGGTTCTTCTTAGTGAACTAGAAATAACCTTGGTCAAATCACTTGGCCTTTTTTGTGTGACTTCTCACATCTTTAGCAGTCATAACTGTGCTTTGCTCTTTTGCAAAGTGACTAGAGATTGCCAATTAAAAAATCTACTGTCCGAGGTATGCAATCTATTATTACCCATTTCAGGGCAGGCTTTACTTAATATTTAAATTTGATTATCTTGCCTCTTGCTATATAGTCACTGAAGCTATCCTTCCTTAGTTACATTTCTGCAGAAGTACTTTACTAAACTGAGACTTAAATTCTACTTAATGGGAAAAGCTGACATTTAATAACACATAGGGGTGTACTTTCTTATTGAGTCTGCAGATATTAATAATAAAGATGCTGTAATTAGAATGAAGGATGTATACTCTTGTGCTTTAGAAAATTATTTAAATTTAATTCGTGCATACCATCGGATAGTGTTTAAATATCCATCAAACTGTGACTTACATAAAGGCCACAGAGAAATTCAGTAATAGATCAGTCATTCTTGGCTTTTGTTTTTGTGTCTAATGCTGAATCTTTTTCACTGTATTCAGATTTTTTTGCATATTTTCATTGCAAAAACCATAATTTTTTTTTTTGAAACCTTCATAATAATTGGCAAGTATCCTTAAGAAAGCAGTAATATCATATTTTAATATTTTGGTTTTACACTGATTTATCTTAAGTCTCATTTAAAAGTTCAGATTTATTTTTTCATGCTGCCTGTCATAAACTGTAGTGCTCCTAAAATTACAGCCTCTTGCAGCAATAATTAGAAAGTATGTGGCTCTCCATTAATTAATTTTGGGCTCTAAGGAGATGGAGGTAATGCCACACTTTTTGCCATGTTTGTAATGAAGTTTCAGATTAAACATGTGATAACTTGGTAACGAGCACAAGTTTTACACCTTTCCTTACCAGACAAGCTCACTTGCATGCTGATAGGTACCATGGCTAGGAAACATCTTCCCCTTATTAAACTTTATATTACAACTGTGCTTAGTGAAAAACTATTTTTTATTCACATTATGATCCTCCTAGAATATGCAAATGTATTCTCACATTCCCAAGGCAAATATAAAACAGAGACACAAGCAAAGCATTTCCATCATCATTATGTCCCCATCCTGAACAGATGTGGATTAGTGACGCCTTATTGCCAAGATCACAATCTGTAGTAGAATAAATTGATGTTGCTCTGAAACTCATCATGTCTTTTAATTTGTTATTTTCCTCAATTTTTCCAGAAACTGAGGAAGAAAAAAGCAAGATACTGAAGTTTGCAGCTGATATTGAATATTTTGGGATGCTATTCCAAAGTCTTTAAACTTCCTAACATCCAACAGTTGTGACTTGGGTCAGCAAACTTTTTAATATAAAACTACATAGTAAAAGTTTATGAGATCCAAGATTGTAAAGTTTTTTTCATAACCAACTTTCAAAACACTTTTACCAGGAGACAATAAGTCCCATAATCATCAGATTAGCAAAGTAAGTTTTAGAACCTTTTAATCCTGTAGGATAAAAAAACAGTTTAGGTAAACATCTCTTGGAGACTTTCTAAAAATGATTAAGGTTTTCTCAAAATGGAAAGATGAACAAGATGATCTCTTGAGATAATTTTTGTATCTACTTGGCTATATCCTCATTTTCTTGATAGCAGTTGTTAATTTGGAGGTAAAATTGTTAGTTTGAGGTCATCAACAGGCAAAGAGCAGAGCTGATAATACCACATAAATCTACTGCTATTCCATCTTCTTTTCTTCATGGATGTCTATTCAAACTTACCAATTATAAATATGGACTTAAAGACAGAAGAAGAATTAATTTCTGTAGAATGTAAATAAATTATGTGAAAGGAACTTTAAATCCACCTCTATCAGTTTCCTTTACTCTCTCAGTTCTTAGGACACAATGACAGTAAAATCTTGCCAAAAAAAGGGGCCAATTTGAGAACAAGAGCAATAGCATTAATAATTAATATTTTAATTACTTAATTAATTTATTTGTAGTGAATATATTAATACTTAATAAAATTAAGTAACAGGTTGTGTCTGAGATTTACCATGTTCTTTTACTCTGCTTTCATGATTTATCTGCCTAACAAGTACTCGAATATCAGTAAACAGAATCTTAGCCCTAGATGAGGGAAATTCTCAGAAGGGCTCTGTTAGCTGTAGATGGTTTTCTATTGACATGTGGGGTATCTTTCTGCCCTCATTAGCTCTCCCAGTCAATTTCATGTTTGCATAATGAAAGTTTGTGCTGGCTTTGATTCTGATATTAGTTTTTAATGAGTGGTTCTTGGACCTATAGCAAAATTAGAGCAGTCACCAGAGCTTAACAAAGCTGCACTAATGTGCCTCGAGTTTTAGTTTTTAAGTATTATGTAGCACTACAAATAATATAAATAATACAATCTGTAAACCCCATTGCAACATATTACTGAATATTGACATTTTATTTAAATATATATATATTTAAACTAGCATAATCTCAATGAAGAAGCTTGAGCAGTGAATCTGGAAAGAAAATGGGGAAATTTTTGAGATCTTGCCTTTCAAGTATATAGTTTAAGACAAAATATGAGGACAGTTGTGGTTTTTTCTACTGCAGAGATACTAATATGAGTGTACCAACATTAACTACTTTAATCCATATACTGAGGATAATGTTAGGCCTGTTTCCTGCCTTAAGATGTGGAAAATGTACTCTTGCAAATTAAAAGAAAGACTAGGAAATTTAACCATTAAAATTTGCTACAAAGACAACAAAAAAATTAAGTCTAATAAGTCTAGATACCAATTTGGATGCAATAGAGCTGTTCTGTTTGTACTTTTACCAGAATATTTGTTGAAATAATTATTCGAATTTATCTCCTGCTATTCTTGATCTTCTCCAAAAATGGCAAGTGATGAGTTACATGTTCTACTTGATTGATGGTGTTTTATGTTCTTGCAAAATATAAAGACATTCAGTGTTCTTCTAGAATTTGAATGAACTAAACTGAATTAACTTGTAAGTGGAAGCAGAATTTCTTGAAATCTAAGTAACTAAAAAACCTGCAGATGTTTAATTTAAAATTACAGAACACTCATTTCACAGACTGTGTCACAAAAATGGTCCCAGGATGCATGGCTTTTCAGGGACATCTGTGAGTAATGCAAATGAGGATATCAACTGACAGCCCTGAAAATTATTCACAGAGCAGCAGGGTGGTAGCAGGAGTTTCTGCAAAGATGCTTGCAGCAAGTCTGCTCTACAGATCTGTTGAACATTTACCTCCAACTCTGGCCAATGCTCTTTTTTTTTTAATAAATGGGATGAAAATCTGGATAGAAATCTGAGCATACTACCCAGTTATCAGGAGATCAAAAAACTTTATATATTCCTGCTTGCCTGCAGTTCAAATAAGGAAACATTTCAAACACAGAGGCTGCAATTCAGATAATCTCTGGTGTTTCTAGGTGGTAAGACCTGCCTGTAGTTGACATCTCTAGTAATACAGTCTGAAGAGACACCTGTCAAAATGCATTTATTAGGAAATCTAGTTGGACGATTGCTTCCTTTGTACTCAAAAAGTCAAAACTATAGAGATTTTCTTTTGAATTGCTACAAAACCTCAATTCAGAAATTTTAAAAAATGCAGTTATTCTTAACAGTTATTCACAACTATTAAAGGAAAAATAATAAGCATCTTTCAATGTTCTCTTATAATTTATCTTATTGTGCACTGTTACATATCAGAACTTTGTGCTTGTTCCATGTCACACATTTGAAGCAGCAGGCAAAAAAGCTTAAAAGTTCAATGACAAGGTCTTTTGAAGTCATGACATATAAACCCACAGGCTGTCACTTCTTAAGCATCCTACATGCATATCTTCATCTGAAGTTTGATTTCTGTCAGTGTCACAGGCTTGTTTCCTTTCTAGAATGAGCTCAGTTTGGGTGCAAACTCTTTTCTTTTGCATTGATAGGTAATCTTGTTCCATAAATTCATGAAAATCACTATGATTTTTTGATAGCCCAACCCACACCTTTATAATTTTTGCGTCCAAAAAGCCTTCAAACATTTACGTGACAGAGTACAAGGTCGTGTCCTACAATGGAGAAGACAAGGCATACATGACTGTCTAAGTCTTGTTAGTGGGCTCTCAGTGCAGTGTTCATGAAGCAAAGCTGTCACAGAGAGTGAAGAATCGAGAATGAAGTGAATACAATGGTTATTTGGTGTTCAGTAAGAAAAGCGTTCAAAAACTGAAGGCAGCAGGTGGGAGATGTGCTCTTATGGTGTGCTTGGTGCTGGCCTCAGCCGCTCAGCTCAGGGCCTGCATCCTCCTGGACCTATCATGTGAACTGGAGTTGTTCAAATGCAAGTTCAGGCCTGGGAGCTGGGGAGCCCTTCTGGACTTCACAGAGCACGCCAAGACCTTTTGTATCCCTACTTTTCTTCTCTGCATCCCAATGAAGGTTTCTGCTTTATCAGAATAAAATTTTGTTAAGATTCCTTTTGTGATAAGTCAGCCCTAATATAAAACTAAATATTCTGTGATATTTTATTACGCATATTGATGTAAACCAGTGCTGCTTGGCAAGTATATAATGTACCTGGATAAACTGAGATGTTCTACTAACAAAAAGTTTGTTGAGATCTTCAAACATCCCCCAACCAACTGCTTTTGGTCCCTTTGTATATTTCTACCTGTAATTTCAGCATTTAATTTCATAACTACATTTCAAAATGAAGGAAAGGAAAGGGAAAAGCTGAATAATGGTATTCCTGAAACTAATCTGTATAATTCTACTACCATTATTTTCAGATATGGAAATTTAATAGATGATGCAGTATATCACTTCTATGTTTTGTTTTCATTTGATTTCTAATGTTCGTTGTCTTTTTTTCTTTTTTTAACTTTCAGTTTCTTGCAGAGACAATGCTGCAATTGATGGATTTTATTAGATAGAAATCAACAGTCTGATTTCACAATAACAGCAAGAAGTTAATGGGAATCACCAATATCCATTCTTTCCCATCAACACAAGAACATTTCCAAAGAAAACCTAAACTGAGAAATACGATAGATAAAATGAGGGAGTGATGGAGAACATGAAATTTCTTCAGAAATTATTGTGTCAAACAATTTTAAGAATCTATTCTTTCCAGACCAAACAAATCTGCTGAGTTTTTTTGTTAAATAAGCTAAGTAAAAAATATTTATCTCTTTCTGATGCTCTTGCTGGAGATACGGCCAACTGAGGCATGTACTGAACTGCTTTTATATTAACAAGTTGTCAGTGCACATAAATGTTTCTCCTTTGTTGTCCTACAGCTTTGAAACACCATCTTTTCCCACTTCAGTTTATAAGTCACCAATATTTTAACCCCTAGCAAGTGCTAAAAAAGTAATTTTCTTTTCCTTATTCTCTTTCATGAGCATAAGTGTGATGGGTGACTATAAGATAGGGATTGTTATATTGATGTGACCTTTTAGACCTTTTGTGTAAGTCACTTACAGAATATGTTATTTTGGAGATGCCATTAAAATCTGTCCTCTTATAGTGCCAGAGGGCTGAGCTCTGTTTTCAGCATGATACATTTTTATGAAGATGTAATGCAGTCCGGATAGCATTTCCAGCTACACTGGTATCTACACCCCAATGATGAAAGATTTATTCACCTTTTAAGATGAAATATGGTCTGGTTCTACCCACATCAGTATATTAAGCAGAACTGAGAACAGTGCCTGGCATGGGAATGTGACTGCACAGACTGCAGAATTTCCCAGGCAATTTCTTGCAGGCTTTTTGCTTTTGCCAGCTCTACCTTAAACAGCTCCTGTGTTCAGTTTGGAAGAAGGATTCTTCCAGTGGCTTCTGCCAGGAGGCCCTCTCCAATCAGACTCTGTAGGCTGAGAATTTACCAGTGCTGTAAAACCTTGGCTCTTCTGTGTCAGCTGGCCTCAGTGATAGAGGGGCTTGTTCCCAGGCATGTGTGCACGTCTGAAGAAGTAGACATAAAAAATGCCTGAGAGTTTCTTTGTAGGTAGAATCAAATAGTCTTCAGTATCCTTGACAAGCCAGGCCACCCTGTTCTGGTGATCTGTTTGGCTAAAATAGGAAACACCTGTGGCCAATATTTGGGAGAAACCTAAACATCTGCGTTGCAGTGAGATTCCTCAGTGATGCACTGTTGTAGTTGAGATGGTCATGGTTGGGATGGAGACAATGCAAAACAACACACTCCATTTCAGAAGGCTTCAAAACCGTTTTTTTCCTAGCATGCATGCTTTTTATACATTCAAAAAATTCCTAAGTTTCCACTTTACTCATTGGTCAGAAGGGACAAACAAAGTGTTTATTGGAATAGAGAGTTGCAGGTTTCTCTTATTTATCCTTCTCTCTTTCTTGGTTTCTATGTCAACCACCTTGGTAGGAAATTGTTTCAGGGGTAAACATGGATTCTCTTATCAAACTTCTCTCTAGCTCAGAGAAGTTGCTGTAAAACCTCTTCCACAATGCACAGCTAAATAATATGTTTAAGGATAAACTGGATTTGTTTTTCACCCTGTCAATGTGTGATTATAGGGGTTTTTTGTGTGGAAATTTTAGTTTCTTCACCTAGTGTCATGGTTGGACTGCTTAGCCATGTGTGAAGCTGGTTTCCATAAAGCATGCTATTGAAGCAATATTTGTGGGAGCAGGTGTTGCCTTCTTGCTTTTGTCCAGGGGGGTTTAAGATGGCCAGTGTGTATAGCCAAGGCTTAATGACCAGGGGCTATGAAAGAGAAAACACACCTTCTCTCTCTCCCTACCCTGTCATTAGTCTTTCCAAAACATCTCAGTTGACAGATGAAACACATGAAGAAGCTGGAGATAATTGCAATGTCTTCAGCAAATATCCTGCGGCTGTTCTTTTGTCACATGATTAAAAAAAAAATTCAGGAAACTCTCTAGAGGAGTAACCTCATGGAGTTATCCCTGCCCCAGAGGACTCTCTCACCTCTCTGGCAATTGAGCAGTGCTTTCTGCAGAGAACCAGGACACCAGGCAAATCAATAGCTCCAGAAACCAGAGGAAGTCCTTTCCAAGCTGTCTCTAAATTTGTGTGACTTTACTGAATTGCCAAACGCAGTAGTTTATGAGCACAAGATTCATACGTGTTATCAACACTAGAGCCAGAGCCACTAAGGGAAGGTCTAAAGATTAATGCAGCTTTTTGTGGATCCAAACACCCCTTTTAAATATGGGTTGTTCTATCAATTATTCCAAAATTCTTCTGTGCACTCTAACAGATTATTTGTTTGGAAGTCACGCTGTGGATGAAAGTAAACTAGAAAAATTTCCCAAATGCCGTTAGTTGGGAAACTCAAGTTTGCTTATGTTTTTGTTTGGTTACTGTTTAATTAGGTTTTTTTGCTTTATTTTGTATTGTTGTGTATCATTTAGAGACAAGAAATTTTAACAGTTCCAAAGCTAAAGGGGTGCTGGATGCAATTCACCTTACCTAACCATAATACAGATGTCTACATATCAGGCAGGCTCCCAGGAATCTCTTCTTTTGTGGAGAGAAATAGATTTTTTAAGACACGCTCCAGCTCATCGTAATGTGTCTGTCTTCAGAAGATGAGTGAAACATGCTCTGAAAATGCCTGAATCACTGCCCTGGTAATAAAGGAAGGCTTCAAGATGTATGTCATTCATTCAAAAGCTGAGATGGATCCCACTTGGCAGTGTTTATAGATTGTTTGGCCAGATTAAACACTGGCTGCAAGTCTACAGAGATTTGTTTACAAGGCAGTATATCCCATACCTTATTCCCCTCTTAAATTATATTCTCTTGAGCAAATGTCAAAGTGGTGAAACATCTCTGTTTTAATACAAATGGCATTACAGTTATGTACATCAATGAGTGCACTCTAGAAAGACAGTGGAAAAAAATCCACAAAAATATTATGCCTGAGGATTAGCCAAATTAAAAAAATACAAGCAAACAACCACCTATCAAACATGTTAACTGAAGTCCAAAATATTCAAAACATGTTAATCAAGGTCCCTAAATATTTATAAACCATTAGGAAAGGGACAGCAAGAAAAAAAAATGGAAATTTCACCACCCTTCTTTTGGAGCAAAAGACTATTAAAAAAGATAAAAAATGTTTTACTTGAGATGATAATTGATAGGTATAATCTTACATTTTACTTTATTTAAATATGGTCATCTATGATTAATACAACCATTTTGTGTGGTATTAATTTGCCTTAAATATTTGCCAATAGTGCTGTTTAAGTGAGTATTTGACTCCTGTTCCAGTGCTACACAAACTCTTGGTGTCAATTTGTCATCTGAGCTGAGAAACCTTTTTGTGTTTAAAAGTCATGAGTCAGAGATGCAAAACCCATAAATTCTGAAATTTAAAGAAGCAGCCTAAAATAAAGAGTTAGGGTTCCTTTTGCAACTCTGCCTGAGGATCCATTTGTGTGTACGTGTGACCAAAACTTAAAGGAAAATATTTTTCATGGTCATTATGAACTTACCAAAGCCCAAGGCTATCTTCAAATACAAAGGAAATGATGCATCACTCCTCTGGCCCTTTTTAGGAGCTGTTTTTCCTACCTCAGACAGGATCTGCTGAGGACTGAACTCATTGCTGCTGAGGAGTGGAAATGAAATGGGAGGTGCTGAGCTCTGTCCTTGGTGTCCAGTGATAGGATGCGGAGGAATGTTTTAAAGCTGCACACAGGGTGCAGCTGGACATGAGGAAGAAATTCTTTACTGAGATGGTGGCCAAACACCGGAACAGGCATTCTTAGAAAGATGTTCAATGATCCAGGTTTGTCAGTGTTTAAAAGGCATTGACACAATGCCCTTAATAACATGCTTTTACTTGGCCAGCCCTTTACTTGGCCAGCCCTGAACTGGTCAGGCAGCTCTTGACTTGATGATCCTTGTAGGTCCCTTTCAACTGAAATGTTCTATTCTATTCTATTCTATTCTATTCTATTCTATTCTATTCTATTCCATTCCATTCCATTCCATTCCATTCCATTCCATTCCATTCCATTTACACAAAGCCCCTCATGCATCCATCAGTGCTCTTCTGCATCACAACTTTGGCACTGCTGACATCACCCTTGCTTACAGCATTTCTTTCTCCTGCAGTCTGTCATCCATCTCTGCATCCATTAAGAAGCTAATAATGCTGAACTGTTGCAAGATTTGAATTGTTTGTGTTAAATAATGGCTGGCACATACACAAAATGAGATAAACAGAAACTGAGAATAAATTGGGCTGTTATTTAAATGAGACAAAGTCATATGGGGATAAATCTCTGAATGTGTAACTTGAGATCATTCAAATATTATGGAAGATGACTGAAAGCTTGTGTTATATACATTTTCCATGACACAAGTTTTCAGTTTAAACATCTTAATACATTTTTAATATACAAGGAAGAAAAATGGAATATGGACAAAGCAAACTGGTTTTTTTTGCATAATACAGATTATGTTTTTGATGAAGAAGAAATACCAAAGGACACTTCAAACAAAGTGTGTCCCACTTGATTTTTTGCAAATGTGCACACAGAAATGCAATTGTTTAAGTGATATATGTATGAAACAGTGGTTTTCAGACACTATTTTATTTCTTTATATGGCAAAGTGGTACAGAAAAGGAAAGGAATGAAAAGACCTCTGCAAAAGAAAATGAATATTTAATGCTGCAGATATATAGGAACATGCATAAGAATATATAATTAACATAATACTTACCAAAATACCAGTTTCATGTCAGGTTAATTGTAGGCCCTTGAAGCATCTTTAGAAGACAATGAAAGCAGTGAAAGGGTACGCTTTGACCATGCTTTCCTGCACAGTTAGGGGCTGATTGCACTACAGCTTTCAGCAGAGCTGTGACACATCAAAAGCATTTTAAATTCCAGTGATGACAGAGCATAAGCTGTTGCTCTGGGCTGGCTGCAACCTGGGGGAAGCATGGCATGTCCTTGTGTGCTTTAGTGCTGCATGTTGTTCAGCAAGTGATCTAAGCCATTGCTCAATACAGCTAGGAGCAAACACCTGTTCCATTTAAGAACTTAAATTGCTTAGCCAAAGAAAAGTTGGTTGGGCTTGATGATCTAAGAAGTCTTTTCCAACCTTAAGGATTCTATGGACCTATAATTACAGGATTAAGTACAAGTCATCTCTTGAGCTTGGCATGCTTGTAATGGCTTAAATCATGACTGTTTCTCCATATTGACAAATATCAGTGTAAGGAAACATAGGCATTACTTTAGTGCTTCCATCTTTTCCATCAGTGTATGAAGTTGACATAGTATTATAAGAAAAATTGAGAAGAGGTATAATATGCTTGGAAAAACCTTGCTCTTTCTATTCTTTGTCCTGTAAGAAATGGAAGCATTTATGTGAAAATGGCCCAATAATTTTTAGTGAGTAGAGTTTTTTGCTCTCCCAGGATTCTTTAAAGTCAAAGAGCTTTCATATTTCTCTCTTTCTTTTCTCTGGTGGCAATTCTTAGCATTTCCCCATGTTCCTCTGCTGCAACTGCTGCACTATTTCACTATTTGACTTGTATTAATTTAGGACTACAAGCTCTGGCACACGTAATGAGTTCTTCATATGTCTTTATTTTTCTTTTTCTTTTTCTTTTTTTGATATTAAATTTTCCAATTTTTCACTAAATTTCTGCACATTCAGTCTGGACATTTGACAGCCAAGCCTGAGTTATCTCTCAATCTATGATGTACTGCTGTTTTTTAAAAAATATATTTTTAATTCTTAGAAAAGAACAGACAGCTTTGTACCAACAAATACAGCAGTGCTGTGCTCTTTACATGTGAAGTAAGGAATATCTTGCTTCTTTCCCCCCAGTTAATTGCCATCATCGAAATTTTATGGGAAAAAATGCGGTTCAGTTTTTCTGGATAATACCAAGATATGTTTTGGGGTCATTATGAGATGATAAGATGCTAAAGGACTTTTCATTTTTTTTTCTAAAGATACCTATATGGCTGCTATATTTGCATTTGGCTTTGGAGGTGTTTGTTTGCGTGTTGTGTTCCTCCTTGTGCTGTCTTTTTAGGATTTACTTGCATAGTCAAATTGATCAACTTGCTGCGGTAATTTCATAATTTGATGTTTGAAATATATCATTATATGACTGACTTTGTGTTACAAAGCATATAGTGTCCAGTGAAGTTGGGGCAGCCTGATCCCTGAAAGTGTTCAAGGCCAGGTTGGATGGAGCTTTGAGCAGCCTAGTCTGGTGGAAGGTGTCCCATGGCTGAGGGAACAAGAATTAGATGATTTTTAGGGTCCTTTCCAATCAAGCATTCTATGATTCTGTGATACTATGACTGAAATTTTTATGATCCATAGAACTGTTTTTTCATAACAATAGAAATTAAAATGATAACCACTAAAAGTTCATGGCTGAATTAGAGTATTTGATTTATGTACAAAGGTTAGGCTTAAATGTGAGCATTTAGTGCAACTAGTGCAATTTTACTTTTCTTCTTATCTTTATTTGACACAATGTATAGCAAGTGAAGACAAACAAGTTTTTTCAGCAATACTTTCCCTCTGGTCTCACTGATGCACTTCCACACCCAGGCCATCCCTCCTCCTGGTTTTCCACAAGCCTTGGTAGTTCCTTGTGTAGGAGCCCATCTGTACTGCATGTCCAGGTCCAGCCAGCAGCAGTGCTGGGAATGTCCTGGAGAGCACACAAAGACATGCACACACATGCTCGGACCTTATACAGCCACAACAGCCCAACTGCACAAACTGCCAAAATCAGCACTTCACTGGCACCACATCTGGTTCAGCAGAACAATATATTCACTAGTGGACACACACTAATGCACAGCTCCATTGGATAGCGCTGGATAGTTCCAATGGATAGCTGACATCCCCTAGACTTGCAGAGACCAGCTCTGTGGCCACCAGTTGCAAGTCTTGGCCAGACAAGCAGGGGAACCTGCAGCCATCTTATTCATGTCTGCTTCCTTCATTCTCCCCTTCTCTGTTTGAAATCATGCCCAGAATGAGATATAAAGTGAATACACATTCCCAAAGGACTTCTGAAGGCATGTGTCTTTCAAATATTGGCTTTTTTACCTTACAAACTCAAGTGTGACTGGTAATAGGACAATAATCCTATTTAAAATAACTGGATTTGCATTAGATTTTGTCTGGTTTAGAACAAGGCAAATATTTCCATTTTATAGTAGTTCAAACACCCAAGGAGATGTGGAAAATTGCGTGAACTTCTTGTAGACAGAAATCGGGAAAAAATCTGATGCAGTGGAGTTAAAAAATATATTTTGGCTTTTCGTTTTCCAAATACCTTTGTAAGGCTGTTGTCCATAAGTACACAGAGTGTACATTAAGGGAGAAAAAATCTAATAGTAGAAAAAATCTACTACAGTAGGCATAGTTTTACCAAAGCTGTTTGTTAATTTTAGTGTAATTTCTTTCCAAGACCACATAGTAAGTAAGTAAATAAGTAAGGTATTTTATACTCTGAAATCATTAGCGTTATGTGGAGAACCTGAATTGCCTTTTTCCACTATAATTTTTTTCTTATTTTAAAGTAGATAAATCAAGAACATATTTTAACAAAATGACGATCATCTTAACTATAAAAGAGTTTTAAAAATACATCTCAATCATTAAAGTTAATACTTTCAGAATTTTTTTATATCTCCGCTATTAAAAGGCTGTACAAGACAACACAGAGTTAAAATAAATTCCTTTACGACCAGTCGCTAAATCTGTGATATACACATCATTAAAATAAATTATGGGAGGAAATATGTGACTCCATCAGAAATTGAGGTCAATTAGTTACTCATTATGAAAAAGCAGTGAAATTGATTTGTAACTGTATCTCTTCAGGCTGCTGCCATTCTGTAGAGTTAATAATAAAGTCTGAATTCTGACAAGAAGAGTCATTAAAGCACTTCATAGGCAAGAGTTATTCATTACTTTAAAACTTGTTATCTTGAATTTATTCCCTTCTGCTAAAAAGATTTGTCATGTCCAAGAGATTAATGATTCTGAATACGAAAGAGATGGCTGACATAAGTTGTAGTTCTCTGTGTTTTCAAGTGATTTACATGCAATCTGGGTGCTTTGTACAGTTCTTAAAAAATTACTGCTCTCAAATCTTACACCTTTATTTATTAATTTCCCTTCAAGAGTGTGGCACCACAGGGCCTGAAAATCTCCTGCTTACATTTAATAAGAATCTTGGAATGTACTCTATTTCAATCAGTTTTATTTCTCTTGTATTTATATTTTAAAATATCCAATTTGTTTAATTTATTATCAAGCCAAATATATCAGGAAAACTCTATTTTCATCTCTCTGTCTATGTCTGCCTAGGAAAGCAGACATAGGTAAGACTAGTAAGATTTTGGTGATGTTTTTATCCCTGAACTGTAAAAGTTTTAAGTCTGTTGGATGTGTGTTTCTGATTCCTGTCTAATCATCTGTCCAGAATGAAACTTTTAATAAACCAAAAACTAAATTCCAATTTAAGCAGAAATTAACCAAAACACTGTAAACTTTGTGAAAAATATGAATAACATACTTACATGGAATTAGAAAGTTGCTGGTCAAAAGTTCATAGAGAACTTCCTGTTTAGCACTACTGCATTGCATAATGACGCGATGTTTGATTTTTCCTACTAAAATATTATTTCAAACTGGAATTTTGGCTTCTCATTTTTATTAGGTGATTCATCCATATAGGATATTGACAGCATCTTAATACTCCTAACTAATAAACTGAACTTGTTCAGAAAGGGTGAGCAGCTTTAGCACTTAAGTTTACATTTAATTTCTGCTCCGAACTCAAACAGATCAATGACACCACACTTCTAGTAAAACCGTGTATGTAAATAGAGTAGGGAAATTAAAAGAAAAGTTCCTTCCCTTAAAATTCCCCCAAATACACTTTCTGTGCATAATGAGGTTGTGTTTCCCACAGCACTCCATGGTGTTGGTCTCTGACAAGTGCTTTGGGGTTGCATTCAAGAATTGCTTTGCTGTACAAATGTGTAATGAACCTGAAAAAACAAGATCTGCAATTTCCAAACTGCTGTAAGGTTGGGAAGAGAAGAGAGAATCACTGTTCTTCAGGTAAAAACATCAGCTGTGTCATCACAGGAAGGACATAGACCTGCTGGAGTGAGGACACAACAATGTTCAGAGGGCTGGAACATTTCTTCCTGTCAGGACAGACTGAAAGAACTGGGATTGTTTGACATGGAAAAAAGAAGGCTCCAGGGAGACCTTAGAGTGCCTTCCAGGACCTAAAGGGGCTGCAAGAGAGCTAGAGAGGGACTTCCAGGAAGAGCATGCAGTTGTAAGACAAGTGGCAATGGCTTTAAACTGAAAGAGAGTGGGTTAGATTGGATATTAAAAAAAAAATTCATTATACTGAGGATGGAGAGGCACTGGCACAGGTTGGCCAAAGAAGCTGTGGCTTCATTCCTGGAAGTGTTCAAGGCCAGGCTGGACAACCTGATGCAGTGAAAGGGGATCCTGATCATGACAGGGGGATTGGAACTAAAGGGTCTTTAATGTCCCTTTCAATCCAAATCATTCTATGATTCCACGAATCGATGACCTTCCCAAATCTCATGCTTGAGAGCACCACTTGAAGCATAACTGTACCAAAAATTAGAATCAAAGGCCAAAACAAACAGTCAGGTGAAGACGAGAGTTCAGTAGACTCAAGGCTGAGTGACACCTCTCTCTGAAGGTAGCAGAATTTAGGACATGTTAAATCACACATTTCATCATAGATAATAATCTCTGAAATGCAACCTACTATAGTAATGGACTCTATTTCTTCAAAATTATCTGTACTGCTAAATGTGTGAATGTGTGTGCACGAAGGTTTGCATTTCTACATGCACATCTGAGGGCTGACTTGCCCAAACGTGATGTTTAGAGTCTTTTGTGGGGTTTGCCAAGGATGTGGGCAGATCTCTTTACAGGCCACTACCTTGGGGCCAGGAAACTTTTTATGCCTGACCACTTGCATTAGCAGGCTGTAAATATTACATATCCTTTTGTGAAAGTTGTCACAGAAAATAAACAAGGTTTTGGGAGAAATGGTTCCCTTGTGCTTGTTATCCATAATGAATACGGGCAAATTATGAAAGCTTGTTCCAGTGTAGAGCTGAATCCTGGTTATGACCCTCTGTTCTCTAAGAAGAGTTCTTGGCATCAAGAAATAGCTTTTTTTTCTCTCTTTTCATTGGTGGTTAGTTCTGTTTGAATAAAAACTTACACTATATGATCTAAACACAGTAATACAATTTTCTTTCATCTTTCAGAGCATGATGGATTTAGGAAGTGTGTGAGTTTTCTCTTTTGTGAATGTGATTTCTGATTAATTTCTGCATCTTGGTCTTAATGTGAAGCAATCTCTGAGAAAGTATAGTAAATCTGTCCATGTCACAGAAGATTGCTGTTCCATTAATCTTCTGCAGCAACTTCTCCTCTTACTCTGATCACCCAAAAAAAACAACCCTTCATGACTCTGAAAATGCACTATATAGGGTTATATATATGAGAGACAAGTGGCATACTTGAATAGCCCATTGGATTTTTAGTTTCAGTAACTGAGAATAGTTTTTCTGCAGTCCTACATAGACAGTCCTAGCATGGAAGATTTTTCAATTTTTCATATCCATAGTGCCTTTTTCCTTTGAACAAGAAAAACCTTATTCTTAAAATATTAGTCCCTGTACCAGCCTGAGCCTTACTTATTAAAAAATAAGATGATATTCAAAAGCAGTAGCTTTCCCATGCCATCAGTAAATCTGTTGGGACCAGATTTCCAAACTCTCAAAACAGCACGGATACAACATGACCTGGAAGTCAAAAGAAAGTTAAAGCAGAATAAGAGGAATATATAAAAAGTACACTGTCTATACAAACAGCTTGTGAGGGTATTGCCACCTGACATTGAGGAAGACTTTGTGTGAATTTTCTTTATAGATGTAAATAAACTATATAAATTTGCATATAGATGTAATAATGCAATAATTTAGTGGTTGCACTATAAGCATGCCCCACATCCTTTTTTTGTGCAGCCTTACTTCTGTCATTTTCTTGTGCTAATTATTCTAGTGGAAAAGTTACTGTTATATTTGCAATAAACTGAAATTGTTGACAAGAACTGGGCTAGAAGTCTGCAAACCTTTGCCTGCAGTGATTGTCTATGGGAAAAAGATGTGCACAAGATTATTTTTAAAATTTTATATGGGTTTTATTTACTTAGGGTTTGAAAGCAGAACATTTTTCAGATCAGATCTGTGCGGGGAGAGAACAGAATGCATATTTATCATATATTGACCTGTAACTATTATGTGGATGTATTTAAAGTGAAAAAAAATCCAACAGAAGCCAATTATTTGCTTCCTGGTTTAATTCTGTTGTAAATATGCTGTTTAACATGGAAGTTTCTCTGTTCACTTGTACCATTTTATTAACAGCCATCAAATCCAACTGCTTACCTTCTGGTATTGTTTCAGTTGACTAATTCCCTTTTAATTAGTAAGACTTTTATGATCATCTTCCTTAACATTTTAGTTAATCAGTTTCTAAATGCCTGGGAAAGTAGCAAGAAGAAGAAAGAAAAGTAGAAATGTACCAACACAATTAATTTTGTTTAAGTTCAGTATCCTCTAAAAGTATCAAATGGAGAAAGTGTCCTTCAGTAGCCCATTCACCTTCAGTAAAGCACTATCATATCTATATTCTGATATGGTGCTGATTCTAATCAGTGGATTCTATTATAGGCCTTTAAGCAAAAAAAGAAAGTGCTGATGAAGGCCATAAAAATAAATGAGGCTTATTGCTTCTTGACATCTTTAGCACTTTCTGAGGTTTCCTGAGTGAGCAGGGGTAGCGACAATAGCTGGAAGATTGTGTGTAAGATAATGAGAAAAATAAATGCATCCTCGGAAGCAGCCAGCAGTAACTACGGCTAACATTCATTACACAGCGTCTGGGCTGCTCCCGGTACGATGTTATTAATTTATGGAATGAGCTAAGAGGTGTGAAAGAAAGCTGATGTTAGCTCCTAACCTTCCTGGCCAGCATTTTGAATATTAACAGAGAGGTCAAATGCATTATCTCCTTGAAATTGTCTCTCTCCCTTTTGTTTTCCTTTGGTAAGAAGTGAAGCAAAACAGCACTTAGAAGAAAGGGATGTGGGAAGAAACTCCTGCCCTCGCTTTGGTCAAAGCAAAAAAATAGGACTGAAGGGAATATAGGTGATGGACATGAGGGTATGTTTTAGAGATCATATGGGGAGACAATGTTCTTCAAATTCAAAAGGCGATCTCAGTTCCCTTTCCAGGACTGTTATGGGAGTGAGATTTTAATAGCAGAATATATGAGAAAGTGAGTATAATATATAAATGTTCAGGCAACAAATTCCAATTCTTGTATTCACAGCCTCTCAGGAGTAATCTGCACCATATCTTCTTCAGCCTGTAGGTCAGGATTTAGTTGTTCTTGGGATGTAGA
This sequence comes from Calcarius lapponicus, assembly GCA_039654755.1. Classification (NCBI taxonomy): domain Eukaryota; kingdom Metazoa; phylum Chordata; class Aves; order Passeriformes; family Fringillidae; genus Calcarius; species Calcarius lapponicus. The sequence continues at coordinate 60,960,251 of CM077462.1, read as the reverse complement.
TCAGATTTACAATTTATAGGGATTTACACTTTCATATGTGCTGCATGTATTCATAGCAGCTTCTGCCTACTGTGGTGTTTATGTAGTTTAATTATTTGTATGAGTTAACTAACCAGAAATAGACTCAGACTGTGATTACTGACATGGCAAAAGAGCATAATCTTAATCGCAATTTGTAGTATTTTGGAAGAAATTGTGTGATTGGTAACTAAATTTACACTGACTATTCATGTAGGCCATCTGATGTAAAACCAGCATGATCAGCGTTGTTGATTTAGTAGGCAATTTAGTGAACAGGAATTCTACACCAAAGACATTTTAACTCCTTGCTGTGCAAATCTCACAGAGAAACATCCACACACTCAGTCCAAAATATACTAAATAACTCCGCTGGCTACACTGGGAATCAAAGTTAAGCATACATAATTCCAAGCCAAAAGATTTTGTTTTAAATAGCCTTACAATCTGATCAGAGAAATTTTACAATCGGAATAAAAGGAAAAATAATTAAATGGTTTATTTTCTGTTTCTTACTCACTTTGCTGTACTTGAATATAAGAAACAAAGGCATAGATGAGGCAAGATGAAGTGCTTCCTTTCCTTTTACATTTGTACCTCTTGATCTTGAATATCCAACAGGGAATGATAGCAGCATGTACAATAAACTGGGACAAAATGTTAACATGTCAACCCTACAAAGGAATGGCTGGGAAAGTCTAAGAGAAATACAGTCCCTTTGCTCACTCATCTAACAGTGATTCTGTTCAACTGACATTAATCTATTTTCTGAAACAGAGAAAGTGCCAGAGGAAGGTGTTTTGTCTTTGTTCAAATATTTTGTGACTGTACTTTGGCAGGTTTGTTTTGCTGAGCTGTGGAAGAAGTGTGGATATGCTCTGAATCTGGAATACAAAAAGATTAGGGAGCAGATAATGCTAAGACAAATCAGAATGTTTGAGAAAGAAACCTAGTCTTTCCTTGAAGTTTTCTTTCAGTAGGTTTTTTTTATGAGTTTGTTTTTTTGTTGTTGTTTTTTGTTGGGTTTTTTGTCATTTGTTTGTTTGTTTTTGTGGGTTTTGGTTTTTTTTGTTTTGTTTTTTGTTTTGTTTTGTTTTGTTAAAAGGTACTCAGGTACCAATTCCTACTAATTTGTAAATAAAGTTTACAGAAGTCGCAGAAAAGCCTTCTTCTCTATGGTTTTGCATAAGAAACCTTAACTATATCTTTAGAATATTTCCAAGTTCTTTCTTTGCTTTTCTTTCATACTTTCACAAGATTTAGACTGGAGGCATAAATCAGCAGTTTCTGCTTCTTATATATTGAATATCTACACATTGAGTCCCAACACCTGATGCTTCTATTCTATTCAAGGACTCTTCTCCGTGAAGATGTCAAAGTATTGAGTTTTTTCTTTAATTGCGTATTTTCCATAGTATAATGAGTTGAGATAATACAGAGCCTGTGAGCCACCAATTTAATAATTTTGAAGGAGAAGTGACTGACATTGCATAGAAAAAAAAAGAGATGATGCAATTTGAAGAGGTAGATTATATCAGGCTAGATATCACACTAGATGGCTTTTACTGAAAATTAATTAATAAGCAAAATAAATGTGCTGCTAAATACAGAAAATTGGCTTGGAAACACATTTAAGATCAAGGCAATATTGCTCAGTGGAGAAACTATAAATGTGGGGAGTTGACAGCAAGCTCAACTGAAAGGGAAACATTAGCCTAGAAGGAGGATGCTACTGAAATTTCTCAAAAATCAATTTTGGGAACAGTCATGTTTAATAGTTTTATTTATGATGGTATAGAAGCAAAATTGGGAAGCATCATTTGGAGGATAGAAGAGTATCGCCTCATCATAGTGAAGGAACTAAATGACCTTGACATCACAGGTAATAGGAACAGGATGTAATTCATAAAGTGCAAGGGGATAGTATAAAATAAACTTGGAAGACTAGTTTCAAACCTGTCCACTATCATCCAGGAATACATCAATTAGAAAAAGCTGGAAGAGAAAGGCCTTGGTTGCAGGAGCTCATCAATGAAAGACTATTAATTTTCACTGTTCCAACTGTGAAAAAGTCAAACATCTTCTTAAGATGTATGAGTAATTTTTAACACAGATTTCACAAGAATCATTGTGCAAAAATACAAGGAATTTTCATCTCAAGAAGAGAATAAAATTCTGATATGTATTCAAGAAAGACGTATCAAACTATACAAAGATTTCTTTTTCATTATTACAATGTTCAAATATTTGAACAGTGTCTGTGAAAGCCATCAGAATCTTAATCCTTGAGATATTCAAAGCCTGACTAGACTGAGTTCTAAGCAACCTTATTTCATTGACCTTGACCAAGATTTGGGTTAAGTAACATCTGGGCTTTCTGTTATTTTTTGATTCTAACTATGGTTTTGTAAAAAAGCCATACTTATTAAAAAAAAAAAAAACTTTTATAACCTAGTGGCACTAAAAGTGTCACAAGACACAACACCCTTGCAGATAAAGCCTGGTGAGTTTATAAAGGGTATTGTATGATTTCTGGCTCTATAAGCAGGGGACTTGCTTGGGTGTATTTCCATCAGTTCCTGCTCTAAAATTTCCCTAATGACTGAGGAATTTATAATGTCAAAGATATAAACAGCTCCTAGCAAGAAACATTCTCTGTAACAAAAATCTTTAGTATTTTGGACATTTTTTGGTAGGATTTGATAGGATCCTTCCTGATCCCAGATGAGGCTGTTATTCTGACCCAAGGCATTTACACTAGATGTACTCATCTGTGAAAGAAGTCACTGTTGTGGGGTTTTTGTTTTGTTTTGTTTTCATTAAGATAAACAGAAATAATCAAACCCTAATTCCATTCCATCCTCAACAATCAATACTGGATGCTTCTATTCCTCTCAACCTCTGTTTAACACAAAGTCTTGAAAGTGGAAAATAAATATTTTGGGGACTGGAACTAGATGATTTCAACCCAGACCATTCTGTGGTTCTGTGAGATCTAACCAACTGCAGTGTGATCTGGTAGAGTCCAAACTTTGTGTGCATCACTGGGAGATGACACTATCAAGAGAATTTGTATTTCCTTAAAGGCAGTGTGAGAAGTAGGAGGTGAGATTGGGTAGTTGCAGTCTTTACAAACCCATATAGAATTTCACAGATGTTTGAAAGAACTGCCATGAAGAAGCCAAGTTACAGAATGTGTTGCCAAAGATAGATTCTTTCAATATAAGTTTGCTGATTGGAAATAAGATCAGTATCTATCCAAAGCAAATATTTTCCTGCGTTGATAAGAAATTGTGCTAGATTGCAAAAGTTAAGTTTTTAATTTTAACGTCCGACCACTGTGCACTGCATGTTTTAAATAGAACTTCTATGAATACATTTATCCTCAAACTCCACAGGTTTTGTTTGTTTGGGTTTTTTTCCCTAGTTCCTATTCATTTATGTAAATTGAGCTAATGTTTCTGATCCTGGAGTATATTAGTTAACTCTTGAACAGTCATCTGCACTTCTTTCAGGTGTTTTATGGAGATTTAAAACTCCTGCATATGTCATCAGTAAAGGCTTTCTGTTGATGGGCTGTTGACAAAAAATATTCCATGTTGGATTAAATCCCAGCTATTTAGAAGATCTTTTAAAATTGTCTTGGTACACGTTTAAGAAAATCTATTCTATCAAAGTTACGCTTGCCAAGTGGAAGTGAGAATTATTACTAAGTTTGAATATACAATGTGATCTATTTTGTGGTAATTTCCTAAAACATACTGGAGTTTGGGTTCTTTTTAAATTTTTAAATATAGGTGTCATATGATATTAATTGAAAGCCGCAGAGAAACTGAGGTAAAGAATGACAAAATAACTTCCAGCTATCTAGCAGATTGTTGCAACAAAACCTCTCCTCCATGAAAGATGCTTCTCATAAAGATCATAAGAATTAATGTTTCTTTAAATCTTTAGTTCTCTATTGGTAAAATAATGAATAAAGCATGACTTTATTCACTGTATTTTTACAAGTTAAGTAAATTTGTATTTCTCTGATTTATGTCTCTTCAGACAAAGTAATTATACTGATTATTATCAATCCCTAGAGGTATTTTCAGTTTACTTGTTTGCCAATTCACTGTCACCAATATACCATTACAAAATAAGAATTTAGTCCCAAGAAATCTCCTTTAACTAGTTCTCTTGGGACTCTTGCTTGTAAGTCAGCTGACTGCATTGAAAATCATGCTTTTTTTCTCAGAACTGAGAAACTTTCCTTTTTATCCTTTAAATAGAGAAGTCTTTTTTCCTATTTTGTTACAGATAATAAGCAAAAATATCTGTAGAACATGTCTATCTCCTGTATTGCTTGTGGCAGATTTTTCAACAGCATCTTCTCTTGTACCTCATCTTCCTTTTAGACAAAAGTGCCATCTTTTGACACACACTTTTACTTTTGGTAAAAGAAGAATACATTAATTTAAACAAAAAAAAAAAAACCAAAAACAAACCCAAAAAGCTAAAAAAAACCCCTAAAACTTAAGAAAGAATAAATGCAAATAAGACAGGATGAAAAAGATGATAACAATAAGCTCTTTTTCTTTGAAGTACCTAAAATCTGTGGTCATCAAAAACCTGGAAGTGTGTTCAGTGTCATGAGAACAAAGTAATACATTAAAATGATTTCAGTAACTTTGTACAGTCTGTGTATTAAATTTTCCATTAATATTTTCATATTATTGCAGTCCAGAAAGAGCCATTACATTATCTTGCCTCTTTTGATGTTGTAAAGTATACGTTTCAGCAAGAAGAGTATTATTTTTACTGACAGTCTTTTTTTTTAAATCTAAATAAGAAAGCAGTTTCCGTGGATGAATTTACTGTGCTAAGAGTAAAAATCGTAGCTCAGACTAATTTGCCCTGGTACCCATAATTAGTGCTCTCTGGCACAGAAATGCCTACCAGCCAGTCCAAAACAATGCCAAGACATTATTCATGGGTACACCAGCAACGATACCGAAAAGTAAGCTGGAAAAAAAAACCCAAACGCAAAACCCCCCCGCCACATTCTCTAAATTTGTTTTCATTCATCCTCCAAGGTCCTCCTTTGTGTTTAAACATCCCAAGGTCATTCTGGCATACCTCATAGCATCGTGAGATCCTGTGACAATTCAGATTGAAATTATCTTTGGGTCATCTAATTTACCTCCTCAGAACACACAATGCATGGCCACAGATCCATATTACAGAAATCTCAGCCATGTGGGCACCAGAACAACCCTCAGATTATTTCAAACAGTTTCTAAAATCCTACAAAAAGAGCTCAGAGGAGATCCAGACCAAATGTCATATGCTGTGGATGAGGCTAGTCTATGAAGCAGTTCTTACGGCTAAAAGGTTCCCTGCCCTAAATAGTTTAACATTGTAAAAATACCCTGTAGTTTTATATATATTAATTGATAGGATAAGGTAGCTCTCTTGGGATTTTTTGTCATTGATTTTGAGAAAAAATATTGGGTTTCTAAATCAGAAGCTCAAACTTCCATATTAGCATTTTATAACTTTTAGATGCAGCTTTTCTTTTCACACTTATGTTTCCTTCTCCATCATTATCAGATTTCTTGTCTCTTTCTAGATATAATGTACCTCTCACTTGCAATATCTATCTTGGCATTTTGGACACATAGTGCAAATTAATCCAGGAGAAATACCCAGAGAGACCATGTCAATATATAGGCAGGTCAGATAGGAGCTAACTATATTTCTATTTTTCTAAAATACAACTGTAATTTATTTTGAAAGCCAATTCATTTATAGAAATTGCTCACTGGCTGAAAAATTCAGTTGGGTCTTAATCCTGTCCTCAGAGAAAAATCTGAGCAGCCAACCTGTGAGATGGAGAACACTTCATAAAATCATACCCAGGGGCTGTAGATGGAAAACAAGTATGGCTGTGACCATAACTTCAGTCTCATGAGGGAATAGGAAATGGATCAAACAGATGTGGATGCAGAAAATCTCCACATTGCAGCTGACACTTCTTACCACCTACAATGGTTTGATCTGTAGGAAACTTTCTGCACCCACTTCCATGTGCATACTGTAACACAAATCGCTATTTAATGTATCTGCATGTTATCAGTAAGCTTCTTTTCCTGATTTAAATACAGAAGTCAGTAAATGTATATGTATGGGATACTAGGCAGTGCCACCTAAAATGATATAAAGTGTCATATATTTGAAACCAGTAAATTTCTAGATTGACTGAATATTCTTTGGGACATTCTTTAGCAAAATCTCCCTAAGTACCTCATATAAATGCAATAAAATTCTAAAAAAAAGAAGATATGTCTGTATACTGCCTAGATATATCCTATCATATATTTATACCTAATATTGTGTTTCTGTCTATATTAGTGAATGCATGTAGTAAAAGTTTTGAAGGTTTTTTTTCAGATGCAATTCAAAGGAAATATAGCATTGGTGGCATAATAATAATAATACCTATTTTCCTAGAAGTATTTTATATTATATTTTTATATACTGTAGGTTAAGCATATATCTAGCCATCAGATTGAAGCCCACAGCTCTGAACTCTGAATGGATTGCTTTAGCAGGGAGCAGGGAGCAGCCCACTGTCATAAAAAATATCAAGAGCTAGCCCTAAAGAGCAAACACTGAGCAGCCACCCCAGTGTGGTGTGTATGTGCCATGGACTCCGGCCTTTGCATCATATTTAATACCCAAGACAGCATCACACTGATATAGCTCTGCTAACACTGGTTCTGAAGCTGGGCTACACTTTGCAATGTTTGAAACTCCTAAATCACAAACATTTAGGGAGGACTACTTTATGCCTTGAGTTACAGTCCAGAGAAGAGAGTGAGGTCATGTGGTTTTATCCCCAGGGTAACATCAAATGATACGGCAACTCAAGGATAGAGATCATCTTGACATCAGAATTCTGTTGTCAGGAACTGGAGAAGAATTATTGCGTGGAACTGCAGCCCTCCCTTCCATACAGCCATCCATATTGGGCAGCCCAGGGGAGATGGAGACATAGACCATTTCTTGCCCATTTCCATGAAAAAATTAGGGTTTGATGGTTTGTCTTTTACTGCAGTTGGAGCCATAATCAAAGAACCACTACCATGCAAAAGGGTTAAGGAAATAGTCATTAAGCCAGCATGACTAGCACATTTTTTATTTCTGACATGCATGAAATCAAAGTTATTTTGTATGATTTTCTTCCAAGAGACCAGGAAACCAGTATTATTTTTCAGGGAGCTGGTGTTTTGTGTATCAGAAAGCAGCAAGGTTGTTACTGTTTTCAGAAGTTCTAATTAGTTGCAATATAACCTCATTTTTGGTAGTTATAGAAAAAAATAATTCCTTGTCCCTTATCTAATTGTCCCTTTGTACATCTCTGCATTGATTTCGCCCAGTCATAATCACAAGAGGGTGTATGCCAAGACATTTTCTGAATGGGTTTTTTATTCATTGAATTCATTGCCTGGCTCTTATCAGCATCTGATAGAAGACTGAAAAAAAAAAAAATAAACAAAGCCATTATTTTCCCTTGTTAATTATTTAACATTTATGGCATTTAATTTGTATATCTTCTGTGAATAATATCCTGTGGATGCCTGTTGTATTAGTGATGTACATTTCCCTTACAGAAAAACTTTGATGTTATAGAATCATGAAAGAAACATAGGTTTCTTTCATGATTCTATAAAACACATAAGGCTGGCAAGTAAATAGAGTCCCCAGGCAAATATTTGTTAATGAGTCCCAATTAGCTAAAAATCGGAAAAACCCAACAAATAATATTGAAGATGGAAAAATTATATGGATCAATCTTGCATGGATTAGAGGTTCTTATTCACTGTAGATCTTGCATATGGTCACTTTTGCTTTACAGTACTTTTATTAAGTCTGCACTTTGGAGTAATTATGGATATAATAAAATTTCTGTTAAAACTCATTAAAATGTTGCTCATGAACCAAATTAATAAGAAAATTGGTTAATGTAGAATACGAGGGATTCATATTAAATGCACTTCAGCTTTTTTTATTAATTTCTGTAAAAGAAACACTATCAAGCAAGCAAAACATAAATGCCTACATGACTGAAGACAGATTGATGCATCTGTACATGAAGCATATTGAAGACACGCATATGTGACTTTAGGTGTTGTACAGATGCTCATGGAGAGAAAGTTGCTAAAACATCCCCTAATGTATTTGGATCTTTGCAAAGGATAACGCCTCTATGAGGAATAAAATCTCTTGATTTGGATGGTCAGCCACTATCTGGGTCGTGATCATTCTTTCAATGGTATCTCCAGCAGCATTGGACATGACCCCCCAAAATATTGTTCTGCTGGGTTCCTACATCCAACTGGCCTGAAGTCCAGGGCGTTCATTTCATCACAAACTGCTTCCATTGCTGTTAATTATTTTACACTATCTGCCACCAGCTCCTAATGATCTTAACTATATCCAAAAGCCTATTCTGCATGATGATTTCTGCATGTTTAGAAGTTCCTATTGAATATTTACAAGAATCCTGCCAATGTACAGGATGGTTAGCTCTGGAGTAGGAATGGGACAGCAGTTTCTTCACCTGGTATATGAGTCAATGCAATGGAGAGAAACTGGTTGGCACATAGACATGAGCTGCCAAGGGGATTTGTTATTGCTGCCTGTAATATCGGAGGGCTCCCTTAACAGTTAATCAGTTCCTTAGTGAAGATAGTGGCTCAAGGTTCAGTCCACCTCCTCAAGATGGTCCAGTGTTTAAACTGCTTCTTGCGACATCAGTGAGATAATTGTTTTTATGCACAGGCAGAGCCCACATAGACAGCTACTTAACAATTATAACTGTAGGACAAACTTATATCTCGTTCTTACATCCCATTTATAACTTAGGTTCTACATCTCTTTTATCACCAAGATAGATGGCCAAGAGTACTTTAAATGAAAAAGTTTCACTGAAAAATGGCAACTTTCCCAAAGTGTTTGCAAACACTAGAAATGTAAGAAATCTTTTCTTCTGCTTTGTTCTTATTGTATTTGTCTTAAATGCTGGTCTAAGACTAGTGAAATTCTATCAGAAAGACAGTGGCTTCAGGAGAACCTGGAATGGATCCATAATGAATTTTTGTGAGGCTTGTAGTCACACTTAATTTTGGCCACAATAATAAGATAAGCAAATTCTGGAACTGATCCAGGCTAAGTACATAGTCAGCAATAGGCCATTAAGATTTTGTTTATTTGTACTTTAGATAAAGGGACAGGACCTTCAAACTAAATCAGAAGGCTTTATCTACAGAGAAACTCCAGTTATGCGCACATAAGCAGATGCTTAAATATAGAGTCAATATTTAAGGAACTGGCATCTGTTCCTAACTCATTGCACATTTGTTGTTTTACTCACAGGGATATTATCCAGAACTCACTTTTGCACCTTTGAGGTAAAGCTGGTTCCATTTCTTTGCTGTCTGTACTGTAAGCTGGCAGGGCTTAGAGTATGCAGGTGCAAATGGACATGCTGAACATTGCACAGAACTTCAGCAGACTCTTCTCTGTGATGGGACAGCTTCTCAGCGAAGGGGCATTTTGCTGACAGACCTTTCTGAACACCCCAATTTACTAAGCACTTGACAAAAGCCATGTCCATGGATTTTTTATGTAAATTAGAAGCTTTAGTGAGTTAGAGTTGCAATTAGAGTTAGAGCAATTGGAGTTGCAAAATTAGGCTACAACACAAATTGCAATATAGAGCCTTCATTTTTTGGTGTCTTCACTGTTTTTGTTTTCATTGGGTTATCCACAGAGATTTCTAAAAATGTCCATGTTCTTCAGCTCTCTAGAAGTAGAAATAACATATGAAGATTTGAAAAGGTCATTCAAAAAATGCATATTAATCTGTGTTTGGATAGGTTTTTTGTTTAATTTTATTCTGACATGCATGACCTGAAGACACTTTAGTATCAAAGTAAACTCTGCAATGATAAAAGAGCTTATGTTCAGTATAGGGATTCAGTGATTTTGTTTGAATCTTGGCATCCAGATAATTTTCCTATTTTTTTTTCTTGATACTCTAGGTCTCTATTTTGAATATGGAGTTTGTGTCATTCACCCTTTAGAATTATTTTCTGCAACATTAAAAGCAAAACTGGTTTTCATGCTTCATTTTCCCAAACAATTTCTCCCACGAGCATTAACTCTGGTAGAACAGTACTAAGGTAAAAAAATACTCTGGATAATTCATGCATGGACTGAGACAGACTTAGCATATCGTGCTGAATGCCCAATCCTCATATTAGGAAGCAAAATGAAGGCCTGTGTGAGGTTACTAAACATAGGTTTCTTTCATGAAGCCTGATTGCATGATTCTCTATGTTGCATGATTCAAGTTGAATGAGAAAGGCAGGGTTTATGTAACATGTTAGTCAGTGCAACTGACATAAGAAGCTTGGATGTGTGGTACCTCTGGAACATTAAGGCTCTCTGCATGTGCACGTACAAATTGTCCCTTCTCTGAATCCAAGCAAGCCTCTGGCAGGCATCTTGGAACACTGGAACATGGTACAGTAGTCATCCCTGGAGATCACACCACTCACTCTGACATCCATCTCTCCTTTTTACATTCACAGACAGGTTCATGCACTCTGAGGAGATCAAGGGCGACTGAATGTGGCAGGTCTATCTATTCTTTCTACACTGATAGCTATAACCTCCTCTTTTAGTCAGCAGGGAGAGATTGGCATTTGCAGTGTCCAATTCCTTCAACATATCTTGGAGGCCAAACACAGCAAACAGCCAGCTCTCTTGACCTAGATGACCAGCAAAGATGAGATAGCTTCATCTTAGAAGCCTTTAGGTGCTTAAATGGACCTCACATGTCATGAAAGTCTCCTATTTGCAGTGGCTGAAGTCAATGTAAAACTATAACCTACCAAAATAAAAGACTAATGTTTACATCGTAGAAACACAGAATTCTGATTTCTACTAGGCATCTAAGCCAGACAGGTCCCTCAAAGTTTAAAAAAACCTTAAACTATATTTGCAAGCATTGTTTTTTTTCACTCTTTTGAAGCACATCTGCATGTAGTGCAAAATGACAGCTCAAGCAGCGGTGCACTATGTTATAAACAGCCCTGCCCTACATACAGCAACTCACTTCCATTTGGGAAGGAACAAAACTTTATATTCACTACATTAAAGCCTATGTTGATTTACAGCCCTCTTTGATCAAATGATCAAAACCCACTTTAACGCTGCTCACAGAACAACCTCACTCCTCTCACATGTATCATTCATAGCTGGCGCAGATACTCAGCATCCCAGTGCTTCCTAGACTGTGATGCAGCCTTTGGCATCAAGGATCATAGTTTGCTGTCTGAAGAAAATAATAATACAAAGGACAAAACAGGTTTTCTCCAGACTAATTGTGACAACTCAGCCTGAGCACAAAAATCATGGTTTTTCCTCACAGTGCCTGAATTCAGGCTTAAGTACAGATTTCAGGTGCTAGTCCCCAGGGTAGTATGGACTACTGACTATATAAATTTTTTGTTATAATTCTATAGTACTGGAAGATAATAATACACATAATAAAGTAAAATTATAAAGAATAATTGTATGGAATTCTAATGAGAAAATAAACAGGAATAAAAGGGTATTCAGTGAGCATAATGAAACAATAACAGATGTAGTATTTATTGTAAAAAGATTAACAGAGATGCTTCAAAATTTTAGATATCTATTTTCACTTGTAGTCTTTTACCTCATCATTCCAGGGTGCTTTATTTAAATACCATGTTAAAATCACAAAACATGCTAAAAGGTAGGTATTATAAGAACCTTACAAGCAATGAAAATTAAAAAAAAACCCAAAACAACAACAAACCAAAACCATCAAACCTCCCCCCACCCCTCAAAAACCCCATAACAACTGTATAAACAAACTCTTCTGAAACTAAAACAAATATTTCTATTGAGACTTGGTCTCACTGATGAATTGCAACAAATGTACAGAATTGTACAAAATACACTGCGAGTGAATAAATAAATAAATAAATAAAAGGTTATGGGCTGAAGGTGTGACAAAGGAAGTCCGTGCCCATCTGCCCTTGTTGTTTCATTGGAGTCACCAGCACAGGTGCAGAATGCCGGGGAATGGCTGTAAGGACCTATTTGTAGGTATTTTGTCTGCTTGGTCACAATCTCTGTTTTGTGGTGTCGCCAAGGATGTCCTCTGTCGCTGATCATATATGCAGGGGCATCCCCATGGTCGTGGCCAAAATTTCTGCGGCCCTTGAGGTATTTTAGCTGACTCATCCCGTAACTGGCCTGGAGGCACACAAATGGCTCCTTGCACCCAGAGTGATGATCTCCCCTGCTCCCAGCTGTGACTGTTCTTTGTGTGCCACATCTTGTTATTGAAAAAGTGGATCTTAATGGAAATGTCTGGATTGCAAACCTTTTGCTGGAGTGTACACACACAGAGCAGTCTGGGTAGAAACAGTTTGCAAAGTACAGATGGAAAATAAGCATTTTAATTACTGCTAACTTTTGTGTACTTGGAGAACCCTCATGCTCTAGATGTGATTCTATTCCATTTGGTCTTGTAGAAGCTAATTCTGATGAATTCAGTAATTTTGCCAAAGAGAATTCATAGCTGCCTCTTTTCACCCTGGTACTTTCTTGTAATTACTGTTGTTTGACAGCTGTTGTTCTCATGCAAATTTGACGATGTGGTGCATGCATGTGTCTGTGAGGTGATAATAGCTGTGCAGATCATGCTTAAATGATACAAATAAGAGCAGACAATACCATCATATTTCTGAGTTGCAATGCGATTTAAAGTGTTTGCCTACTGAATTTTGATTTCTGCATTGTAAACTACTTTCTTACTATAGCATATCACTGCTTCTAAACTACAGGCAGAGCACAATTAAAGTTCCTGTTTTTCAAATCAACTTATTATTTCAAAAGATAATAGAATATTATCACTAGAAATGATTTGCAATAAGTAAGAGCATAAATTTTTCAACAGTTCAGTTCTGTGTTCCATAGAATCACCCTCTTTCAATACTTGAAAACTTTCCTAATGTCCAGTCTAGACCTCCTCTGGTACAACTACAGGCCATTTCTTCTCATTCTCTTGCTTGTTATCTGAAAGAAGAGGCTGACCCCCACCTGGCTACAGCCTCCTTTCATGTAGCTTAGAGAGTGATAAGGTCCTGCTTGAGCCTATTTTTTCTCCAGGATAAATAAACACCCCCAGCTCCCTCAGGTACTCCTCACATGACTCATGCTCCAGACCCTTCCAGTCTGAGCAGGTGTGTTCATGCTCAGACACACACACACACACACACACACACACAGAGACACACACACAGATCCACATACACACAGAATTTGCTTTTTGTTTGTGTAGCACATCTCCAAAGTGAAGACTGAGACAGTGTCTTGGATCTGCACTTCATAAGCAGCCAGGCACCCCTTCCCCAGTCAGCTGCTGAATAACAAGGTCCTGGCTTCCATTGTCACCCTGTGAGTCTTGCTTCTCTTGCTGAGACGAACTGGTATTTTCAGCTAGGCAAACCAGCATAGCTGGCACAGAATTAACAATTCTTACTATTTCTGAGTGTTCAACTACACTTTGTGGGGTAATTACTTTTAGAAATGCCAGTTCAGCACAGCCAGAAACAAGCAGAAAAAGAGATGCAGATTTTCCCAGCAGGGACAGCTGGGGCTGCTGATTAAGGATGGATGAATCTGTTTGGGAAAACAAATCTGCCTAAGCCACAATTCTGCAAAACTTCTGTATTAATTCCTGTGTTTGTCAAAATGTTTGTCTCCCTTCCAGGCAGAGGCCTGGGATTTTTTTGCTTGTTTGTTTTGTATTGCTCCTTTGTTGTTGCCACCATACAGTTTTCTTCCAAGAACTATAGTCTGCTGACTGAAAATGTTAAATTAGTTGTCTGGTCACATTCATGCAGATTCCCTAATAGTGCTGTTCTCTGATAGCATCTTTGGCAACTCCATACAGCATCTCTCATGAACAGCAGTAAATGTCATGGCACAGAGAATAATGGTATGCAGTGAACCAGCAGGGAGATTTAGAAACTGCCAACAGCCTACATTGTTTTCTGTTGCATATCTTTATCAAGGATCCCATTATTGTCTTTTATCTTAGAAAAAATACAGTTGTGTATTGGGATTCTGAAAACAGAAGACTGCCCAGATGACTGTGAGGAAAAAAAAAAAGCCACAACCAACCAGCCCCCCAAACACAATAGGTGTTAGTGAAAACTATCTTGGTACAGCTCACAGAGGTAATTTCTTCTTGAGTCACAGAAAAAGATCCGGTGTCTATTCCTGAAAATCTGGGGATACCTTGCTCACCATCATGTTCAATATTTGGAAAATGATGCACCGTCCATCATTCAGAATCCTCACTAGTGTGGGACAGATATGCTAATTGTATGTATTGATTTCTGGCAATACTCCCCACTAGCCTCACAACTTATGAAGCGCTTTTATATCACAGCAGATCTAAAAGGTGATTACAAAACAGAATGAAAACAGTGAGTCCAAGCTAAGCAAGACAAAATACTATTTCATTACCTGAATGGAGCAGTTTGGAAAAAATATCTCACATTGCTATATTTGTAGTGTTAACATTTAACAAGGACAGCAAAATGTTTTTAATAATATTGCCCCTGATTTAAGGGTGCTTCACAACCAGTTATCATGATAAAATATTTTTAGGCAATAAGTTTCTCTGTCATCTAGGTTTTCCCATCAACTTTGGCAGATAAGGACTGCTCAGAGCCCATTTAAATTTTCATTTTTTATTTTTTATTTTTTTGGGGGATAATGTAGTATAGACTGATTGCATGCACTAATGAAAGGGATTCTTCTAGAGGTCTCACTGGAAGCTAGTGGCTTCAGAAATTATATTTAGCAGATGCAAAGAAAAGACACATCCTTAATGTGCAGGATTATGCCAAATCAGAGCCCTGAGAGAAGGAAGCACTTCAAATGTCCACCTTAATGTAAAGTCAGAATTCTTTGTGTGGGAAGAATGGTGACCAGCTCCTGACACAGTATTTCTGACAAACACGGGAGATGTCTCTGCTTGTTTTATAACCATCTGTCAAATGGAAGTTAAAAGGAAAGGGCCTGGATTAACTCAGTCAAAACCAGAGTCAGAGCCTAGCCCATCACACTAAGTTTGTCAGGATGTACAAGTGACACTCCCCTCTGTGTCTCCAGGTTATCAGTGACTCACTTGAGCTCTTTTCTTCCCAAGCCTTTTTATGCTTCCCATTTCCCAATGAATTTCCTACCTGGCAAGTATCATTGCCAATCTGCCTCCATGCTGATAGAGACAAAGGCACTTCTGATTTCTGTAATAACTGAACCCTGTGGCAGAATTCCTGCCTGTATGAATTCAAATACAAATAGTTGTGGTTGAGAGCAGCACAGAAACTTAGGCTATTCTTGCAGACTGGAGCCAAAATGACCCTGACTCAACTAGATATCACAAAGAGACAGAATTAGTAAAATTTTATTCCCAATAAAAAAAATAAAATAATGGGTCTGTTCTAAACCCAAAGCAAACCAAAACAAAACATGAACAAAACACTGAAAATGCTGCAGAAAATGAAGTCAGGCCTGCAGGACCTAAATGGAGAGAAGAATGAGAACATGTGACCAGGGGGCAAGGGGGTATCAGATAAGAGGATGGATGTTCCCCTGGGAGACAGTGAAATATGGGGACAAGAACATGTCACCATAGGAAGGGAGACTTAAAAATAACAAGGCAGCCTGGTGAAGCACAGCAGAATGATAAATTGGGTTTTACTGTCCTTAGTCATCAAATTGACCTTCTGGCTCATCCAAAAAAGAGAGTGGAGTTGAAGAGGAGCATGTAGCTGCTGTGACTTGATAAGCAATGCCAACTATAAAAGTCAGACCCAAGCTTTTCCTGAATGAAGGAGATGTGATTGAACCATATCCATAATAAAGGTGCAGAAGGAGAGCAGGGATGGGAGGGAAATAAATATAATATACTGGTTGTCTGGGTTTCAAACAAACCTCTGGAGTTGTTGTATCTATAGCTTAAATCAAAAATGCTTCCAGTGTCTCACGAAACAACTGTGGAAGATCTCAGTCCATAAATTTTTATTTGATTCAAATATCTGTCTCTCAAATGCACATTGAAAAGTTACCCTTAAATCACTGTCTGTCAAAGAGTGACAAAAGAAGGGGAGAAATTGCATTTCTGTAACTTCTAATATAACTTTGGTTAATTGAAGCCAATATTAAGCTTCTGAATTGGTGAAATAACGCTGTTTTAAAACATTAATAAATAAGCTTTTATTTTTGAACCCCATATTTAACCAGCTTTGAATAGAGAATGAAGATAAGCAGGGTGGATGAAAGATGAATCTGGGATAACAGACAGCTGAGGGTTAGGTTTTAAACAGCATTTAAAAGCTTCCATACAGGGACTGTTATTTTTAATCCATCCAGAATGTGAACACATTGGCCTAAGCTGCTTAGTACACACAGATGGATTCTTGGCCCTACAGCAAAATAACCAAAATGACCTGGTGTCTTCACACAGAGCAGATTGGCTGGATCTACAGCACCGAGCATCTTTCTTGTCTGGGGCCCTGGGGGCCTTAAGACAAAATAGTTAATTGGTGCCTGAAGTTGTTTATGAAACGCTATGAGGATTATGTTGCAGCCTGCCAGAAGTGTGCTGTTGCATATTCGCCTGGTACAGTTGTGTCCATCTGTGTGTCCATGTGCTGTGGATGTAAAGAGCAGCTCCATTTTGTCCTCTCTTCTCCCAGACCCCCTCCAGCCCTGCTCTCAGCTGCACCACAGAGGACCTGCCTCTGGTGCTCATCTCAGTGCTTTCACTGAGCTGATTTAGTTTGCTGGGTTTGCAGAATACACATACTTGTTTTGGAGTGTAAATTTTCAGTTCAGTGAAAAAAATCCCCACAATGAGGAATTAGTTGGGCACTAGCTCTGGCATAAGCAAACCAGCATCATCTGATAGAAGCAGGATAAATCACTCTCTGCCATGGGGAGACATTGCACAGTCTCATATGTATCTGAGCACTGAATTGTGCTATAATTCTAGTTTTTTATTAATAAATTATTGATGTGTAATCTATGTGCACTGAGATAATCTCAACAATCACACCTGTCCAGCCATGAAAGCTAATTACGGATTTTGATATTCAGAATTTGAAAAAATCTGTCAGTATTTTTGAGGTATTCCTACTCTCTATCCATAATAATAATAATAATAATAATAATAATAATAATAATAATAATAATAATAATAATAATCTTTAAAAATTGAAGTCTGGGAAAAGGAAATCTGCAGCAAAGATTCTGGAGAGCTTTTTAAGCTTCTTCTTTCCCAGGGAAAGTTACAGATTTAGACAGATGTGCATAATAAAGCTAAATGCAAAATAGTTGAACAGAGTTGGAAATAGCATCTAAAATAAGAATGAGGTGTTCTGTAATAAAATCAATAATTTGGTCTGGATTGAATAACTAATTGTCATTTCTGAAATGAACTTTATTCTCTTGTTTACTACACTGTAAACCAAGAATAATTCCACTGTATTTTACTGTGCTAGTCATACAACTGAATCAGAATTTGACCTTCTGTTTTATTGCTGGATATGAAGAGCAATGAGTTGAAACAGCAGCGTGAATCTTTCTGAATGAACAGAATTGTTTCATTTGGGAGGCCATTTTGAAGCCAATAAAATTGTAGTTGGAACTAATTTTGTCCGTATGCTACATGGGACCAAATTGCTCTTACTGGCGTGCATGTATTTACAGCCTTTGGCACAATGGGATTAAACTGTTTGCTGGTATTCAGGTCATGTTCATTTCCTAATCTAAACAGAATCCATCAGAGAATCATAGAATGCCAGGTTGGAAGGGGACATGAAGGATTATCTGGTCCAACCTTCCTTGGCAAAAGCAAAACCACAAGTCTAGACAAGATGGCCCAGCACTCTGTTCAACTAAATCTTCAAAGTGTCCAACATTCGGGAATACACCTCTTAGCTAGGCAGATTATTCCAATGGCTGATTTTTCTCATTGTGAAAAATGTTCCTCTAGTGTAAGCAAGAATCTCTTCAGGAGTAACTTGTACCTCTCATGTTTTTCATGGCATTCCTTGTAAGAGGAAATCTTCTTTGTAGCCAGCCTTTAAATACTGGATCATGGAGACAAGGCCTCCCCAAAGCCTTGTTTCCTCAAGGCTGAACAAAGCAGTTCTCTCAGACTTTCCTCACATGGCAAACTTTCCAGTCCTTCGATAATCATTTTGGCTCTTCTCTGGACCCTCTCCAGCCTGTTCACACTTTTTTTTTTTTTTTTTTTTTTTTTTTTTGTATGGAGGGGACAAAAATAAATTTTCAATTGTTGTGTGGAAAGCACTGAGCAGAGTGGTGCAGTGATTTCTTTATCTCTGCTGCTGAAGCACTCTTTGATGCAACCCAGGGTCCTGTTGACTTTCTTTGCTGTAGCAGCACCCTATTGTCTTATATGGAGCTCTTATATGGCGTTCATCAGAAGCTCCTGGTCCCTTTCTACAGAGCTTCTCCCCAGCCAGGTATATATCCCAGCCTTGCTACATTCCTGGATTATGTTTTGTCAGGTGCAAGACTTTATACTTGTTGAACTTCATAAGCTTCTCATTAGGCCACTCTTCCAGCCTATCTTGCAGAGTAACTATCCCTTCTGAAGTACTCCGTTCCTCATAGATATAATTATATCTGTAATTATAGATGTGGCACTGGGACTGTATTTTTTAGTTGGACATAACTGAAACCATGATTTATCATAATTTGCAAACTCTTAAAAGATATCATTAGTTAGGATAAGACAGTAGCATTATTTCAGTCACATTGTTTGGGATGAAAATTCTGCCTTCGCAATTACCTCTCCTCGATAGCCAGCAGAGTGCTGAGGGAAGGTTGTACAAACTGGGCAAGTATAAATTCTACTTGCTCCTATTACTCTCTCAGACATTAAACTTTTACAGGAATTATGTGAACCAGAAATGGTTTTTATGTATTTAAGTAACACCCAATTGATTTCATTCCTATGTGCTTGTCTGTTCATCCTTTGAATCCATGCAGACTTTTCTTGCAGATATATCTTATGACAAGGAGTTCCACATCTTCCCTCTGTGTTATGTGGAACAACACCTGATTTTGTTTGCTTTTAACTTCTCTTTCATCTGATGTCACCTATTTCATGTACTGGAAGAGAAAATAAATCATTAGTCTTATTGATCTTCTTCATATCAGAGTTTTTTATGCACCTACAAATTATAATCTCCACAATTGTCCATTCCCCCTTGCCGAAGAGTTTAGTTAGTACTTCACTTTATGGAAGCATGACTATAACTATCCCAGGAAAAGTCCATATGCAGAAATTAATTTCTGACTGGATAAATTGATCTTGTGTTTTTTGCATTTTAACCTAAAACATAGGGAAAAAATGCACAAGCTTTTTGTGATTTTCAATATATTCCAAGTCAGTCCTAGGAAGAGACCATGATTTGTCTCCACCTTTCTCACCTGGGAAGAATGTGATTTTTTGTTCTTTGAGTAGAGTAAGCAAATGTGTCATTGTGCTGAGCACTTTCTCAAGTGTTTGTCAGCTCTCTAATTCATGCATCATTCACTCCTAGCTCTAGTAATCACACAAAGTAACATTTCATGATTGTGAAATTAAAAAATTGATAGGACACTGAGAAATAATATCTGGACACATTTGTGTTGGGTTTCATTGTACTGAGCTACCCCAAGCAAATGCTCCCAGCAATGTGGTATCTGCTTATTGCAACATAAGCAACTGAACTGGAGTTTATTTTTTTTATTTTCTTTACGCTTGGGAACCCAAACTAAAAACCTGGTGAACCCAGCCTCAGCATTGTGCAAAGACTGTAACTGAGATGGTGTGCAAAAAAAAAAAAAATATTATCAGGATACACACTTTTACTTCCTCCACATTGCTTATGAAGAGGAACTCCAATGTGAATTTTTCCAAACAGATAACATTCTCTCTCTGCTGGATTCAGTGTTAGTAAGCCATGAAAATCAGTATTAAGTTAAATTTGCATCACAGGTGGTGCAGAGTATTGAAAAAGGGATTTGAATTGCAGTTGGCTGTCAAAATGGCACATTGGCTATACAAACATAAGTGAACTCAGCATCAGTCAGTGTGGAGCTGTTTGCCATTGGTGCTGAAGTGGTCATGGCCTTCAAAAAGTCTTATGCTCTTAGTACGTATACGTACTAAAAGGCACATTTACATTAAAGTTATAGCTTTGGCAAAAGTAAGCACTTAAATTTTTTTAACGAAAAAATTATTTATTTGCAGTTGTCTATGCAGCATCCTGATGTTAAATTCATGTGATGATATCATCACATAACATTTCACTGAGTGCTTCTATTTGATAGATTCATTGCAACATGAAGCATAGATTTATATTTTTTCAATTATAATTTACAAAGACTACAACAGCATTCCTAAAACAATGTCCAACACCATTTCTTTTAAGTGTAAAATGATATATGAAGCAATTTACATGAACCTATTTCACCTGAAGATTAAAAAATATTGCCATGAGGCAAGTTTTTTTTACATTTTAGAAAGGGATTTAATTAGTCAATGTGTCTCCTTTCTTCAGTCCACCACTGCACTGTAAGAAGACTAAAGTAATTTTTAGCATTTTTTAATTAATTTCTTTTAAATTATGTAATTTTTATCACCTCCTAGTTCTTCTTTCATTATTCAAGAATAAATAGATATTGAAGAAAGGCAGCTGAAGTGGTAGTGGAAATGAAAAGGTAGGTTCTCTTTCATGTGCTTTATCTACATAAACTGTGATTAAGCAAAGTAACCTAACTCGTATCAAAAATCCACCATGAGGATTGTACTTTAGGTGCTGGTAGTTTATAAGCAATCTTAAGACAAGGTGTATACAACAAAGACTGTAATGAATAGAGATAGCTTTTAAGAATGTTATTTCCAAAATGGGGTCACGAAATGGGCAGCTGCTGGTGATGGCAGGGTTTCTGAAATGTAACACAAGATACAGGAACTTGACTCAAAAATATACTCCAATATAAAGGTCTGTAACCTGTGTAAGAAATGTGTATTTACTCTTTGGATGAAGCTAAGCACAAACTGTAAGTGCTGAGTCTAGTGCAAGGATCACTGCATGAAGTTTCACTGTAGTCCCTGACAACTTTGTGAACAGGAAAATCCAGTGGTGCAGAACACATGCACTAACCATAAAATATAATGGATATGGAAAATAAGAGGTCTTTACTTGCAGCTATGGTTTGGGAAAAGAGAAACCAGAAGCCGTTGTCTAACCTTTCAGTCTAGTTAAGGACATATAAAAAACAAATCCTATTTCAACAACAAGAGTTGTTTAAGCCAAAGAGATAAAGCTTCCCTTGAGGAGGGGAAAGAAGAAAGGAAAATTTCCTGAATCCATAGAGTAGCTGGACCAGCTACTGTCAAGCAGAAACTTGCAAATTGCTCAATAAGTTTTCAACTTTTAGTGTGCAATTTTAACATTTTCCTTATAGGGTAAACCAAATTCACAGTCTTTCTTTAATCTTGTTTGATTTGTAGAGAAATCAAGCTCAGTAAAACACTCCATTCCTTTAAACATACTGGCTCCCTTAATAGCAAGAAACATGATCAGAGGAGATCTACAAACCTTTCAAACTTTGTGTGGTATAAACCATAAACTCATCTTTATAAATATTGTCTTCAATTAATGAGCATTTATATTAATCTCCTTTTGACCATGGCAAGGAGCGACTGATAACCCTCAGTAGCTTGTACCTATTGCCTGCTCCTTGCTTTTGGTGTGTGTGTACATTCTTACCTCTTTAAAATTAAAATTGCATCTTCCTTTTCATGTGTTTTCTATGATTGGATCTTCTTGATGCCTTGCATGAATTTCAGAGGATTCTTTCCATTACTTGGGCCAGTTGGGGTTTCCATTTTGACAGTCATTCCTAAAAGAAACAATAAATAATTTTGTGGTACTGAAATTAACAGTACATTATCTCCAGTACAATGATGACAGCAGTATGACAACTTGCAAATTAATGGTAAAACAGATTAGCACCCTTTCACACTCATTTTTGAGATATTTTGCAACATTACTTCTTTGTACAATATGAAGTCTGGGATGTGTTAAACAGCAGCATAATTTATTGCTGTTTTCCACAGACAGGATATTTTATTGAGGTTCACAAGCCTTCTATACTTTGTCAAACATGTGAGAAACACTTGATAAACCATTTTAAAAAGTGTTGAAGATGCAATCAGCCATTAGTAGAACCAAAAATGCTGATTCTCGCCATATTTGTTAAACACAAATGTTAATGGCTAAAATGTTAATTTTTGCAAATTTTCTCTTGTAGGCTAGTTTGTGCATCTTTTACAAGACATATTCTCCCATGTTTTGTTTTACTCAATTATTTTAGTGTAAGAATCTTAATAGTAGTTGTACTTCACTGTCTTATGCTGGTGGTCAGAGGTTTCTGTTAGAGATGGACTTTACGATACAATAAATGCTGTGTGCAATTTACTACAGGTTGTAAAAAGCTTATTTGCTCAGGAGCTCATGATGTAGAGGTGAACAAATGTCACGAGGCTCTTGTAGCCTCTTACACCATCAGAATCTAATTAACTATGATTGTCTGGAAAGCAGTGTCCTTCCTCCAACACAAAATAAACAATAACAAATTATTCTCATGCCCTTGTCTCTTTTCATCAGGAAATGAAATCTTTATGATCAAGGTAATGTTCATTCTTGGTTTCTTGAATTGTTTTGTGAATCCTGCAATTCATCCTGCAGTTTTTGTAGAATTACACACTAGTCATCAGCAAATGGTCAACACTTGCTGAACGAAGTCATAATATCATTAGGATCTAACTAAAAACTTGAAATTCTTTTCTGATTTTTCTCTCTGGATATGATCTCAAAATGAAATTCCAGGACTACATCTGGGTATTCTTTTGCCTTTAGGTAGGAGACAGGAGGAAGACTATAGGATCCCATCACTGAGTTATCATGGAATTATAGAATTATTTGAGTTGAGAGAGACTTTAAAGACCACTGAGTTCCAACCCCCCCTTCCATGGGCAGGGACACCTTCCAGCAGATCAGGTTGCTCAAAGCTCTATCCAGCCTGACACTGAGCACATCCAGGGATGGGGAGACCCCATCCTCTCTAGACAACTTGTTCCAGCGCCTCACCACCATCACAGGAAAGAGTTTCTTCCTAATATCTAAACTATATCTACCCTATTTTTGTTAGAAGCCATTACTTCTTGTCGCATCACTTCACATCCTTGTCAGAAGTCCCTATCCAGCTCTCTTTAGTGACTGGGACACTGAAAGATGCTCTATGGTCTCCCTGAAACCTGCACATCTCTAACATGTTGAGTTTTGGTTCTTTGTTGGTTTTCTGAATGTGCTGGAGCTATCACATTATAAAACCTTAAATTTTTTAATTTGATCTGCATTTTGATTGGTGTTGCTGATGGTCCCAAATGGTACACCGGCAGCATGAAAGCTGAATGAGGATACTGACGGGAAGTGGCAGTCTGAGTATCTGTCACATCACACCAGAACTAAAGCTCTTCAAAAAACCGTAGCAACAAATTTAAGAGAAGAAAAAGGCAGTTGTATTGGACATGTTGTAATTTCTTCTATCCTCAATGAAGCCATAGACAATTACTTTTCACTAAAAATTATGAAGCTGTGACCATAGTTAGATGATTCATTAGCAACATTTTCAAGGCATAAATATTTCTGAACAATATCAGAAATAAATCTTTCAGTATTGTATCCACACATTTCTTGCTCAGAGTAAAATACCAAAATATTAACCAGATACCACTAACTGGCACATTGTGGATCTCATATGAGCTGAACAGGCTCACAAGATTTGAGCTTCACAAGATTTGGAAACTGCTTGTTCTGCTGCAAAAATTCGTCTACTACTTCAACAATTAAAACCCTTATATGGACTGAGTGAAGCATATTTATTACTATTGTTAATTGGAATGCATGAATCAAAGGAGGAAAGGTGCTATCTGTGAGCCGAACCTGACTTCTCTGGGTCTTCTTTGTTCTCATAAAGTGAGATTTATGTTTCAAGGGAAATTGTAAAAATTCAAACACTTTTCTCCTGTATTTATAATTTATGTCATGCTAACATTGTACTGTGATTATTTTTAAGAAATTATGCTCTGCTTTACTTTGCTTTACTTTGTGACTCAATTGCTTTTATTAATTCACTCAAGTGCTCTCTCTGAGGAAAAGTTCAAGGAAGTCTGATATATTTTAGGATCCCTTGTGTCTCCTCTACCAGATAAATCTGTCCATGATGATTAATTCTGTGGCCCAAAAGGAGGTCTGCTAATGAGCATAAGTGTGGCAACCCTATCTGTGAGGTCAGGAAGAGCAGTAAGAGGAATGAGCACTTTCAAGCATCTGCATACCAGGGAATGAGATGATGATCATTTCCAGTCTGGACCAGCGTCAGGTGTGGTCAAGTTGCAGTGACACTCAAACCAGCCTTTTGTATTTTGGTGCCTGCCTGTGTGTGTCACCAGCAATCCACGAGTGAACTCATCCTCTGGAGAACCCTTGGAGACCATAGCAGTTTATTGTGGAGCTCCTGAGTTACTGAGGCACAAAGCAAGACACAATTTAGAAGCCGTTCCTGAGAGCAGAGCATATTAGGCTGAGGTCCCTGACAGAGCACTGACGAACAGGGCTTTTTCCTTTACCCGAGCTGAGGATTAAATACCACTGGGGTGCACAGGTTGAGTGGCAGCTACTTTCTGAAGGAGCTGGTGGGAGTTCACCATGGTGGAATGTTCTTTTGTAGGAATGTTGCTTTGTTCTCAGTAAATTGTTCCCACTTTGGGGCTCACATACAGGAAAATCAAATAAGCAAGTAAAGCTCAGATATGGTTGTCTTTCAAATTTTAGATACAAGATAGAACAGGAATTTTGGAACTGATGGAATATCTGAGAATTTGCTTCAGTCATGCACTTTTCTAGAATGTATTTTCTGGTTTAGATTCTCCCACTTCATAATTGCAGCACTGTTTTTTTCATAAGTACGTAAAAATAAAGTGTTACTTTCCCTTGAGTAACTTAAAAACTACATTTTGAAGTAACTGACTACTATAGTTATGTAACGCACATTCTGTATACAGGAAGCTGTAGGCATATAGCTTTAAAATTCACAGTAGTCATTGAGTTAGATTTTGTGATTTTTTCCTTAGTAAAATGTGTCTTTTCTACTCTTGAATACTTCTGGTAAAGAATGTTAAAAATGTAAACATATGAATGTTTTTTGTTTAAATTTGTTTGTTTGTTTTATTCTTTTAGGTTTTTTAAATCTGAAACTTATACACAATGTTTTGTAAATATGTCTCAATTATTTTTTCCAATTTGCAGTGTTGTGATAACAAAAGTATGTTCATTTTTTAGAGAAAAAAGCCTGTAGTTTTTGAGATTACAAGGAATAAAATGAAATCTAAGTTTACTGAAACTTTGATTGACAGAAACAAAAACTATGAAGATTTTAAATCTAGCTTTTAATTTTAATAAGTTAATGAATACCTATTAATATTGTCTTCTTAGAAATTCAACAAAAACTTGAAGCATGAAAGTATTGATAGGAAGTAAATCCAATTGACAATTCTCACCATGTCCAGATTAGAAGCTCTGTCTTTTACTTTGAAATATTTTACTCTGTCAAAAAATGGACTCCAGAAATATATATCACCTTTCCCACAAAATCAGTGAATATTTTACTGCCAAATGACATTTCAGACTTTTTTCCAGTGGACTAATGATGTCAGCTGCTTCTCACCCTGTTGTGACACTCATAATTGTATTTAATATTTCTCTATTTCATTAAATAATATATCAACAATACAAATTTTCCAATATTGTATTCATAACTTGGATTCATGAGTCCGGGATTGAGAAGGTGAGGACACACTGTTCTCTAAAGCAGACATATTTGTTTATAAATAAGGACTAATGCAAGATGCAGATCAGTGAGGACCACCACTGTTCTGGACTGTGCTCATTACATCATCATGGACGAAGACGATTTACACATTTTCAGTCTATAAAGCAGAACAAGTCTAAATTCAGTATCAAACTGCGGCATGCTGGTGTGATAGAAGCTGAGACAGTGAAACAGCTGAAGAGAGTGGAATTTTTAACTGGGTTTTGCTAGGTGGACTGCTCTACTTGACTAACCTGTCCTCTGCACATCGATTACTGTCATCTTTTGATCCCATACATGTGACTACATATAAGAAGTGGTCAGCTAATTGCAGCAATAATCCTTGGGTAAAGACAACCTTGTTGTCTGGAGTGCTCCTCTAGAACAGGGCTGGAGGCTGTATAATTTTCTCCTTGTTAAAGTGGTTGCAACTAATTGGTCTAGTTATAATTTATAAACCTTCAATGCAACCTGAAAGAACTGGTTGCAATGTAAGACAACTTTGCTGAGATATACTGGTGCCTCTGTTGGGTTCCATGTTGCGTCTCCCTCCACACAGTCAGTCACTGCTGTAACCAGAGAGCCACAGAGCTTTCTGTCACTCTAGACAAAAATATAAACAGTTGGACACAAGATGGCTTGCTTAGCACAGCTGGCTGTCTCACACCCCTAATGAAAATCATAGGCAAATCTTATGCATGTAAAAGGTTAGAGCTAATTATGGAATCTTTCTCTGCTTTGCACATTCAGGAAGAACATCAATAATTTCTCACTATCATTTCCAGATCCGCTATCATTTCCAGATGTCATTTTGTTCCTAGATATAAGGTGAGCTGTCAGGAGCTGGAACTAGCCAGATACCATCAGAACTGCTCATCTTCCTGCACAGATACACAGGCTAATCAGGCAGAAGTGACCAAAGCAGCAAGATGTTGCCACCACTTCTTATTGTTTCAATAAGCATTGTAGCTATTGAAGTTGTTGTTGGATTTATTGGAAATGGATTTATTACAACTGTTAATATAATTAATTGGATCAAAAGCAAAAAAATATCTTCTGCTGATATGATCCTGATCTTTCTGAGCACATCAAGATTTATCTTGCAGGTGATGGTCCCGGTGCACATCCACAGTCTCTACTTTGCTGACATGCTTAAGTTGGCTTCAGTGTACAAGGACTTTGGTGCTGTGTGGTTGTTTGTAAACCATAGCAGCTTGTGGTTCAGTACCTGGCTCTATGTACTGTACTGTGTAAAAATAATCAATACCACCCACTGGCTGCTGCTGCAAATCAAGTGCAGAATAGCTGGGATGGTCCCGTGGCTTCTTCTTGGATCACTGGCGATCTCTTCTATGGCTTCTCTTCCTTTAATATGGATTACACCCAGCACTTACCTATGCAGCTCAACAGAGAACTGCAGAGAAAATAGCACAGCTCATATCATGGACTGGGATATTTCATCTCTCTACTTGCTGCTTCTTTACTTTGTAGGTTGCTTTTTCCCTCTAGTACTCTCTGTGATGGCCTCAGCTCTGTTAATTACTTCTCTGTGGAAACACAGAAAGACGATGCAATCTTATGCAGATACTTTCATGGATGCTATGATAGATGTTCACCTAAATGCTATTAAATCCATTATTTCTTTCTTAATCCTGTATCTTTCCAGTTTTGTAGCTCAAATTCTGTTGATACTCTCGCCATCTCAAAGTAAAGATGTGGTGAAAGTTGCAGTATCCTTAGTTGTAGCAGAGGCATATCCTTCCATGCACTCAATTATCCTGATCATAGTCAATTCAAAACTGAAATTGGCATTTAGGAACCTTTGCCTGCATTTTAAGTGTCATTTGGAAGATAAGCTTCCAAGTCCCAGGCTTTAGAGAAACACTCTCCAGTAAGAGATATGAAATCTCTTTTACACTCTAAAACAATATGATTTATCAATCATATTATTTCACTGTCTTTTTTCTTAAACACTAACTTTCCCCTTCCAGATATTTCTGTGACTAGTCCTCCTTAACATTTCAATGCATCTGAAATAATGTGCATTTTTGCCTTATGTGTGGGTCACTCCAGCTCCTTCCTCCTTCTTAATATAGAGTGAGAATAAAAATGTACTGAATGGAAGCAATGTACTTAAATAAGAAATCAGTTTTAGGTTGCTTTGTGATTTCAGATTAGAAGTTTAAGACTGTATTATGACCTGTTTGAATTGAAGAAAATGGGAACTAAGGACAAGAATGTACAGAGCTCACAAGTATCAGCTCTCAAGTAAAGGATTTTTTTTTACCTGAGAAGGTTGAAATTTGATGAAAAACATGTTGTACAAGTCATAGCTGGTGTTACATGGAAAAAGATTGTGTTTTAAATTGGAAAAGTTAACTGGATCATAACCTGAGGGGAAATTAAGATTTGGAAGGTCACAGCCATTTACTATAATCAAATTGCATTTTGAATGAGGTTTATTTGTGTTAGGATTCCAGTATGTCTGTAGCAATGTTAAATACCTATTTATAAATTGATACTTTTGTTTGAAATATATGTTATGCTTATTTGTTTGGTTTTCTTGAAAGTGGATTACCAAAATGGTGATTACAACATAAGGTGTAATCATAGAACTACCTGTTAAAAATCTCGCTCTTCTTGACTTGACCATTCTGATCATAGATTTGCCTTTATTGTCATGATTTGCTATTGCTTTGAATGATATTGCTATGAGTTGTTTCTAAGGCTGTTTTCTTTTAAAATTTTATGTTACTATGAAGTTTCACATGAGGTTGGTGAAATATATTTAGCAAGTCCGGTTGTGTTTTATCAAATAACGTGTTTGATAAATCTTTCCAAAGTTCTCACCTTATAAATTACTGTGGTGAGAGTTTCAGTCCCACCTATAAAATTAATGAGCAGAGAGATTAACTTATTCTTGGAGCATTCTCAGTTTTTGAAACATCAGAGTAATAAGTTTATAAAATTCTTTGAAAAAAAAATTACTGTTTAACATTATTAGGTAAAGAGTGAATATATGGTTTTAATTGGTACTTAAATATTTTTTTTGAAAATGAACTATGTGTTAATAGAAGACATTAAAGGATGTCTGTGTGATAGGAAATGATATGATTATTAGCACATGTAAATCATGGGTTCAGACTGCAGAGCATAAGGGAGAGTCATTCATCTCACAGACACAGCATTTGGAGGCACAGTACATTGTACTGTAAAACTAAAACTTCTATAATGTCCACTGTGGTAGACTGCTGTGGTGCTGAATCAAAAGAGACACAGAAGTCCCTCGAGGGAAGCAGGTGGGAACCATAATGCTCATTCACAGCAGCACTCTGCTCTGCTCTGCTCTGCTCTACAGCTGCAAGCCCGGCCAACATGCGCCAAGGTTAGAGCAGTTACACAGCGATAGCTCTTCCAGCTGGCAACATTGTGAAAAGAAAGTGTTCTGTAAGAAATGAGTTTGGCTGAGACTCTTTTATTGTGGGGTGATTGGTAGGGGTATTTGGCTTTCTGAAGCTGATAATTTCCCCAGTGAGCTCATTCCTCTTCAAGTACATCCAAACCCGTTTCTAAAGACAGTCTGAAGTAAAGGGATCAGAGCCAAAGGTGATAATAACGGCCCTTGCTCAGCTTCTTCACCTTCAAGAGAGGGAGATCTGAGGCAGGCACAATCATTAATAATATCCTCCAGTGCTTCTAGGGGAAGAGGAGGACAAAGCTCAAGGACTTGATGTCTTTATGTTGTATTGATGAAAGTTTTGTTACACACAGCATACAGTGAGATAGATGGGTACATAAATTAGAATTTTAAATGACTGGATTGGTAAATAAATTATTAGTTTTGTCCTTTTCCATTCCATCCTTCCCTCAAGCTTCAATTTATTTTCATGACTTCTTCCACAGTATATACAGATTTCTATTTGTTTTTTGATCTTACTCTGTTCTTTGGATTTCATCTTATCCCACCCTAAAATAATCTTTTGCGTTCTCTTTGGATCTAGCCTGCTCTTTCAGGTGCAGTTTAAAAAAGCTTTCTCATTATTATTTGACAAAAAAACATCACTCACCAAATTACAATAGACTTGTTTCTATATCTAGTTTATTCCAGAAAACAGATCAATAAACCCGATGAATGTTTTGTCAATTATTATTTGTGTCCCAAAAAATCATAAGAATAACGTCATTGAGATTTCATTGTCTAAGAAATGTTTATATGATGATTGAAAATAAGACTGAGCTCACCAGTACATTTCTCCTGGAACTTTTCAAGTTACACGAAATGGGAATAACATGACTAGGAGAATATTGACAGCAGTTTCTATAAGGCCAGAAATTGTGGCAGCTCCAAGATCATTGTGAGCATGAAGAAAAATAGTGATAAGTGCAGTTTTTCATACCCACTGCATGAAAAATCAAACCTGGTCTTCATTGTCTTCTCTATTTTTTATTTTCTTTAGTGCCATTGTTCTTGGTTTTTCTGGGTCAGAATTCATCACAATTTTGTGTCCAGAAAAACCAGTATGTTCCTGGGCAGAAATTAAGGGACTTTTGATTGCAATCTCAGTAGCATGTTCAGGAAGCTGGTAAGTTTCTCACTCTCAGTCTCAGCATGAGAATCAGAAAGAACTACACAGACATTCTGAGTTTCAGTTGATGAAAGTTGCTTTGTCATGTCTTTCCTTTTGCCTGCATTATTCAGAGGCTCTACCTGACCAAATAAGTAGCGGGGTGGTGGGTATGAACTCTGCTATCCCTAACATGCTGCCTCTCCTCTGCTAGCCATGCAGTCATCCTTTCCTCTCTGCTAGGTACACAAGTCAGCACTGCCAGCTCCATGGATCCCAGAACAGATGTTCTTATAAATGCCACTAAAACTCCAATCTTCAGTTTTGCTGGTTTTCTAGCGGTAGTCAGGAAGCTTTTCACCTTCTTTGCATCTGACAGCACAATGGTGCTAATTTATTCTGAATAATTTTGGGTAATTTGAAAAGTGTCAATGGAAATGCCCCACTGTACCTATCTTTTCTTGAAATATGACTTCCCACCTTTGTGCAAAGTCTGGAGAAAGGTTTTCCCTCCTGTAACAGTTTATAATCGGATTATAACCTGGGATTACTTTTATCCCTATTTATTTATTGTCTTCCTTATTGTAATACTCAGTCTTCATTTCATTAATATCACAAGGACAGTTTCTCCAATGTTACAAAACACTTGTGAAGGCTAATCCCCCTTCCCCTCAATATTTCTTATCCTGTTTGTTCCTCTTCTGAGGACGTTTGAGTGGGAGGTCATTGGAGCTTAGTTAGGTGTATAAATAATATTCTATATCAATCTTCATAGAGACATGAGTTTTAAGGTTTATTAAAAAATTCTTTATAAATTAATGTAAAAATGGCTTTGAATACTTGTAAATATTAAAAATATAAATTAGTGTCATGTTAATATCACTCCTAAGATTTATTATTTTCAAAGCGCCATTTCTCCCTCCCAATATCTATGTTTTTGCAATGAACCAAACTTTACATTGGCCAAAGTAATCATAAAGGATATCATTTGCATCAGAGAAGAGCATAGGCCCTCTTGAAACCAGAGTTCCTGGTTCTCATAAGCTTTTCAGTGGTCAGAGGGCTTTTCATTCCTAAAGCTTTTCTTGTTTCCACATTGAAAGGAGATATATCCTTCTTGAAGATTCAGCCTATCTGTGTGTGAAAGGACAGGGATATTTTATCATCAGAAAATAGAGAGTACTAGTATGGATGGCGGCTATAGTGGGATTTAATTGGGCTTTTGAGAGGAGAGGAAAGTGTGGAGAAGTCTCACAGATCCATGAGATTTACTTTGTCTGGTCTCTTTTCCCAGTACAGGTAAACAAACTGGTAAACAAACTGGGGCAGCAATGCAGATTCAGAAGCTGTTATTGCTGAATTGGGATCCATGCACTGAATGCTCCTCTGCAAAGCAGTTCTTTTGCTGCCACAGGAAAAGCAGAGACAAAGTGCTAAACAGGAATAATGACTTGACATCATCATCTCTTAATTGCCTCTTGGGGAGAAGGGGGGAAATTAAACCCTCTCTGGCCTTTAGCCACTCAGATGTGATATTGTGATGAGATTAAGATGGATTATATCATTCCTAAATTTTAAAAATTATTGGTAGGTAATTATATTATATTTTTTATCTTCTTCCACTCCCTTCCCCAGTGTAATTTTTGAATTTCATTTTTTCTTGTTTTGTATCTTTTATTTTTTCCCTATTCTTTGAACACCTTTTCCTTTCTAGAAAAAAATACTGAATACTGAATACTTCTTCTTTTCCTTTTTAGAAAATAATTGATTATACAGTTATCACTCATATTTCTTGCCACTTCCCCTAAAAATCTGCACTATTTGCTGCTATTGTTTCTGTTATTGCAAATATATACTAATGAAATCAAGATGGGTTCATTCACATATTTACTTTATTATAATAAACACACATTTCAGTGCACTTTATTGGATTTGGCAGACTCATACTTCTTCTTTTGTGATAACATTACAAATAAAATTTCTCCCTTTCCTTGTGAAGGCATTTAGAAAACATAAAAAAAAACCCCAATAAGCAAACCCAAACTGCTGAGACCTTGATATATGTGAAGCTTCCCTTTTAAATCCCACATCAGTCAGTTCTGCTTTGTTGTCCTTTCTCTGCCATTTGCTTTCTCTCACTTCAGTATGAATCCCTTTTTCTTTTACAGACTGTTATTTTCTTTCTCACTTTTCCCTGTCTCCTTTAAGGTCGTTCTTAAAGTCTTTACTTTTCCCTTCCTCTGTTTACTTTTAATTGTCGCCCTTCAATCCCTCAAACACTTGTTTGTTTCTATGTTTACACTGCTTGTTTCTCTTCCAGAGTAGAGATGACCATCCAAATATTTTCATTGCTTAGGATTGAGATAAGAAGGAAAAAGAGGAAATAGAATGTAACTGCACGGATGCAAATAGCAAAGTGGAGAAAACTGAGTTCAAATATTGCATGTGTAAATTGTACATTCAGGACTAAAATTATTTCAAATACTTGCATCCTGAGAAACTTGCTCACTCTCTTAAAGAAGAAAACAGAAGTCTGTTGGAATTAATTCTCACCCATAGAGCAGAAGGAAATCAGCTTTTTTCTTCCTGAGGAACTTCTCAATCTCCTCCAAGAAAGATGTAGAACAGGAATACCTATGAATAGGTATTAGTTGAGCTCATTTGATAAATCATAGGAAACACAGCATGAGCTTTACACAGGTGTTCAACCAACAGAGGTTCAGACCCTGAACATAGCATGTGGGTATAATTTGAGTTTCAATGGTCACAGATATGTTTCTCTTGCTTGAGGTACCCATAGCTTTCTTTAGGAATCTGAAGCAGAGTTATTCCACATGTAGAGAAATATATCTGCCCCTGTTGAATAAGTATCTATCTCTCAGCTAAATTCAGGACAAAAGGGGAAAAGACATAATATAAAAACTTTGTCATTCTTAAGTCATGTTTAGACTACAGCAGCAGCCAGTTTCCTTTTTCATTGCTTTTTTACAACTGGATGAACTTGTGCATTTTTCTCTTGCCATGGCTCTACTCAGGCAGGAAAAGGGAGAAAATTTCTCAAAAATATCCCCTGGAAAAGGTTATTCTGAGATATATATTCTCTTGCCTTCAATTCCATGATGCTGTGAAAAGCTAAAATCTTAGGTCCCCTGTCTTTTGGCTCTTACAAAGCCAGTCTGTGATTATTTCAAAAGCACATTCTGTCAAAAGAGAGTTTGGCTTTTGGAAAGTGAATGAAAACTCGAACTTTGTATTAAGTTTGAAACTGGGTGAGCACATATATAAATGCTCTTGATATATGTGGGCATTGGACCAAGGTACTGGGAAGAAGGAGAAGGTTCATTAGCAATCTGTGATGAGTCAACCCAAACTTCTCCTTCCCAGTCCCTTGGCCTGCTGCATCTCACAGCATGGAGATGACTTTATTTGCTTTACAAAGTCAGTGGGAAAGGTTAAAATCTCAGGCTGCTCCCGTGGAAGCTTCCAGAAATCCCTTGCTTTTCTTGCTGACTGTAGAAATAACTTGCATACCAAGTTAAGGAATGAGATGGTTAACAGTCTCTGGGTAACCTTCTCTTTGAATCTCTTCCCTTATATAAATATCTCTAGCTCCAAACTGCTGTTCTGACCAAAACTGAGAACTTTTGGATGATTCTCAGATCACCCCTCAGAGCACTGGTGGTCTCTTTTGTTATTTCTTTTCGCTATACTTTGGCTTATTTTAGCTTTTCCTTTTGTACTTCAGTAATGAATGCTCTGACGGACATCAGGGTGATAGATGCTGAGGTTTTTAAGCTCTCCACATCATTCCACTGGACATCATTGGGATGTACTTACCTGTCATCATTCCATTTGAATGTAATCAGTTAATTATATCAGTCCTCAAACTTATCAGAAGGAGGAGATCGAAATCTCGCAACTCTGGCAGCTCCAGGACTCCTATGCATGTAAATATCATCCAGTTTCTGTCTTTTTCCCTTTCCTTCTATGTTTCTAGTGTTTTTTATTTGACTGTTGTTATTCAACTGGTGCAGCTAAATCACCAAGATTGCCTGCACTGTCTTTGGGGATCACTTCTTCTTGTTTGAATACACTATACTCAGTTTATAACACATTTAAAACAAAACATTGACTCAAAGTTGTCTATCTTCCTCTAAGTCATTATAACACATAAAATTCCTTTCTTCTTTTAAGGGCTAAAATCTAAGAAAAACTTGATATAAATTAATGCAAACACAAAAGTAGGAAAATCCTTGGAACTGATCAAATTCTTATATCCCCATACTTTGAGGACAAGGGCAGTGACACAAAGTACAAAAATATTTAAAATTTGTGAATATGCAGTATATTTTTCTTAGTTATTTCTGGAATACAATTCAATGTTTTAGTTTCATGGTGAACTCCTTTGTATCCTTGCATCTTTCAGTTTTCAAGACTCAGATTGTTAAATCTCATATCGAAATGCTGAGAATCAAACATTTCACTGAAGACACTTTTACCTACAGGAGCTTTGTGTAGGATTTTTTTTTTTTTTGTATATAGCCTATTATTTAAAAGTTGACAGCAAAAGCAGTACAGTTATCTATAAGCCAGCTGTCATGATTTCTTCAGAAAATAACTTTTTGCATTGAACTGATGTTGTGATCATATACTTTGCTGTCATGTGGCTTGATAAGTGATTGCTTGCTGTGAAGAGCTCACAAACTACTTCTAGTACTTGAGCTTCTTACAATATATATTTACATGCAGTTGCAAGCATTGTACTTTCATAGCACTGATTGAACAATCTTCATTCAAATGCATTATTCAACAAACATTTCTATGGAATAACTTCGTTCCAGACTGAATTTAAAATAAATTAATCTGGCTCTGATCCTTACAAAGTTTAGTAGGTTCTATGGAAAAGCACTGTAAGTAGGGCAAGAGGAACTCATACCTAAGATGCATCTCAGTTTAGTTCTATTTTCTATGGGGCTTCCAATGATACATCAATCCTCTATGCTTCATTGTCCTGCGGGAATAAAAAGGTTTTTATTTGCCACTCTAAATTTGTTTGAAATAATGCATAGGATTTGCTGCATAAATGCAGAATATTTTATTTCCTATTTTTATTTTGTGTGCCTACATTTCATACAACCTGATTTATTCCAGGCTGTGTGCTTCAGCCCATGCTTGAAGTGATGTTGCTCTATAAACAATTGATTTTCTTGCCTTTCAACAGAGTGCCCAAAGAGCCTTGAGTGAGAATCTTATTTTGATTTTCTACATAAATCAAAAAGCTTAAAAACAAAAAGAAGAAGCCTGAATAAATCTTATATTACCTATATAAACCCTATACTGTATCACAACTATATATCTCAGGCTGAATGTGCGGTATATTTTCATTTGTCAATTTTTGATATCAACTTACACAAGAAAATTGAAATTTTAAAATAGAAATGTGAAAAGCCTGTGATGTTTCTCTTCTACCATCTCTTTTCCATATGAGAAATTTTGGATGTCTGAAGACAGGACAACTGAGATAAGAAAACAGTAAACAGACAGAATAATGGTACTTAAGACTGGTAATGGTACTTTCCTGCTCCCTACAGTTCTCTGATGACTTCTGTTGGGCTCTGATGATGTCCAACTTTTTGTGGAATTATATTAGGGTGAAAGCACCAGGGAGAGGAAAGGTTCAAAAATGCAGTTGACTGTCTAGACTTCAGGAAAATTTCACTAGAATATTTCTGGAGGAGACTGAAAGAGTGAAGTATCTCAGGCTAAGAATGTTATCAAAAAGAAAATCAATAAGTCCTGCACAGGGAAAAGTTCTCTGGTATGAAAAGGATCTTTAAATTGAGCTTATTGAGAAGCTCAATAAGGTGCAGTGCCTGAGAGGTGAAAAACAAAATTAGACTAGGAACAAGGTCTTCATTTCATCTGGAAGTGTAGCTTACCCCCTGGAGCAAAGTGCATTAAATTGTGATGGATTAACCACGATCAGAGCTCTTTTAAGCTAAGGTATAATTCAACATGAGGTTTTACTTTTGATAAAAGTTGTTCTTTAGTGAAATTCTGCTCCAAGTGCTGTGCAGAGGAACAGAGTAATTTGTCTTTATAGTCTCGTACACTGATGGAAACTCCACTCACCATTCCAGCTCTTAGTCTCTGAGAAACAAGTTCTTGTTCTCCAGAGTGAAAGTTAACATACAGAGTCACAAGACTACTTAGTAATGCACACAGGAAATTTCTTTCCTGGTGAGAAACATCCATTCCTTTTATACTCTGGTGTAACTTTTTTGTTGTTTTTCAGTCAGCAAAGGTATGGGCAGTTTTGCACTAATATGGTTTCACTGGATAAGAAAATTACTGTGATGTCAATAGATTTGTGGAGATTAAAGTGCACAACAATCTCATTTCTTTCCATCTGAATTCCTTTTTACTTTTTGGGGTCAAAATTCTCTAGTAATTCTAGAAAAACTCCAGCAGGATTATATCAGTTACTGCTCAAAAATTGTTATTAAAGAAAGAGAAGTTGAGACTTTAATCAAGATATAGACATTTTGTCAGCAAAAGCAGTTAAAATTTTCCATGAGCTGGCAAAAAAATGTTGGTATTTAGCAGAGTCCAGAAGAGAAGCACTGTACTAGAGATACATAATACCTGATGAGGCTTATTCCTGTAAGGAAAATGAGAATCCCCCATATTGCTGATACTGTGGAATTACTCTTAATTTTAACTGATAAAGTCATCTGCAAGCAAAGTCTGTTAACAAACTTAAGTGTGAATACAAAAACCAAGAGAGAATTTTGGGAACAGAAGGTTCATGAAAACATGAGCAGCATAAAGCCAGAGTGGAAAAACAGGGCTGCTAACTGAAAGATACTGTTGTGAAAAAACAAAGTCAAATGAAATAAACCAGAGAGGAAGGTATTTGAGTAGCAGCTCCCCATGGAACTCCTGAACTCCTATTATCTATCACATTAAAAAAAAAAGGTACAATTCCTGAGAATCTTTCAAACAAAAATCTAGTCTCTGTAATCTCTACAAGAAATTTGGTGGGTTTGGTTTCAGTTTTTTTTCCCCTTCATTAAATTCAATTATCATACATTCAAATACAGGAGGAGGAGAAAGCAAGATGTGATATGAAAAATATCTGACCAAGCCCAGCTTTATTAATAATTTAGATTTTCTATTGCCTACACCTGTTTTGATTTTAGATAACAGCTTTGCTTTCCTTGTTGTACAGATAAGCCAGGTCACTGAGGTTCAGAGCCTTTGCCTTTAGCCACCACCAAAAACTCATATTATTGTCAAGGAGCTGATTCACTCAACAGACTAGAACTTGCAACCTCTTAAACTCAAATTTAATCCATTAAATTATGGATTTACTGCTCTCCCTGTACATCAGATTCTCAAGGCAAAACTACTGCTTAGCTTCAGAAGCTACTTAAATCAGTGTGCTATGTCCTAATACCTTTCTTTATTTTCCAGGTCCCCCAAGGACAAAAACCAAAGAAGTATCTCTGCTGTTAAAGGTTTATTATAAAACCCATTCCTGATCTGTATTTTTCCTGCTTTCATTTCAGTGTAAACAGAGCAAGACACATATATAACAGACAGGTTATGTCTTCAAAAATTCAGGGTCTCTCAGTAGCATTATGAGAAAACTGTCATAGTTCATTACAGGATTTGGGGATCAAGGAATCAAATGTATTTGTGTATTATTCCCCAAGCTAATTCCTTCATTCTCGAACGTTGAGAGACAAATTTAAATAATACCTGTGTAGAGAAAATTCCAAGAATACCTGTGTAGAGAAATAATACCTGCCCTCCAAGGATGAAACACATGCTTTTAGTATCATTCACATGATTTAAAATTTGCTGCTCTGCCCGCAATGGAGATTAGTGCCAGGGGTTTAGTGGTTGTGCCTATCATTTGAAAAGGAGGCCAAGAAGAAAAATGGGTCAGGATGGAATCTTGGTGTGTCTTTGTCACACACCTCTCATGTTTCCATGGGCTGTGTACAATTCTCTTTGATGGTTGTCTCTATTGTTTTCTGGTAACCTCTAGTTACTGGATGGTAAATTACCATCCAGTGCTATACTGGCAGGAGAGAAACTTAAAAATCTATTTCCTGGTTTATTTTTCTGTCTATGAAAAAAGAGAACCATGGTATTACTGTAATTTTGAATGGAGTCCTCAGTATAGAGCCAGATTCTGTCAAGATAGAAAACATCTACTCTCAGGTGAATATTTTCTAGATATGCTCAGGCCTATCAAACCCATGCAGTGTTGCTGCTCCTCCTTGATTTGTTTGGAAAATGAAGCTGAAGCATAGTGTGCTGGGATTATGCCACCAGCACCCACAGCTGTCCAGCAGCACTGGACACAAGCCTTTAAAGGTGAAGGAACAGAAAAGCAGGTGGTGGTGGGTAAAGTACAAATATATACAGTTCTCTATGAATCAAGACCCACTTACAAAAGTATCAGATTCTTTATTTTTCATGGTGCATACCTGATAGCTTTTTAAATACTATTATTATTTTACTGCTGTATTTGTTAGGTGGCTTTCACCTAGATTTGACTCTTACTGTTCCTTTTCCATTTTTTTGTACAATGTGAACCAAACTTCACAATAAGGACATTTATTACCTATCACATTCAACACAGGAAAATAATTTGACACAAGTCCCGACATAGGGAAAGTGTTATTTTTGACATGAACTTTAGAGATTAAGATGTTCCTCTTCACTGTGTGACTGTTACCAACAGAGCCATAGTTTTATTTTTAAAACCATTATTTTTTCACTTGGGAGCATATCATACATGTTCAGTTTGTATCACTAATATTCTTTGCAAACAGCTCTGTACAAACTGCTGAGGTTGTGACAAATCACCGCAGCCAACAGTCTATCAACAGCCTTTAGCCAAACTCTACGCCATGCATGGCTGATAGCACTCTGAATCAGAAATTAAACATAAAGACAAATCCTTGAAGGATGGCTAGTGATAAAACTATTCAGCAAATACTGTAATAGATTATTATTTTGGTAACTAATATAACAAACAATGAAGTAATATTGTCAGCCCCTAAAGAGGTGTCCCTCCTTGAGAAATTTTCTCATATGTAAGTGAAAAACTTTCATAACTATGAAGAGTTTGGTTCAGAGTTATGGAGGATGAAGAAATATGCTGGTATAGTTATGAGTTATTAATTAAATAAATAAAATAGCATAGCATCTGTGAAATAAAAGTGTATCTACTCAGAGGCAAGGAAGAAAGCTGGATGCATTTGTGAGGTTGCTTGTGCATCATGCAAATGAAGGAGATTTTACTCTTCCCTGAATGGGTAAATTTTCAAGTCAGCTCTATCTTTAGGATTCACTACCTTTATGTTCAGAGTACGCTGGATTTTGTTTCTCTGGACAAGGAGGAAGATATTGGGGTACCTGATTACCATGGTCAATTTTTTCCCTTGTCCTTGTCATAGATTTTTGTCAGCTAAATCAGAAAATAGAAACACAAAAATATATTTTTTCTACATAATTCCATACTGCGACCTTATTTCTTTGGCTTTCAAGTCAAACAAGCATCTACTGCTGAACAACATTTAATAGGTGGGGTTATCTATTTTTAACTGTAGAGCAGAGCTTTTCATACTGACTGATTGTACTGAAAAGGGAAGAGAAAGGTCACAGATGTCATTTTGTGGTGAAAAGATGCAGAAGCTTATTGTAAGAGATGTCTAGCATGCATTACATTTCTTATCCTGTTTTATTTTCTAATTCAATACGAAAGCTACTTACATGATAATTCTCTGAAATTGCATTATCCAACTGAGCCACTATCATGGCAATAAGAAGAAAATAGAAAAGACTTTGAAGTCTATTATAAGTCTGCCTTGACCCAATTAAAAGCCATGCAGCTCAGTCCTGAGGATAGTCCAAAAAATCACACACCTCATTGTTCATCATAGGTCATGTCAAGGTCTTGAACTAATATTTTGCTGCAGAGCATTACGAGACAACAATGAAAAAAATTGCTTTGGAGGTTCAGTACCTAATGCTGCAATTAAAAATGATATTTCCTTTTTTCATCCTCTCCATGGGTCAAAAGAAGCACTCTACTCTTTTTTACTCCTTAGGAAACAACATCAACTAAAAGCCTTTCAGTAATATTACATATTCGCCTGATCTGTATAACATTATTAGATGTAATTTCTATTTTCTGTTTGTTTTAAAAGTGACATATTTCACACATATACCTGTTAGATGTAATCACCATGTTTTAAACTCTAAAAGCATGTGATCTATTGAATGAAATGATTGAATCCAATGTGATCATAACAAGGCAAACCTTTAAACTAGGACAGTAACCAAATTCCACAGGCTGCAATTTCCTTCCTGTTCATTGTTGTATCTGTTGGGGGGGGGGGGGGGGAGGGAGGGGCTTTTAGTTTATTTGTTTTTTATAGTGAGTAAAAGTTACTGTGCCTCATTTGTCCAGGAGCAGCAATTCCACCCATCAGTGAAGGGTCAGGATGTTTCACAGCCATGTGTTGTAGCTATAATCTTTTAAATCTTATCATTGTGCCCAAAAAGAAAGCTTATCTCAAAGCAACTGATACCAGCCCTTCCTCGTTATTTGCATATATCCTTCAGAACAGGATATGCACAATAACAGCCAAACCCTGCTGAAGTGAGGCATAACTAGGAAAGGAATTGAGACAGTGACAGTGAAAGCAAAAGGAAGCTATTGGCATAGTTTTAAATCTAACAGTGGAAGAGTTTAGCAATCTTAGAGGACTTGTATGTGCAGATTCCACATAGTCTGTCCTACAGTAGAGGAGCACTGCAGATTTACAGCCTTCATGCTGTTGCTGTACAAAGTATGTCTAATGTTACAACATGTAACATCCTCTCATCCTCATATCGTTTGCCTTCCTCCTTCCTACTCCTCCCCTACGTGAGAGTATGAAAAAAAATAGCGAAATTAAAATATCTTTATTATTTCACCAAAATGTGGCATTTTGAGTGTAAATCCAGTTGGTTCTCTTATAACTGGAAAAGAAACTGACTTCAGACCACAGGGATTGGTGGGACCATCTTTTTGGGGTCTCTCAGGAGACACTCCAAGGCAGTCTTTTTCCCTCTCATCTAAATGTGTAGGAGACATCTACAATTTATTCACGGGATGGACAGGGAGGAAGTGCTTCTCTCAACCCTTTTAGTTTTAAGAGGTTATAATTTAGAAAAAGAGGTCTGATGAGAAATTAATTAGTCAGGGTCTTATTCCTCACCAGTTCAGTCTGGATCATGCACCATATAAGCTAAATGGGTTCAATTTTATAACTTGCTAGATTTATTTTTTACTTCTAATACTGTGATTGGAAGTCTGTACTAAAATCACAGTCTTCCAATGTTTAGACTATCTGATTTTCAATGTATATTTATTTATATTTGTCCTTACATCAGTTTCTCATCTCACATAACTCATCTAACTCTCTGTTGTTCATCCCATTGGTATAACTACGAAGAAGAAATAGAGCTCCATTTTGCCCCTTGTTTGCCAAACAAAAGCAATCTCTTCTAGCAATATTCAAGAAGCTTCCCGATCCTGGCCTAACCTACTTCTCTCTTTTTAGACTTTTCGGTGAAAAGTATTTTTGGATAAAATAAAATACTAATAGAACAGATTACAAGTTTGGAGTCTGCTTAAATCTATAAAAGAAGACAATGAAAAATTTCAGTTGTTGTCCATGGCCTTGGGGTTAACCCGTTGTTTTCTATGTGGTTGTCACAGGCTTTGAGTTCAAAGTGAGAGAATGGCAATATCCAATTGCTCTCCTAATGCCTTCTCCCAGACCACCAATACATCCCATATGGATATATCCTATGTCTATATCTATACTTATCTATGCTTGCCTGGGTTGGATGGCAGACCTCATCTAAACCCAGAGCCTAGCTAGACTGGGTAATTCAGTAAACTCCACCAGCAGGCTCAGATACAATAAAGCTTCATATTTGATGCATGGATTTGTGGTGAATTCTCAGAGCAGTTGTGATGACATCTATTCCGTTTGAGATGAACTAACTCCTTATAAAGCTGCCTGTAAAAGCTCTTTCTGTGTTTGAAGTGCAAACCTGACAGGTTCTGACAGCCTGTCAGCCTTTTGTGTACAATTCCACTGGAGCCTGCTTAACTTCCATATATTGTCACCAGTTCATTCATTATTTCTGAAATGTTAACACTGGCTTCTAGCTGACTGACTTGAGGAGGCAATAAGCTAAACAAACTGAGGGTGATGGCATAGCCCACCTGTTATTATACAGCATTTATATAATAAAGTTAGAAAGTTTAATTGTGTAGTTTTTCCATTAGA
Source organism: Calcarius lapponicus (assembly GCA_039654755.1). Taxonomy (NCBI): domain Eukaryota; kingdom Metazoa; phylum Chordata; class Aves; order Passeriformes; family Fringillidae; genus Calcarius; species Calcarius lapponicus. The sequence continues at coordinate 60,917,173 of CM077462.1, read as the reverse complement.
TCATCCAGACTGTCACAAGTATTTCAGTATATCAGTAGTACAAAATATTGGATATTGGTGTTAGACAATAATACCAGCACAAATGAGATAATTTACATGGAAGTTTTAACACATTGTCATTATGTTATTCACTAGTGAGACCTGTTTTACTTTTGAATTCTTTGAACAAAATCAAAACACTATTCTAGATGAATTGAGAGTCATAACTATAATGTCTCAAAAAACCCCAAACAAACCAAAGTAACAAAACTAAACCCAAGAAAACAAACCTTCCAGTTTTAGCTATGTATTTTACACTTTTATGCCTCATCTGACTTTGATAATACAATATTTTGTGATGCCTCCTTTTTTCCTTAAAAACGGAGTCCATCACATTTTTTATAATCAATTACTGAACTTATGCAAAAGGAGTGTCAGATTAGGTCCCGTAAAAATAATGGTGTTTTGCATGTATTGAAAAAACAGGTGAATATGGATCCGTGAAACATTGAGGTCTCTGGGGATGGACAAAACATGTCCAAAAGGATTGGAATTATATATTTAAATATAAGTGGATACAACCCACTGGAGTTTCAAACATGCCTAAGACTGTTCTTGTGTCTGCAGTTTGGATTGATCTGTGAAGATCTTTAGTAGGACTGCTTACTTGCTACTACCCACTTCCAGAAATTATTTAAAATATGACTCAAGAAAGGCTAAAGTGTGGAATTCATTCAGACAGTGTTGTAAAGCTATAACAATACAGAATATAGGTCATGTTCACTTATTCCTGTTGAGAGATAATTAAGGTCTTGTGTACTCTTTTACTTCTGTACAAATGCGTTTTATCTTTCCCTCCTGTCCTCTGTCATTTGCTGCACTGATTTAGCAATGCAAAAGCAATTCAAAGCACCCGGGCATTTATTAATGCTGGGTAAATAAAAAATTTAAGCCCCTTTTTAAATACACTTTTAAACCTTGTTCACTGTCATTATGCTTGCTTTCAGATGAAAATGTTTTTATTGGCAAGAAGATCTGCAGAAAACTCAAACTCAGTAAATAACAATGGGAACAAGTCTTCCCAAGAGAATTAACTCTGCGAGTGCTGCCCTGACCGTACTGGAAATTTAATGTACATATCTGCATAATACATTTTGCTGAGGAAATGCGAACTTTTTTCTCAAGGGGAACAGGAGGTTGTGACAGTCACAGTTCTCTGAAGAATGCTTTGTGTCCAAGTTCTTGTGGGTCTCTTCCATATGCATCTATTATCCTGCTGAAAGGTATTACCTCTCACTGCAAACCTCACCCTGCAAGCATAATGTGGGTTGAGTTCTGACCTTGAGAAAGACTTGCTGTTTCTCTGTTGCCACAGGAGTAGCTATCAAAACACATATTAAGAATAACAATAGTGACCATCAGATACTATGGTAATGTTGAAGTATTATTCATACAGAAGAGTAAATTGTACAAACAAGAAAGTCTGAAAAAGTCCTAAGAGACAATAAATAAATAAACTAACAAATAGAGTACATTCACCATCTGAAAAGGTTCAGATGGATTTTTTCTCTATGACATGGGCAGCATAACATAATTCTACTTTGAAGAGAAAGTCCAACAGTTTACCAAAGACTATGCAATAGAAATGCCTGAATTACTCACAACCTTATAAAAATTAGCTGCCAGAAGTAATGTAGAAGTTTCAAAATTCCTTTCATGTGATTGATGGTCCATTGTTTATTGTATTTGCCATTGATGTAGGCAAATACAATAAACCAGTTCCATATTAAACTGCTATGGTTTAAATTAAGGGAACCTTGTTATTCCCATACTTCGGCACCTCTGAGAACCACCAGCACTAGGTCACTGAAGAGCAGTTTGGTAAGAAAAGATGACCTGAAGATATTCCCCAGGAAAATTTCCCCAGTAAAATATCTATATAAATTAGATTCAGTATCAATAATCATAATCAGTTATTAATATATATTGAAAAACAGCTTAGGAGGTGAAATTTATCTGGCATCATTATGTTATTCATTGAATCATAACTAGTAGAGAAAAAAGAACATGAACTGAAACCATTTGAGTGAAACATTTACAGATACTTAATGTAATTAAGAACAATTCTGAATTCTTCTGAACAGCTAACTATTATTTGAAGTGTTGGGAGAGAATGACATGGTAATGAAGTGAGGTCAAATCACCTAAAAGATATATTTATGTTTTAGTAAAGTGGTCAAAAGGCAGCATTTTCAGGGTACAATTAAACTTTGACTCCATCCAATTAAGTGATATTTAAAACATCTCTGCATCTATAAGAGTAGAGGAAATTAATCTTGCAACAATTCTAAATATCTTCTTTCCCTTGCCTATGAATTCTTCCAAGTTACCTAAGTTAAAGGTCAGATAAGATATGGAAAATCTTGCTGACAAGAACAAGTCTAAGAGATGCAATGCTCTGCAAGGTCCAAAACCCATAAAATCCTCAGGATTTGAAGCTGGCTTTGGTTTACTTTTTAATAAGGATGAAGGGAATTTTGAAGATAAAGAGGGGTAGAATGATATATGATCCACAATTTATTTTAAAATTTTACATAAACTCTCTGTAAAAGATTTACTTTCTTTGCCCTTCTTCTTTTTTCTTCCTTCTGTAAATTCTGCAGCCCAGTAGGAAATTTGGTTTTGACAGCTTATCTAATCTCAGCAAATGCAGTCTAATTTACTAATTCATTTGCCTAAATTCACCTGAGTCAAACAAATTTATAGCCTGTAAATTTGTAGGTGAAAACCTCTGGGAGAAAATTAAAAAAAAAATCATTTGGAGGAAAAAAAAAGTTGATGTAATAAAATTTGGAGGCTGGTCTAAACTTTAACAAATCTGTAGATTGCTGGAAATTATGAGGAATATAAGATATGATTTTGATTTCATTTTCAAATTTTACAAGGGAATATGTTCTGTAATGTGCAATAATAAAGGTGTCACTTATCAGAAAAAAATGTGCAGAAAAGAAAATCTCAAATAGCTAGATCCACAGTTAGTGGGACTTAACCTTTTAGGAAAGCATATCATTAACTTCTTTGGTCAAAGACTATTAATCATGCTGAATTGTTTTTGGAAAAGCCTATTGTCTGCATACATGTAATCCTCAAGCTGGTCTTTAAGAATAGTGATTTATTCAAGAAGCAACACAACATAATATAAATATTTGGCTTCCATGTTGCCTTTGCATTCAAATATTATTCTTAAATACAAAATTAACTGCTATCCCTTGAAGGATATTCTAACAATATTGTTACTCTTTTCTCATAAACCAGCTATTTTCCTACTTATATCATTTATTAAGGAAATATAATAGAAGTCATATGATATTTTTTTATAGAAATAATAATATTAATCTATCAGATTTTCAGAACACAATTTTTTTTTTCCTCTGGTAACATTCATTAATGCTGCATTTTTATGTTCTCGAGAGCCAAAGGCTCTCATTCAAGACAATGGAAACCACTGTGCCTGTTTTGTATAATTAGACTCTTACCCAATAGGACTGGCTATTCCAAGAGCTCCATAATTAGGGTTTTTTTTATCAGTATTATTGCTCAAGCAACAGTGCCATTATAATTTCATTTAAAATACCACCACAAACCTGAGTTTTCACATGAAAAATGCAGGAGGATGCAAAGAGTTGGTTATCTTTATGACAACTAAATCCTTACTTGAAATGTCAACACTGAGGGTTAATCTTGACAATTTAGTAAAGCAAGGAAATGTTGCTGTATGCGCCCAAGAATGTTTTGTTTTCTATCCAAAATTTCAGGAGAACATTCATGAATATTTGTTTTACTTCTATTATGTCTTTGTGCATATTTTTCAGATGTATTTAGCACTTCCTTTAATGGGAAGAAACAAGACCAAGAAAGGTTGTTTACCTCCTATACTCTCAATGTTCTTTCATCCAGTATCAATGCCCAAACCAAAAATTACAAATTTCATCACAGATTTTTTTTTCCTTTAGTAATGTTATGATGCGCATAAAGTTCAAAGGATTATCAGTCCTTTGGAATAGCTCTGGGACTAGGAATAGTCAGGACTAAGAATACCATCTTCAGAATTTGTATCACCACAATGCTTACAAACACAAAACATTAATTTGCAATCCCTACATGCAAACCTGCTTGCAAACCCTGTAGTTAGGATATGTGTTCAAACAAGAAGGGAAGAATGTACAGTGTAATGATTTTTTTTTTCCTATTAGACAAATTTTAGGTTTGTTTTGTGTTTAGGTTTGTTTAAGATTTTTAAAATTAATCAGAAGATCAGAGAAGTAGCTTTGGCTTTTTCATGTTCTGAAGGAAACCTTTAAATGTAAAATCTCTCTACATAGAAATCATTTAGGGTGGGGGTTAATCTTTCAGGTGTGGTATCAGATATCGTTGTATCTACATAATACTACAAACAGTTATATAGGTCTGGCTTTTAAGAGTTAGCAAAATGTGATAAAGTTGGTTTTCCATGTCATGCTTCTCACTTAATTAATACTGCACTGCCCAATTTTCTTCTGAGCAGTTGGGTTTATAATGATGCCGAATCAGATTTCTCCTTTGTTATGAATTCCCTAACATGCTCTCCAGTGGCAACTCAAACTATAGATCTAAAGGGAAAAAGAGAGGGTCACTGAGTCCCCCAAACTCTCAGGTGAGATCCCCTATGTGCCAAGAGATTAGTGTTGAAGTAGGGGGCTCTGTGAAGCCCTACTTCACCTTTGTTACCTCTGAGAAGTCAGGTTTTCAAATACTTATTAATTTCTATTTCTATTCTATATTTATTGTCTCCTGATAGCCAGCAGAAGATAATAAATCTGCTTAACTCTCTGCATATAGGTAATTAAATAGTGGGCGAAGATGAACAATTTTACCTATGAATCCTACTATTCATGAACAGAGTTGGGGTTGTCTGGCCTGGCCTTCAAACTTTTAATGTGTGCCCAAGAAAGGCATTGCTTTTCCATTATCAGGTTCCTTCACCAACTGATGTTTAGTGAATACTTTGATGCATTCCCTGAAAGGAGTTATTACAATCCAAAGTACAGAAGGATAAATGCCTTGACACATATTTATTTCTATGAGATTTTTAGACTCAGGTCCCCAGTGAAGCAAAGGGGACATGTTCTCCTTTCTAGCATTGTCAACCTTCACTATCACAAGCGCCCAAAATTAATAATTGTTTAGCTACTGAACAATTATGACAGATGATTAATTGATCACAAGGAGCTAGTTCTCATGGTGCTATTAATCAGTATGTCATCAAGCAGAAAGGGAAGGTAAGCAATCTGTATCTGTTACAAATCATGTAAGGGACACATTATTCAGTCAGCATGAAAAGGTCATTGTGGAGCAGAAAGCAGGATGAGGAGACTTAGCCAGATTGATGAGGCAGTACTATTTTGTGTATTTATTATCAAGAAAAAAAACCCCAAAACAACTAATCTGTCTGTACAAACACGGTAAATAACTGGTTTACTGAAACAAAATGCTAAGACAAGAGCAGGTTGCTGTCAACAAGACTTTAGTCTTTTGCTCAAAGATTACCAAATGTCGGGTAAGGAAAGAGATATTTCCCTCCCACATCTCTGTGTGCACTTGATAGTATGATGTTTTGCAGCTGTGGCCTCTGGACATGACGAGCCTCTCTCATCTCCTCTCCTGATGATTACCATGCAACTCACTGGACACTACTCATTACCATCTGCTGCAGGGAGAAGTCTGTTTGGTAAAGGAGTGCAGGATGAAGACTAGGCTAAGAAAGAAAGAGTAAAAGGGGATTTATAAATAAAGAGTGACTGTTTTCAAAGGCAAATAATGGAAGGCAAAGGGGAATGTTTTAAACTGAAAGAGGGTAGGTTTATATTGGATGTTAGAAAGAAATTCTTCATTGTAAGAGTGGTGGGGCTCTGGAACAGGTTGTCCACAGAAGCTGTGGATGCCCCACCTCTGGAAGTGTTCAAGAACAGGTTAGATGGAGTTGATGAGCAACCCGATCTACTGGATGACATCCCTGCCCATGGCAGCAGGGTTGGAATGAAGTGATCTTTGATGTCCCTTCCCAGCCATAGCACTCCAGGATTCAACACTTTTTGGAAAGCAGTTACATGTCTTCCATGATGTGCTGGAGTCGCATGCTTATGGGAGAAAACATGAATGGTGCTGACTGTAGGACAGCTTCCTTTCCTCCCAGGTATGACTGTGCACAGCAGCTTCAGGCAGATGTGATCTTTTTCTGCCTTAATTTCAAGCTAACCAGAAGATACTGTGCTAATTGCATGACAATTAACAATAACCCTGATCCAGGAGGTGATAAAGAATCTTAAAGAATCATTAGAGCAGGGGTGAAGAAGGCTTTGCAAATCTGCCAGGCACTTAACAGCTGCGATATTTTGTACCTGGTGTGGTCTCCAAGGACAAGCAGAGCATATATCATGCTCTGGTGTGTGCTTCCTACAGTGCTCTGGATAGCCAGCCTTGGTGGTCAGTGCTGTGGGCACAGTTGATGTTTGTGCTGGATGGATATAACCATCAGAAAGGTTCTCCAAGGGGTCTAAGTATAAAATTTTGGGTGGGCACGAATACCATTCTCCATGGCAAAATTTCTTTGTTTTCAGGCTTCTCTCACCAGGAATTAGTGGTTTAAGGCAGAGGAATACATGCTTAGTTTAACAAATGCTTGCGCAATAGCCAGTTTCCCCCTGCAGATAAATTCAGTTCAGCCACAAAAATACAGTACAGATATCTTAGTGGAAAACTATGTTTGGACTAATTTATCTTGCAAAGAAAATAAATTAGCTTGAGCATCATGCTGTTGCAGGCATTGTTTCTAGATGTGGCTGCCACCCAGCTGACTTGGGACAGCAGCAGAAAGAGTAGGTCCTTGATGGATTTGCAAAGCTCCCTTAACTATCCCATAAACTATTTTCTACTTTGTTTTATGTTTCAAAGCAACAGTTTAAGAAAGTATGGGCATCTATAACATGGCAGTTATAGATTTAGGAAAGCCTGGGTAAAAGTTTCCAGGTGTAATGCTCTCCACGGGTTACAAGGCTTTTTTTTCTGGATTTCTGGAGCTGGTGTAAAAGAGGACAAAGAAGCATGAAAGTACAGAACTTGTTGTTGTGTCTTCTCCAGACAGTTTAGCCAAGCAAATCATTCAAAGATATAAGACACTTTTTCCTCTCCACTCTTCACCTATTTTAAACATTAGAAAAAATATTATCTTTGCTAATCATCTCGAGTTTCAGATAAATAGAACATGCTTCTGGTAACTATCTACTTAGTCCATTTATTTACCTATTCAAAAATATTTCCGTTGTCTTAATAAACAGAACTTTAGATTTTTTTTTTTCTGGTTGAAAATGCCAGTTTCACAGACATTTTTTAAATGGAAAATCATTGGTGTATAGAAATAGCATTTTTCATTGATGTAAAATTTCCAAGCAACTCAGTTATTTGCTTATTCATTTCTATCAGACAATTTGTTAACTGAACACTTTACAAATATTTAGATAAACATCTACAAAAATGATACTATAACAATTTTAATCATGCTTTCACTATGAAAAGATTTTACTTATCTGCCACTCTCCAGTCAAATAACCTCACATAAAGAGTTCTACTCTTGTTCTTAGACATTGTTGCTTATCTTGACCTTCTATTATTCTTCTAGTCACAGAGGTGTCATAGTGTTTGAAGAAATTTCAGGTGAAGAAAATGCAGCCACCTGCCTCATGGAGTTCATACATCTTCCTCCAGACACGAATATTCTGAAAGTAAATTAGCAAGACCTTGGAATAAAAATACTAATGAGAATTGTTAAATTACAAAATATGATCAAATTTGCAAAACACAGTAGAGGATAGGAGAAAAAGGCCTTGAACTTTAAAGGACAATCCAGTGATTAAAATAGTAAAGTCAGGAGATGAAGTTTTGACACGGTGATGGAATGATATGCGATAGATTGAAATCCACAGGACAAAAAAGCAGCAAGCACAGCGGTGGGATGGGAGCACTGAGGAGATTGCCTGAGATTTGACAAGCAGGAATTCTCCAGTTTCTGTCCTACAAGTTTAGATATGATTCCTGACAAATTCTCCTGGAGGAGAATTTATTTGCACATATGGACAAATATGAAGGGGCAAGTGAATTTGCACATAAACAAAAGTCCAACATTGATCTGACCTGAAAGCTGAGCAAATTATTCTAATTGGAACATGTTTTCATGCTGTGTCCTAACCTAATTCAGTACAGTGTCGCCTGAAAGTAAGACGATAGAAGTCACAGTGAGCTGCGATGGCAAATTTTGGTTTTTATTTCTAAAATATCACTTATCTATAGGTATCATTGATGGGAAAGAAATATGGTACTACTTTCTCCAGTTAGGTATTTTTAAACTACTAGAATGTGTAATTTCTTTCTTTCTTTCTTTCTTATCAGAGATCCATACGTACACTGCATCGGTTTTATGTTTCTGTAATGACATGAACAGGACCTAATTCACCACTTGGCTACTCCAATCTAATACCACTGTAATTCCTCTGATATCTCTGTAATGAAATCAGAAGAGCAGAGGATAACAGACTAGTTAGATTTGCTTAGGAAGAAAAAAAATGTGTATTTTTGAGCTGTTTTACTCAAACTTTTACTCAAACTCAAATTTGATATTCTAATCCTTTACATTTCATAGACACAACCTTTCCAGGTAAATAAAATAGATCCATAATGAAACATGATAACCACTTATTTAATAGTTTATAATAAATATAAAATTCTTTAAAGGTTCTTCATCAATAAGTAATACCATGTTATAAGCAGGTAAAGTAACTGAGATCTGCTAAGTATGCTGCTAGGCTTTGGCAGCTAAGTTCTCTTCCAAGTCCATATGCTTTTAAGAAAATGAAAGGTGTAGAGAAAGCCACGCAGATGACATAAAATGTGTATGTTACTGAATGATAGGCATTTTTTGTGTTACTGCAATTCGCAATTTGGAATAAACTGTTAATGTCTACAGAAAAATAAACAACCCCAAAGTCTTACTTGGATTCTTTTCAAAACAAACCCTTAACAGAAAAAAAACTTGTTAGCTATGTAAATGTTTGGAAAACAGGATCCTATTTGCTGCTCAGTTTCTGAAGGGCAACAGGGCTTGTGTCCTTCCTTTCTTGCAAGGGGCAAACTCATATGAAAGCAGAAAAATTGCAATTTATAATCCATCCAATATTGTAATCTTTTAAAACATCACCAGCTGAAGTGTCAGAAACCCAGGCTGATGTGCCTTCAGGTGGGGTATTAACAGCAGGAGCAAATGAACTTTTAAAAAGCCAAGATGCCATTTTCCTACAGCCTAATTTGCTTCTTTCTAAGCCAGAGCATTACTTCTTCAAAATTGTGATTTTTTTCCCTTTTTAATTTTTTTTTTCCTAACCACCTGAGGGAAGCATTTAAATTTAATCACATTAAGGTTCAGCACTCATCATAGTGATAGTAAAACAGGTGTGGACTAGGAGGAAGGCAGGATTTGCTGATTTGTGAGATCCTTTCACTCACCATCTGCTAGTCAAATTGCTAGCTAATCACCTGTGAAAAAAAAAAGTCTTGTTTTGACAAGGAGAGCATTTCATCACCTGTGGAAATTGCCTTTTCAAATCCATAGCCTGGAGCCCTCAAGACACTGAAAAGAGAAATCCTCATCTGTATTTCTAGGGTCTTCTGTTCAAAATTCAGATGATCAAGAGGATACCCTAGCTGAAATATTCCCTGTATTTTATTAGTTAGCCTTGCTTTCTGCCCTGAAGGTGGCATTTCTCAGCACGCATTAAAGAAAATATCTGCTCTGTAGGGGAAAGTAAAAGAACTTTACCTGTTGCTTTGGACAAATTGAGGCACTCTGCTCATACATCATCCAGCCTTGCCAGGCACAAGGCCATTCTGGTCCAGCAGCCGGGCAGTAGCAATGCTAATGAGCCCTGCTGAGACAGCAAGGTCATTATGCATGTTTGAAAGGTCTCAGGCTTGGATCTGGTTCATACATCTCTGGCAAGGAGAGTAGATGGACTTGGGAAGCAGCGGCCTGTACCCAGCTATAGGAAAATGTCCAGAGACCTGCAGAGTTTAACAGGTCACTTTAAAAATTTGGACATTTTTTTTATTGTAAAGTGATACAGTAACTTTAAAACAAGGAAAATAACAAGAACAACAAAGCCACAAACAAACAAAACAAAGATGTCTGAAACATAACACAGGCACTTCCTAATCGGAAAACTTTAGTAATTTCCACTCTGGCACCTTCCCCTAAAACATCTGTTATTAGCCACTACACAAAAGAAAATTCTTCACTAGGTGGCGTATATATTACTGTGTTCCCTTCTCTCTTGGTTTTAAACTCTTTCATCTTCACAGATACTAGTGTGTGTGAAGAGCAAAATAAATAAGACAGGGAAAATCACATTTTATTAGGAGAAAGAAATAGCAAATCCTCCCTCATCAGTTTGCTGTGCTGTGTGCTTTTGTCCTATCCTGCATCTGTGTGGGCTGTGAGGAAGTGGTCCAGGTCACCGGTAGCTCTAGTGCTTACACTGAATGAGGTGTACAAGAAACCTGGCAGATCCTCAGAACCACAAAGAAGAACATGAGCAGATTCAAGAGAGTTATGATGTACCAGCTCTGCACTTCAGGCAAGTAAAAGACTGAAACCACAAAATACAGGGAGAAGGAACTATTTCCGGAAGAGGTTCTTCCCCCAGAGTTGGGTATATACCAACCAAACTGCCTTTGTGAATAAGGACAATATGTAAAATTCCTTAGCTAGTCTTCCACAAGCCAGCTGCTCCAGCCCCAGCTTGGTAGATTGGTACAGAGATCAGCTCAGTATAAACATATTCTGTCTGAAATAGGTATTTCTTTCAGGAATTAAGAGTCAGGCAAGGCGGCATTGCAGACTTTGAGGCATCAATAAAATCTTGTCTATTGTTGAAAAAACAAATCATACAACCAGATAAAGAAGACCTTACTCAAAATGACAGCTGTGAGCAGCTTCCAGAGAACGATTTCCAACCAGGATCACTGTGCAGGCCTCATCACTGTCCAGCTCAATAGGTTATTTAGTAGAAACAAACTTCTCTTACATCTCACATCTCCAACCCCTACCCAAAATTGGTAGGTCTGTAGAAAACAGTTGTATGGAATATGCACATTCATGAACTTCCAGACAATCTGCTGTGACTCCAAACAGTGGCAGGTGGGAATCACATATGGAGAAGATCTCTGCTCAGAGCAAGTCCCTTGAGCTGCTTTTCAATGATGTACACCCTAGATGAGCTTTGGAAGATTTGTTCAGTTATTCAAGATACTCTCAAAATAAGCCAAATTTGCTTAAATACCATTTTTATGTTCCTGTTTATCAGTTTATGATGAAAGATATTTGAAAATACTAAAGAAAGAAAATGGGCCTAATGCATTAATAGACAGGAGTTTTGCAGTTGAAGGTCATGTAAGTAATGAGACTGGTCTAATTTACTGGCCATTCCAGCAGATTACTATGTGTTTAGCAAAAGAATTTTTCTGACAAACATGAATACAGTGTATGTAAATATATTTATTTGATTGTTTCAAATATTTGATTTATACTTTCAGGTTAATTATTTAATTTACATTGTAAGCAGTCTTCTGCCTGAAAGCCTGTAATGTGAAAAAATTAAACTCATTTACTTCCTTGGTAAAATTTCAACAAGAAAAGGTTAACAATGAAAAGACAATGTTATCTGTAATTAATCTCAGTTTCTTTACAAACTCATTCTCCACGTCCCTCTTAAACAAATACAGAATTACAAAAGATGAGATTTTTTGTTATATTTTTTATCTGTGGTTATTTTTATTTTAATATATATTTATCATTCACCACATTCTCATAAATTTTTTACTATATATTTCAGATGCCTAAATGTATTGCATGCTGTACCCTTCATGGGGTACAGCATGCAATATATTTAATTCCTGAATTTCTATTTTACTCAGATGTAAATTTTTATTTAACATGATTTATGGTTAACCTGATGGATTTTGTGCTAGATGAAGCTGTGTTTCAGTGGTGGGCAAATTCTGTAAAGGACACAGTAACCTGTAGCTAACATATTCTGTGACTCAAGAAATCTCTTGATTGATCATAGTCCCTCTATTTCTCGATCTCAAATATCTCATTTTTAGTGTAAAAATAAAAATGTTTTCCAGACTCACTAGGAACTTTTTCAGGAAGTTGCTGGAGGAAAATGTACATAAATATTGTAGCTATAGGCAATCATAGAGATAAAATGCTGTATTTCAAAACATGTAACCTGCAGTAAAACTGTATTGCAACATGTATGTTTTAGCACCATCTAGCTATCTTGTCAGGTAAAATCACAACTGTAAAACACTCGTGAAATCCAATCCAGTCCTAGCAATAAAACCCACCATGGAATTCTGCATATTTTTTCTTTTATTTTTTAATTCTTTTATTTTTTAATATGTAATATTTTTCCCCAAATTAGTGCAGAGTTGAGATTGAAATACCTGTAAATATTCATGCACTTACAAATGACTGGTGTTAAACTGTGTTAGTCTTCAAATTGATGTCTGTGTCTTTGCTTAAGATAAAGGATGCTGGAATATAAACAGCTTGCCTCATAGTTGTAAGGATTTAGCAGATATGAGTGAAATACAATGGTTTTTACCAGAAAGTACTGCTGCAGCTCAAGCCATGACATTGTTTCAGCCAGCAAAAATCAGCGTATGCTCTTTGAATTTGCTTACTGCTGCCCTTTGGTATGACTACTCTGATCGAGCTCCCCTGAGAGGCATCGGGGGAGGAATAGGATGAGTGGGGACTGGTATTCCTACTAAGTTTAACATCTGTAAACTATGAATAAAATTTGAATGAAATTGTTAATAAGCCAGTGCAGCATCTAAATCAGTGCTTGTGAGCTTTGCCTCTCTGTTAAGATCAAAGATTACTCTTAGAGAAATCACCAGATGAACAGCAACTGTCTACATTGAAAACTGTGGTGATAGGCAACTGGATAAGAGATGTGCCCTGGTCTAGAGCATAAAAGTCATCCAGATCTCCTTACTGCCAGTAGGGAGATAACTAGCAAGTCATCTGTGATGGTCTTTGTGTGCAGTGTAGGGGTTGTGAGGAAAAAGGGAATTTAAGGCGAAAATTTATCTGGTAACTAGTTTCCTATTATGTCACTTAATGAAAATTATATACAAAAAATAGTAAAGCTAAGAAGAGTCAGCAGGTGCAAAAATATGCTGGCACAAATATTGGCAGCTGTACATTTCCTTCTGAGAAGTTTCTGTGTTGCTTTGGGAGTTGTGATGTTAATTGTTCTGGGGCCTGATCAAATATTCACTATGTGCATCAAGAATTTCCAGAGACTCAAGTGGTCTTGGTTATTTTTCTGTGATTTATTCATTTGTATCCTAAGCATTTATTCTAATTTAATACTTGAAATTGCATTGTTAGTTTTGGGACCTGGCTACAAAGTAGCTTGGTGGAATCTCTTGAGGCATTGGAAATATAATTGATTTTGTGAAGAGTTGAAAAATAAGTGGCAGTTCAAAAACATACCATTTGAAATTTGTTAACACTGGTTAAGTGTCCAATATACTTTAGAATTGCTTTTTTTTCCAAGTAATTATTCCTAGAAATATAGAATTGTTTGTATTAGAAGATTATTTCATTTCAAGCCCCTTGCCATGGGCAGGGACACATTCAAGTAGACCAGGTTGTTCAGAGCCCCCCATCCAACCTGGCCTTGAACACTTCCAGGGGTGGGGTAGAAACAGCTTCCTTGGATTACCTGTGCCAGTGCCTCACTGCCTTCACAGTAAAGAATTTCTACCTTGTATCTAGTCTAAACCTATTCTCTAAGCTTACAACCATTCTCACTTTTCCTGTCACTACACACCCTTGTAAAAGTCCCTCTCCAGCCCTACTGTAACCCCCTTAGGTACTGGAAGGTACTTTAAGGTCTCCCTGGAGACTTCTCCAGGCTAAACAACCCCAACTCTCTCAGTTTGTCTCCATTGCAGAGGCGCCCCAGCCCTCTGAGCACCTTCATGCCCTGCTCTGAACTTGCTCCAACAGATCTGTGTCCTTATGTTGGGACCCCATCACTGGATGCAGCAGTTCCGGGTGAGGTGTCACAAGAACGGGGTGGAGGAGGAGAATCACCTACACTGATTTGATTCATAATGCTTCTATGAAATAGCAGTTGTGAACCAGTCCTTATTTATTACACTATTAGCAGTATGTGGGGGCAAAGCAGCTACTGACGAGATACAATTGAGGCTTCAGTACTGAAAGAGGACTTCAGACAAAATCTAAAGTTTCTGAGGCTTCCTGGTGTATTGCTCAGCACAGAAGCAGCTGATACACTTCTGAGGTCCATCTGTGCAGGTAAATCATCAGGCAAAACCAATCAAGAATATATAAATGAAAGAGTAGCCATCACTTTTCTTCATGAATAAAAACAGGAGGCTCAGCTATAGCAATAAAATTGTCTTGGATCAAAGCCCAGGGGTCTTACTTTCTACTGGCATTGCTCTATGTACATGCATTCAAGAGAAATGTTTCTGTTGCTATGTCTTTGGTAGTATTCCTTTATTTATTTGTTTATCTGGATGTTATTTTAGTAGCGTTTTCTTCTCATTCTTCATGTAATCCATCCAATATCAGCCACGATGTAAATTTTACATTCTCAGAGCAGGTGAGTAGGGAAAATTCCTATTATGTCGCTGCTCCCTTCTGCCTGGAGTTGGTAGATCTTTTTTTTTTTTTAATTATTATTATTAGTTCTGGTATTTTATCCTGTGTGGAAATAATGCTGGATTTTTTTTTTTTGTTTTACATTAATTACACTGTATCTGATATTTTCACAATTTTTTACATATGTGATGCCTTCAAACTATGAGTGATGAAGCACAATGAAACAAGAAATCCCCATTACACCATCAGAGATGTTCCACAGTGTAGAGTGCCCTCATTTTTGAGTGCATTATACCAACAATGCACATTTAGTGCTTTGTTGGTATAATGCACTCAGAAAAGCTTTGTTTACGAAAAAGCAGAAACAAAATACAGAGGTTTAATTTTATTTGGGGAAGTAAAAAATTACATTTAGGTTTCCCTATTAACATACTATTTGACAAAATAGGACTGGTTTTAGCATTCTGGACAGAGCTAAAATAAATGTAAATGGATTTATGCTTGCACATGCTTTGCTTTAGGTCTTTCAAATCCAGGTGATAAAGACTGTTGTTATTAAGAATGAAAAAGAGACAGATTATGTAACTTGAAGGGAGTTGTTCCTTCTTCCCCTTACTTATCCACCTAAATGTAACCTAAGGGAACCTTCTCACCAGTTCTTGATCTTACCATTGTTAGATAATCTTAGCTTTGGACCTTTGACGCTCATATCTGCACAGCTTCAATACCAAGATCCAAGAGCTTTTTCTGAAGACGAAAACACCAGTAGCTGCAAAAACTGAGATATCTCCTATTGGCATGCAGTTCCTCTAGATTCCCTTCGAAATCAGCAGAAAGAATAGATGGGCTGAGTCCTCCTTTCAATGCGGATGATCTTCTACTCTGACTGTAGCTCGGTACAGCTACAGAGTTGCCTTAGGTACTTCAGACACTTCCTTGACTTTAGCTGGGATTTGGGTATTATACTCCAAATCCAAACACCACCTATGAGTATAAAAGTGTTTCTGTTACTCCACACTTGTTCTGAAGAAAAAAATGTTAATAATTTTAACTGTGCTTTGGGCATTTTTTAAGGTGGTACAATTCTATTTTGTCTTTAAAAACAAATTTAACATCAATGGAATGGTATTGCCTAGAGAAACTGTGGGCTAAATTAATTTCATGGGGGAACAGAAAAGAGCTGAGCTTTATGTAGGTTTCAGAACTGACAGAAACAACACAGTCGTTCTTTAGACAAAATAATTTCTGTTCTTTGTGGAATTTATTTGCCTTATGGGGCCTTCATTTATGCCAGCTCCAACACCAATGTATACCTGTTCCTCTCGGGAACTAGCGTGTCCGAAAGAAAACTCAATCTTATCCTACTCTTTTCTCAGTGGACTGAGATATTTAAACATGAAAGCTGTTGAGGATCTTAGTGGGAAAATATAGAATAATTGGGTCACCTAAAAGCTGATTTCATGTTACAGGTATGTAATACAGAGCTCCAGTTGAGAAGCTGACTTTCTTTCCTATGTATGTGCAGTGTACTTTAATAATTTCCTCAGTGTAGTTACTGTTATTGAGCAGAGATTTCTCTGCTGTCAGGATAACTACAGGATTATAGAAACTCAAAATGCTTGTAGTGTCAAATACTTCAGCCACTAGAATGTTATGCCTGAAGCATTGCAAGGCTCATTCATTTCAAATTTGGCGATTCACATTGTTGCACTGCAGTTAACAGAACTTTGCCCCATCACATTGAAACTTTCTGTTACAGCAGCAGATTTCTGAGAGCAGAACTTGCATTCTAAATTATTTTGATTTATTGAAGGTTAGTGAATGATGAAAGGGGGAGGTGTGCTTAAAGAAGCACCTGTTAGGCATATCAGGGAGCTACAGGAGTTATCTTCTTTGGGAAATGAACCAAAGAATGACCACTACTTGTACAGAGAATGCTATTTATATATCGGAAATATCCTCTCGACACTTTAGGATAGCCAGATAAATTCCATGTCTTAATATGAGACAGTTCTCTTCTTCTGCAAATGGGGAAAAGTGCAAGCCTGCATTTGATAGATTAACAAGCTTGTATTAACTTTGCAGTTCATGGCTCTTATATGGGGAAGAGATAAGTCTTTTAAGATAACATTTGTATTTATCATTCTCTTGTCATTAATCTGGTGCACAGGATAGCACTAAAGTAAATACTGGTTAACAGCAGGGAAAATATTTCATATGAGAGATCTCAAATGACCCAAACAGCACTATTTGAGCTTGTGTGTCTGCCTGTGTTCATTCATGTGGCAGCAATACTTTATTTCAGTATTATGTACTTTATTAAATTTCATTTGTTCTGCATTCTGATTGTGTATAGAGGCCTAGGCTGTGTGTATGGAACTGTGGGACTTTTACATTGCTCAGGAATACTGCTTGACAAGACTGCACATTAGCAAAATTGGTGCTTTGCAGGTCAATGCATTCACCTCTAATTTTGGGGTGAATTCTCCCACTTAATGAGTACAAACAAGTCCCTACACATCCAGTCATGCACTGTATCCTGTGGGAGAGATCCCATGTTAGAGCGGGGAGGGATTTCTCTCTCTGAGAAAAGGGAGAAACAATGTGATGAACTCACATAACCCCCATGACATATCTGCCTGCTGTATCAAGAGGTTGAGCAGGAAAGAAGGGAGGGGTGAGTGGAAATTGGTTTTAAGATTTGTTTTATCATCATCCTCATCTGATTTTGTTAGCAATAAACTCAATAAATATCTCTAATTGTAGCCTGTTTTTCCCTTGTTGGTGTTTATGAGTGATCTCTCCTGGTCCCTATCTCAACCCATGAACCGCTCATTATATTTTCTCTCCCTTATCCAGCTGCAGAGTAATAGAGAGGCTTTGGTGTGTGCCTGGCATTCAGCTAGGGTGAAACCCTACAGATGAGAGTCTAATTAGTGCAAATATTGTGTCAAGGGAGAGCTGTTGCAATCGTGGTTGGCTAAAGAAAGCTTTAACAAGTTGCTGCCCTCGCTTAAATATGTGTTTCCTCTCTCATGCTCGCCTATACCTCTTTTAC
Source organism: Calcarius lapponicus (assembly GCA_039654755.1). Classification (NCBI taxonomy): domain Eukaryota; kingdom Metazoa; phylum Chordata; class Aves; order Passeriformes; family Fringillidae; genus Calcarius; species Calcarius lapponicus. Next base: position 60,899,345 of record CM077462.1, on the reverse strand, counting down.
AATGTTACATTGCAGGAACACAAAAGAGGGGGAAAGGTCATTGTACGGAGCTATAATTAGTTGTAATTAGGTATATGTTTAATAAATATTTATATTACAAAATTTAATGTGTTTGTATATCTAGCAAATACATATAAGATACAATTTTTAATTTTGATGGGATAATCTTGCTCAAAAAATGGCCTTCCAACCAAGGCAGAGGATAGAAAAGATGCAAAAAAAAAAGTCTGCAAAAGATATTAAGAAAATATCCCATGAGGATATTAAGTAATTGATTCATTTTGGGATTTAGTTTTACTAATTTTGTCTGCATCAAACACTGTTTCTGTGCTGTGACAGGCAAACTCCAAGGGATGTTACAGACTGACAAAGTCCTGAGCCTAGCCTAGTGAGTTGTCCAAACAGAAAATTAACTGCTCAGACTAGAATCTTAAAAATCCTTGTGCCATGAACTGAAATGGAAGTTTTTGTAAGTGTCAAGATAGTCTTTGAACATCTGAAAAAAGCTTAAATTGGGGTCAAGGAGGATATGAATACACACACTAGTATGTATATTTTTACTTTTCATTGTAAACTCTTTCCCAAGAAAAATAGCCCTCCAAGCAACATTTCCAAACTATGTGTGTCTCCTACTAAAGACTTCTTTCAGTGCAAAGTGTACTTTATGCAAATAGCATTTCAACCACTTGTGGCCATTAATCAAATTGAGCTGTCCATATAGAGGAGTTGCATGCCAAGTAAATACAGGACTGCTACCCCAGCAGTTGCCAGTTGCTGATGTCTGCTGATGCACAACACAAACTGTGCTGGCTTACAGCTATCCAGGCTTTCATGGCTTTTCACAGTGACCCTATGCTCACACGCCCCTGGCTGCCTGCTTCCTTTCAGGGTTGTAAAGTCAGATTCACCTCCAAGCTACTCCATGGGTAGGAGATGTCCTGAGTCTTTCAGGAAAAGAGCAGGCATCATCATAACAGCATTAAAGGAAACAAAAATTGCTTCCTTTGAGCAACAAATTATACCAGCATTAAGCAACATTTACTGCAGTGAAAATTATTGAAGCAGCAAGGTATCAGACAAGCTGTGTACATCTGGTCTGTTCATCTGCTTCTTTGGAGAGTGCTTCATTGACAGAGCACAGTGGTTTTTGTCCTGTTTTGCTAGAGGAAAGGAGAGGATGCTGTTTTCTCTCATTAGGATCAATTTTAGCCTCTTGAAGGAAAAAACTCATGAAGTGTAAACACATCCTTGTTTTTCTGTAAGCACAGGCTAAGCATCTTCATGTTGTAATTGCAGCAGATGTAAGTAAGGTTAGATTGAGAAAATCTAGGTACTGCAAGAATAAATCTTTAATCATTTAATAGTTGAGAGCATGTTGGGAGGCTTCATGCTGCTAAAAGATGCCATCTTGTAAATGAGATGTAAATTGGAGGTCCTGACTGTTTGTGATCATTAAAGATTGTATGAAGAATAGTGGTGATTAACTCTAATGTCCTGCCAAATTCTGGTGTGAATATTTTTTTTCCAAGTAGAGAAATTCCCCTTAGAACTGCAGTGAGACTATTCATCACCCCCTTGCTAATATTTAGCAGTGTTAATTGCTAGCTTTCACTCCTTAAATCAATGCAAGCTATTTTCTGTCAAGTCACACAAAGCTTTCTTTCTACATTCAACTGGTTAAACAGGCAGTTTCATGATTCTTTGGCTGAAGTGGCTTAATACCTTACAGTTCTCCCAGCCATACTGCAGTGCTAGAGAACTCAAATACTCCATAGTTTCCCCCACTGTTGAAGGTAGTTGGCAAGATTGGACTAGGGCAGAAGGGGTAGTATCTGGATGAACCCATGCTTGCAGTCTTACAGCAGAAGCAGGAATCCACGTCTGACATGCTGATGAACACTGAGGCTTGGTGACATCCAGTGTGAGATGCAAAATGACTAAGGTTTTCCTATGCCTTAGGAAAACCTTCAGGGATAAGAATTTACTGAGAAACACAGGAGGGAGAAATAAAATAAAAAAAAACCAGCACCAGCATCTTCTAGTATATTTCATAGAATCATAGAATCATTAAGATTGGAAAAGAGTTTTAACATCATCAAGTCCAAATGTCAACATAGAACCACCACTTTTTGTTGATTAAGTATCAGATTGCAGAAAGCTTTTAATGTTTCACATCTTAGATTAGAGTAAAAAAAAGAATTAACAGTGAAGTAATATATAACTGGCCTTTTTTTGAAAATATTTCTGAAGGAAATGAGAGTTCTATGAATTTCCCATTGAGGTTTCTTTCGCTTTTCATGTCTTAATAATTTTCTTTTGTCCAAGACTGGTTAATGGCTCAAACTGAAATGTCATTCTGTCGCTGTCAATTTCACTTTTTCAGACAAGACCTTGACTCTCTCTGACTATCTCTGAATTTTCTGTTATCTCCAGACTAATTCCAGACCCTTACATGGGTTCAAAGATAGTCCCTTGCTTAAATACTTATATAAAGATCTGATATTTATGAGTTTCAAGGTTCAGGTGTAATCCACATTCAACTTAATCTAATTAAACCACATAGAGTGAAATAACTAGAGGTAGACAAAACCACATATCTCCACCGTGGGCTGAGGTTTTGCTGACATCCTGTACAAAATTAAAAAAAAAATGATGATGCACAACAATTGTACAAGACTCTAAAGATTTATATATTCAAGATCAGGTATGATCTTTGGCCAAGATATCATCCAGCTTTCATTTACACAGGCTGTTTATTTTAATCTAGTTTCTACAATTTCTACATTCTTTTTTATGAACATAATTGACTTGACTTGAATAATTCCAGGAAAAACTAATACCAACCTTTTCCTTATAACCTAATATTTTTGCTGCTAGAAAAGTTCTGTCTTTTATCTATTCAGACTTTTCTGAGTTTTGTCAGCAAGACTGAAATACTTGCCTCCACTGTCAGAGATATTTACACCAACACTATGAATTGCCTGATTCACTTCCTACCTTAATAAAACAAACTCCCGAAATTTCACTCTTCGAGTGTCTGTTTTCCAATCCCCAAGCCACTTTTTGTGGCTCTTGTTTGACTTCTTCATAACACTGATGTATTCATGATGCTGGTCCTCAATTAGAGGTCTTGTAATGGTACTAAAATAGCTTTACAGTAGCAAAATTTAAATTCCTAATTTTTCCATGATGATCCTCTTTTCATACATCTAAGGACCAAACTTCTCCCACTCTTGTTTTGTACTGAAGTTTAGTTTTTGAAGAGATAAGTGGTGAGCTCTACAGCTCATAACAGGCTTTCAAACTGAAGTACCCTATTTCTTCATCTTGTTCAGTGAAATGTATGGAGACTTTCTCCTCCAGCTTCCCTAGAACCATGTTTGTTTTCTTCACTGCGCAACCCTAGAGTGCAGAGAAAAGTACTACAAATACCAGTGAACAACTCCTGAACAGATACTTCAGTCTCAGCTTTGTAGGAGGTGGCATTTGAAGAAGTAAACTTTGCGGACCTAACTAGAGAACAGTCCAGTATTAACCAATCAGATCAAGGGGGGAACAGGTAGAAGGCAGCCACAGGCGCACTCACAGCACTCACTTTGCTGTTGGGTTGTTTATTGAACAAACATAAATTTGTAGGAAACTTATTGCTGTCTATTGAAAAATAAGAACTTGGATCCGAAGTGTCTTTTCAAGGACTGACTAAGATTGTCTGACATGATCAGCTCACAAAACACTGTTCTCCTTTAGTATCATGTAGTGTATCTCCATTCCATGGAGCATTCAGCAGTTCATTGTTCTGCTTTTGTCAAGAGATTGTGAGCTTAAGCTTGGACAATCAACAAGTACTGAAGCTTTCTGTTTGGCATTTTGTTTTGTTTTGTTTTGTTTTCTTTTTTTTTTTTTCATTTTTTTCTTTTTTCGTGGTTGCTTTTGCGAGCAAAATATTACCATTTTTACTTGAGTCATGTTATCTTAGGATGCTATGCAAAGGTGGAAAGGAATTGCTTATGAGCTAGTGGTATGGTTCCTCCCTTGTGTGAGGGAGAGCTGTCTTTAACTTGGAAATATGTTGTTGAATACAAGGGTTTTGTCAATTACTGCAGTGAAAATTGTGATTTTAGCACCCCATTTTAGGTTGAAAATACTCTCTTTTGATTTAATGTGTAATCATGCTTTTCATCTGCTGATTTACATATGTGGAGTACTGAACAGGGTGGGTTGGTGTAGCTGATATTTATAAAGAAAAGGTGGGGGAGTGCAAATAAGATACAGACTACAAAAAGCAGCCTTCGTCAGGTTTTATTTTCTGTGGTTTGTTTTCAGTCAGCAGCTTTACAAATCCCTTTGTGGACACTGTGGTTTTGCGTGGGCATCTAAAAGAGCATTCAAAGAAATTTCTTACCTTGTGTAATATCCATTCCTGCAAAATGAAGCTTTCAGTTTATGGGCTGTTAGCTTTGACTGATAATTTAATGTCCTTCACGCTACAATTCAATAAATGGACCTTGAATATCTTTGGAGGAAGGACAAAAGGAAAAAGAAAAACCTTTGTCTTTTTGGATAAGTTATTTCTGTAATGCAGCACCTTTTGAATTAAATTTTTAACATCTGGCTGTTTGTGTAAAGCTTTCTGAAAATGTTTGATGTCTAACATGACCTTGTTTATTGAGTGTCATCTTTTTTGTTTGAGCATTTGCATCATTCCTCCCTCTGTGTCAGACCTGCCTTTCCCTTGCCTTTGGGGCAGATGTGCTGCAATGAAGCATTGCTACACCAGGTACTTAACTGAAGGGTTGATTGCTACAATACTGGATCAAGTAGAAAATGTATTGTACTACAGTTATCTTTAACTAAAAGCAAACAGTGTGAACTCTCTTCTAGATTAGACAACTTGATGAAAAAAAAAATCAGTAGGTAATCATTATGAAACAGGTAAACAAGGCGTTGCTAGAGCTGCCAAGAAAATAGTGGAAATTCTTAGGGAATTGGCCGTAGGAAGTGGAAAAGAGGAAATACAAGGTAATATTTCTTTACTAATTTATCTTCAGGAGCCGATTTGCTAAATGGAACCGAGAGGGACCAATCTGATTTTTATTTATGCCTTAATATGTGTTATAGATGTCTTGAAAAATTACTCTAGGGTCTGTGCAAATGCTGGGATCTCTGTCCCAGGGAGATTTCGCCTGGCAGCTGATCAGGGCAGTGACAGCTTCCACCATCGGGCTGCAAGTGACCTGCCTCACTCGCTGGCGGAGCAGATCCCAGGATGCCCAGGAATAAAAAGCCTGGAAAACTGGTCCGTGGGAAGAGTCTTAGCACCTAAAAGCAGTGAACTGCACCATAATGGGGGTCATTTTTATTTGGTTTTCTTGGAGCAAGCAGGGCTCGCTGGGAGGATAAGCTTGGCCCCCCTTGCCTTTTTCTCCCTGCAGTCCTGGTTCTTCCCCGGCCGCCTTCCCTGGCCATGCCTCTCCTGCTGTGCTTTGCCGCCCTTTATGTTTGTCTGAGAAATCTACCAAAAAGAATCCTCCCCAACTCCCCTTTTGCAGTGGGATGGGACAGGAACTTTATCATTTTTCTACCTTTCATATAGACACAAATGTTTAAATTTTTTGTCAGGAATTTAAAACTCAAGTTAAAGGCAGGAATTATGACTTAGGTAAATAGCAAATCAGATATAAAGCAGGGAAGATCAACATATTGGCAAGCAAAAAAGAAATTGTAGCAATCCAGAGCCTTTCCCTGACGAGCAAATAGGCCAATGATAAACAGGTTGGGTAGAGGGTAGTAATTAGGGATTCAAAGCCTTACTGTTTGCCATCACAAGAGACAGTCCTCAGAGGTTTTTCAATGACCATTTGTAACCATGAGAGAGAAACCAGTCTCAGAGAACTCATGGGTAACAGCAGACTGGGGCCATAATCGAGTGATACATGGGAGAGCAGGGTAAATCTTCAGAGAGATCTTGGCAAGTTTCAGGAATGGGCTGACAGAAACTTTGTGAAGTTCAGCAAATGTGGATGTGAAATTCTGAAACTGGGATGAAATTAACCTGATACAACAGTACAAACTGGGGAGCAACTTGAAAAAGAACCAGATCCATTAAAATTTCCTGGGAATACTGGTGGACATCAAATTGAATACAAATTACATCGGGTCCTTGCTGTTGAATGATAACTCCATACAAAAGTATAGCTGCCTGGTGGTAGGAAATTCTCTTTTTTTCCTGTGTTTGATACTTGTGAGGCTGCATCTGGAGTCCTGTCCTTGTGCCTGGAGGAACCAGCTTTGTTCAGTCTGAAAAACCAATAGTAAAGGAAAAGTTTTATCCCTGTCTTCAAATACCTAGTGAAAGGTCAGAGAGAAAACAGACAAGCTGAGGGAGACACAGTGAAAGGATAAGAAACAATGCACACAAATCATAGCGAGGGGAAAAGGAAGGAAGGATTGCCTGCAGAGGTTGTTCATGTCCAGCTGTGGAAATAATGAAATAATTCAGTAGTAAGGCAGAAAAGGCCAGGAACAACTCCATTTAAAGTTGAAATTAGCTCAGCTTGGAGCTAAGGTTGGAATAGTTGGCATTACAGTCTCCTGCAAGTTTAAGTGAACCTCTTATTCCATCTAATTCAGATACTTTGTTCATGGAACATTCTTAAAGTCATAAATTAAAGGCTTCATGGTTGCTTTTGCGACAAATATTAAACTCATGCATAGAAATACTGTTATAAGCTAAAAAATAAGCACTTATGTGTTATCAATAATAAAAAAGCCAGTCCCGTCCTGACATCTTAGAAACCTTGGAATTTGTATTTGAGCAAGTGAACATGAGAAGAGATAGTTCTTTACTAACTGAAAGAGCAAAGCTATGAAATATGTTTTGAGTGGGAAAGTATTCTCTAAATTTCTTGTCTCTCATATTTCTTGTATAATTCTGTTTTCTGAAAACCTCAAAATGAGATAGGGCAGGTTTAAATAAGCAGTCTCTGGACATATATATCTACTAAGATGTAAGGACAGGGATCTTGGACCACAAAATAGAATTATAGAATGGTTTGGGTTGGAAAGGACCTTAAAGATCATCTGGTTCTGATCTCCCTGCAATGGGAAGGGACACTTTCCACTAGACCAGGTTGTTCAAAATCCCATACGGCCCAGCCTCCAAAGATGAGGCTGCCACAAGTTCACAATATCTCTGGACAACAAGTAGTTGTCAATAGTTATTGTTTTAGAGCAGTCCAAAAGATGAACAGAATCATAGGAATTATCATAATCAAATCAGGTATGGGCAGCAAACTATGGAAGAGGAAGGTAAAGAGCAACACTTAGAGAGAAAGATGGAAGGGAAGCAAGAAGGAAGAATGCAATATTTGGCAAAATAAAAAAGGAGACTCTATTCTAAAGGGCTGTTGCATAAAAAATTGTTTTCATTGCTGCATGCTACAGCATTTATTAAGATTTTATCTGGGAAAAAAAATTATAGGAGTTGCACTTTTGATGTGGGTGGTATAACCTTATTCCAAGGGCCTGGAATGGAGGTTGCAGAAGTTGCTGCTTTACTGTTGTTTTTTTGGTTTGCCTGTTTGTTTTAAAAAAGAAACAACCTACCTGACAACAAAACACCCAAAAATCCAAACCCACAAAGCTCCACAACTACCATTTTTTCCCCAGTAATTCATATGTGCAATTGGTCTCAGTGCATTAAGCTTGTCTGCATTTGTCTTTGTTATGACTGTGTAATGCAGCACAGATGGCTCAAAACATTTGGGGTCTGGACTTGCCTGCAGTTATCTTTGGTGGTTATCTTCTCATGAATTTGTCAAGATCTACTTTTTTTTTTTAAGTAACCCTCAATTCTGATAGATAGAGAAGTACTATCCTTTGATACTTGATGCTGACCAGCTCAGTCAAATGGTTGCCACCATACTGTGGCGCCTCCTGTTCCTTTCATGTGCTTGTCCCGAAATTCAAAACTGATTTATTTAGAAAATCCCAGCTCCCCTTGTTTGCCTTCAAAATTGTAAATTATATATATTCTCCCTATGTATCCATCACAACCATCTCTTTGTGCTTCTTTTTTTTTTCTCTGCCAGTTATACCAAGCTTTCTTCTTTCTTTGATGTCCTCCTAAGAGGATGTCCTCAGCCTATTCTCATATTAGGATGGACTTCAGAAATTTATTTACATCAGCCTCTATGGATAATTAGTCGCCATGGCATCTGTTAAAACTCCTAATCTTTCCTCATTCCAGTTAAAAGACCAGGCCATGACACACTGAGATTTTTCCTGAAGACTTTTATTTCATACAGCTGTGTGAGAGATCTTTGAAAACTGTCACTGACTTTGTTTCTCTTCATGCCCATTAGTGGCTCAGCAGCACGACAGTAGGTTTTCTCCATGCCAGCTGTTTAGGGACTAACAGAAGTGGGTAAGCCAGGCTGATCACATATGTTTTGCAGTTGATTCTTTCCTATTTAACCTCCCAGCTAGAAAATTAGTAAACACAGCTTCATCCTTTAAGTTGCCAAGCACTTTTTCATTTTAGATCAACAGTTACAGTCTTTCAGGATTGTAGCATAGCTTTTTCCTTGGTTTCTCAGTTATGTATGTGCAACTATTTGTAGCACTTAAATTATCTATATATTATCAAAAAGAGGTGTGTCTGATTTATTCCAATGACAAAAATATGGTTTGAAGAAAAGTTTTTTTGAAAATTTTTAGCAGGTTTTGTTCATATTGAAAAAACATTGTGGTTATTCCTGGGAAGTCTGATTGCAAGTGAAAGAATATACATAGATTTTTCTTTCAATGATATTTTTAAAAGATGAAGCTTTTAAAATTAGTTCCTAAATTGATAGTTGTTATTGATGATTCACACTGTATTATTTCAGTCAAGCTACCGTGTTATTACAATTGAACTATAAGGGATATGATTTTGTTTCCTTGTTTATGAAATTTTGGGTTTTTTTCTGATTTTTGTGTGTTAAATTTTAAGACCTACTTGATTACTAAAGAGAATAAATATAATTAAAATTAAAAACTTTAAATTATTGTTTCCTGCACAAATTAATAATCTCAAAGAATTTATCTGGCAAGGAAAAAGTAGTTTACTTAAAAATAGTTAAAAGAGACCACTATTTTTTGAATTGAAACTGGTTATTATTAGCAACAGGGAAAAAAAGCAAAAAACCCCATTATTTTGACCATGGTATATGAATTCTGTAATGAGCTAAAGGGGTAGATATGAAATTATATTAATATTTTAGACATTAACAAAAAGCAGACATAGCTTAGATAAAATGACATTGCAAATTCTTCTTGGGCTGGGCTGACTGTGGTTTGGGAAAAACATGCAAAGCATATGATAAAGTGAATGGTTTTGGGTTAGGTTTGGGGATTGGTGATTCTTCACTTAAGAAAAATAAACATAGATCACTGGCTGATCTCTATCAAGATGCAACATAACATATTTTAAGCATCTCTTTAGCAATCAACTTTCTTAATCTCCTAAATTTCGCAGAACACCAAGGGAAACATAACAAACCATTTAACATATCTCAGTAATTTACATGAGAATAATAAATAAACCTACAAGAAAATAGGTTATATCTATAAGGAAAAAAAAATATAAAGGGGGCATGGTGGAAGCCATACATCAAAGTGTGCTTAGTGTGATAAAGGATTATGAACTAAATCTCTAACTGAAAACTGAGTATTCCTTATACCTTTTAAAAAATTTCATTTTAATTAATATGTACTGACTACTGCAAGAGAGAAAATAATTAGCTAGGTGATTTTTTGAATTTGCTTATCTAGCCCAAGCATAAGAACTCACATTTTTCTCATTCTTTGGATTTCAAATAAATGTGTTACACAAAAATTTAGCAGAGTAGTGCTGTGAAATTATTGATAGTATAATCAAAGAGATTGCTGTCTAAATGCACTGTTTGCTAATATGAAAGTGGCCTGTGGGAGGTGACAGATTATTCAATTGGCTTCATCACAGAAACAAAAAAAAAAATGTATCTGTTGTTGAAAGCATTATGACCTCATGGGTATTCCTAAATTTATTATGTGGTTTAATAAACCTACTAATTAAAGGTGCAATTTGAAAAATAATACTAACATTTAGTTGTTATATTTGAGCTGTTTCTTTACATTTCATCTATCTATTGATTAACTGTAATATTGAAATTTAAAAGTGGATTTATTTCATAGAATAAGAGTTCTAAAATGGTTTGGGTTGGAATGAACATTAAAGATCATTTGGTTCCAAACCCCCAGCCATGGACAGTAACACTTCCACTAGTCTGGGTTGCTCAAAGCTCCATCCAACCTGGTTTTGAGTGTTTCCGGGGATGGAACGGCCAATATGTAAATAGTAAAACAATTCTCATACATTTCCTATAATTTTGTTGGTATTTTCAATACCTCTATCTCAAATCAGTAGTAGAGGTTCCAATTGGGAAAAGGAAATAATAACTACATTTTTTCCCTGTGAATGAGCAATTAGGAGAAGGTCCTGAAAAGTTTGTAGGTGTCCAGATGGTTCACAGGGCCACAGACACACAAGAATTTGGAATAATATAGAATTAAATGCCCACAAACTGCGTGAATGCAAGACTGGTCAATAAACCCTAGCAGCAAGAGGAACTTATTTAGTTCGATATTTTGATGTGTCCTGACCTTTACTCAGCTTGGCACATGTTCCTGTGATGCATACATCTGCAGGAGAAATGACTGATTGCTGATGTTGAACTGGTGGAAATTTACTATTGCTTCTCTTTCTGCATACAGACCTCCCTAGACTGATTAGAAATTAAAGTTAAACTAGTTTTCTTCTTGACAGTAATCTGGCAGCACAAGATATAGAGAATTTCATCTGGGTTTTTTTAAAGTGATTTTTCCTGTTTTATTTGCAAAGATAATCAGATTAATGCCTTATATTCTTAATGGAAATCATGGATTTGAGTGATCATGTGCAATCTTCCCTGATAAAAAATTTCTGCTTGATAGCTGGAGCTGTGTTTTATTTATTGTTTATCTGGCTGGCCTCGAGGTATCTGGTGAAGAAAACCAGCATCCATCAAACATCTAAGACAGTTTATTAAATTTACAGTCTTGACCTACTACTGCTTTGGAAAATTAAGCAGTATCTTAGTGGAACTGCTACTAACTAGTAATCAGAGACCCCTTTTTAATTAGCTGTGAAAGTATGCCTTTTCATAGCATATTAATCTTGAAACCAAGGTCATTTAAACGGTAGTTTCTTGAACAGCATAAATCAGGAGCATATATTTTAAAAGGAAAAACAAGCTAAATATATAATAAAAAGTAACATCCAGTAGTTGCTGTTGGTTTCTTATCCATTAATTAAGGAAGGGTTTCCATCGAATTATAAAATGAATCAGTTTTTCTAGATGGTTCATTAAAGGCTGGATTTTATTACATATTACATGCTTTATGCTTTTCACACAAACTTATTATATTGCTCAGAGAAGGTGATCTTTTAAAGCACATTAGACTAATGTTCCTGAAACTCCATCTAATGTAAGTTTTATTGAATTGCTGTAACTAAAAAGGTCACCTAATAATTTGTTCAGATAATGGATTTAGTGAAAAGAAAACAAAATGAATGGGTTACTGTAGTAACTCTGACCTTGAGATACATTTATAGTTACTGAGATTTATGAATTTAGCTACAAATGAAGAAACTAAAGAGCATTTGTTACAGTAGTGCCATTTTTAACAGTGGGTGTAATGCAAAGCAAATTAAAATTATATTTGTTCCACTCTTGTGAGGTATATTACATAGAGTAATAGCTAATACCCTGGGGCAGCTCAGCAACATGGTTTTCTTAAGGTCACTATAGAAACATGCACAAAATTCACATCTCATAAAGTAGCTTCTTGTTCAAACAACTGGTCCTGACTTGCCCTCACTTGCTTTTCCTCTCTCCCTCTTTCTTTCTCTGTAAAAATGAGGGCAGTTGTACATTTTCACCAAGCACATGAACTGGGTGGATAAACAATCATAGCTAAAATTATAGCGTACTCAGAATGCTACAGCAATGACACAGGAGAATACTAAAACAACAACAACAAAAAAAAGTTATTTGCTCTACTTCAGTGGGAAGTGGACAAGTTGCTTAATTCTCTCATTGCCCATCTTTCCCAAATATAGATACCATAAATTAGTGTTTTCTCGTGTATCTGGATAGTAGCTCTCTAGCAAGTACCACCTGGGGCAGAAACACATGACATGGCTGTTTTCAAAAGTATCCATTGGGCTCTATTCCTGAATACTGTGAATAATCAACCAGTTATTAAACAGGTTTCCTGTTTCACATAAGTAAAGGATCCTATTTTAAAAAGATTTTTTTTTTCCATAAACCCAAATGACATGATAGAGATTACAGGGGAATAAGAGAGACATTCCACCGGCTCTGCTAGTAAAACTTCAGGAATCCCACAAGAATTTTCCCCTCTGTGGCTTTTATATAGGAGCCTCTAATATCAACAGCTTCTGTTTCCCCAAGAATGGAATTATAAAGGAATACTTTTGAACAACCCTGCGTAAAAAATAATTCCCAGAAACTAGTCATGACTTTCAGTCTTAAAAAGGAAAATATCAGCATTTCCAAAGTACCATAGTAACCAAGAGTTACAGTCTTCACACTAAAATTTTGTTTGATTGGTAGTGCAACGTACTCAAGAGGTGTGAAAGGAAACAACAGATAGAAGAAGATGCTGCAGGTAGAATTGGAATTTAGTTATAAATATTTACAAGCGGCTGACATAGGGTTCTAAAAAATACCATTGAAAGAATTATTTAATTCTCTGTGTCTGAACAAGTTTGAGTCAAAAATAGGGACCCTCCTGTAGAATGATTTAGTTAAATACAATTAATAAGTCTACTGTCAGCTTACTGGGTGAAATTGTGACATTTAGATGTTATGGTTTAATGGACTCTTTCCATCTTAAATTTTATGAATCCTTTAGAACAGTCATTTATTGTTTGAATTTTGAAAAAACTTGAAGGAGGTACATTATGCGTGTGTAAGTTAGGGGTTGTTTTCTGGGAGAGAACAGCTAATTGAAGATGTTGAATGTATTTCACAGCTTACTTTTTAAACACACAAAACTGGATTTAATCATAAAATATGAAATGTTTTCTTTTTTTCTCTTTTTTCCCCCATAAGAATTAACAGCTAAAGATCTAGAGGTAATGGGAAAGCTTATCAATTACAGCAGCTAGAAAGAAATGAACAGTTGAGTGTAGTTATGTAGCTACCAAAATACTCTTTTAACTATTTTTTTTCAAAATGCAGCACTAAAGATTGACAAAAGCTGCCTGGCTTTCCTCCTGGGTTTTGGAACTTCGAACAGCTGTTTGGCAGATGGGTATTTGTAGTATAAATTCATGATACACCTGTGCTTTTCCCGATGAAAGCATTTGCTGTCTTGGCTTCCTGGATCTTGTAAAGTGGGAGTCACAGCATGAACCTCACTGCAGGGTCAGGCTTGAGAAAATCTTAAGGGAAAGGCAATCCTTTAACACATTAATTTTGTTTCTACTTCAGACTTGTGCAGCCTGATGGGTCTTTTTAACATCCACGCTAGGAAACGGAATGCAGAACAAAGTTTTCTCCTGGCTGTGCTGGGACAGATGTGATTTTCATTTGGCAGTAAGCTTGGTCAGTGTTGCAATGTTGTACATCAATGCCTGTCCCCAGCTCGCATCCTGGAAACAGCTGAGCCAAGGAAGCAGAGAGAAACACATGGGCTAATTTAACAAAAATTAGCCCATGGTCGTTTCTGGGTGCCTGTGGTATCTGAGACAGCTTTGAAAGCAAGCTCATGTCTTACTATGCTTCACTGGATCTGCAGATCTGCAGTCCAAATGTGCCTCAGGTCTCTAGTTGCTCCCCTGCTCTTTCTTAGAAAAATACCAATTATTCAGGGTGAGATTTTTTCTCTTATCTTCTGTCTTTAAACTGGTTTTGCACAGACATTTCAGCAAAAGCCCCCAGTTACCATACTGATAATGAAGAGGAGGATGATTAGAGGAGGATGATTAGACCATCAACAATAAAAAGAAAATCTTACAGATGGGAAAGGATGGGTATGTGTATTGCATGGTCAGGGGAAAATATCAAAAGGGACCAATCATTTTCTTTTTCTTATATAAAATAATCAGGCTCCAAGATACATAAGGCCTTACAAGGTCAGGTAAATTTGGGATCTTCAAGGTTGTGAAGTGGGTTACCCACTCCTGGATACAAGGACATTATAGACCCATCACTGACAAGCCTGTGTGAAGAGTGTAAAATATCAATTAGACATGTATCTCAAAGCATCGGGGAAAAAAAAAAAGAAACAAGCAAGAAACCAAAAAACACCAATGTGATCAAGCAGCAAATACATCTGCCTAAAGTTTTATACAGCCATAAGAAGCAAGCTCTGGAAATTGCTAGGTTGGAGAATTAATCAGAAAAATACCTCACTACATGCACCAGGCCTTACTGCTGAGCAAACATTTTCATTTTAAGCTATTTGTATCTTTTACTTGCATGCTTGCAAAAGAGAGAGGAAAGAGGTGTAAAAAACATTTCCATTGGCAAGATAACATCTGCTTCAAGGCACAAAGCCAGAATTAGTGCATGAAAGGACTAAAATTCAAATGAAACAACCAGTAAAAGGATAAAAAAAAATCTATGTCAAGCTCTATTTTAAGTATTTTAAATGCTTTTTGATAATGACAGTTAACTTTTGCTGAAGAGGTTATCACAAAAACTCTTAAAGTGTCTTATGTGGGATAATGGTTACTGTATTAAGGGCTTCAAAATAACTGTCAGTGTTTCTGAGGAAAACAAAACCAGCACTTTTCTTTTTTTCCTCTATTTTTTTGTTTGTTTGTTTGTTTGGTTTTTTTTCCAGATAAAAAATAAGTAAATGTAAGACAGTAGCAAGCTTTCAGCAGTCCACATCTATTTGCATCTACTGCCTTGCAGGAGGTGCAGCTGCACTTCCAGATTGGGAAATGTGGAAGAGAGATTCCAAATAAAAGTGGGAACAGATTTGTGTAAGCACAAGGTGAGAACAGTCTAAATAGGGATTAGGTAGTTGAGCTCTAAAAGTGCCTGTTTCTTGCCAGTGGCAGTGATGGAAGCTCAAGTGATTACCCCAAATGCAGGTGTCTTCTCTAAGGGCATCAAAAGCAAAGTGAGATAAATCCCACTGTATGCATCATAGCACAGGGTGGAAGGGGCTTTAACAATCTGCTTCGTGTCAGCTGGGAGCTGCTGCCACTGCCTTAATCAGCTGCCCTGGTTAAGGGGACAATGTCATCCCATCCCCCAGTTCAATGGAGAAGGGGAAGGGAATGTCTGACTGGAGATCCATGTCTACAAATATTTGCATGTCAATACATAAGCAAAGCTATTAAGTGAGATTTGGTCAGATATGATGTCATGATTTAAGATGATCTGAATTTCTGTGTTTTCAGATTCTTGTTTTGTACCTTGATGAGGTGCTGTTCCTTGAGCCTGTCTCAGCATGTTACTTTGCTTTTTTCTTCCACTCTTGTTTATGTAAGCTATGACTTATGAGCTCATAGGAGCTGAACTCAAATAATTTCTTGCATCAAATCAGATATTTTATCATACCTCTTGTGGACAGCTGATTCTCATTTTGTATTTCTTCATCTTTGCCGTAGTCCTAAAAAAATCCTAAATTTAAAATATGTTATTCTTGTGTTAGTAAATGCAAACAATATATTCATGTAATTTCCTTCTACTAAACATTTCTAAGAAATTTCTAAGCTGATCTTTTCATTTGAAAAATGTTACAAGCTGTTAACTAAAGAAATCACAGCAAAACTTGTGATACGCTGCTAAAGACTGAAAAAAACCACTGTCTATGCCACATCATAGATTCAGCATAATACCTCTGTTTGGTCAGATGCATCCCCACCCAACATAACTTTTACTTATAAATGGAGATTTAATGGAAACGTTCAAGGCCGGGCTGGATGGGTCTTTGAGCAAGGAGTCCCTGCCCATGGCGGGGGATTGGAATTAGGTGATCTTTAAGGTCCCTTCCAACCCAAAACTGTTTTATGATTGCATCAGTCTGTGAATGCCAAAGTTTCTCAAATGCCACTTTGGTTATTGCCAGCGTATGGATTGCAGGCACCTAAAAACTTGGGTTTCTGATGCTCAGGTGTAGTTTTGTCAAAACAAGTATATGTTACCTGCATGGGTGTGACAAAATATTGGAAGCCTGTTCCTATATATATTCTGGCCTCTCCTGAGGGCTGCTGGGTGGTGGCTGCCAATGCCAGTGCCCTGTGAAGCAGCTTGGTGTCATGGGACAGAGGTCATGCATGAGAAGCCTGATTTAGTCTGCAGGCTATTTTTGTTCTGTATCTTTGCAAAACAATTAAAAATTTTAGCAAAATTCAGGGCTAGACACCATTTCCCCCCTCAGAAATTTGAAGGTTTTGTTAAATAATTTATCATTATTCCCAATTATCTAGTAATGGGCTAACAATTACTCATGCTTGTTCAAATTAATAATCAGAAATCCTCCTTTTACTCATTATGTATTGCTGCTTTTACATTTTAGTTTTACATATATGTGCTTCTATATCATTTAAAGCCTACCATAGGCTTACATCAGAATCATTAATTGTCTGATTAGTACTAATTAATTATTCTGTTCAGTAGAGATGGTTATTCAATCTTCATCCAAATGACTGTTGTAGTGAAATATCCATGTCCCTTGCTGACAAATGGGCCAAGGCTTCCTCACTTTTCCTGCATGGTTTTATGACCACATCTATTGCACTATCCTTATGAAAATGCCTACAATTTATTTTCATCTAGACACTTAATGCTCCCTTGCAAACACATGGTAGAACATGGAAGAAAAGTGAGATCTGTGTATTTTGTGGTAGAATCAATCATGTTATATTAACCATATAAATGTTAGGGGTCTTGTCTAAGCCAGTCATGAGGCCAGCTAAGTGAGCCAGGATTGCTCAGACAGTCCTTCATTTATCTTAATTGTCTATTTTAGGATTGAATGAATCTGGAATTGATTGTCTCGCTCCATCACTTATAGAAAGAAATTAGAAGCCTAATTTAGACTAAGAGCCTAAGTTTTCTGTGACTAAATGTAGATAAAATGAATCCCAGCCCTGTGGTCCTCTATTGCAAATGGATACTCTCTAGATTACATAGCTCAAAAAGTGAATGATTACTTGAGCTCTCCCGCCATCACCAAAATTACTTAGAATTTCAGAATAATCAAATGAACAGATCTTGTATTCTTACATCCACGAAGAAGACCGGAGGAGTGATGTGAGATCATCAGTAATTGGTTTATGCAGAAAAATAAAAGCATGTGCAAAAATAACTGCAATTCTTTACCCTTGTTTGTCTGTGAACTGGCTGAGGCTCAGGGAGCATAATTCAGGACTTCCATGGTATTTATGCACAAGGAGAATGATCCAAGGTTGTATCAGCAAACTGAAATTCAGTATATCCTGTTACTCCCCTGATTTCTTAATAAAAATGTTTCCTATGTATGGATAATTAAGTTATGTATGGGTAATTAACCTATGCTGTGGTGCTGGTGTTACAACAATACATTTTTTGAAGCAGAACTAGTATCAGGGCATGACTGACACATCATTTGAAGTTGTTGCTGTATTTTCACCTTTTCAACAGACCCTTGCATGTGGTAGATGCCTCTAAAATATCCTTTGTAATTTGTTATACTGTGTGGTCACTCTTGCCAGCTGGCTTTTTCCTCATCATAGCAGTGATTGAGGTGCAACTTTCTCTATTTTCACCTTCTTCATAACACATTTTTAATGTGGCTACTGTTTTATTTAAGCAATTTGTGTGTCATCATTATGTAAATTGAATCGTCTTTAGCTTTAACATAGACTGTTTTAGTAATTGTTAATTTAAGGGGATAACATGTTTTCCATCATTCCTGGTGAAGCATGAGTATTTGTTCTTGCAGAAGGGCATAAAAGAGGTGGCAATTTTTTTTTTGATATCTCAATAAAGCTTTTATGTATGAATAGCCAGGATGCAGCTCACAACTATCGCTATATGCGAGAATAAAGAATGCAATACAGAAGTGAAAGAAAAGGTGAGGTGAAGATTCACGTATTTTCTCTGAGTTACATTTAATTATTAAAAAAATCAAGAGGTACTTCAGAAAACATTCTTTCCATGGGCTTACTGGACACTCACCTAAATAGATCTCTACAATCTGACAGTGGAAGATAATTTGCCACTCAAAAGAATTTCTACTTTTTTATGGCCTCAATCATGCTCATAATAGTTCAAAGGAGTCAGCGACAGAAAACACTGTTTAGACATTTAACCACTTCTTGGGTAACAGCTCTGTTCCATTAAACCTTATATGTTTGTTTTTTTTGGTTTTTTTTTTTTTCCTTACTTTTGAATGCTCCATGCTTTTCAGGAAATATTTCACAACATAAACCAGCTGGCATGGAATCATTAGGGTTCAATAAGACCTCCAAGATCTAGTGCAACCTTCAGCTGAATACCACCATGTCCTCTAAAACCTATCACAAAGTACCACATTCACTTCTTTTTTGAACACTTACAGGGATGGTGACTCCACCACTTCCGCGAGCAGCCTATTCCAAAACTTTTCTTTTGGAAGAGGCTCTTTTCAGTGAAGAAATTTTCCCTTATATCCTGCCTGAACCTATCCTGGTGCAACTTGGGACCATTTCCCCTTGTCCTAGTTGCTTGGGAGAAGAGGCTGACCCGCATTTTGACACAAACACCATTCAGAAAGTTGTAGAGGCAATAAGTTCATCAAAACCATTTATTTTTCTTAATTTCTGTGTAGGTTGGATCTTTTCTGCCTTTCATGTCTCCATTCACAGCTGTTCTGTTGTATTTGATGGTTCTTCCCTCTGTTTGATGCTATTCCTACCCCATTATTTTCAATCTGTGGCTAGCCACGCTGAAAATAAGTAGCAGTTTTCATTGTAAATTGCTGAGTAGTGAAGGTAAATATTGAGAGGATTGCTTGGTGTGAGTTGCAGAAAAAAATCAGACCAATAATGACACATATCCATAACCATCTTTTGAGCAGATTATCTTCAGAGCAGGTTTTGAAATCAAAACATAATGGATAAACCAAATAAGGAAGGAATAAACCTAACAGAAATATATTGAACTCCTCAGACTGCTGTCCTTAAATTTGTTGCCTTTGATCCTGATAAGAATAAGCTATCACTAGTAATAATTAAATAAAATTTATCTCTAACATTGATACAGAGCTGGGAAAACCCCAAATTATTTACACAGATTTGTTTTGTTTATCTGGCTGCTTTTATGATGTGATCAGCTTGTTTGAAGCAAAGGATCTGTAAAAAGCTTGAAAACAGTTTAAGTAGATATTTATTTGACATTCTTATCCCACAGAGCCTCCTACTAGAAATGCAATCTAATTCATTAAAGTTCTGAACCACAGAAGCATAAAATGATGTTGGAATAAAATCCTATAATACTTACTAGTGTTTGTAAATGAGTAATGCTGTTAGGAGTGCTTCCTGTCATTATCTGCTTGTGAAGGAGGCTGAGTGGGATTTCTGCAGATAAAGTATTAAGCCTCTCTACACGGACTACAGGTCTGATGAGGTGAGTGGTATTAAAGGAAAACAGAGCTGAGATTACTTTCTGTGGAGTGCCATTTTTTACTGTTGTCTGTATTTAAAGTATCATAATGGCTTTAGTGACCATTTCTTAAACTTCTGTATGTAGAACATTTCATCTTCTCGTATAAAAGCCTTTATACTCTGACATAATGGGTTTGAAGAAGCTTATTTGTCCATTGTGTTTACAAGTAATTGGCATTTTAGTCCAATAACATTTAGCATCTTCACTGCTCTCATTAAATTTGTTTCAGTTAATTTAAATATTTCAGTGCAGCTTAAAGCCATGTTGAATTTAGCTGTAATTTCTCATCTGACACATCAATTTTGGTGAAGCTGATCAGTTTTTTAAAAGATCATCTGAAAAAAGAGGGAAATAGCTTGATTCCGTCTTCAGTTTGAGCACTACTAATGCATAATGCCCACCAAATTAATGGAATCTTATTTTAATAATTACATGAAAAGAGAATACATTTTAATAATTACATAAAAAGAGACCCAGTACCTTTGCATATACCCTATAGGCTAGGAATGTCTTACTTGGTTATTATAAATATTTATTTTTATTTGTCAGAATTGAATTGTAATCAAATATGTCATATTTCAGAAAAAGGATAAACATCTTGATTTCATGTTTACTTATAACTGAATATATAATAATATTTTTAGGGTATCCTGGCTCCTCATTTATGTCAAAGTCTATCTACAATAAAATATTTGTTTTCTAAAGAACCTACAGTTTAGGTATTGTTTATCGTTCTCAAAACCAGGACTTGTGTCTTCAACTGTTACAGACACCCTTTTATAAACTTTTGTATCAGTTCACTGGCTTTCATCTCACAAGAACAAGATCAAAAAAAATTAAACCACTTTTAATATCTTCTTGTTCAATTTGCCTGATAAATAAAAGCTAAAGAGTAGAAATTTGTTCAAGATATCTGACTTGCTGTGTTCTGTTGTTTTAGGAAATTTGCCAATTGTCATGATAATATCTTATAGAAATATATTAAAAATTGTGTAGTTTTCCAATAGTTTAAAAAATTCCAGCCTGTATATCATAAAGGCATCTACAGAAAATGTAAAACTACAAAACCATGAATTTCTGTACTCATACTTGCTCTGAGTTGCTCTTATGATGTAAATCTGTGCCATCACAGAGAACTTGAGAAGCTGCACTGATGTGCTGGAGGTGGCTCCAGTGACCTGAGGCATCTGATTCACTGACACCCTCCTCTGACTCCCACATTGCTGTAGAAAGCAACTGAGATAAATCTTTTTGTTTTCTCTTTTCCCCAGGCCCCAGCTGCTGTTAAGACTGGCATGAAAATATTACTGACAGATTGGTAAGTCCTTTTGTTTTAAGTTATGATATTTTATATTTTCAGCTTGTTTTGTTTGCTTTTCTTGGATTGTTAAGACCATCATGACGTGCAGTTTAATTCAAACAATTATTTGATTCATTGTAATACAGGCAGAACTTTCAATTAGGATTTCAAAAACAAATCTTTGTCGTTGCAAATGGGGGCTCATATTGAAGGAAAGTGATTTAGCTTTTACCATTTTCTTTTGCAACATAACTTGGTTTTGAGTCAACTGAACAAGTCTCTGAACACACTGGAGATTAGGCAACAACTTTTCTCAGTGGTGCAGTTCATCTGTAATTCCTAAAACTCCTACTCTCTGGTGGCAGAAGTATATGTGATTTCAATGGTATGGTACATACACAGAATATCAAATCTGATGTGTTTTGGAGAAGCTGTCAAGGTATCAGGGTGTTTTTCAGGAGCAGGTTCTCTTCCAACCCAGTTGAAGGAAACCTTCTATCAACTTCTGTGGTGGCTGGGCCATTCTGCTTTAAAGTTGACACAAAAAAGTTCCTGAGTGTTAATGTAGCAATTTGTTATACTCAAACTATTCGCATTATATCAAATAAAATTGTTTCAAGTGGAGTTAGCCCTGAAGGATTTAGCCATTTATCTCCATACAGTTTTACGTTGTATGTTGATGTAATGAAAAATAGACCATCAAACTGATATTTTGTTATTTGACACAAGCAATCTTTAGAACACTTAGCTAATAACATATCTAATAATAAATAAGAGTCCACAAATATATGAACCCAATTATTTCTGCAGGTCAATATAAAATACATTATGTTACATTCCCTATTACAAAACTAGTTATATTAAGCTGTTCTTGTGCCTATAACTTGAGGTATCCATAATTTCAAGGCATTAATTAAAAAATTAAACATGTTTTGTAAGGAGAATCCATCAAATCAGCTTGCCTATGAATTCTTGATAAAATATTTGCATTAAAAAGCATTGTGTGATCTTACTGTGAAAAATGTACTCTCTAGTAAATAGATTTTATAGAAGCAAAACAGATGCAATATGTTTTACAAAAAACTTGGATCTAGTTCTATGAAATTGCCACAATTGAAATTTTATTGTTTTATTGACCATTTTAGGGCTCTTTTAGTAGTGAAATGATTGGTGAAGCAAATCAACCAAATCAACGGAATAAAATTATATACAAGTTAAAAAATACACTAAGGTGAAAAGGAAAGTAAAACAGATGTCTCTACTAATGCATACAGAAATGCCATCAGGAAGATGCTCATTTTATCAGTTTTTCCATTAAGTTTTGCATCTCTACTGAAGAAGACTGCAATCTCAAACTCATCTTGAGGAAAGATTATGTTTATATGAAAATACTAGATGTTAACAAGAATGAGTCCTCCCAAGTACTTTTATGCCTTTCTGTTTTTCTAAAAGCAATCATTATGATTGAGCTGTACCACAGAGTTGAATAGAATTTTTTGTCTTACACTGTGTACAGACCTAGGGTTGGGAAGCATTTTCCCTTGTGACAGTCCCAGGTGAGCAGAATCTTATTTTCTATGCTGAGCAGGCAGCTGTAGGAAATGTCACAGTTCATTTTGGGGAAATCACACCACTGACCAGAAATCAAATCAAGCAGCGAATAAATATAGTGTTGTTGGCTTGTTCTCTGCCTCTCCAGACTGCACTGTGTTCACCTTCACTTTATAGGCAGGTACTGGGTCCCAGTGCCGCTGTGGTACTTATGCATGAGGAAGCTGGAAAACAACTTTTGAAAGATTTTAGGAAAGAACAGAAAATATTGCCAGAATAAGAAAGTTCCTTTGAAAAAAAGTGGCGTTTATGTAAGAACATTGCACCTTACTCTTGTTCAACAAATTTTAGGACCTGATTAAGAAGGTGTCCAAAACTAGGTGCTGCAGATCATCTCCCCTAACACTGTTTTCATCCAGCATAATTTAGAGAAATCTGTGGCAGAGCATTATCCTGGTTCTACAACCGCTCCTTGCCAAATTAGATTTTATGATCCATCTGAGTAACTGAACTAGAAAGGACCTAGACTGAATCATATACTTTGACCTGCATTGTGTGCTCCCAACAACATCCACCATGGTGTGAAGAATGTCATAAACCACAGGCTACTCTAACCTGGAAGCATGGTTGAAATTACTCTGTTTTACAACAGAAAATAATTCGGCTGCATGGGGAAGCATGCAGTGCAGTCTGGCCTCAGTAGTGACAAGCAGCTGTTGATCATTGTTTAAGTGATGGAGATGTACCCATAGGTATGGATTTAGAGAAAGGGTCAGAGCCTGATTCTAGCCCTTGCTGTTTCAAACACTTCTGTTGTAGCTCTGCTCAAATAGTTTTAATGGTATAATTTAAAAAAATTATTGTAGAGCTCTGCAATAATTTTGGCGTAACTAGGTAACCATTTCAGATTTTATCTCATTAATGTTTGTAGAGTTGCTGTATGCTACTGCTCTGCTTCAGTTCTTGAAGCAGAAAAAGGCTATTTCATGTAATAAGTTAAGCCTGAATTCATTTTAACTAACACAGAAATCCTAAGTGAAGAGTGAGCTCTTTTCTTAGCTAGTTTTATCTACTTAGCCTTGTAAAAAACATCTCCAGAGGACAATTCATTCTACCTCTGACATGAATGACACTGGAATTGTCTCTCACTCCTCACTGGCATTCAGATAAATAGAATGATTCTGAATACTTCAATTAGAACTGCTCCAAAACCTGACATGGTGATCTGCTGTATTTAAGCACATCAGTATATTCATAAATACTTTCTGTTTCTCATTTTCTATTTGAACATTATTAGATTTGTTCACCTTTTTAAGGCATTTGTAAGTTCAGGTTGGAACAGAAACTTGTATATTGTCTCAAAATGGATTCATTTTCAAGAATTATATTTATTTCCTCATTTTGTGTAAGGGGTCAGTGACTGTGTTTTCTTCAGATGACTTAACAACTGATAAGCACTTTTTGATATCATACTGTAGTAATTCACCATATGCAATGTGAAAAAAGAAAAATAAAAGTTTTCGAAACATCACTGATAGAATTTCAACATACAGTATTAGAAAATATTTGCACATCAAGAAAACACTAAAATTTGCAGCTGTTTCTACTGGGCGACTTAGGATTTCATAGCCTTCTGTGATATTTTTCAGAAACAGAGGGAACTACTGTTGTGATCATGATGAGTCCTAATTTTCTTATATTAACCTTGGACTATCCAGGTCCAGTGTTCTGTCTGTTTTTAAATTATTTTGTCCACTAAAGTATATTCTACATCTCTATCTCTCATTAACATTTGCCAATCTTTTGTTCAGTTTTTGTCCCTTCGGTGAAAGCCTTGAGCAGTTTCATTGCTAACAATTCAAAATAATAACATTTTAGTGTAGATAATTCCCAAATGAGTAAACAGGAACTCAGGCACCCAATTAAAGAAATTCAGATGGGCAGAAATTTCTGAAGAGCATCTGTTTCAAACCTCTACGTAGCTCAGACTATCTTCAAGGACAAGTTTGATTGGTCAGTGTTTTGTTTAGGTGAGTTTTCCTTATCTTCTGGGCAACCTTTTCCAGTGTTTCATCACTCTAATTATGCATTGTTTTTTTCCTCATAGTTAATTGAAATTTCTGTGCTTCACCTTGTTGATATTGCCTATTCCTCTTCCACTGTACATCTTTAGGCAGAATCTGATTCCTCTTTCTTTATAAACACAGTGAATACCACTCCCATTCTCTATAACCTAGATATCAAATTAGTTATCACAAGCAGCTTTGAAATGCTTTTTCCAGGAAAAGTGCTATCTCTAAAATAAGATATACATGCAGAGGTTTTACGTATAAGTGGAACGAGGTGATTTTCTGATACATCTGCCAAGCACTTGTGAACAGAAGTTATAGGTGATGAAACTGGATGAGGGATGATAATCATACATTATTTTAACCTGCTAAAAAAAGCAACATTGAAAAATTATCAAGTCAATATTACAATATACAACTTTCTGATTCTCAAGATGACTTTATAAAGTTGTCAGACCTACAGAGTGCATTCAGGAAGAAAAATATAATAAATCAGTAAGCAATCAGAAGAGACAGGTTCAGTGCTGTGTGTGCATTTGTAGATCTATGTTAGTGACGGAAATAGATTTTATATCCTACTGCTTCTTTGTTACATCTACAAACACTAGTGAAAAAAGAGTAGTTGTTAGGAGTGTCTGATCTAAAAAGTGTGACTGATGAATGCTGAGTCTTGTCCATGAAAAGCAGCAGCAAGCAAGTCTATTGATCAATATACACAAAACATTGTTTGCTGTGCAAAGTGGAATAATATATTTTGTAAAAGAAAAAATACCAGCTTTATCTGGTGCCCTTATTGCACTAATTTCAAAGAAGCAAGTATAATTCATGTGCAGATGCAAGCTGCATTTGGATAATATGATGGTCTACTAAAACTTCATAGTCATTTTTGGGGCAGAGATCTTTGAGGTAGTGTCTCTGTCCCAGCTTTCTAGGGCTGAAGTCATCATAAGGGCCCAAGATAAGTCCTTTACACCTTATTTTGACAAGGTATCTAAGTATAATATTTGAGGTAAATACTCCTCAAATCTAAATCATGATTTCCCTGCTTCTCTCTAGATAACTTGAAAGATCAGGGATTTTGAAGGACAGCTCTGGTCTTTTTAAATATTGTGACATCAGAAAAGTTCTCTGGGTGAATGTCAGCCTGGGTGATTGATATTTGTCTAGAATCCATTGTCATTTATAAAAACAAAGTAAAGTTCTCAATGTGTTTTAAAAATGCCTTCCTTTCCTGTAAAAAAACTAAAATTTAAATATAAATAATATTTATGAGTTTAGGATCTAGTCCAGAGACATTCTATGAAACAGTTAAGTAAACTCTCCTGTTTGCTATATATATGTTTAATTTGAAATGGGAATTTAGCATGCTGAGAAGACAATTCAAAGAACATTAAAATTCAAGCTGCTGTTCTGTATTCAATACTCTACATGCACACTGAGGTCCAGAAAAACTACACAGTATTTGTGTAATCTCTTCTGAAGTTGATCAATATATGCGAATTGCCAAGATAAGACAACCTGTTGTGAGAAAGTGCAAAATTATTTCCCTCGTGTTTGGAAATCCTGGTTGGCCCTTGGGGTGTTTTTCTGTGGTGAGTTGTTTTTGTATGGAAATTTATCATTTCTTTCCCCCCTCCTCTCAGCAGATTCCCTAGGAAACCTAAATTAGGAGTAGAGAATATTGCATTTCAAAAATCCTATTTGAATGTAAGGTCTTAGTATCTCATTAAGTAATAAGTTCTCCAGAGGAGACAACCAGTGGGAACTCAAAGACAAAATTACTTGCCTGAGATTAATAGGCTAGAGACCAGAAGATGCTCAAAACTCCGGAGTCCTAATCCCAGCTGCTGCTGCCTTTCATGCTGTTTCCCTTTCAGTTGCACAACCAGGAATCTTCATGATTTATGCCTCTAATACATTGGGGAAAAATTTGTAAAACAGGCAACAGAATTAGGAACAACAACAAACTGAAAAGTAAATAATTTTATTATGAATGTTTTTTGGATTTCCAACAGGAGGTAGGCTTCCACACAATAAGGTTTTAAATAAAATTTGAAATCATCTGCAAGTCACCATTATTCATACACTCTTAATGAGTAAAATTTATGATAAGGCACAATGACACAGCACGAGGGATGTTGCCTAAGGCAGCAACAAGCCTTGAGATGCTTGAGTAACAAGGTAATTGTGGTGCAGCTCATAGTGTTTGTGATGACAAATCCTAATCTGCTTTGATTGTCCTGTGCTATGAAAGAACAAAGCTACATTGAAATGATAGACCCACAAGCCATTTTGATTATAAGGTTTGTGTGTTTTCTCACAACATTTTGTCCATAACTTCTTTCATGTCTGTTTGAAAGAGCCACGAGAACATATTTGCAGTAATAGTTATATTTTATCTGAGTTTAAAGTTGTTTGGCACCTAGCATTACACCTCTAATATGGAAATAAATTTAGGAAAGAATTTTTTTTCCTGGTGGCTTCTTTTTAAATCTTCCTCTGCGGTCTTTCTCCACCCTGTGATTTTTGATTTAGAACAGATCTCTGAATAACATCCATGCTATAAAAGTAACCCAGAAATCCTGGTCCATTGGTAGCCATGCACAAGAGGAGCTATAATTACAACCAGAATGAGCACTACTCACTGTCTAGAGACATAAAATCCCTCTTAAACTATAGAAAATATACTAGCACCTGGAGGAAAACATACCGTACTCTAATCCATTTTTATGAGCTACAGATAGAGGCAACCACACTACTTCATGGTCAAACCTGAATTCAAACAAAGTTGCTTAGAAAGTCCCTGAGGTGGGAGACAGGTCCAAAAACCTTGCTGAAGACGAGGTATATGACAGCCAGGGCTCTCTCCTTAGCCAGAGATCCAGACATTTTTGTCATAGAAGGCAAGTGCTGGATCAACTCTGAGTTATCTTTCACAAATCTATGCTGACTGCTCCTGATCACCTCCTCCTCCATGTACACTGAAATGTGCTCCATGACTGACCTTGGTGGCTTTTCCAGGGACTGGGGTAGGGCTGACCCTTTAGTGGTTCCTTCCACTGTCTCTTCAACCTCTCTTGAGGCTGAGTGCAGCTTTTGCCTTTGACCTTTTTTTTAAGTATTGTCATAGAATTATTAAGGTTGAAAAAGACCTTTAAGATCATCAAGTCCAACCATAAAACCAGTACCACCAACATGTTCACCATTAAACCATGTCCTCCATATCCACACTTTTTTTGAACAATTCCAGAAATGGAATTGCTACCACTTTACATGGCAATCTGTCCCAATGCTTTACAACCCTATCTCTGATCTCTTTAGTGAGTTGAATAAGGTACTAAGCTTGAAAGAAAAGACGAGAAGTTTAACTTGGTTCTTAAATGGCTGTTTTGATGTTCTTTAGCTTATTTCCAAAAACTTTAAATTTGTATAATTTGTACAATTATTTAAATTGATTCTTTAGTTTCAATGACTTTGCTAGGATGGTATGAAAAGCATCCAAGATTACAGTTTGTATTAACTGGTTTTAATCAAGAATTTGTACAGACACCAGACAGGTAAGAATAAAACTATATCAATTTCCCTCTCACATGCTTCATTTTAAGTGGTGAAGCATTTTGTCTATGATTTTGTATTCTTAATACCATATATTTGTAACTAGACAATCAGTAAGGGTCCCAGTAGAGATAAGAGGCCTAAAATACCTAAATGTAATAATGACCTCTTAGTGGCAAAGACCTCTTTGTCTAAATAAGAAAATCAGACAAAATTTGGGAAGGAAGGGGTGGAATGCTGTTCTCATTTTCAGCTGGGGACAAAAAACCCCACCACTTCCTAGAGTGACAATAATTAATTTGACTAAGATCATGGAGGTAGTATCTCCAAGTCCCCTTGCTAATGTCTTTGTGCAAAACCAGTCTGTCCCATTCACTGAAATAATGAAGTTAAAAATAATAAAAAAATTTAATCTGTGTGCATTCAGAGGTACTTTAATGCAGAAAGGAAAAACCTCCAAGCTAGTCAGTTCTCATCCTGTGTATTTGTAATGCTTTAAACAGACCCATACTGAAAATAGAAAAGCTGCCTAGTTACAGATAAAGAATTCATTACTGGGATTAAAACAGAAAAATCTCTTCATTGGTCATTTGCATCACTCTTCAGCCAAATTAATGATTTAAAGGGTCTTACTGGAAGAAAAATTAATTCAAGATTTTTATCAGAGGTAAAAAGCAGCACTTTAACAAGTAACAATTCCAGACTGGTAACAGAGGGCTGATTTATCACATATTATTGTTACATGATGAAGGGATTAATAATCACAATCATGCTATAACGCAACAAGGCAAACATAAGCTATGAATAAAAAACATATTGCATTCCAATGAGTTGGGAATGTAGAAGGAGTTATTCAATAGGTAATAGTGAAATACTGTATCTCAGTATAGAGGATTTGAGGGCAGCGTCTTGCAGACAGAAATGATTGATTGTTAGGAAACAAAGGCCAGGAGGATCATGATACTTTCGTTTTGATAAAACAGTACAAACTGTTCATTTTTTAAAGAAATTGGAAGAACAATTTTACCTTGCCAAGAGATGTTAGTGGGAAAATTTTAAAAATCTCTGTGATAACTGGCTCTGATAACTGAGTGTATGCTATCTATTTCAGTCAAGCATCTTTAATACTATTCTACAGCCCTTGCAAGAGGAAATCAGTGTGTGATTTCTCTTAGAAGCTCATGGAAACTTTTTAAGGGACTCATCTCAACAGAAGATTAAACCCATTTGCTATAAAACTTAAGTTATCATGGAGTATTAGTGCCTATGAGTATTACTTAGTTGTTCATTGTGCTTACACTAGATTAGAAACAAAATCAATATCCTTCCTTCTTAAACACTTCCTCTCTATAAAATAACAAGTTATACAATATTGCCAGAAATACAAGGTGGAAATCCAGTGTCCAGTGAAGCTGATAGAACATGTTGACCGTCACAGTGCTCAGATCTCATTCTGAGCAGTTCCAGTGGCTACTTGTAATACAGGGCGTGGTTGCAGACAAATATTACATGTCTCACTAGTTATTTAAAATGGAATACACAAGTAGATTTCTGTTTCATGTTGTGCTTCCATTGCACAATATGACTGGTGATGGACCAATGCAAAAGGCTACTGGGAAAGATTAATACTCTTTGCAGCATCTGCTGAAATTGGAGTTGGCTTTGACCACTACATTTCAGTAAGACAGAAATAAAGAGAAACCTAAGAAACTTTGGTGGGGAGATTTTTTGAGACCAAGACTGTGTTAGAGCATCCCATTTCAAGAAAACAGTACTGTGTAATATTTCACCTAAATGCAAAGCAGGCTGTGGCAATATAGTGTATCTTTTGTGTCATTTTTTTTTCTCTTTTGGGAATTAGAGCAAAAAAGGAAGTGTTTTATGTGCCATCTGTTTAACATGATCCTACGCTTGTACATATATCAACCATGTGACCAGTCCATGTATGTCTCGGAATAGATCACTCTTTTCCAATGCTTGTTTAACTGTGCTTTAAAAAGAAGTCTGCCTACCCTTCCTTTAGCAAAAAAGTTTCTTCCCCTCTAGATTTTATGCCCTTTTATTGGACCCCTGAATTTTTGCCTCTAAATATATATCAGTAAGGCAATCTTCTTTCACTGGAATGTGTTTCACCTTGCTAAGCAACTGAAATATGATTAATCACTTTTCCCTTGGGGTCATTTATTATGAATGGTTCATGTAGTTACTACATAGAGCATCTTTCTAGGGTGGTGTGATAAAGTGAATGCTTTTACAAATTGGATTCTTGCTTGGCTGGTGCCTATTCCTATTACCTGTGTGAAACTGCATGGCTGACTCTTGCAAACTAATATTTTGAGAAACTCTTCTAATATCTCAAAAACACTCCTACCAATAACCAAAACCCACCAAAAAATCAAACCAAACCAAACAAAAAAAAAACCAACCCCAAAACCAAGCCAAAACACAAAAAAACACCCACAACCCCCCCCCAAAACAAAACAAAAACAAACAAAAAACCACTCCAAAATGCTCAGCAACCAAAAGTTTCTGCACTATCTGCCAGCCTCAAAACAATGTCCCTATCTACTGCAGTTTCTATTTGCAAAATATATGATATAAACAAAAATTTGATGCAATGTAGACTTTGTAATTTTTTTTTAGTTTTTTGAGTGCTGCATAAAAACATTTTCTAATATAGAACACTTTAACATGAAGCATAACTTTCAAAGGAAAATATTTTCTTTTATGGGCAAACAAGAAGATGAAATTGCACTTCTAAGAGATCACAATAGACAAGAAACAAGCATGCCTGCAAAACCAGTCTATTTAAACCAAATTTCATCCAACTTCTAAGAAGTTGTCATTACATTTGATGGATGTGATGTGTTCATTGTGATAAGACAAATCTTGAGAATCACTACCTTAAACATCTATATTTTTTGTATATGTTTTTCTTGCAACCCCTTTTTACTTTTGAATTACTATCTTGTCAACTTTTATTTTTGTTGTTGGAATGAATTGTCTCAGTCATAAAACCACTGAAAGTTTTATTCAAATGTGCTGAAGGACACTCCCATAGAACCAATTGGAAGTAGTGCACCAAGCTGAACTTTAGCAAATTGGAAAAATGAAAAGTTTTGGGAAAGTTTTTTTCTAAATAGTCTCTCCATGGTCACATTGCTGTAACTGTTTAAAATGTTTCCTCAGTATACCACAATCTTTGTTTTTGAGGCAGTCATTAAAAACAAAT
The DNA here is from genome assembly GCA_039654755.1 of Calcarius lapponicus. Taxonomy (NCBI): domain Eukaryota; kingdom Metazoa; phylum Chordata; class Aves; order Passeriformes; family Fringillidae; genus Calcarius; species Calcarius lapponicus. The sequence goes on along the minus strand of CM077462.1, from coordinate 60,867,902 downwards.
TCCAGTGCCTGTGGCCTTCATTTTGAAATAAATCAGGTTTTGACTGAGGGGAATTAATGTAGAACCAATGCTAGGGGGAAAAGTGTGGAAAATATTAAAACTATACCTCTAAAAATCACTTATATTTGTACTCCCCCCAAAAAAAGTTTTCACATAAACAAATTAATTTCTCCTCCTATTTTACCTGTAAGCCTGAAATGTTGTATTGTATTAACTGTAGTAAATTTAGAGCATAATGTATGTCCTTTTAGCTTGCACCTTTTACCTTGTGTAGATTTTATTTGCATTTCTTAAAAAAAACATCCTTATAACAGCACTTAAAGCTCTTTAGTAATAGCAAATGCAAACATTCATGTCCCTAATATTGTTAAAATAGAGTAAAGCTGCATGTCGAATATCACATCACATCATATTTTGTATTTAGAAACCTGATTTCATCTCTTCCTTTGAAATGGAGCATCCTGTTACGGTGAATTCTCAGACATGCTGAACTGAAGGCACTTTAAGTTGCTCTGAGGAGCTGACTTGCAGTGAGTGGCAGTGGTGCAAATACAGGTTTATGTTGAATTAGCACAAAAGCCCAGTCAGTCTGTGCAGAGATGTTGTACCTCTAATAATTACCTGATGTGATGGGAAATAAGTACATTCAAAAAGTATTTGTAGTGAAACTCAGAAATATGTTAAAAGTTTACTCACTGTGAAAAAAAGAATGATTAAAAAATATCCCACTGATTTCAGATCCCCATAGAAGTCTAAAATAGATGAGGCTTCCCCTCAACACAGATTTTAATTTTTTCCCAAGAACCCACATCAAACACATTGAAGAATGCAGGCTTCCAAGACCCAATATGAACTTAAATAAGTTGGTTAGGGTTGCTTTGCAATGCAAAATCAAGCTTTCTCCTGGGTATTTGGCATGTTTTCTTGCAAAAAAAGTATCTTTTCAGTTAGAAATCTCTAAATAAATCAGCCCCTTGGAAATTCTTCTGCGTGTATATCTGTATAGTTAGTTTACCACCCCTACTTTTGTAGCCTGGTTATATCAGTATTTCTGCAAAAAAGTGATGGACCAAAATTAATGAATTTTCTCTGATTTTTAGAATTCCTTGGGATAGATATTGGAATATGTCATATATGAAAATATGTCATTAGTCAAAAAATGAACCTTTGCCAAAAAGTGGATGCAGCATCACAAGGACGAATCATAGAGGAATAATTCCTTCCCTGGATCTTCTGAATCTAGTCCTGCTCTTGAAACCCAGGATGCTGCTGCTCTTCTTTGCTGGCTCATGCCCCAGTACTTTTCTGTAGAATTGTTACAGTCAATACTCTAACACTAATATTTGGGAATGAGGGATTTTCAACTCTTCCACAGGCAGGTGGTCAAAGCTCTTCTGTATGTAGTATAGGCTTTTCTTTATTGACTTAAATTTGAATTTTTCTATAGTATAATCTGTTAAAGCAGAATTCAGTCTCATCTCATTGTTCCTAATTAAGTTTTTAAGTAGACATGGGAAGCAATAATATGTAGAGCAAAATAAACAACATCTAGTAGCAGAAAGTAATGAAAATATTAGAGGAGAAATAAAAAATTAATATAATAAACTCTTGTGAGAAGATTCTTGGAGTGTCAGATTTCCGGAAATCAACACACAAATATATGAAGATTATTCATTGGTTGTTTAACTGCTGCAACATTGCCCAGGATCTTTATGTAATTATACTTATTTAGGTCTTGGGAAAGGAAACCTCAGTAGCCCAGATGATTTTTATTTAAAACAAGGTCTTATTTTATAAGACATATTCCAATTATACCATATTCTATGCAATAATAGATACATTTTATCAGCTGCTTGGGTGAGCTGTATTTTACTCATCCTGCATGTAGTACTACAGGCTCCATCAAGGTGTTCCCTCAGGCATGTCTTTACTGCCAGCTCTGCCTGCAGTATGGAAGCAAAACCAACAATTAAACCTAAAAACTGAGCATAAGAAAATCAAGAAACTTACTGGACTACTCTAAACTTACCTTCAATGGCATCATAGGTACATTTTACATTAAGAGTAGGAAAAGATCCCATGCACAAATAATCAATATTTAACTTAATGGATGCGACTGAGAAAATTTCAGTTGCCTGTTTTGATAAAATCCATTAGTCATTTTTATTGCCTTTCTGCAAGCACACATGGAAGTAAGAGAGATTTTCTGAAACACATGCAGAAACCTCACACAAAAGTTCAAGTAGAGTTGATGCAAGCAGAACTGTAAGTAAAAGTCAGAAAGTGCGTTTAAGAAAAGATCTTTTCCCAAAGCCAAATGCTTTCAGAAATTAGAATAGTTTCTTTACTTTGATCTGTCTGTATTCCTTTTTTTTTTTAACTCCTTAGTCTCCCAGCAGGAATTCCTTTGGATTCCATTTTTCAGCATCCATGCAAACACCACAGAACCTAGTGCTTGAACACCTCCTCATTCCTGGAAGTGTTTAGGGCCAAGTTGGATGGCTCTTTGAGCAGCCTGGACTAGTGGAAGGAATCCTTGCCCATGTCAGGGGTTTAAGATTCCTTCCAGCCCATACCTTTATGTGTTTGGTGATTCTCTGATCACAGTTATTAGACACTTCACATGAAGAAATAATGAGGCAAAACAAATTAACTGGACAACAACATGCCAGCTAATTCAGAGACCAGATGTTTCACTTCCACTTGATGCTTTCACATAAATTCTTCACTTCACATGCTCTTCCTCTCCAGTTGGACAACCAACTTCATCTCCCTCTGATTCAATTTTCCATTTGAAAAAGGAGTATAAGAATAATTCTCTATCTCTACAGAGCCTTGTGTACCTAATGCAATGTTACAAGGCATTTTCAGATACTGCAGCAGCAATGAATAATACAATCAGGAGTGTGATGGAGACTGCTTCATCTTAAGAGTTTAAGTGTGCACCTATCTTCTTGTGTTTTCCTAGGGACATGTGATTTCCTTTGATATGATCATAAAACCACAGATAATACTCACAGGACTTAGGAGCATTCAGTGGGGGAATTATACCATGACAGACAAAAAAAAGGGCTGTGGCTACCTCCCCAGGAAAACTTCTTTATACACAGCAGTAGTTTGCTTTTTACTTTGCCTCCAATGGAGCATCACAAATTATTTCCTCACCTTCTGAGAAGATGGAAAAAATACTCCTTTGGAATTAAGTGGAGCTTAATTCACTTCTGAATTCTCTATACTGTACATGGACTTCCACTAGGAGATTTTTATTTAGCTGATGATTGCCTCTATCTTGTCTTCATTCTCAGGGATAAAAAGATCTGAAGTTTTCCTGAACACTTTGCTGTTGCCAAGGTGATAAAACACCAGCTCAAAGATTAATGGTTTGTCTCTTGCTGCATGTGTCTGAGAAAGGATCTGAGTGTATATACTCACAGACATGGGATTTTTAGTCAACAAACTTCGCACACATTCAGTTTTACAGGAAAAAATGTTGTTCTAGATGGTCTTTAAGGCTGCTTCCAAACCAAAACATTCTATAATTCTAGCATGACATCTCAAAATTTTAGGTTTATTGTGGTAGATTGACCCAAATTCTAATTGCAAGCAAATAAACGCTAACGAACTTAGGAGTTCCAAACAGCAGCACTTGAAGGTAAACACTATTTATAAAGATTTAAAATTTAATTTTTAGGATTCTTCTATTTCAGCGCCACAAGATGTCAGTGCAGTTTAAGCAACAGCAGAGCACTTTCAGAATGAAAGCTGCAGTGAAAATGGGCAACAGAAAGAAAGAGAATATCCGCAGTTAATTATAAGGTCTGTACTCAGAGAAATACATCTACAGTGTCTTCATGGCCTTTTTTTCCCCATTTATTTCTGGAGCATGCTCTGTATAATTACAATTAGAATTAACATAAATATAAAAATTCCAAATAGGACCTACTTTATATCCCAGTGTGCATTTTACTTTTCTTTTAATTCAGCAGTTAATGAAAAAGCTGCACCTAAATACATTTTACTGCTCAATAGAGCAGCATTTTCTTTTCAGCATGTTGAATTTTGATGATACTTTTCCAAGTTTTGCTCAGACTTTGTGAAAGGAAAGGAGGACAAGGAGTAGGAATGAAATCAAGCCCTGCTCTCTTATAGTAATGACACATCCACCTCACTTGTAACAGGAACTAATAGGTTTCTATTACAATGATCCCATAGAACGGGTAGTTAATCATCAAGAAAATTCATTAGCTGAATGTCACCAGGAACTTGTGTACTGTGGCAAAGGAACAATGGACAACTATTTGAGCTTTAGTTCAGCAGTGAGTTCCCCTCAAAAGGCTGCTTTGCTCTTTATGAAATTGGGTACAAAGTTAATGGCATGATAAATGGGTGTTTGAAGTTAGTAAGCTTCTTTGACTACAAGGACAGAGTTCTTCCTGCCTAAGTGCCAACTAATATTTCATACTGGGTGTTGTTTCATAATGTTTTTGAATTTTCACAAAAGTGGAGCCATCACACACAAGGTCAAGGCAGGACGAATCTCCCATCCAAAAATCAATGTTTGCATGATTTTATCTTTTGAGATATACATTTTAGTGATGTAAAACGGTCCTTTTGCACAATGCACAAAGCAATGAATTTGTTGACGTGGCTTGGCCTATGTCCATGTGAGCATGAGTAGCGCTTAAAATGCTTGTACTGCTCTCATAGACAGTTTGGGAACTTATTAAAGGATCTTTTTCTTTTTTGGAGATTAGGTGCACACATAAATATTTCAAAGTCACCTTATGGACAGCACACAAGGGCTGATACAGCTCTGAAATATGAGTATAAATCTCAGCCTGAAAAAATCAACAATTTTAGAGCAGAGATGTGTGAATGAACAGCATTTCGATGTGTATGTTGGAAACTAAATGAGGGCTCTGAACAAAAAGGGTTAATTGAAGGTGCTTCTGCTTATCCATGGCCTGTTTCTGTACAGACAATCTAGCCAGGCTTGTGGGGAGTATTTTTGTGTATTAAGGCTGATGTAGTGCTAACCCTCCACCTGTGCTCAGTTTGATGAATTTTAAATGCCCTCAACTAACCTCTGATCTACCACTGACATCCCTGGCAAGGAGAGCACCATGAAACACCATCCAGCCAGAGCACTGAGCAACAGTCATTATGTCTCATCATTCCCTTAATTGGGACCATTCCCTAGAAAAAGGTGCCACTACCCTCTTGGCAAGTCAGGATTCATTGAATACAATACAGGGTATTCAATACCCTGTTCCCTTCCTGCCTCAGTATTGTATTTATAGAAAAGTAAAGGGGGAAGTTACTGTAGGGGGAGTGAGCTCTTGCTCCATGTCTTATTCAGCATCAGCCACGCCTTGCATGAGAGTCATAGGCAGCCCCAAAACACTACCCAATATTTCTCTCACTCATCCATTACCTCTTCTTTTTCTTCAAATAATAAGTGAAGAAGTAATTTGTTTACAAGCCACATTCTCTTTTTCTCTGCTGGGTGCTTCAGATGTCAGCATGATAGAAGAGCAGGGGGATTTGTACATTGGCCAAGGATCTGCTGCACAACCCGTTATTGCTGGGGATATTTGCATGAAAACAGGGCATCCAGCAGCTGCTTTCATAGTTCTTATCTATCCATGCAGAGAAATAGCCACAGTACCAGCAGCAATTACCTCTTGTGTTGTAACCTGTACCTTTCTCCATCTTCAAACTAGATGGGTGTTTTTTGGGGGAAAGTTGGTTTTGGCTTGAAACACACATCAGGCTGCAGAATGTTTTTGGAGACAGAGGCAATTTTTTGCTCACTAAAATAAAATCTACGTGGAAAGTAAAAAACTGACCTGGACTAGCAACATCAAAGCAGAGACTGCTTTGTCTTTGTGTCTTATCAAATTTTAAGGTGAGATAGCTAAAGGCAGCTAGTCAACTAATTTGATCCAAACAAAAATAATTGCACTGTGTTATGTTGAACTTCCCTGTTTTATGAGCTTCCAACCCTGACGATACCTGTTATTTATTCTATAAATAAGACTGAATTCTTGTCGCAGATTTGGGATTATTCATTTTTCTATGCCTGGAGCATGAATTATACAGATGCATAGGAATGGACCTTGTTTTAAAGGTCTCTGATATATTTACAATCCTAACATAAAATCAGCCTCTTCCTAGTAGAGAAGCCAAGAACAACAACAAAAAAAAAAAGGTATTTATAAAATAATTATTTTCCCCTCCACACTCCTAACCAAAATAATAGCTTGGGTAGGATATGGCTTAGGTATATTTGGTATGACTTTCAAGTTCTCTTGATTTCAGCAGTCAACAGTAAATGTCTGGTTATTTGAATTCCATTCCTGCAATCTAGGATTCTGAAGCCCTTCCTTTGTGTTCAATTCTGTTGTCAAGATTTTAACTTCTAAAAATATATCAGGAAAATGCAATGAAAGCCAGACAAATTAGTATAGTAGTGAATAATGTGGAAAACATTCCAACTCCAACATTATATAAATATGAGTTGAATTATGGCAGTTACGGGAATAAGTTTCTGTGGATAGCCTCAAAAGCTATAAAACAGACTATTTACTTTAAAACCCAGGAGAACCTTCTGAGTTTTCTGACTTTTTCATATTGCTTAAATGCAGGTGAATGAACACTGTTCATTTCCAAATGAAAATCAATTTCTTACTTTAAAATGTAGAGTTTTGACAGAGGTCATAGCTCTGAAAACTGTGACTAAGAGTGTAAGTCTTTATTGTCTTCATAATGCAAACTTTCTACATTATTTGTAAGAAAACATTCAGGAGACATTTTTCAAAATTACTTTCTTTATAAATATTATTTCTAGTTGCAATATATCACACCATTCCTCTTTATAGCCAAGTGATTTCATCTTGTTGCATGGAACATTACTGTAGAAGGTCACTCAAGAAATTTAACTTCAAGACACCCTTCTTTGGAAATGTCTTGGACAGTTCACAATATATTATTGGTTTACTGGTTTATTTTCTTTACACCAAGTGCAATTGTCATTTATCTGTTTCAAATTTAATTTATCTGTTTCAATTATTTGCTTCACTCCCAAAATGAGAAATGACAACTTTTTGCCATTATCTGGGAGATTGAGATAAATGCTAGCTTTACTGTACTGACACTCATAAAAATGTAGGAATAATTAGTTCCTATTTCTGTGCTACAGTACAAGCTAGAATTGGTCCCAGGTTAAATCAGGTCTTATAAAAACACCAGGTTAAATTGTATCACACTGCAGAGGACTTGAAACTGCTCAAAGTCAATTGAGTATTTTCCCATACTATCACCACCATCTCTATCTGTATACATAGATCCTTATTGGAAAGTAGAACAGCTACTGAGTGTAAGAAAGGGACTTAAACTTCAGAAGGAATTATGCAGTGTTCAGGCAGCCCTGAGGATCAGAAAAGAAGAGATATTATACAGACATCTGTTTGGTCTTGAAGCAATGTATTACACACAGTTTAGTCAAACCCTCTGTGTGTGTTTGTGCATGCACTTACATGAGTGAAGTATTTTACAGAGATTTATGTTACATTAGTCAGCTTTTCTGTCTTACTCTTTTTAAGATGAGGGATACTTTTTCTGACACTATGGATAATAGATCCAAGAGGAAGATCTGCAGCTGGAGGAGAAACAGGGATTTAGGCTTGTGCCTATCAACACAGCAAACACAGAAGATGAGCTTCAGGATGATAATGGGTTCTGCTATTTGCATAGGACTATTTTATCTGCATACTTTGTCTGCCTCCTCCAGTGACTAGAACACCAATGCATAGTTTAGTGCTAGAGACACAGTAATCTACTTGAATTCACAGAGTGAATTCAAATTAATTTTTTTCCTGGAGGCCATTTTTGTCTTTGGAAATATATTTCAGTCCATTTCTCATCAGGTAGACCAAAAAGTTTAAAACTGTCATACAAGTTTGATATTTCACTTTATTTTGGTATTAGCCACAAGAAATTGTGGCTTTTCTGAAAGGGCAGACAATCCCCATAATCTTTGCTCATACTCTAATACACTGTCATTACTGTGGACCTCAAAATCCCAGCAACTTCTGGCTAAATTGTCCTGAATCTCACCCATTTCACTTCAAACCCACCAGAGAATATGAGAAATAAAACTGATCAGGCTGCTGTAGAGTGGCCAAAAGGCCCCTCACACAGATCCACTACTGCTATCCAAATTAGAATGTAGAATATTTATTCTCCTAGTGTGTTAACATATTGAATAGGCATAACATCAGGTATATAAATCAATAAAATTTTTCAAAAACAGGTAAACATATTAAGTAAGCTATACACGTATATGTATCTATGTATGTGTACGCAAAACTGTATAGAGATTTGCAGAGATATGAAAGCATATTCTTCAGAAACATCTTTAGAGCTGTATATTAACTGGAATGCTTTGGTGTCTGCAAATTATTAGCGCAGTATTTATAGTGAGATCATATTTATTATTCTTCACTGACTCCAGAGTCATCTTGTTAATTTATTAATCAAAAAGCAGCTTTTAACACCAGAATGTCACAAGGTTTGGTTTTTTCCTTAGGGAATGGTTGATTTTCTTTTGTTTTTCCCAAATGGCAACCCTGCAAGCTTGGATCAGGATCTGATAATGAGATGTTAATGAAGCAGTTATTTTGATTCTGTTCTGTTTATATGCCAATAAAATTAAACAAAATTTAGTTCCTTGGTAGCCTAGCAAAACAAAACACAGCAAAAAAGAGGTACCTTTTTTATTCATTTTAGTATATTTTATACTTAAGGAGCATAATCATCAAGGTCAGTGTTATGTTCATATCACTAATCTTATTTCTCTTGTAGTCAAAACCAAAACTAGTTATTTTTCTTAATTTTGATAAATTGTCAAAAATCAATTTTTCTAAAGATGAGGATGGTCTAATAAACTCTTCTATGTGCTGTAATTTGGTAATACTAATGCTGAATAGCTTTTAGGTTTAACCTTGTACATGGTAAAATGATCTGGTTGATTTTAACAAAAGATAGATTGATAAAAAGATTGGATTTATAGTTTCATCTACCCTTCTGTTAGTACATCAGTAGGGTGTATAAACTTGTGTGTGTAGATGCTAGGAATGGGTTATTAAAGATACTCTGTGTGGGTGAATAGTCCATCAATAATTCAAGATATAATTCAGAAGTATGACTATATTCAGTACATTACTACTGTTTGCCGCTTTGTTTCAATAATGTCATAAGATCCACAAAAAGCTAATTTAATTTATTTATTTGGGCAATCATAAACCTATCCTGTGGAATTTCTCTGGATAATAGGAACATGAAATTTTGTAATCTTCAGTGCAAAAATTTGGTAGGAATCAGTGAAGCACTGAATATTTCTTGCATTTGAAGAATAGGAAAGAAAAATCCATGCTTGTCTGAGATTTTTTTTCTTGGCTATGAATTATGGTGTTCAGATAGCCTTAGTTCCTTTAAGATCTCTTTCATTACCACGTCACTAAACTACCAAAACAAAATGAGGAACTGCACAGATTCTGCCAGAAAGGAACCATGTTGTGCTTTTATTCAGTTCAGCCATTCTTTTCCAGTTGCTTTTCCTCTCACTCTCCATTATGTCCCTTCCCTTGTCACGCAGCTAGTCTTCATTATTGTGGCATAATTTGTTCGAGCGGAGGAGGAGTGTTCTGCTCCAAAGACTGCCCGGCTGAGGCTGACTCTGTTTTGCTGTGATAAGGAGTTGCACACTCTGTATTCCACCACTAAGCCATTTCTGATTCAGAGTTGTGCTCTGTCTTCCATCTGTCTAGATGGCTGACAATAGAAGGAGTGAATTCTTGGTACCTCAGCCTTGGAGATTAAAACAGCCACACTGAATTGGGTTTGAATCTTTTTAATTGAGAGCCAGTGGAGCATGCGTGAGATATTCCATGCTTTGCTTTTGTGTGATGTGCTGCACACTCTGCAGTTTGTGCGCTATATTCAAAGTCAACACCCAGTCAGTACCAAAGCTCATTTTTGCAAGTGTAATTACAAACGTAGTTACAAAATGGCAGCGACAACGGTACTTTCAGCCATTTTGCGGCACAGTTCCCTGGGAAACCACAAGCCAGAGATGACATCACTCTACACGTTTGATTACAGCAGGATTAAATCCAGTGATAACAGCTGAGAGATTTTAAGAAAACCGAGAGTTCCACTCCCTGTTTCTAAATGCTACATTTCTTTGGATGAAGGATTAAATTTTGCATCTTCTTTCCCCCTCCTCATCGGTTCTAAACATCTGTCAGCATTAAGAACAGGCAAAAGCAAAACTGTCTTCCAATTTAACCTCTCTACTCAAATCCAGCAATTCTAAAAGATATGATGTTTCTGAGTTCAGAAGTAATTTTTCCCCAAAATGTTAAATTTTGAAAGATTTTCTCGGGGTTCTTTTATCTCCTTAGACCAACCTTCCTTTAAATTATTTTAACATTCTTCAAAATGCAAAAAATTTCTTATAAATTCCCTCAGAACTGCTGAATCAAAGTGTGTAGAGAAAAAGAAAGAAAGAAAGAAAGAAAGAAAGAAAGAAAGAAAGAAAGAAAGAAAGAAAGAAAGAAAGAAAGAAAGAAAGAAAGAAAGAAAGAAAGAAAGAAAGAAAGAAAGAAAGAAAGAAAGAAAGAAAGAAAGAAAGAAAGAAAGAAAGAAAAGATGAAAGAAAGAAATTGAAAGAACTTTCAAAACTCAGGGAATTCACTTTTTCTCTGGTTCTTTATGACAGTGACTGCTCACAGATGAAAAAGATTGTGTGAATGATATGAAAAGTTTCTGCACAAAGGGAATGTACAGATAATATGAAAGGGATTTGTCCCTGTAGGAAATTAACTCCTATCCTGGAAAAACATTGATTAAATACTTTGCTTCCTTTCATCTAGTCTTGCTTTCTTTGTACCAATTCTCAAGAGAATGAACATCTATTCTGCTGAGGTGTTTAATCAACCTCAAAAGCAATTTTTTTTGCTCTGTGTATTTTTAATGCTATAAACTCAATCCTTTAAATAATAATAAGCCAGTGACACAGTCACTAGATACTGTGTATCTTGAAATTATTATGGCTGATAGTGGTAACTGTAGGAAATCCAGTATTTCCTGCTTCATGAAAAGATCTCTCTGAGCTTCAATTCCAAGCATAGTAACTGGTCAGGAATTATGGCTGAAGTAACAGAGAATGATATGGTCTCCACCTACATCGCCATCCTGCTTGAAACTAGGTAATTCCTCATGGCAGATCCCAGTCCTGAGAAAGATGTGTGGAGTTTCTTACATTTGGGTCAGGTGGAGATCTTGGCAACTTCTAACAGCTAAATCTGCTGTAAAGAGTCATTCAAATCTCCACTGAATGTGGGTGTGATCCTTCACCTAGTTGTCTTTGAGAACCAATTTCTCCAAGATTGACAAGCTGGCTTGATTTCTAAAAGCTGACCAACAAATATCTGGACTTATTAAGAGAGTCCTTATTCTTTTCTCTTCCTCTTTCTCAGGGCTTTTGTGATCTCAGACTCCATATTTGGTTTTTAAAAATAATAAAATAATTCCAGTCAGTTCAGGATTAAAAAAAAAAAAAGTTCCCTATTAAAACAAGGTTTTTCACATTATAACATTATTATTAAAATTATATTAATGTTAAAAACCATAACCTTGTTTCTGTTTGTTTGTCTGTTTAACTTAAGATCTTCTCTTAATGTTTCACATATTGAGATGTAGAATCTAGATCTTGATCTAGAGATCAAGGAAGCTAACTAAAAACTGTTAGCCAGATGCCTGAACTGTGTATTCTCATGTGAAATAATTCAGAGAAATATTTATTGAGTGTGTAAAAAGCTGTGTGGTGGGAGCAGACCACAAGAAGCCTTTCTGAGAAAGAGACTACATTCATATAGTGCTGTAGATCTATTGTGTATTGAAGAAAAAGGTGTGATGTATTTTTTAGAAGCACCACATGACGTGTTTCACAGTAGTTCAATGTTTTGACTACTTCTAGTTTTATTGCTATTATTATTGTCTGGGTTTCAAAATATTGTTCATATTCAAATAATTTTATTACAGAGAAGCGTCATGTTATTGATTCTCTCGGCTTTTCAAAAAGTTTGTGCATCATTATTTTCTTGTTCTTTCTGTCACTAGCCACTAAGCAGCTTTCAGATGTTGAAATTCTTGAGATCAGATAGTGTCAACTATCAAGGCTTTGCTTTGAGGTCCCTGGTGTTCAGGAACTTCAGAATTATTCCATTTGGAGAACAGTACTGAAATTCTTATTGCAGCCATGTGTTGAACCAGAATTATTGAGCTAATGTAAGGAATTGAAAGTGTCATTTGAGAATTCTCTATTCTATTACTTCCACTGCTAGACATCTACCTTAAAGACATATGCAAATGCTCTTAAATCTGCCTTCAGCGTCAAAACCTTTTTTGCAGCATTCTCCTGGAGAAACTGCCTGCTCATGGCCTAGTTGGGTGTACAGTTTCCTGGGAAAAAATCAGGCTGGGTAGCTCAGAGAGCGGTGGCAAATGGACCTAAATTCAGTTTGTGGCTTGTCACATGCACTGTTCTTCTGCTCTTAGTACTGGGCCAGTCTTATTTAATATCATTATTGATAATTTGGGTGACAGGATCAAGGGCACCCTCAGTAGATTTGCAGATGATACCTGCTGAGGTGGTAGTGTTGATTTACTGGAAGGCAGGAAGGCTCTGCAAAGGGATCTAGACCAGCTGGATCAATAAGCTGAAACCAATGTCACAAATTTAAACACCCCCAAGTGCTGGGTTCTGCCCCTGGGTCATTCCCACACAGTGATATAGGCTTGGGAAAGAGTGGATGGAAAGCTGTCCAATGGAAAAGGACTTGAGCAGAATGGTTCACAGCATCTGACATTGAACCAGTGTATGCCCAGGTGGCCATGAAGACTGAGGGTACTCTGTTCTTTATCAGCAATAGTGTGGCCAGCATGACCAGGGCAGTGATTGTACTTATCACTGTTGAGGCCACACTCCTGTGTTCAGTTTTGGAGGCCTTCATGACAAGAAAGACATTGAGGTGCTGGAGTGTGTCCAGAGAAAGGCAGTGGAGCTGGGGAAGGGTCTGGAGCACGAGTCTCATGAGGAGCATCTGAGGGATCTGGGGGTGTTTTAGCCCAGAGAAATGGGGGCTCAGGGGGGATCATATCACTCTCTATAACTGCCTAAAAGGAGGTTGTAGCCAGGAGGGAGTTGGTCTTTTTTCCCAAGTAACAGGACAAGAGGAAATGGCCTCAAGTTTCACCAGAGGAGGTTTAGATGAGATATTAGGGAAAAAAGTCTTCATGGAAGGTTTGACAAGAACTGAAACAGGCTGCCCAGGGAAGCAGTTGAATAACCATACCTAAAGGTATTTGCAAGACATGTAGATGTCGCACTTAGGGACATGGTTTAGTGGTGGGCTTGGTAGTGGATTACTGGGTCAACTTGATGATCTTAGAGGTCTTTTCCAAACTAAAGCAGTCCATAATTCTGTGATTCTATACTCAGAACATACATAGTTGCTCAAAAATCTATACTTTACATTCAAATGTGTAGTGTACTGAATTTTGTGCTAATTACAAAGGATTGGATTTAAAGCCTAAATAGAAGTGATAGAAGACTCTCTTCAATATCAGTAGATCTTACATTAAATTTTATAAAAAATTTGCTAGATATGGCAAAGTCTAAAGTTTCTACACGTCACCAGGAGATGATGAAGAACAAAATCACAGTTTGAAATGGTGCATGTTACTGTTATAGAGATTGCTTGTTAAGAAAATCCTAATACACATTACAAGATAATTTTCTAGACTTCCCAGTTGTTCCACCATTGTTCAAGTAACCAAGTAACTTAAATAAAAACCTTTTATTTGGAAGAGAACAGTTTACAGGCAATTTCTTTTCAAATAAGAAAGTGTGTCTGTGCAGTTATGAATCCTATTAGAAGGGTCTACATTGAGTTTTAGAAACCATATCACAGTAATCCCACTTAAATTGACAATTAAAGTGTGTTTTGCTTATGGCTGGCTTCAGACACCCTGTGCAATTTACTAAGTAATAGGAAAAATGTCATTTGCTATATGCAAACTTCTATCAATATTCTGTGCCAATTTAAGTTTACAACTATGAGAAAGACCATTAGTGAGATTTTCTTAGTGCACTACAACCTTACACTTTATTTCCAAAACTATTCTGTAGAGTGTCAGAATTACAACACAAATACCTTTGCACAATTTTCCAATATGCTATAAAAATAAACATGGATTGATTTGATGCAGCATTGAGTAGATTAGAGAAACCTTGAGAGTAACAGTCACATCAGCTTAGAAGTTTATAGAGAGGATGAGACTCATGCCTTTGCAGTATAGAAAATCATAGATGAGAGCAAAGTATATTGCCTCTCTTAAAAACATTTCCACTGTGAGAGCCTAGTTCTTTGTGAAAGCAGTCATATTCACCTGAAAGTCATAAAATAATTTCTTTCTAAATTCAACGTTTATGGAGTCCAAACTTTCTGATCAGGCATTTATATGTTGCTATAGTGTGAGCCCAAAGATTTTACATGCCATATTAATAACAGAGGACGACAGTATATAAGCGAACTACTTACACCTCCTAGGCTAATTCTGTTTTCCAGAGTAATATGAAGGACAATTCTCTCTGAATGTAAGGAAAATTAGTTACCTATTTCAGAAATTAGTAAAATAGCAATGTTAAAATTATTACAATAGAAATCAAAAAATGATCATTGTTTGGAAACTGGAACCAAGAAAACCCAAACAAACAAAGAAACAAATCACAAAGAAACAAGTAAAGAAATGAACAAACTCCCCAAATTTTTTTACTTCTTTCCCCATGAAACAAACAAAACCTGTATTCTCTCAGAAGACTTTTTTTTGTGGATTATTTGGTCCTTTACCAATATTTTGTAAAGATTAAAAACCTTTAACACATTTTGTAAATTCTTTTATCAATGTGTCAATAAATCATTTTTATGAGTAGATGTTTGAAAGAAATATGTGGACTGTTTTATTAAGAAGAATGTTAAACCAGTCACTACAGCCCAACTGCTATAGTATAGGTTATTGTGATAGTTATGCACAGTGACATAATTTATTTGAACTATATTAAAATCTATGCCAAGTTTGCATTATTTTTCTGAAGCAGCTAATTTAGGATGATAAATTGAATGCTATCTTCAGCCAGTGAAAAAATATGAGCACTACCCAAAAAGAGATGCTACAATGACATTCTCCTGTGGGGTTTCTTATTTTCAATGTAGCTGTAACCATGAAACTCCTTAACTTCTTACAAATATGTTTTGCTGTTAGAAATTTGACTCCTATGTCTACAGAGTTTGTATTGCCATGAGCAGACATTGAATTGTTTTTCAGAAGGTATATGCCACATCATCATTGCATGGCATGTGTTAATTAGCCTTGCCTGCTTTAACCTGGTATGGTTCATAAGTCAGGTGCACATCACATGACTCCATTTCAAACCCATTCAGAACTAGGTGAAGAACCTGTCCCATGTCACTGAATCTTGTGGGGAAGAAGCACTTTGGAAATTCTTGTAGACACCAGGAAGTCACTGCTAGAGACAGGAGTATTAAGCAGTTCATTAGATTTGTGCTGTACTAAGTGCTGCTCTCTGAAATAGCAGGACGCAAGATACATCACAGGGTCTACTGTCACCTACGCAGCTGCTGAACAGGTTTGTTACCTCCTTGCAGATAGAAGAGTGACAGTGCAGGTGCTAATCAGGCCTGTGGGGCTGAGCAGGATAATGGTTGGCTCATCTGCTGCAATCTGACAGCTGAAATTGCTCAAAGAGTTTCAGGCCCTAACAGAGACACAGATTGCCAAGAGAGCGCTCTGGTGCCATTTGTCTGCCAATCTGCTTGGGGACCATGTAGTTGTTTTCAGACTGCATGGAGAGCATGGAAAATACCATATTTGTATTCTAGTCAGGTTCTGCTCGTTATAAAACAGCACAGAGGGTACTTGGCACTGCAGAAGAGGTGACCCAAAGCAGCTTACCTGTAACTCATTGTGTGTTCCTGGCGGATGAGAAAAATAGCAGGCTCCTAAACACCATGAGAGGGTGAGCTCTTGCAAATAAGACAAATTGATTTTGTACTGGAGCATTACTACTGGGAGGTACTGGCTCTGACTTCTCTGTGATTTGCTGTGAAGTTTTTACTGTTCAGACATCCCAGGTTCTCCATTTTGAGGTTTCTGCTTTAAATAAAAAATATATAAATTCTTATTTCCTGTTCTGCTGCTTAACTCTGTATTTCTCCATAAATATTTCTGCTTACTTCTTTGACTCTTGGAATAATGACACATTTCCCATGATGATTGAGAGAATCAGGATCTGGTTTTTCTGTCTTTGCAAAGAGCAGGATATATTTAGTTCATTCATTTAGTTTGGAAATTTTCTGATGTCTCAGATAATAACAATAATTCAGAGATGTTTAATATTTAGGAAACGACTATATTCAGAAAAAAAATCAATGTTTGCCCCTAAAATTCTGAAAGATTTTCAGATATTTTTGACAAAGGGAACGGAGTTAAATTCAGAAGTTTTATGTCAGAATAACTCATATCTAAGAATTTGTCTTTGTGGAGATAGGTATTTTGAATCAGATTTACCTCAGCCAACTTTCACCATCCAAAATGTGGATGTCAAATCTAAGGGTTTAGTAAAACTTAAATGGATTAGGATACTCATAGAGAAATTAGTATCTAATTTCTTCAAAATCCACCCTGTGGGCCATAATTTACAGTGGCCAGGCTTGTTTTGTTTTTGATGTATGTACTGAGAATCTTCCTAATGCAGATGATGATCTTGGAGCTTCAGAAACCAGGACTACATAAAGCCAGCTTCCTCCACCTCCAGCCTCTAAAAATATGTCAGCGTCACCCAAGTTCAAGAAACAAAATAATGGCATCAGTCCCAGATGTAAAGTTGGCTGCAAAACAACAGGTGTAAGAACAAATCTAAAATTCTGGGCTTCTTCATGCTTTTCTCTACATGATTTAAGTGATCAAGACATTTGCCAGCAATACATCTTAATAGAAATTATGTGTTTCGAGATATAAAAAAAAAAAAAGAGGAAAGATAAAGAAAATAAAAGAGGTGCAAAATAACAGATGGAACTTTATCAGGATCATGGCATTAAAGAGACTTTTTATTTTTACTTGGTTATTTTTATATCACGAAAAAAATGAAGGTTCCCTTTGTCAATAATTTGATTGTGAAATATTATAATTTGCACTCAGCTTTTTGCTCTACAATGCCTTGTATAACTTGATATCTGTACTGCTATTTTATTCTAAATTCAGGCTAAAACCAAAGTGTTAAACTTTAGCACAAAAAATGGGACACCTCACACCAATTTTGGAAATATTAAGTAGGACACAGAAACGTTCTATAGAGCTAGAAATCTGGGGAAACATGAAGCATTAACACTTCCTCTACTAGGTCTTTGGATTTTTAGGCTAGCATAATCTATTTTGATATTTTAAACACTACAATTTCAGTCATTTTCTGTGGGATACCAATAAAGGCAGTTTCCTTTCGGTTCCTTTCTTCCCTTCTTCTCTTCTTTCTCTTTCCTTCATCTGCCTCTCTCTTCCTCCCTATTTCCTTCTTTGTACTTCTCATAATTGGTTCTGTGTTGGCAGACCTCCTCTGTGGGGTGAAATATGTTGCACAAAAACCCAGGAAACTGATGCAATCACTATCCCTGGAAGAATTCAAAAGGCATGTGGATGTGATACTGGAGCATGTTTTTTAGTGGTGAATATCACAGTGCTGGGTTAACGGTTGGACTGAGCCTTAGAGCTTTTTACCAGCCTGTGGTGAGATGACCATAACACCTGACTGTCAAATCTGACTTCAGGGAAGCCAGGTTCTTAGGGTGGTGTAAATTATCATGGCTTTATTTTATTCAGTTGATAAAAAGCATTTGGAAATCTAAACACATATTTTTATAGAAATGTATTTTTTCTCTTTTTGAGTAGCCATAGGATTAATAATAATGAGTTACATTGAAAAAAAAAGTAGAAAGATGCTTTCAGTACTGGCCAAACTATGAAAGAAGGCTCAGGACACTATAATATAATAATTTTTAATATATTAGGAATAGTAATGTTTGGCTTGCAGTTTTTTACTAAGATATGTTTCACTGATGTACTCCATGTACTCAGGGTGGGACTATAGAACTTGAGGGGAGGTTCCACAAATTTCTTCTGTTTGCTGTTAGACTGGACTGCACCCATTGTCTAAAGATTTTTAGTCAGTGACATTGCCCTTTTCTCCCAGGAAACTTGTAAGAGGAAAGGGGAATTGCCTCAAGTTGCATGAGGGGAGGTTCACGTTGGATATTAGGAAAAATATCTTCTCTGAAAGGGTATTCAAGCATTCAAACAGGTTACCCACAGAAGAGATAGAATCGCCATTCCTGGAAGTGTTCAAAAAAAGAGGCGCACGGAACTTTGCAGTATGGTTTAGTGGTCAATGTGATATTCAGCTGAAGGTCAGACTTGATGATCTTGGAAGTCTTTTCCAACCTTAATAATTCTATGATTCTGTATTTCCTGATAACAAAAAGATGGATTTAATCAGATTACTCATCAAACCAAAAAATGAAAATCAGCTGTGTAGCTGTGCACAATACTCTTAACTCATTTTGCTGAGTTATAGGGTAGAAGGCTTCTTCCTCAGATGTTTATTCTGGCAACTTCATCAAAATACATCTTCACCAAAACTTCATCAAAAAAAAAAAACCAGCAAGCAAGAGCTTTAATTTAGACTTAATAACTTGAGTCATCAGAGCCAAAGATACGAATGTTGCAGGCAGGATTTGGGTGAGCCTTAAATGCTACGGTACCTGAAATTTCTGGAACAGATGTCATATGTCAGGTTTGGTCTGTGCAGAGCAGCTGGTATCTTCTCCAGGTGGCAAGGAAAGAGCCCTCTTTCCACTTCCTGCCAACAAACTTCCCCAGAGTTGACAGTAGATTTTCTGGATTTAGTAAGTCAGCTTACTGAAGTTCAGATAGAATAACAGAATGAAAGTAGCTAAACACTAGTAAAAGTCAGTTTTAAGTGCCTCAAAAGACTGTGTGGATGTGCTGCCTCTAGCACAAGCCAATTTCCAAATCGTTCAGAGAGATCACCCTCTACTAATGCATATATTAAATATTTAAGGGGAAAGAAGAAAAGAAAAAAAGAAAAGAAAAGAAAAGAAAAGAAAAGAAAAGAAAAGAAAAGAAAAGAAAAGAAAAGAAAAGAAAAGAAAAGAAAAGAAAAGAAAAGAAAAGAAAAGAAAAGAAAAGAAAAGAAAAGAAAAGAGAAAAGAAAAAGAAGAGAAAAAGAAAAAGAAAAGAAAAGTTCCAGATTGATGAAGGCAGTATAGAGGATTCTGGAAAGCGGAAAGTAACAGGAAAATTGATAGATTAAAAAATTCCTTAGCCAAAATGATTATCGCATACATCTGTTTAGCACTCTTTTTCTCCATGCATACAGGCACTATGTTAAAGTTGTAAGTATAATTTCATTTATAAAATACTAAATGGTGGGAGGTGAGCGCTTCCACCACTTTTATAAAAAGATACCACAGTACTTTTATATAACTACTCCCTAATACAGAGTCCTTTTTTCAAATCCATTTTGTCACACTTAGAAAGAGAAAAATGACCCCAAAACCCAGACACTGGAACATTTTTTGTACAATCAGCAGACATGAAAAAAAATCTAATAGTCCAAATCCTGGTTAAATGGATAAATTTAGAAATGAAATTATGTCAGTGTTTTTGGAACTAACAGAGGGATAATATTTTGCTACTTTTTATATATTCAAACATCATACTCTTTCTTGAGTGTTTCTGGCAAAGTACAATGATCCATAATGCATCTCCAAGTCACTTTTGTTAAAAATGGTGTTCTATAATGTAGGCAATTCCTTCATTGTTCCCATATATATTTTCTTGATTTATAAAATATTTTGTTGGACCACAAATCACACTATGACAGTCACTTCTCTATATGTTTCTATCCCAACAATATCAAAAAACTCCTCTGTAAATAAAAAATTTTTTCATAGCTGCTGGTAAATAGATTATAGGATTTTCTATTAGTCATCAGAAAAGGAATCCCATTAGGAAAAAAAAAAAACAAAAAACAAAACATCTAGGAGTAAAAAGAAAAATAAAAGAAAAAAGAAGAAAGTAACAAGAAACACAAAGAGGACAAGCAATCAGTATGGAATTGTCAAGAATACTCTAAAAACTGTCTGATCCCTGTCTTAATAGAGCAACAGGTCTACTGGAACAGTAGATGTATTTCTTGATTAAGGAGCCATTTGACACAGATTCCCATGATGTTCTGATGTGAAAAATTAACAGTTAGACCTGTGATTCTACAAGAATATTAGGTGAAAATCATTTGGTAAAGAAAAAAACAGCTCACAGGTCTGAAAAGTTATATTTCTGCAGCAAAAAATCAATTCCAGTGTGGAAATGACTGCTGTTTATAGAAGAGACTTTCATACAAAATAAGAGTTTTAAAGAAGAAAGGATTTGCGCATAACATCTCTGAAGTGTGGTCTGTTCCATTTCATCTTTTATACCCAGTATATGTTTACCAACTGCAAGGAAGCCTCAGAGAAATCTAATCTCTATAATGGTCCCTCATAATAATAAAAACATATAATAAGCCTAAGATTTCTCTTATTTACCCATAACTATCTAACAGTGAGTTCTGACTTGAGAGTTTCCCTGACTTCATTTAGCATCATATTTGTGAACTGAACATGACCCTTGAACTCAGACTAGGCACATTTCCTGTTTCCGGAGATGGACAAATTGCTCATTGTTACTTTGAACTTGGAAACCCCAGCGTTCTGATAGCCTAAACTGGCTAGTGTAATAGGCAATCTGAAGGCAGGCTGGAAACCCAAACTTTGATGTAAGGAAATCTGACAAAGATACTCTGGGCCTTTTGTAAGCCAGTCACAAAAGACTTCAGTAGTCAAAGTATTCCTATTGGTGATTCTCAGAAAGGAAATAATTTCTGAAGACAGATATGATAAAAGTTCCCAGTTTCCTAGGAATGCCAAAGGACTTTAGACATAGGAAATACCATAGAATGCAGATCAAAAAATGAGTCAGATGTTATTTCAAGAGAGTACTACAGTAATATAGGGCTGATGAAAAATATAAATACAGTAAAACAATGGAGACTAAAGTATTTAATATCTGATTGAAATTTGAATGGGCTGGGAAGGTTAATGCCTTTGCTCTTTTGCAAGTGACATGGTTTTCTTAATGTCCTCAAGTAGTCAGGGCTGCAATTTTATAACTGTTCAGAAAGCAGAACTTCTAGGACTAGAATGACCTTTGTGACCATGCCCGCAGGAGTGATTAAATGCTCAAGACAGAAGAAAAGTTCTTGCTACTGAATTTGTGACCCCAGGAGTTGCAGAACCCAGATTTACTTTGTAGGTATCCTGTTTGTGTATTGACCAAGCCTGACCTTGCTTGTCCTAGGAGACTCTAAGATCATAACTCAAAGTAGTACAGCCACAGGCCATCAGTATCAACACCCAGAGGATTTGACTGCCTTTCTGGCTTTTGCTTGGATGTGTTTCCTTTTAAAAGTCGCACCCTTTTTTTATTTACCAAGATACATTATTTCAACTGTTCCTTAGAAAGACCAACTATAGAAAGATTAAGTAACCTTCCTGTGAAACTTTCAACTGTAGAAGAGCTTTTACAGTAAAAGAAACATGATTTCTTCAGTACTAGGAAATGCAACTGAGACCAGAAAGTATTTAATCTCATAGCAATCTTCAACTTTTCTGTAAATTCAGATCTGCTCTGCATTTTGTAAACTCAAGGACTCAAGCTCATAACTTCACCCAAGCTGTGATCTGTTCTGTTTTCCTTAGATTATTTTTGATGTTTTTAGTTCTGTTATTCACAAATGCACTCTAAAGCAACTAACAAGAGATGCATTGCTAAAAAATCTTGGTGGAAAGAAAATAAGATATTATTAAAAAAGAAAAAAGAGAAAGTTTTAATTATTTCTTCTTTCTAATTAACATTTGAGAGCTCTGTGCACACACACAGAAAAACAAGTTGATCCCCTTTTAATAGGCTAAGCATTATTTTTTACTCTTATTGACTTGGAAACTTAATAAATAAACCAGACGAACTTAGTAGATTATAGAGGTCATTTTCATACCTATTAAGTGTCATTCTGTTGCACAAAAATTGACTTTCCTAGATCTTATTTGACAATCTTTTATGTTTACATTTAGAGAAAGACCAGGTTAAATGACATGTTTTACTGTTTTCCCCAATACCAAAACAAGACAGACTTCTCCTAGAAGCAGATTCATAATAAAAATATGCAATATCAATGTGTCATCTTTCTTGGAATATTTCCTTAGAATCACTTCTCATGGATCCTGCAAAATTTTGGACATTAATGGACTCTGACCACCAGTTAATTATACCTCAAAATTACTTTGTGTACCTGTCTTGTGTTTGAAATAGTAATCTTGCTCCAGCTGTTCACGTGTTTAGGCTGATTCAAGCTAGGATTTTTTTGCATGTGTAGGATTCAGCTCTATAACAGGCAGCTTATTAGCAAGGGGAATAGAACCACAGAACCGGAGGAGACCAACTCCTGGACAATATTATCCATTACCTACTAAGACAGGTTCTAAGAACTGGGTGTGGACTGTATAGAAGCACCCCCAAAAGCAAATGGATGTAGTCTCCTCCAGGTTTGGTGGCAGTTTTGCCTAATGGGAAGGGAGAATAGTAATTACGCTTTGTCCTCAAATACTAGAAGGCCTAGATTAGCTTTCTACCAGGGGTCTCCGTTAAATGTTAGGAGCAGGAAAGTTTTGCTCCCCCTGGGTTCTTAGGCATAGTGTCTTTTTTTTTATTTTGATTTTTTCTAGAATATTAATCCAATTATTGTTCCATTTTCCCTTCAACCATTCTTTGTATTTTTCTCAGTCTTCTTTTCCTCTACCCATCCTTCAAAAAAATGCATGTAAGGATTTTCCTGACTAGACAAAGGAATTAAATTGCTGTGCAAATCACTGAAGCATCACACAAAGAGCTACAGTTACGAGCTTCCTTTGGGGAGTGGGAGAGGAGGAAGCAGAAAGGCTTTGTGTATTTTTTTAACAAAGTGTATTTCTGAAATCATAACAAATTCACTTTGTTATGAGGCCAACAGGTCTAAGGATAGTCTTTCCACTTAAAGAGTCTTGGAAATATAGAATTCAATAGCTGGGGTTTTTTTCAGTGTTATGCCTTTTTGCTTTTTTCCCTTTTTCCTTTTTTCCCCCCTCACAATTCATTCTGTTTTTAGTTCTGGAGGAAGGTTAAGCATAAATAAATCAGCTTTTCAACTTAGACCTTTATAAAATTGGTATGTATCTCTCTCTCTGACATATTCTCAGAGGTACTTGAAACTCATGCTAAATTCCTTCTACAAACAGTAAAGATTTTGGCCAGTTGATTTTTGGTTTGCTTTGGTTTGGCTTTTTTGAGGAGTCAGGTTGGGGAAGGCTGGTTTTAGTTTTTCTAGAAGTACTTTAATTTTTATTACTAATAATTCAGAGTAAAAGTATAAAGATCCCTTTGGGAGATGATTAGAAATAGAGGGGAGAGGGGAAGCAGATAATGATGAAAATGAAATTATTCAGTCTTAAAATGCCCTGGAAATTTTCTGAAAATAGGAAAAGACCTGGAAAGAGGATAGTATCCGATAGACTTTATAGATAGGTAGCTTCCTTTCTGTGTTCCTGTAGGAGAGAGGACTTTATTGTTTCCAGATTCCCTGAGGGCAATTAGAGCCAGATGACTGCTCATTTGCAGATGACTGGCATCTTGTTCAGCAAAAAATGAAGCAAAATTGGAAGTGTTTTGAAAATTAATTAATGGCAAATATTTATGAAACTTTATTTACTACTCTTGGTGCTTATTTTGCTTTGCTAATTGTGGATGGAAGGACTAATTCCTTTTGACTCATTACTTGTGTCAGTCAAGAACAACTGTTGCATCAGCAGATTAAACATGGCATAAAAGTGAAATGAGTGAAAAATCTGGGCAGCATGAAGCTGGACAAAAACAAGGAGCATAGGACTGCTCATGAATTTCCATCTGAAACCCACAGGTTGATTGTTCTGTAAAATTTAAATCTCATTTAGCTCTGTGATTTACTTGTATATGATTGTTTATATTTGCCAGTCATAGATAATACATAGCTGATAGTTCATCTTAATATATTAATCAGAATAATTATCATCAGCTATTTATAGCTGAATCACTGATAATACCACTGATCAGATTTAGTTTAGATTTTGACTGTTACATTCAAATAGTAATTAATGGTAGTTGCTACCATAATGCAGTTGTCTTCCTTTGGAAATCTGCATCCCTTCATGTCTTTTCACACATGGCTCCTACTGGAAAATTTCATTACTGACAGTTTGGATGCTTGCCTCATTACAGAGGTGCCTGTATAAATTGTCCTCTGCTGGCAAGTAAAAGTGATTTCTGAAATCCCTTCTGACCTTAAAAACTGTACATCTAATGAGTATTCTGAGATTATACTGTGTGTTCTCTTCATCTAGCCTAATCTAGCCTAGCCTAGACTATACCAGATGTCTTTCAAAACAGGATCAGTCAATTTCACTTGAAAGCTGCATCTGATTTCAAAAAAACAAAGACTAAACTAAACTAATTCTGGCAGTGGAAATGTATACTCCTAATCCGTGCCCTCTTTTTCTACCTATGTGTGGTCAGGAACTTTTTTAAAGAACAATCTTATAATATTCCTTGTGTATTCCTTGAGTATTCCTTGAGTAATCCTCAAAACTTTATTAGTGTACGTATTTAGATAGAATTATAATTTGTATTTCTAATTATGTAATTATTTTAAAACTCTTTGATATGTGTAATTAGCACAGCATATATCATAGAGTCATAGATCATCAATACAAATGATATCAATCATTGAACAAAATAAAGGCCCACAATCTTCATGTAAATAGGGCTCTAAGGCTTTTGTATTTGACCTCTTCTAGTATCACCTATTCCCTAAAGTTTCTAGCAACCTTTTGAACACTGACCTCTTTGTTCATTTGCAAGCTGCCAAGCTTATTCCTATATTATTAATCCCATGCAGAAGTGTCTTGGATACAAATACATAATCAATGGCAGTAATAGTACAGGGTGAGGAATTAACATCTGTTCATCCTTTGGGTTAATGGTGAAGAACATTAGGCACATTTTTCGGGAATTAAAAACATTCAGAGTAGAAGATATATTTGCGCTGATGGAGAATCCTCTGTATATAGGGAATCCTCCCAGCCAAATATAGTTAATGCTTTTCTTGTGAAGTCAGGGGGAGTATACAGGTAAATTCTTGATAAAAAGGAAGCTAAATAGGTAATGTAACCAGTCAAAGGGTAAATTAGCAAGTAAATTTAATCTGCTTACTAGACTAACAAACTGTCAGGTTTGTGCGAATGAGAGAGTAGATTTGGATGCCATGATGAAAGATTATTATGAATTAAGAGTAGGCTTTTAAGTCACACAAGAAGCTATTTCAAATATCAACATATTGTAAGAACAAGTAACACTTACTATTTTCTCTGTTGCTGTTTTTAGCATAGTATCAGTATTTCTCATATTTTCCACATGAAAAAAGAGTTAGAGAAACATTTGTGTCTCTCTTATAAAACATTAATCAACATTTCTGTGGGGAGGTAATGTTTTACTTGGTATTCATTGTTTTACAAAACAATATTCTGCATGTACTTGTTTACCCTGGTGAATCTTATTTATTGGCTAAGTAAATTATGTGATGGCAAAATTAGGCTTTCAGTGCACACTTAGACCTGTGCTAGACCTTGCTAAATCAGTGGAAAACTTTAAAACACTTTCTTGTTACTTGGTTTAAACTCTTCTGTGATTAGTAAAGCTCAGGATCAAGGATCTCACAGTCACTGTTTACATTTCTGCAACAAATTTATTGGACTGGATCTTAATAGATGAGTTGCTGCTTTTCCTTGCAGCCTTGTTGCAGATTCCTTGTCCTGTGATTAACCTGCTTCTGTTTGGCTGCCAGGATTGCCTCCGGAGTAAGCCAGCATGTTCATTCCACAAGGACAGACAGACAGACAGACATTTGTCCAAAGAGCCTCTCCAGTTAAACAGTCTGCATGAAGAGTGCACTGTGTTTGGCTCCCTTCACACAGGAGTACTCCCACTCTATGCCAGAAGGACGTGGATACTGAAATATTCAATATGTTTTCCTAGCATGAGAAGATAATGAACCACACCTTCAACACCACACTACAAAATGTCCATGAAGCCAATGCAAGAGTGCCATCTCATTGCTCTGAGGACTTTGAACAGAATGATATATTATAGATAAAAAAAAATCATTTCAGTTAGGCTACTAATTTTTATTATGAAGTCAAAAACTCAGATCCAGGTGTTGAAGTACGTGTGGTAACTTTGCTCCATGGAAACCTGATCTTGGCATTCATGCAGCACATTTCAACAGGACAGTGCTTTCCCATTGGTGGAGCCCATGAGACAATAAAGATTCAGCCTGCCTGCCATTATATGCCTTCATAGAGCCTTGAAAAATGAAATTCCAGTGGTAGCTGACTTTTCACACTAGGGGTCTGGGAATAATTAGAAGGATGATTTTTCTGAAAAATAATAAAAACAAGAATAAAAGTAACCCCCATGCACACCATGATATAAATGTAGATAACACCGTCATACAAATACATGAAGATGTGAATTCTGAACTAGTTTTTCAAGTTTTTATAAAAAGAACTAATTAAAAAATGCAAAGAATTCTGTCAGGGGGGTGTTGGAAACAGACTTGGAAGCTAAATTTCTTGGCATGTTCTCTCATTTAACACTTTTCAACATTTGTCATTTGACTTTTATCATTATAAATCTGATGACTCACTCTAATGAGTCTTTTATCTAGCTGAAATGTATCTTAAATCTGAGTTTAGGTTCGCTTTGGCAGGGCTTGGGGAATATAGTGATTTAGGCAGAAAATAAATGAAAGGAGGAAAATTGAGCTTCCTGGCATACTGAATTGGAAGCTCTGACTGCTACTTAAGATCTCCAAAGATATGCTGTTATCTTCCAAAAGGAAAATCCTGAGTCTATTCAGTTGTTTCAGCTTTTAAAACCAGAAATGGTTATATAGCAATTTTAAAGAGAGTACTGAAGCTCAGCATGGTTGAAATGGTAGATACAGTATTACACTGAGACTTGAATCAATTTCCTTCATTCTCCTTCACATTTCCTGTTTCATCTTGGAGATGTTTCTATTTTTATTCTCCCATTTCATAGAATGGAGTAAGGGTGGTGTTATCATATAAATTTTATTTATTCTAAATGGAGTTTTTATTATTTTATAATAAAAATCCAGGTTTATATATTCAGCAATATGAACAGAGAAAAACTACTTCAAAAAATGATGGAATAATATAAATTGGAAGGAATCTTGTGGTATCATGTAGTCTAATTCCCTGCTGAAAGCAAGGCCAGTTTGAAAGCTATCTTTTGTTACTTAGGTTCTCATGCTAGCTGAGCACCATCTAACCTGCGCATGAACAAAGGCAGGACTTCTGGGGAATTGGAGTTGAAATTACATTAACTTAGCCCATTGTCACACATGCAAAGAGATGAAATTTATAGAGTCAACAAATATTTGATGGATGCAATAGTATTCTTTTAATATACTTTTAACAGGATTACAATTGTTCTTCAGTTATGTTGCCGCAGAAGTATTCTAACAGTAGAATGATGCCGTATGAAAAATAAACATAATTAACACATAACAACATAATAAACAAGTTCTCATACTCAGGAGGAATGAGTTTACATTCCTCAATATACTGATTGTTTTTCCCAAACTAATTTTTCTGTCTTCACAATCTGAGCCTGTAAGACATTATCATAAAAGTGTGATGGTATATCTCTTGCACTTTCCAATAGTGTAGTTACAGGTGGCTGTCTGTGCTGCAAAGGAGATCTGCTGGGAATCCATTGAGATTCATACACCTTTAAAGCTTAATGCATACCAAACACCTCCTGGGTACAGTAGCTCATACCGATAGACTTTTCCTTTTCTGACTTATTCATCACCAGCTCCTAAACTTCTGTGAGACTTAAAGAGCACTCCTGACCTTTTATTGCCTCAGTGTGTTATACTGAGTGCTGTGCAGCGTGATATTAATTCAGCATGATTGCTGCAAAATAGTAAAATATGTTCTTGCTTGCCCATTGTTCTGAAATATGCACAAATAGGGGTAAGTAAGAGGCTTATTATGTTATTTTCAGCCTAACTACCTGGAAAATAACAATGTCAAAGCAACTTGCGGTACATGAAGAATATACCTTTGACCTCATTAATCTGAAAAACAGCCTAATGTTTTTGAATGCAGAAACATTCATTGTGATATATATATATATATGGACATAGCCAGTTAATCTGTCATTAAATATAACATGTAATGTTCTCACTAAGAATTATACTTTCAAATTTTTAGGGCTATTCCTAAAATTATATCTTTTAAGGGTCTTTTTTGCTCCTTCTAGCAAGAAGAATTTTGGAGAAATTCTACTCCAAATTTTTCAACTAAAATGACAGAAAGATCCAAAAATGTGATACGATCTGCTCACCAAGCACGAGGCTTACCCTCTAATAATAGTAAAGCTACTGAAAATATAACAGTTTAGGAGCCAAAGGTTTGTTCTTCCAACTTGTGGCTCTATGTGAATTAGAAGGGCTCAAAATCTGATGATAGATCAGGCTATCCTAGTGAAGCAAGTAAATAAAACAAAACAAAACAGAAAACCACAAAAATATAGCAAACAAGAACTTCGAGTTACTGGCATCTTTCCCTGGGCATGAGCTAATCTAGGTTGCAAAGAGGTTGTTGTCATTCATAGTTTTAACAATGATTAGTATCAGTATTTCTCATATTTTCCACATGAAAAAAGAGTTAGAGAAACATTTGTGTCTCTCTTATAAAACATTAATCAACATTTCTGTGGGGAAGTAATGTTTTATGGTGTGTTATGGTTTGACCCGGAAACAGGATTTCTGGGATGCTGTGGTTAGGGCCAATGAGTCTTTAGATTTTAATATTGTCATCTGGCCCAACCACTGGGCATTGGATCCACCTCTGAGAACACAGGGTAAAAGCAGGGCTCTCCTCCCTGCAGCTCCTCTTTGGATTCCGGCGGGAAGGAGTTCGATCTCTCCCCTGGCCCAGTTGCTGCTGGGCGGGGGGGGGGGGAAAGCCATGCGGCCCGGCCCGGGAGAGGTAGGCCTGGCCCCCCAAGGGTGGAAGGAAGAAGTAAAGAAATTCCGGGAAGCAATGGGCAGCCTGTGCCCCCCCTTGGAGACAGACAGAGAGAGAGAGTGCAGCCTGTGCTTGTGGCTGTGTTACCTTGAAATTTGGTAAACATGTGCTGGCAGCAGGCAGCCTGGCTGAGGAGATGGGGGGGGTGCAGCCAGGAGTCCGGCCGCTTGGAGGAGTTTTTAACCCTTCTTGGACAATGAAAACTTTACAGAACATTAACCTTTCCTAGATGAGTGATGAAGGTCTGGACCAGAGAGAGAGTGAGAGATGTTGGAGGAATGGAGAAGATGGAGTGGCATTTTACGCTGGACTCTTTTGTGTAGCCATGGACAGAGCCATGTTTCCGTGTGATACAGAGACTGAGTCCAGGGGGAGAAATGCCCCAGAGCCAAGAAGATTCAGTGTGGGTACCCCTCGGCCCCAGGGGGGTATATAAAATATGGGGGGGACAGAGGTCCCAAAGGTGAGAGACTGTGCTTTTCTGGAACTGGACAAAGCATCCTTAAAAAGACAACCCTGGAAGCAGCCCTGATTTATGTTCGGTGGTGAGAGCACCGGAACAAGGACGGAAAAGGCCACCATGACACATGGAAGGACTCCCTCTCCTCTTGAGGAAAGTTGAGCATTCTAAAGGGTGGTGCTGGACTCAGAATTGGTGATTTTTGGAAGATGTACTGTATTGGGAATTTAGGGGGGAGGAGGAGGAGAGTGTTTTTGTGAAGTTTTCATTTTCCTTGTGTTTTTTGTTTTTTGTTTTTTTTGGTTTTTTTTTTTTTTTTTGTGTGTAGTTTAGTTATTGTTTTGTAGTTTAGTTAATAAACTTTTCTTTCTTTTCAAGTAAGAGCCTGCTTTGTTTATTCCTGGTCAAAAATCTCACAGCAGACACCGGGGAAAGTGTATTTTCATGGGGGGCATTGGCCTTGTGCCAGTGTCAAACCATGACATTGTGCTATAGGATTTGGGTGTCTGAGGGCAGCTAAAATTGACAGCTAAATTTCAGTAACACCTATGGAATGAATACACTTCAGTCAAAGAGAAGTTCAGCTTTGTCCAAAGGGAACAGATCACTTTTGTAGGCAAATGCATTCCTCATTATGCATAGCAAAAATGTAGTTTACTAAAGTGAACTGTGACAACATTATATAGACATCTTTTTTGCTGTTTTGCTCTAGAAAATGGCTTAATAAATAAAATTTTTGGAAAAAAAATCAAACAATTAACCAATTATAGATGAACAAGAAATACTTTCCAAAAGACTTACGTGTCTAGTAGCCAAAGATTATGCACTACATTCTCAGAAAAAAAACAAACCAAAAAAAAAAAAAGATACAAGAATTTCCAGCATGAAGACAATATATTTTATAGATAAAATTATATTCTTGATTTTTAAAAACCCAACAATTCTTGTTAAGTATCTTTTTCATTGTTCTCTACAGTAAGTATAACAGTGTTCTTACAGGTTTTGAGAAAACAGACACTACTTAAACTTTAATTTTTTTACTGTAGTTTTAGTCAATATTGCAGCTAAAATATATATCCTCTATATTTTCCCTTAGAAATTTTTATTTTACTCTATATCTCTCATGTTAAAGAATAATTTTGCTTTTAAAGATGTATTCATAACTTGCTTTTCAAATATATGCATTTTTCCTCTTGCATACCTGCAAATTCTTATCTTGGTCCACCTGTACAATGACTTAGAAATCATATATATAAGGCACGTCTGTCACGAGTTCTGCCTCTTTTTATTCTAGTCTCGGCGTTATGTCTTCTGAGCAATTCTTGTGGGACCTGGGTTTCCACAGGTCATTTTTAGGCTCAGAGATACTTTTTCTTTCAAACGTAAAGGAAAGAACTGAGCTGTGGAATTAATGTAGCTGTGAAGATATGCCCACTCCAGTATAAAGTCTTTGAAGCCATAGCTGAGAAATCCTCTGTAGAAAGGAGATTTTTTTTTCCAACATGTGCTTCTAGAAACACAGAGTCTTTGGATAACTCTGCCTTCTCTTCTTGCTGACCAATTAACTCTGAGCTGTAGAAAGAAACTGTGTTCAATCGTCCTTCAGGTCTGTTACATTTGTCTTCCTTCAGCATGCCCTAAATCTTTGCCTCTGTGATGCATCTGTGGGCTTCTTCAGAAACAAGCGATTCTTTTGCAAATCTTGGAATGATACTGTAGACTACAAGGCAGAAATATGAATTACAAAAGGCAGAAGGTTAGGGATGAGCATAAAAAAATTAATTTCATAAATCTCAAAACTCTGCTTTGTATTAACTCATTTGATCTTTCCTTTTTTCCCCCACAATTCTTATTTGCAGATGGCTACACTTCGTAATTTCTTTAATTAAGTTTAGAAGAAGAATAAACTGAAGAGAAACATAATTGAAATTGTTATATTTTCTCTAGTTTCATGTGCCAGTCTTTGAGCCTGTAGCAAAATCCTGCATCATGCATCTTCCTTGTGGTTCATGGAAACATTTTTAGAACCATAAAGCAAAACCCTTCAAAGTTAGTGGTCCTCTGTCACTTTATTTCCATGCACCATTAATCATTGCCTTGGGGAGGCCCTACCAGCCTGACTGTTGTTCAACAGCCTTGGCTTTGATTTTGTGTAGTTCATTGTTCCTTCTTAAAAGTGCATAGGAGATTCATGGTATAAAAATTTCCAATCTCACTGCTTTGAGCTAGAACAATGTTTCAGTTACTTAATAAAATAAATACCAATTGATAAAAGCAATAAATAAACTGGACATTATTGTTATCTGTTTCCATCTTATTTGAACCATAAAATCCAATTTACCATTTATGTTTTCAAATTAAACTCAGGAAGTGAGAGCATCTTCAATCACAACTACTCATGTTCTGTGGCCAGCATGAAGCCTGAAACTCTATTTTCTTATCTAAAATATGACTGGTGTCTAAGAAAGACCCTTTGACAGCTGTCAGTGAAAATTAAAAGTCCTTGACAACCATGCCCTTGTTTATTTCAGCAGCAGTGACATGGTTCAAAGAAGATTAGGTCCAGTAAATATGGCTTGAAAATATGACAACTTTGTTAGGACTGCTTCACATGTTTTAACAGAGGGAAACCAGTAACCTTTAGCCATGAAGACACAATATATTGCTTTCTGTGTACTTGATATGGTTTATTTCAAGTTTGAATGAGTGAAGAATAAATCTGCCTGAACACCTTTATGTGAAACTCCTCTGTGAACTAGAATGAATGTTGTTTACTGTCATAATCTAGGCAAACAGGCTTGAAAACCATGAGCTAATGCATGTTTAGTGACTGCATGGAGATTTATACTCTGAAAAAATATTATAAAAGGATCTTGCCATAAAATCAAGGGCCTCTGTATGAACTATGACCTTTGTAACCCTGCTCCCCAGGAACACAGGATCCTGTGAAGTACTGCAAAATCTATGAATTGGATATTTTGAGCACCAGGTTGTAGTTCTGGCTTTGCAGACTCCCCTAAGCACAAATAAAACACGTTGTTCTGTTACTCAGAATGAATGCATAATCTATAGTCTTGCATTGACTTCACAACTCTTGGCTCCCTCAGTCAAAAGCCTGAACCAGTCTGTGCCTTCTCATAAAACCTAATGTAGACATATCCATGGAGATGTGGCCAGAAGTAGAAACAAGCCATGACAAAGCAGGGCAAGTTTCTTGTAGCTCTTTGAACAGTGAGCAGAAGTGAGCATTGGTGGTTCTATTCTAGCAACATAAAAGAACCTACATTGATTAAATATTTAATTTGATATCTTTTTTTTTCCATTTTATTAGAATGACATCAAAACTAGCATATTAGATGAATCCTTTCATTTCAAAAATCTGCTTTATCCAGAAAGGAATTTTTTTTAACCTCATCTCACCCTCTTCTTTATGGCCTTTCCAACTCTCCACTGTTAGGAAGTGTCTATAGATGCTTCATTGGTCAGAGTCATCCAAAATACAATTAGAATATCCAGTGGTTTTAAACGTAATGACGTTTTTCTGAAAATCTCCAAATACTGAATGTCTCAGAATCTCAATAAATCAAGGTAAATCAGAAAAAACACTCCTGTCTTTACTATTGTATATATTTTAGTTTTAGCTATAGGTTTTGTCAGCCAATATCTCTGAATATTGTAAAACTAAGCGCATACAAAAATATCCAAACCATTTGTGCAAATTCACAATAGTAAGTAAAGTCACATTTTAAGGCAAGCCATATTGTTATCTCTACTTTTACCATCATAAAGAGTGGGGTTATATTTCAGAGACATTGCCTTGAAAGCCTTCTTTAGGCTTTCTCTAAGTATTTTAGAAAAAGCAATTTATCAAATGCCTCTAATTTTCTCATAATGAGGCAAAAGTGAGAGGTTATTTGAAATTCAGAAAGGACAGGAGTGTTTTCAGCTATTACATTTGAGCTCAAATTTAAAAAAATGCATTGTTCAAGTACAGTGGCGAATCATATGTCCAGCTGAAAACAAGGTTTCTGCTTAGAATTGTTCATCACATGCTTAGGGATCCTTATAACCAAAATGATGAAGAAAGTAGGTTCTCAATAAAATGTATGGGCATATTATCCCCAAAATACTAAATTGTTTTTCCCACACTCTATTTTCCCATAACATCTGAGTTGAGTTAAATTTTGAAGGCTAATCCGGAAGACTCTGAATCCTCTATTGACGGTAAATTGTAGGAATAGCAGGCAGGCAAAATATGCAACTTTGATCCTTGAAACTTCAGTGTTGTGGATATTTCCTATAACTTCCCCTACATCTATGTAACTATTCAAGAGCCCTTGCCTCTGTATTCCTGTATTCCTCAGACAAGGAAACAGCCCCAGGCTGCAGGTCTTCATAGAAAGTGTTATCAAGCACTGGAACAGGCTGCCCAGGGAAATGGTGGACTCATCATCCCTGGAAGTATTTAAAAGACATGAGCTGTGGCACTTGATGACATGGTTTAGGGGGGGGTTTGGTAGTATTGGGTTAGCAGCTGGACTTGATGATCTTAGGAGTCTTTTCCAACATAAACAATCCTATTATTCTATCATTATGTATAATAAGAGCCAGAAATTTACTGCAGAAATGCCAAAGTTGTCACACCATATGACTGTCACAGGGATGACAATCAGTAGCAGAAGGAGAATGATTCTCAACATTTGGAAGGAGCAATACTTCCTCTTGCTTGTCTCTGTTTCAGTCAGGTCTCAGAAAATAAACTTTTGTGTATTTTTTAATTTATTTTGTTTAAAAATCAGAAATTCCTGCATCTTGTAAACATACCCAAAAAATTCAGGTTTTGTGGTAGAGTCCTACTGGTCAGATAGTTAAAGGTTAAAGAGTTTATAGATAATGGCTTATCTGACCACCTTTTTTTTTTTTTTTTTTTTCCCCAGTAGGCACAATGATCAGTTATCAGACCTTAATCTTTATGGTCTGGTAATCAGAGTCACAACACATGGTATAAAATTTCAGTAATATAAAATGGGTTTACAGAAAAGCAGACCAGAAGTTATCTGCAACAACTACAAGAACTTAACACCTCAGGGAAAGTTATGAAAATTATAAAAATTGGTGCCACTCACAAATAAATTTATCCAGGGATTTATTACCCAGTGTCAGTGTCTGGGGACAAACTGAGAAGCTTTCCAGTATTAAAGCTTTGTGTGTTCCTGGCTGCTAGGCATGCTGACTGTGGCATAAAACCTATCTGTAGATGTTTCTGCCCAAGTTGTCATAAACCCTGAAGACAGCACTTTTCCAGATGATGGTGCTTATGCCCTACAGATGGCATCCATCATACCATAATAACTCTTGTCTGATTTATTTCTTATTCATCTGGCAATTCATTCAATGTAAACTTTGGAATTTCTGTAAACAAGTTATTATTTTTAGCCTGTCATGGCAAATTTGTTTCACTTCCCTGGACAATCCATTAATTTAGACAGTATTCATGCTTGTAACCTTAAACATTCAAGATAATATGTCTCAGAAATATATTTTCTGATACCCCATGAGCTACCTCAGAAGCCTATCAGGATTAGCATTTTCTAGCAGCTTTCTTCACATAGACTAACAATTTCTTTCATGTATTTCTTAAATTTCATTTACAAATCATTAGGATATCAACATTGTTTTGAAGCATAAATGTGTCTGTGCTGCAGTAAGCACTGTAGGTCCCCTCCCATCCCTATGTGTATCCAGCAGAGCAGAATTCATGCAGCTGCAGGATAAATCATGTTTCCTGCAGAGCAGTCTCCACAACACAAAACTTCTTCAAAAATATCAACAGATTAATAACTTGCAGTTTTGCTCTGAAAAAGCCCTCAGTAAATGTCACAACATTCAACTGGTGCTTGAAAAATGAAATATAACAGCATTTGCCTGTATTCTCAGCAATTTCCTAAATAGCCCAGTGGAAAATGATGTGGGATACTAATACAGTGGTGTTTCCTTATCAAAGTTGTTCTGTGTCTTCAAAAGATGGTACATAATTTCCCCAAAGCAGACAGAGATAGAATCTAAATAAGATTTTGAGTCTCTTGATTTCCCCTCTTTTGTCTTAATTACAGGGTTTTGTTTCTTTGTTTCTTTGTTTCTCTGGATTTTTCCTAATTTTTCTTATGTAAGGATTGATGTGGAAATCTCATGCCAACACTAGTGAGAATTTCAAAAAGTACACAAGTAGCAGAACTAACAAAAGATGATTTCAGGTGGAATTATGCCACAGCTTAGTTGATTTTCCTATCATGACTACAGTATCTCCAGCAATCCTGGAGCAATCCTTCAGCACCTTTTTTCTCTTTTATGTTACCACTCACTGAATACCTCTGATCCTCAACAATCCCCCTTGTGCAGTGACACAGCAAATGTTACAAAAGGCTGTGAGAAATGTATATATTGATAGGTCAGCTTATATAACCAGTTTAATAGGAGAGAAAAAAAAATCTAAGCATTGAGCTCCTTTTTCAACTTTTTCATCATTGCAGGCATTTGGAGAGAAATAAAAATAGAGATAGATGATCTTGTATCTTTCTTCTCAGCTGCACTTTCCCCCCAGACTAACAATGTATTAACTCTGCACTTTCAGAGATTCATTGAATGGTTTGGGTTGGAAGGAACTTTAAAGATCATCTACTTCCAAACCCCTGCCCTGTGCAGGGTCATCTCACACTAGACAAGTTTGTTCAAACTGAGAACACTGAGTAATTCTAGAGGGGAGACAGACCCTGAACAGACAGTGCAATTGCACAAGCCACAGGCACACAGTTTGTGGTAATTGGGAGTGAGGCTGCAGCCAACCCTCATCCCCAATGGGCTACAGCTGTGGAAAGCAGGTGAGCAGCATTGGAGGTAACGAGACATGGAGAGCCCAGGTGCACTAACCAATCACAAAGGGAACAGAGGTGCAATGCATGAACAGGCAGGGGTATAAAAGGTTGGGCTAAAAAACAAGAAGGGCAGATGCTTGAAGGCCTCTGATGTGATATGGAGTTACTCTGTATGGGTTGATGCCTTCTGAAATTGTATAATGAGGCTCTGTGTGTAATGGTTGTCTTGACTGTGACATAAGCTGTGGCAACAAGTCACATTTCCTTATGAAATACATGCCATAGTAGCAAATACTTGACTAGTTTGTCCATCTCCTGTAGCTATTCTTATACTTTTTCATGCTGAATTCAGAGAGTTGATCATTATGAGCTACACTGCACTAAAAGCTAGACAAGGACTGATGGAGAAAAACCAACTGTATGAGATTCGACAAGGTGAACTTCCAGGTCCTGCTGTTGGGTCAAAACAACCCCAGGCAGTGCTAAAGGCTGGGGGCAGAGTAGCTGGAAAGATGTCTAGCAGGAAAGGACCTGGGGATGCTGGTCAACAGTAGAAGAACTTAAGCCAGCATGTGCCCAGGTATCCAAAAAGGCCAATGGCATCCAGGCCTGCGTCAGCAATACTGCGGCCAGTAGGACCAGGGCGATGGTCATCTCCATGTCGTTAGCACCTTGAGTTCTGTGTTAATTTCTGGGCTCCTCACTGCAATAAAGTCACTGAGAGGCTGGAGTGTGTGCAGAGAAAGGCAACAGATCTGGGGAAGTGTCTAGGGCACAAGTCAGATGAGCAGTAGCTGAGGGAGCTGGGGGTGTTCAGCCTGAAGAAATGGATGCTCAAGGGGAAGCTTACACTCCACAGCTGCCTGAAAAGAGGTTGTAGTGAGGTGAAGTTGGTCTGCTCTCCCAGGTAACGAGTGATAGGACAACAGAAAATGGCCTCAAACTGTGCCAGGGGAGGTTGAGATTAGAAATTATTAGGAAAAGCCTTTTTTTAATGAAGCAGTAGAACAGACTGCCCAGGGCAGTGATGGAGTCATCATCCCTTGAAGTGTAAAAAAAAAAAAAGTGTGGATATGGCA
The DNA here is from genome assembly GCA_039654755.1 of Calcarius lapponicus. NCBI lineage: Eukaryota > Metazoa > Chordata > Aves > Passeriformes > Fringillidae > Calcarius > Calcarius lapponicus. The sequence continues at coordinate 60,829,987 of CM077462.1, read as the reverse complement.
CTCAGGAACACTGTTTAATGGTGAGCATGGTGGTAGTTATATATTGGTGATTGGAATGGTGATCCTAAATGTCTTTTTCAACCTTAGCAATTCTATGGTTTCGTGATTCTATAAGGAACACTTTTTTTCCACCACTCTTTTCCAAGACATTCGCCTTACTGAGATTTAAGAGAACTTCCAGGTAATATCCTAGGAGGCAAGAAAGAAACCTGAAGTAGCATAGTTGTTTCCATTTCTGCTCTTTAAGAAGATGCCTTAGTTTAGGATGGCTTGAGGTTTTATTTTCTTTCAGTTTTGCGTTCTCTTTTATTTTTGGCAAATATCTGGGAATTTCACAGCTCAGTGCTGATCCTGAAATAGTTCAAACCCACTGTTTTACATGAATCCCAGTTCCTAATACAGACTCTGCCACTTCTCCCTGAAGTTCTCACTTATTACATCAGTTTGGGGTTTAGTAGGTTTTAGTCGAAGTGTCACTGGGAGCTACTCTCAAGTGTGGAGCTGACATCTAATTGAGAGCATTCAGGAAAGCAGTCAATGCAGAGTGTTGTATTTTTGTTATGACAGTGTTTATTTTACATTGAAAGACTGTGACTAAAAGAAAATAAAAATGGCAAAAAGTAAAAAAATCTGAGGTTCTTGCCTGCAAACAGCTATGTGTGTGAGGAGATAGTAGTACGTATTAGGTTATGTACTTGCCTATTAGTACAAAGCAAAAAGACTTGGACTTCAAAGAGAAATCCAACCAGGACACTTGAGGTCAGTATATATTCTATTACTAGAATATATACTAAAAATTACGAAACAATAATACATATAAAAGGGGGGGGTAAAATAATTAATCTTGGATCTGTCATTTAGTGTAGGAACTTCTTAGTTAAAAAAACAATTAGTGTGTTCAATAAATTTAACAAGGAATGTTAGGACTTTTCAAGGGAGAAAAAAAGTAAGTTGGAAAGGATATGCAGTTACCAGATGCAGAAGCTGTCTAAAGCTAACACCTATAATTTCCTATATGTGAGAGCTTATCTGTTTTGCAAATAGATGTCCTGAAGGCATGCTACAGACAATGATCTCTAAATGATATTTAATTATTGTGAAGATATTTATGCAAACACACATGTCCTAAGGGAATTTCATCCTTGGTGCCAAAAGGGAGCTACTTTTATGGAGGAGAAGGACCAGATTGATGTCCATTTTCCATTCTGAGGAGGAATATCTTGCATCATCATACTGCAGGACCCAGAAGAAGCAGCATCACTGTACATAGGACTGCAGCTGAATCCCCAAACCCCAGTTCTGTATTAGCCATGGTACAGCAGGGCAGCTCTTCCCTATATCAGGATGGCCTGTCCTCACAAGTGTGTCCTGAGCATACTGAGTCATGGCTGTGCAAGCCTTTCCTAGGCAAATACGGGCTGTCCCAAAATCGAGCAGGTGTGTTATGGTGATGGAGAAAAAAAACAAATTTGTCCTCTTTCATCAAGTTTATTGTTTCAGACTTAAGGCTAACATGAATTTCACTTGACAGCAAGTGACTGTGGTCCTAGTTTTTCTGGGTATTGGTGAGATTTGGACATTGTTCCTCACAGCATCCTATAGACAAGTTGTCCAGCTGCAGGATGAGGGAGCTCACTGTGTGCTGCATGAAGAATTGGCTCAAAGGCACAGTGCACAGGGTTGTAGTGAATGGGGAAAATATTGATGAACTTGAGGAATAATCAGAACAAAACTGAAAAAGTGAATATTTGTTTTACTCTTCTTGAACCTGTATTGCAGTAGGTAGAGCTTTTCAATCTACTGGTCATGTGGCTTCTGAAGTAATATTCCTTTTGTCTACCCAAGTTACTACTAATCTTCTGCATTTGGTTTCAAATATCTTTCTGTATTTTCTGTAATACTTTTTTTCAATATGATTTTCACTTCCAAAGCACTGAAGTTCTCAGAAACCTGCATGGTGTAATTTATTTCTCAGGGCTTTGAGAGACATTGAGAGAAATATCTCGAAATAATAATACAATCAGTGTTCATCAGGTTATTGGCTCAGAAATAAACACAGATGAGTACAAATCTTTGGCAAGCTTTGTTTCTGAAGTCCACTGCATTTCATGTTCCCTTGATTGGTAGTAACCACATGCAGTGTCAGTTTCTGAATCTTTTGTTTGAATAGTGCTCAAACCTAGAGAAACAAACATATCTAAACATATCTAAATTAATGAAAATATATCCCTTCTTGGGTGTAGTATAGGCCCTTTTAAATTTTACTGTAAAGCTTTTGTCTTCTGATTTTGTGTCTAGTGTTATGTCCTCAGCGAAAACAGCTTTTCCATGTCATCTGCAGTTCTGATTATAAGAATGATGAAGTAGCAGTGAAAAGTGTGTGTCATGCACTGCCATGAACAAAGATTCCTGCAGTCATACCCTGTCATCTTGCTCTGTGGATGCTACTTTTATCCCTCTCTTATAAAGGGCATATGCTCCCTCTGTGTATTATGGATATAATCTAAAGCACATTGAAATGGAAAAATTCTCACTTGGCTTCACAGAGGTCCTATATCTATAAAGAGAAAACCAACTACAAAGGAAAACGGCTTTATATATTCATTTTTGTGCAGATTTAAAAAGTCCATAATTCCAGATTGTATCTTCATTTTCAACTGTAGGTGTGAGTTTCAAACTGAAATGATATATGCTGCCCTTTTTTATTTGCATGATGAACCTATTTGCTATTTCTGGTCTAAGCTAAGAGACAGAATGGAAAGGACTGAAAAAAAGCTGTTTACAGAAACTGCTCCTTTACTAGTACAGCCTGGAAACCTTTGCCCATACTGCATATTTATTGGTAGAAACTGCTTGGCTGTGTATTGCTGGGAGTTAGTATCACTGGCAGAAATGAGAGGGCTGGCTGTCATTCAAGATATAGAACAACAGAAGTCAGTCCCCTCTGCACGTTTTGGTCAACAGGGTAGAAAATGCACTAAATTATGAAGAATTTTGCCCTAGAAGGTCGGCCATAGGCTAGGTCCTCCTGGACAGAGGCTGACCAAACTGCTGTGTTTGGACTTCAGTCCACTGTGTAGCTTTCATGTTCTCCAGATCTCAGCAGGCTCCAGGAACCATCTCCGGCTGACCTGCAGGCTGTTTTGGGTAGGCACTTGGGACACTATCTCTGCATGAACTGGGATGCTGTCCTCCAGCCCACAAATTTCTCATATCTGGAAATGACCACAGAGTCTGTACAGTTTTATTCAATCTCCAATTCTCTGGAAGCTTTGGTTTTACACTTCAGCTCTGAATCACTGAAATGGAAAAGATGAAAAGATTTTGCAAAATCTTCTGGGAAAAACCCTTCTTTCCTTTAAAGGTATCAGAAAAGATGTACACATAGACAAAAATAATAAACTCTTTGCCTGCAGTTCCCTGACTTAATTTCCTTACTGCTGTGATGTGTTCAGGGGCTGTGACTGCAATCCAACAAGCAATCTCTAATGTTGGCTTATGCAAGGGTCTATTTCTCTAAATCATGGATGCTATCTGCTTTTCATAGAGCTCAGTTTTTCTCAGCTAATCTAATAATGAAATAAAAGCCTAATCTGTAAAATCATCCTTATTTCACTCGGTCTGACATATGTTTTTCATTGGTTCCTGAGAAGTTCTGAGCTTTCTTTTCATTGCTGAACCTCAGAATTTTTTAAGCTCTAATACAAATATAAAAAATGTGCTTTATTGGGGGGATTTCTTCAGCCCTTCTAGATGTATTGAGCTTTCATATTTTTACATGGAATTCCCCCAATTTGTAGTCTCTGTTTCTAAGGAGTCACTATGGCTTAACACCTTCACATTACTCTTGGACTTCAGACATCACATAATCATGACGGAAAATAGTGGGTTGCTACAAGGTTTGTTCAGGCATTTGAATCATGAATTTCCCCAAAATATTGGAATCAGAAATATATTTTATAAATCTTGCCACAGGTATGAAAAACTAGAATATTGCTTTTGGAAGATTTTTGGTTAAAATCAGTCTTTAGATGTAGGCAAAAGAAGTTGAATGAATTACATTAGTTTCAGATCTAAGTGACAAAAAAAAGGAATGGAAAGAAGATTTAAGAACAATGTCCTGCCAATGATTTTCTAGTTCTTAGCCAGGCATATAGTTGATGGTTTTTTTTACCTCAGTGTAGCATTTAGAGCAGGTAAAAAACAAACATATAGTTTATTGAAAGCAGAATTTCATCATGATAATATAGTATAATTACCTTTCTTCAATGAAGTTGTATCTCCTCACAAATGCTCACAAATGCTTTCTATACTATATGCCTCAATTTACTGATTTTTTAAATATAAATAAAGAAGTAGTTTGTGTAAATTAGCTTTAGAGGTTAAAATATAGCATATATTTTTTTCCAGAATAGAACTGTATTGACCTTGGATGGGTTTCAGATTGAAAACATTGATGGCACAGTGACACAGACAGTCATCCTCCTCTAAAGCAAGGGAACACTGAGAAACTTAGAAAAATGCCTTCACAGAAGAAATGCATAGACTTGAGTGGAATCTATTGAAGTTTTATCTCTTTTTCACAACTGATTTTTGAAAAACATGAAACCCATAAAAAGAAAATGAAACTTACTCTTCCTCAGAAATCTACAAGAGAGTTAAAAAAAAAAAAAATCCCACCAGAAAAACAGCTTAGAGCAAGGTGGACTGACAAATAGGAAAAATATAAAATTTTTGATGAAAATACTGGAAAATCTGGATTTTGATGGGTTCCTGTTAACATTTTTGCTTTCTGATTCTCTTGGCCTACTTCCACAGTGTGCTTGAGGACTGCACCTGCAGTTTCAGTAACAGCAGAGATCCCTGCTCATGGAGGTACAATCCCATTTTTGGGGGTATTTTATAGTTTCATGACTAAAAGCGCTGGAACCCCTGCATTGGAGAAACCAATTCACAATACTAGATGTTTTTGTATATCCCATACACCACCACTGCAGCTGCTTTTAATTCCTAGGTGTGTAGCACAGCTCTCAGTGCATGGGCAAGCTTTGAGCCCAGACACATCACTATGTCCTGAAGAATGAGTACCCTAAACAAATAGCTTCTGGTCCCCTACAAAACCTCTGTTATTCAGGTTTGGGTGGAGTGATTGTAGGCTACACCTTTAGCACACGAGCTTACTGTATCTTGAATGAAAAAGTACCTCAAACAAATCATATTCAGCAGACTAGCAACAAAAGGTGAGACAAGCTTGCCTTTCATACTAAAGGATAACAGCTATTCTCCTGGGAGCTGATGGCTGTTCAGCTTTTTAGGAGTGAGCTGCTTCACCCAAGAATCCTTCCCTCCTTGTTATATCTTTAACACAACCTCATCTTACATGTTCCTAGATCTAGCGGTGCATCCTGCCTGTGTCCACACTTCATATCAGGGCAATACCAGATTATCCACTCTTCTCCTTTTCCCCATATCTCAGCTTCCATGCCAAAGAAGCCCGGACCCAAAAGACTTACAAGAGAATTATCATCCCCCATCAAGACTTCAAACTGGACAGCATCCCACTGTCTCTGATGTGTCCTTGATATAAATCTACTTTCAGGGAACTTCAGGAGAAATGAGATTAAATAGGTGATGCTGTGCCTCACCTAACTCTCTGACTCTGAGCTGGGACACAGATAGTTAAATTCTTGTGTTGGATATCATGTCCTTTGGCCATTTCATTAAAGAGCTAAGCCAGCTGCTTTTCTGCTTAGTCTATATACTATATATAATTTATATACAATTAACTGAATATGCCCTAACAACAAATGATGCATTTGCCCTTTGATTGTAAAAGGTCACAGGTCATAAATTTGACTTAAGATAACTAGGCTACTCTATCATTAAATCTCATTGAAGATTGATTTATACGTAATATAAGGAAGTTGTTAATCAAACTCCTGTGGTTTGGGGGGTTGGTGATTTTTTGCTTGCTTATTTTCTTGTTGGCTTTTCTGTTGGTTGTTTTTGTTGTTGGTGGTTGCTGTTGTGCTGTGGTTTTTATTTCATCAGAGAACCTGCTGCCAAGAATGATTCATTTATCATGAGATCTTTAGAGTGGCAGTGTCTCATGTCTACTCCTTGCCAATATGCATAAGTCATCTTGCAACTCACTTGGAGCATGAATCAGTGGGCAATAGGCACTGTAGTGGTGCTGTATGGAAAATGAAAATGTATTGGGCATGCTCAGTGAATGCTTTTCATGCAACTGTGAGCAGACAAATGAGGCAAGACACTTGATTAAACAGCACAAGTGTGTACTGCAAAGCAAATTATGATAAATTGCTAGTATTGATTACTTTTAACCAGACGGAAGAGATTGTCTGGTGTTAAATTTAGGAATGCAGCCAAAAGATACCTTGACCTCACCTCTGCACTGGGAACCAATACAAAATTAATTGGAGCTGTCATTCAGGTAGAAGTCACGATTATGTTACAGTTGATTTATTAATTTAAGAGCTAGCTACAAACTAAATGCATTCTTCACTCATACATGCTTTTTGCTGTTTAGTCTTTAATGCAGAAAAACATCCAGGATGTCCATAGTCTCTTTTTAGTGCCTGCAATATAATACATTTTCATTTGAATTAACGCACTTCTGATCAGCAATAAACTGTTTTAGCTCGGGTTTGTGACCATTTTCCCATGTTTTAATTCAGTTTTTATTTTGCTAAGTTGCTTGTGCTGCTGAATTCACAAGCTGAATTCACACAACTGTCTAGGACTTGGAGTCTGTCCATCTTGTGGCATTTGCAACATTCATGTGAATTTGCAAATATAGTGTTAATATCACAGATATGTAGCACTCTAAACAAAGCATATACTCCCCTGAATTCTCATCACTATTGAGCAGCTGTTTCTTTTCTGGTTTTGCCAAAAGAACTGATCACTTGTGACTGCTGGCTAGCTGCCTGGTCAGTGTGGACACAGAAACTTCAGTGTAGGTGGCAGAGTTTGCTCTTACAAATCTCTTCCATATGCACGTATGCAAATGCACACACCTAACATTGTGTTAAAGGGAAAAATTTGTTCCAAAGTAATTTCAATCACTCATAATCAGAACGCAGCAACTCCGCCTCCAGACCAAGAAAATTTCTGAATTTCCACAAACCACAATTTTTCCTCCCATGATCATAGAAAAAGAAACTAAAATCCCAAAAATCAAAACAAATCCAGCATTAAAATAAATTATTGTAGAGGAGATCCTACCCTAAAAGTCAGTTCAATAGAAATCTATAACTAAAATTCTAAAAATTCTAGCTAGAAAAAAAATGTCAAAAGAGCATTAAAAAATTGTAAATATTTTCTGCCTTCTTTTTCTCAACTCAGTCCTGTACTATAATTGAATAATAGAATCGTATTGGAAAAGACCTTTTAGATCATCAGCAACCCTTAACCCAGCTCTGCCAAGCCCACCACTAAACTATGTCTCCAATTGCCACATCAACACCTCTTTAAATACTCCAGGGATGGTGACTTAACCACTTCCTTGGGCTTCCAGTGTTTGACCCTTTCCATGAAGACATTTCTCCTACTATGCAATCTAAACCTCTCCTGGTGCAATTTGAGGCTGTTCCCTCTTGTCATGTCACTTGCTACCTGGGAAAAGAGACAAATCCCTGCCTGGCTACAACCTCATTTCAGATTGTTAAAGAGGGAGATAAGGTCTCCCCTCAGCCTCCTTTTCTCCAGGCTAAACAAACCCAGCTCCCTCAGCTGCTCCTCATAAGACTTGCTCTCTCTCCATAATGTATTGCTTTACATAATTTAATACCTGAACAGTAAAAAAAAACAAAACAAAACAAAACAAAAATAATGCTACTCCTAGAAACCTATACAATTTCTGTCCCTTTTTCTGACTGTACCTCCCCTATTAAAATACATCACAGTTGTAGATGTGAAGAAATAATTCAGATTTTCAAAACAAATCTCCTGACTTTTTAATATGGGGGTAGTGTTGGTTGTAAGTTTTTTTCTTAGTGTTTTTTTTATTCACTTCTTTTCCTTGCTCCCTTTTTCTCCTCTCACTTGTGGTTCTACTGAAAGTAGAGCTTGGCAATTATATTGCTAAAAGTTGTAGTAATGCAGTATTCAGCCCTGGTGTACTGACAATTTTAAGGTTCAATCTCTTGAGAATTGTCAGGGTTAGAAATACACTTTCTGAGATGGGAATTTCAGCTTTTCAGCCACATCAAGTGCTATGCAGCATTTATGTAGAAACCTGGCAGATGATGAAATATTGAACCTTAAAACAGTAGTGACATTTTGATTTATATTACAAAGGACTGATCCTTTTCTGTTTCCAATTCCTCACCAGCATCTTTCTGTTGACTTCTGTATTTACATCAGAAAGATAGACTAAAATCTGGTGTCAATAGTTATAAGTGTTTTCTACTGGATTTAATAAAAACCAATATTTTTTTGCTCATGGAGAGTTAAGCTAGATGCAGGATATCAAGGTAGACTGGAATTTATAGGCATAAAAACACAAATTATTTTTCCAATACCTTTTTTGAAGACTCAATAAAAATATTATAAACCAGATTTTATATAAAATATGAAGCTTAAGCAAATTGCAGGATGGTATTATAAAACTTTTTACTGGAAGAATTTTGGTCTGGCCAGCATAATTCACTGGGCCATTTCAAATTTGCTGTAATGAAACTTTTATGTCATCACATAACATTGTCTTCTGTATAAAGAGACAGATCTGTTAAAACAGTTTAAGCTACTCTAGTTTACAAGCTACCCTTGTAAAGGATTATAGGCCCTATATATCTGTACTGAGTGTTATATCATTTTATTATTTTGTAACTAATAATTTTGTGAGGGTTTCAGTATTAGATCAATGCAAAAATTCAGTTTAGAAGATTTTTTCCTAAATTCATATATCCCAAGATACTTTTGAGCTACTTTGAAGAATGAATACCCATAACCCCTTATTTCCCTATTTGCAAGTGGGATGGAAAAAAATATCTAATCTGTCAACAAAAGGTAGGAAAAAAATACTTAAAGACAGCCCTCCAGTTCACTTCTACGTCTTTTGATATAGAGTTAATTGTATGTTTTCATCTCTTGGACATATGACTTCACCTTCATAGATTGTTTTCTTCTCATCTAAGTCACTTCCATCTGTCCAAGTGTTCATAAGGCTCATTCTCTGCTGGGGTCTTCGCCACAAAAATTAATAAAAAATGGTTCTCATTGTCTCTGTGAATGTGAAATAATGACCAAGATTGCAGTCTGTGTAGCAAGATAAAATTTAATGTAGTAGGACCAAACTAATTTAGGGCGAATGTCTCATTTCTTGGCTTGATTAAATGCTTTTCAAAAAAGAACAATGATTTCCTATTGATTCACTATTTTCAAACATAATTATAGTAGTAAACAGGAAGGATCTGATGTCAAAGAAATGGTTCTGATAACTCAGAGGGAATGATATATAAGATGAACTATCTGCATTGTTAAAAGTAGATATGTATATCAGAGTTCCCATTTCAGTAACATTAATAGACTACAGCAAATGCACTCTTATTTGCCCAAATAGACAAGTGAATACAATTCTGGCCTTTCAAACTGAGTTTCAGTCTGTCATAGGTATCTTTTATGAATCCACATCATCTTATCTGACATCTAAATCTTTGCTGTTGCTGTTATCCTCAAGGCTAAATAAAGCCTTCCACCTGCCCCGTCTCTTTTGATACTTGTTCATCTTCAATTTTGTTTGCTTTTTAAATCTTGTTGTGCAGAAAGTTGTGTAGCTGATGAGGTCTAGTTTGTGTCATCGTCTGTGAGCACGTGGCAGAACCAATCAATGATGGCAGACTCCAGAGCAAGTAGCATAATTCACTGTGCTTTAGCACATAACTTTAAATTTCTTTGTCAAAAATCTATTTGAGAAAGTCAGCCACAGTATGACTTCCAGAAAGTTTTGAAATATTAAATCATTTTGACACTCTGTTATATAAAGCTACAGACAAGGTGCTCTCTCAGTGGCATTTAACAAACATTAAGAGGCAGTTCATTCTCTGGAATGATGGCAAGGAAGGGTCATTTGGACCAAAATATCAAAACAGGTCTCATTCATTCAGCATTATAATTGCATGCTTGTAGTCCTTTCTTATAATCTCTTGAGCACAGAAGGGTCTCAAAAAAATAATTAAAATCTGTAGAAGCACAGTGCTGAACTGAATAACACTGGTGTAAAACCATCTAATAAAGGGGAGGGTCAGACCCATTCAAGGAGGCTTTGAACATTTTTAGCAGTGAAAACTCAGTACTCTCTACAGACAGAGATAATCATCAGAAATGGCAGAGGTCTTGAGAAATGTTTACTTGTTGTACGCATTTCATGTGAGTTAGCACAATTATATGTTGTATTATAAGGTAAGGTCTCTGCCCTGAGGTCTTTGCCATCTGCTTTTCCTGTGTTTGTTCATGGAAACATCTGAACTGTCTCCTCCAGCAGCCAATGTCAGGGAAAAGTGTATACGGGCTGACCTTCAGCTGTGCTCTACTCATTATTTCCTCTCCCATTTTTATCCCTGCTATTTGCTGAAGTACCAGATATCATCTGGATGCTCCAGGCAAATTGCAGCCAAAGAGGGTAGGTGCAAATACTGGCAATGTCATTGATCAGAATTGCCATTTTTCATATTTTGGATGAAATGCTGAAAGATGAATGACTTTGGTTTGAAGATATTCTAGTGTTGTTTACTCAGGGGGTGTGAGTATAGGTGCTGTAGTACAAGGCACACCCTTGTGACTGCACACCCTAATTGTCTCTGAATTTCATCACTTATCTAAAGACAGCCATTCTTAGACTCTCAGAAGGGAAATGGATCCAATACTGCGGAACCCACTGGTCACTAAAACTTTGACAGCTAGTACATATGGATTTTTAAAAAGTTTTTATCTTTTTAATGGGAAGTATCATCAAGATAAAACCTTGATGTATTAATTTTTAAAATTATTTTTTGTTAATAAATTTATATCCACTTGCAACTTCCTGATTTTTCCAATCTAAACACTAGAGCCTCCACAATGATTTTGGTGTAGAGTTTTAAAAATTGATAAAAATAATTTATAAGAGCTTGAAATCCATTGTTGCAACTCTGCTAAGTACAAGTAAAATAGAAAATAACTTTAGATATTATCTCTATTTTTCAATTAGTAAAAAGAATAAAAATATTTAAAGATTTTAAGCTTATCTATTTACTTTCAGAAATGGAGATTGTGTGTAAAATTCCACCATTAACAGCTTGGCTTGTAATCTTATAGTGTCTTTAAATGCAAGATTTCTAATACTGTAGGGAATTAAGTTAAAAAGAAAACCTCAGTGAAAGGAGATGAAAACCTATGCTGCATGTCTTTATCCTTAATAAACGTACTACTTCAGAGAGTATCTTCTGGGGACCTGCTGACAGTTTTCATGTGAGATAATTGCAGATCAAAATGTATTATGCTGTTAACCTCAGCAGAGGGATTTTCTGTTTATTGATGCAGCTGCTAACACAGTCATAATAAAAGGTTATACGAAATTTCTCACTTTACCTTTATAGAATCATAGAATCATAAAAGGCTTGTGTTGGAAGCGGCCTTAAAAATCATCTGGTTCCAACCTTTCTGCCAAGGGTGGTCATGACACCCACTGTTTCAGTTTTTTGGTTTTTTTTTTAAATGCTGTTTTCTTGAAATTCAGGTTCATTAAAAATCTGATGCAGGTAATGATATATGATATATGTCCCAATTATATCTCAATTTGACATGGTCCTTTCCATATGTAGAGAACATGCAAGAAATAGATGGAGAGAACATTCTAGGAAAAACCTATTTTCAGCTGCAGGATGGAATTTGGCAATCCTTTGTTTATATCCCATATCCTGGCTTTAGTATGGCAACACAGAAAAACAATCAAGTCTGGTATGAGTACAGAATCTAGAATTGAGGCCAAACATGTGTCCCACATGTGTAGCATGGTTGGGAGAGGATGACTGACAAAAAGTTATAATTGCAATTTATGGAAGTAGCAATCATTCACAACTGCTGCTGGAGCTAATGGCGTTGCTGCCATGAATGCATAATGCTCTAAACAGAACGGAATATCCTAAATCCAACCAAAAGAGAGATTTATGAATTTTTGAACATGAATTGCTAAATTGTCTGTTTTGATTTTGTGCCTTGTTGTTGTTGTTGTTTGGTTGGCTTTTTTTATTGTTGTTAGGGGTTTTTTATATGCCACCACTCAAGATGAGCTGGGGAAATATTTTCATTACATCTCACATTGCTTTCTGCAGCTGCAGCAGTGAACATGGCTGGGAAAGAAATTGCTGTCCTCTAAGCCACTTTGAATAATGTGAAATAAACAAGCTGAATGACATTTAGAGCCTTTGCTTTTCTGTTTCCAAAGTACAGCTATTTTTCTGACATGTCTGGAATGATTAGGAATGTGGTTGTGGAAAAAAAGTAATTCTTTAGTTTCTGAGAAACCAATTTTACTGATTCTTTACATTACACTTTACAACACATTCAGTTGAACTACAGAATGTCAAAGTGACAATCCTAAAACATTATCAAAATTTCTTTGATAAGTCCTTTGTCAGCAAAGTGTTAATGCTACATAGGAAATCATATTCTTCCTAAAATATTACACTCTCAGCTGAGATGTTGCATCCAACTGAATACAGTCCAGATATGTGAAGATTTCCAGGAAACTCTAGATGATATTTACAACCAGATGTTCACCTGGCTTTGCTTTTTGCTTTGCTTCTCGTTTGCTCCCAGATCATGACCAAAAGTTTGCTGGTGTCAGGAAAATCTTAACCCAGTTATGGTAGAAACATGTGGGAATATATGCAAATATTTTCAATTGTTTGTTCACATTCAGCTATGCATTTGTAACTGCTATGAGAATAGGCAACAAAAAAATATGGTTGCACTTGTAATCCATGGGCTTCATTCTTTGGTTTTACTTTTGAGGCTCAATGGAAAGGAATGAAGACCGCATCCTGCATCTACAAGGTGATCTAATTAATGCTAGTTGAAGAAAACTGTAAGTACACAAGATAAAACTGGCCATGCAGGTTTATTTGATGGCCAGCCCTTGAAGGAAACTTGTGTGTGCACTGAGTACTTCCTGTCAGTGTATGCAACATTTGTTGTCAATGCTGTATCAATGACTCCTGTTGAATCGATCACATTTCTTTTCTGAATTGGCATAGGCCCCTGTTAAGGTCCTATTTAAGGCTATTATTTTGAGATTGTGATTTTGAAGAGCAATGGAGGAGTTTTCCTTTTCCTGACCCTCTAGAGATTCAGTTCATCAAATGCTAACATCTCCATATGTCTTTTAATCAGCTGAGAAAGACATTATTCCTGTGATGTCATCCTAGAGTCATTCTATAGTGTGTCTGAAAAAACTGGTCAGATCACACACTGAAAGAACCTACTTTTCCCTACTGATGATAAAGAGAACACCTGGTGACCCTATTAGGCAGAGGCACATATTTTTCAGATATCTATGGTTTAGCAGGATTAATTTCTCCACCAGGGATTCATCCCTGAAAGTGTTTAAAAGGCATGAGGATGTGGCACCGGGGGACATGATTTAGTGATGAACACAGTGTTACTGGGTTAACAGCGGGGCTCAATGATATTAGATGGCTTTTTCATAAATGATTCTATAATATGTATCACACATATCTGATTGTTTAATAACTTTTAAGCAATTTTCATACTAATAGAGTTTTTGCTGCACAGAAAGATTTTTAAATTTTTTATCTTATTTTTTATTTGGTGCTCTCTGGAAACTGTTGTTTATAATTACTTTTGTGGAATCAGGGATCATTTGTCTGTTATTTACATTTGTACTGTGTTTTGTGGACAAAACTGAAGTTACAACAGCTTTTTTCCCCTCTATGACTGAAGAAGTTAAACGAGTACTCAGAGAAAGTAGAGGCACTGAAACATTCTATCACCACAAAGCCCATATCCTTGTGGTATAACAAGAAGCTGACCCTGAAAATTTGACACAAGTCTATTGCAACCACTCTGCCTAATGCCACAGAAAAATAGAGAATTTTATGTATTTTTTATAAAATACTAGTTCAGGGTTATATTGATTTAAGGTAGAGGTGGTAATGAGGATCAGAAATGAGACATACTAGTGACAGCATTTTAAGTCTCAGCATTTTAAATAAAGGTGAGAAAGGGAGGAAGGGTAAAGAATGAAATTTTCAACTACAAGGAAGAAAAAATAGACAAGGATTTTCCAAAATCTTACCATTAAGAGTAGATGTGTTTACTGGAAATCCAATCTGTATTTGTCCATTTATATTTTAACTTAATATAGTCCTTTTCAGAGTATTGGATGAAATTTTGCATTGAGACTTCTCAAGTTAAGTTGGTGACTTACAACTGATGACTGCAACTGATTGACTGAGAGTTGTAAAATCTGACTTGATTAGGGAGAAACTGCTATTATTTATTTGTATAAAACTGTATAACTTGAGGTGAGAGAATTTTGTTTCTCTAATGCAATTGCTGCTATAATCATATAAATAAAATTTAGTCTTACGTGATAGTTTTACTGATATTTACAAGAGTCTGACCTCCTCCTCCTCCTCCTCCTGACCTCCTTTTATATTTTTCTGCCATTTTACTACCTAATGTAGATGTTGATGAAAACACAATTATAGTGTAATTATGATTGTTATTTCTTAAATTATCAGTCTTTAGACTGCTGTAAAAAGAAAAACAGGAAAACAAAACCAAAATAGGAAAAGTAATGAGAAAAAAATTAAGTCTCTCATTGTCTGTGCATCTATTAATTCATCTGAATACTAATAGGAGGATAGCAAGATATGTTCAGCATTTTCTGTATCAAACTGGAAAAAAATTCCTAGATCTAGGGTTTTGGAAGGACTCTGATGTTTGCTCTTTTATATTGTCCATATTTTGAAGCTACCTGCTAGCCAACAATTTTTGAAGGTTTATGCAAAGAAGAGAAAGATGAGTTAGGTAGGAGGCAGGTTTTTCTTTTCTGTCAAACTGTAGGAACCAAGAGGTGAGTGTTCCCCACAAACCTGATATTCTCCAAGTTCAGGTTTGTACCAGAGCTATTTCCTCATTCTGAAGAACTGTTGATACAATATTTTCTGATCCTGTCTTTCTCCTTTTTCCTTAACTGACTCTTGTTAAGGGACATATCATCTGTGTTTGGGCACATAGACTAAATGTCAAGGCTGGGCTAGCCTTTGCAAAAAGAAATTTCTAGTCAGTGACAGAGAGGAAGGATGTTTATTTGCTTTTACTTCCAATGAAAATTAAGAGTGGAAATAAGAAAAATATAAAGAATATATTTGAAAACCTAATCTTTCATCCTCATGTATATCATAAATAAGAGAATCATAGAAAAGTAGATCAAGTTATTCAAAGCCCCATTCAACCTGGCGTTGAATACTTCCAGGGTGTGGTACCCCCAGCTTCTCCGGGTAACCTGGGAACATATAGGGAACTTTTTATTCTTCTCCCTATTGATCTCATGGCAAGTTTCACTGAGATTCTCTACAAATGCACATAGCCTTTCTTACTTGCTTTCTCCAAATGGGGTTTAACCAGTGTCTCATGAGCAAGTGGCTCATGTTGCTACAATTGAGCTTCTTGGGGGAAGGTGGGGGTCAGATACTAAGAATTGTCTTGTTGAGATGGAAGTGAATTTTCACAGAGCCCATTGGGGCAGAATATCCTTTACAAATTCAGCTGAAGACCAGTAATCAGCATAGTTAAATTTAAATTAGCTGTCATAGGTAAAAGCCAGTATTAGAAAAATCTCTTAGTTCACACTGATAACAAGAGTGTCCAAAAGTGTTTGGTGATCTAACTCTTATTTCATAAGCATTCACATAGGTTTAAAATTCACAATTTTACAAGATTTAGGTTGTTTTGTACTTGCACTTGGGCCACACTATCTTTTGAGGCTTTAAGGATATCTCAGAGTAGTGATCTTAAGATCACTAAGACAAAGCAAAGGAAATGCAAATACCTGAGACATTCACTTCTGGTTTATACTTCTAAGAAATTTTTACAGTGCTTTCACATATTTTATTACATGTCATGTATCAAACATTTGGAACAATTTCCAAATGTTTCAGAAGTGGCATTAGTATAGTATTTTCGAAGACTATAAAATAGAATATCTCTACACTGGTAGAGTTCTAAGAATCTGAAATATTAGTTATAAGATCTTATATAAGTGATTTTAATGAACAACAGTTTTGAGCAATATTTTAATTGCACAAAAAAATTGGCAAAGGCATTATTTAGAGCTAGCTTAGAGCAAGCAGCTCAAAAAGACTTCTTGCTATAGAGAAGTAGAAGAATCCTTACAGCTCCAGTTAAAAAAAAGACTTTACCACAATTCCTGCTATCTCTTTCAATATATAAGGTGGTTTGTAAGAGAGCTGGGGAGAGACTTTTTACCCAAACTTGTAGGATAAAAGGCATCAGTTTTTAGGTGAAAAGAGGCAGCTATGAGGAAGAAATTATTTTTTATGGTAGGGATTGTGTGACACTGGCACAGGTTGCTCAGAGAAGTTGTGGATGCCCCATCCCTGGAGGTATTCAAGGTAAGGATGGATGGGGATTTGAAGAACCTTGTCTGGTAGAAGGTGTCCTAGACCACATCAGAGGGGTTGAACTAGGTCATCTTTAAGGGTCCTTTGCAGCACAAACCAATCTATGACTCTGTGACTCACTGATTTATCTTTTAAGTCTTTGTGCCTTCAGCCATATGTTGCTATGGTTGGCTTCTTGGACAAATAAGAAGGAAAAAACCCCTAAACCCCTCAGCAATATTCTTATATCCATGAGCATTATCCCTCTTAGAAAATGCTCACATGTAAGGTGTTAGTTACTAAGATCTCAGGAAGCTAATAGAGAGGTTCATCTAAAGAAAATCATTTTGGTGGGATTAACAGAGATAACTTGACTCCAGTCACTGAAAATATTGACAAGAATTATTATTCAGAGGTACATCATAGAAGTCCAGTTATTCTTAGCTGGGCAATATAGCTTTACCAAAGACAGTGCTACTGTATCACTTTATACCCACTGAAGTTTTGACCAGAATAAACATCAGATATTTTGAAACTCAATGCCATTCTGTCTGGCATTAGTCAAGATACTGAACAACCTCTGGTAGTTTTTGGTTAGTTTTTAAAAATGGGAGATCTGTGACAAACAGCTCTGAAGGCCCAAACAACTGAAGACCTCCAGATGAACTTCAGGTTTCTTTGTCACACACTGCATGCAGCAGATGAATAAACCAAGGTGACACATTTAGCAACACAAAAGTTTGGAAATCAACTTTAAGGGAAGGGTTTACACAGTACAGAGTGATTTTCCTCCATGTTGACACAGATATGCATTGAACTAGAACATAGTTTTTATTGAACGTGAAAAGTGAGTAGCATTTAGTTTCTTTATAGAAGGCGTGAAAAGGTCAGCTTTATTTTTGTTTTATTGAAGTTTTATTGATGGTGTTTAAATGAATAGTTTTCTTGCTGTAATGCAAAATTAGAACCTATTTGAACAGAGGAAATTGTTTTAAAAAAGCAAGTCCTGTTCCATAGGACAGTCGCATTCTAATCCCTCTGGGTAATTATGCTACTCTCCAGTGCTCTATGCTCACAATTCAGGAGAAAAATCTCTAAGAACACCTCCTAGAATGAATCTAATACCCAAGCTTCATTTACTACATGGTACTGATTTGGTTTGAAAGGACAATACATTCCTGTAGGTGTCCAGAAACCAAAAAAAAAAACCCCACACTTATATGCTTATTAATTACTAGGAACTTATTTTTACTGTCTTAAACTTCTCTTAGAAATACAAATTTTAAGTTTATAAGACTATAAATCTTATAAACATTATAAGATTTAGCAATTAAGCATCTTACGGACCTGCACTTTATGTTCCATTATAACCTCAGTTTAAATGTACATCATTATGCCCACCTGACAATTAACTTCCAACAGTTGTTATCTAAAAGACAGATTCTTTTTTAGTGAAAAGAATCATGAGCACTATAAATGTCCAGACTAATGGCCATTACTAATTATTATTAATACAGCTAATAATAATAGTCATGTTTGAAGTGATTTTCAATAAAAGTATTTAATGACTTATGAAATATTTTTCTCTGTCAGCCTTTGTGAGGCAAGTATTTTAAATGATGTATTGTTAAATGATGATACACATAAGTCAAGGAATGGTTATGGTAATAAAGTGTAACATATGGAGAAATGGAAACGAGAGAAGAAAAGTGATTAAGGCCTTGGTCTTGTCATTAAGAGGCTGGCAGTCTGTATATGATTATTGGTGTGAATTTGGGTTCTTAACTTCATTGCTTCTGCTATCTTGTCGCAAAATGGAAATGATAATTTACTATATTAGCAGCATATTAATATATGGAGCTGTATTGAAGTGAGTAAACATGAATATACTTTACTTCACAATCCGCAGAAACCCGTGTGAGGAACCTGAGTCTCTTCTTTCAGGGCTCCATTGACAACAGCATGAATTATTTTATTCTGTTACTTGGGGTTGCCACTAATTTTTTTTAAACACACTCTCATTCTGTAACTTCACCCTGCTTCCTTTTCACTGCCTCTTAGTTTCTTATCTAGGCTCAGAAAAGTCTAACTCATAAGCACATTAATCTGCTCTTTATGAGTGGAGCACCTAGTTTTTGACATTTGGAGATTTGTTAAAACTCAGTTTTGGACCAGCCTCAGGGGTTGCTAATCTTATGGTCTCACCAGCCACCAAAAATTGTTGTCTATGAGTTTTGTGCTTTCTGGTGCCACACCACTGTCCTCCGTACTCCTTGGTCCTTGCTGGGTTTGCCAGTTTTAGTTCAGCAGTAGCTTTCCCCAGAGAAACTCCTCAATGGCAGGCTCAGCTCCAGGCTGCTACAGGAAAAAAAGAAAACTGAATACTTTAAAACCTTGGATTTCCATTATGTAATTTTTTAAGATTTTTATTATAAAGAGAGTGAAGATTTTTAACAATACTGATTTCTGATGTTTAATTAAAGAATTAGAAAAATTCATTCTTAATTTTAGAGCATTTTCATTAGCTTCTTATGAACGATGCTCATTGATGATAAAAGGTAATACCTTGCTATTAGATTTTTCCACTTAGGTTGTAGAAATAAGCTTTCACATTGCCTTATGTGTGATGTCAGACTAAAAAGCACAGACACATCCAAACCAGTTTTTCTACTGAGGCTATGCTGAGAAAGAATATTTGGGGTTTTGAGTATGTAAGTGGGTTTTTCACTGAAATTTTATATTTTTCTTTCTTTTCTACAAGTTTTATTTTATTAGAAAAATACTTGGGTAAAAATGTAAATTTTCTTTCAAATTGGAGCTGTTTGTACATAATATGCTGAAGGAACTAGACACAGGCAAGACACTTGTACCAGAAAAAGGGTTGACACAGCTTAAAGTACTTAGTGTACAGTTTGATAGAGAATTTGCACTTGGGACTCTGAAGACTGAGATAATTGAAGCACTGAAAACTATTGTTAGTCCAAATATAATTTTTTATATTTTTCTAGCTGGGATGCCAGAGGCAGTTTAGCTGAGCTAAATGATCCCATATCCCAAAACACTTTTAAAGGCTCTAATTTCACTGGATGAGGTATCACGCATATATCCTACTGCTTCTTCTGGCTGAGCTAGCTCAGAAGCCATTCAAGGATCTCTGCCTGGGACTGTCTTGTGACCAGAGGGAGTATGCTGCTTTCCCCCCGCCCCCCTCCCTCTATATGCATATACTTCAGAGTTAGTGCTGATTAAAACTATTCAGGATTTCTTCTGAAGCATTCAGAGGCTTTAAAGATCAGGCCACAAAATTGCAGTTAATTTTACCATTATGCACAATTTACACTGATATAGTCCTAGCAGGATGAAATTCATGATGAGTCCATATTCCTCTACACAGCTGAGATGCAATTTATGCATTTTCAGTAAATTTTGCACCTTTTCATTATTATTAAATGTGACATTTGAAAAAGCCTGGTGATGCAAAAACTTCCTCTCTCTTCCAAGAAGCTGAGTGGAAGAACATGTTGGCCTGGGTTATTACAGAAGCTTTCAGCATTAATTTACATCATTTTCAAGTGCTTTTGGGGCACTTTTCTCACCACATAATTCCTGCTTTCCCTACTTGACTCCAAGCTCTCTCTCCTGGTCATGGTGATTGATTTGAAACCACTTAGCTTCTGCTTGATGCAAGGGACATCATGTACCCAAGCCAGCTTTCCTGCCATTTAAAGCATTTGTCACCCTTTTTCTATCTAACTTTGTTCCTTTCTTTTAAAGATAAGCAATTTTCCCCCCACCTTCCAAAGCAAAATTTGCCTAAAAAACCATTAAAACAACCCCAATACTCTGAGCTTTTTGCATAGATTGAAGTAATGAATTTACAAGTCACACATTATGTTTTCTTGAAATATATTGGGTCACAATGGAGAGCTTTTAAAAACAGCTTTCACAGGTTAGACTCATATCCAATATGGGCTCTTACTTGTTGTGGTTAAAGGAGTTGTGTGATGAGGCTAAAATATAATAATTATTTCTCCTATTATGATCAGCAAATATATGCTCTCAATCTCAAAGAGTTTTTAAGATACATATGTCTGCTTCAGCCGATGTTGCTGCTCTTAAAACTACATTCTTAGAGGGAGTGATTTTCAAATTCCTAGTTGGCATGTATGAAACCAGGTTCATTGATTTCAGGAAAAATAAGGTTGCCAGCCCCATCTGGGAATCCAGCCCATCCAGATGTGCTATGACATTTAGGAAGAAGCAAATACACTCACAAGGCTCTTTAGGCTGTGTTGACAGAGAAATCAAAAGTTTTGCTTGAATTTCTGGGACAGATAATCAAAATAGCAACCACTTTCCTATTTTGGAACAAAATAGAGATTAGGCTAAGATTTCCTGAATAACTATTTCCTAAACATATAGAGTCTAGAGGAGGCCATTAAATTGATCACAGGGACAGAACACCTCTCTTATTAAGACAGGCTGAGACAGTTGTGGTTGTTTAGTCTGAAGGAGAGAAGGCTCTTGGAAGACCTTAGAGAACCTTCCCATATCTAAACAGGGCTACAAGAGAGCTGGAGAGGGACTGCTAACAAGGATGTGTAGTGATAGGACAAGGGGGAATGCTATTAAACTGAAGGGGGGGTATATTTAGAGTAGATATTTGGAAGAAATTCTTTGCTGTGAGGGTGGAGAGTCACTGGCTAGGCTGCCCAGAGAAGCTGTGTACTCCTTGTCTCAGGAGGTGCCCAGGACCAGACTGGATGGGTAACCTGGTCTAGTGGGTGGTTTGTCACCCATGGCAAGAGGAGTTGGAGCTAGATGATCTTTAAGGTCCCTTCCAACCCAAGCCATTCTATGATTCTAGGAAAATAAAATAGAATAAAATCATTTTAGTCTAACAATGCAGTTTTGCTTGATGTAGTGGATATGAGGTTTATCTTACCTTTATGCAGGACTGATAGAACTGTGCTCCTTTCCCAATCATGTCACATATACTATTTTACATTTCTTTCACGTCCTTAAACTCTGAGATTCTTTGTTGCTGATTGCAATAGTTTGTAAACTTAGGTTTTATTTTGCATAAGTAGATGGGTATAAAGCTGAGTCTTGATTTGTCCTGGATACTTTGAAGTACTGTTAGAGTAGGTATGATAGTAACAACAACACCCAACAAAAATAATACAAAACAGGACACAATACTTACATCTCATGTCTGTTTAACCCTTCTCTCACACTACAGCAGGAATAGGAACTCTTTCAGAAATGTCAGTGTTACAGTCCATGTCCTAGTTCAGTCCTTTGTGCTTGCAGTATAGGGCTATTAAAAAGAATTTATGTTCACCTGACCATCTGCATACAAGCTAGGAATTGTTGATATTGACACCACCCAGTACAGTAACAGCTACCTGGTAAAGAGCATTCAAAAAGCTCATGGCACACAGATTTTTCCTGCTGGTAGGTGGCCATGCCTGATATGAGTTTTCTGTTTTGGTTTTGTTGTATAAAATCCTGTGGCAGAAGCCACTTTTTGAACAAGGGTAAGTTCAATAGCAAAGTTTTATTAACAGGTCTCTGAAAGCAAAAAGGCAGTTAACAACCTTGGAGAATTTATTTAGATGTGCTACTGGAAATAAAGAAAGAAGGGAAAAGAACTATTGCTTGTTTGAAAGACTTGCAAGAAAAAAAGATAGAAGGGAGTTATGACTCAGGGCAATGTACTGACATTCAGAAACAAAAACTGAAGTAGCTCATAAAGGGAAACATCCTGAAAATAGGTTTTTAGAATTCAAAGGCATGTTCTTGGTGTATGGACATAATTTTGGTGTTTTTACTGGTATGTCTTAAAGCAGAGTTTTTGCTAAGAACCCAATTAAGATTTATCTCCCAAAACAATAACTTTCCAAAAGCTTTGCTCTGACAGCGTCAGTTGTCATTCATTGTCACTTAAACCACGTGGAATAATTCAGGTGCCTAAGCAAAGGTATGTAATGACATTTTTAGGTAGTCTAAGAGGTATTTCATTGTATCTGAGGCATTCACATGGGTTGGCAGACAGAATGTAGGATTTAGGGAAGACCTGTTACACATTGCTTAAGAGACAGTGGAAGCAGGAGCATTTTGACTGGCACAAGTGCCTGGTATTTGTACAGACAAATCAGCCAAGTCCCTAAATTGCTTCCTTCTTCAGACCATGTGATCACATACACATACAGATCTTTGACTGAAACTGACTAGGTGAGATGTTTTGAGGTTGGTGCCACTTACATGGAGATCTGCTAAGTGGTAAAATTATTAAGGACATGATCAGATGGTGACAAGCAGTTAAGCAGGGACATTCAATAGAGCAAGTTACTGTTTTCAGAAAATGTTACCAACCTTCATTTGAGCGTGAGTAGCTCCTTTTGGCATGCCCTTAATGAACTGAAATATGAATTGAAATATATTAGTCTAAAGAATCATCATTGTCTTCTCTATTTCATTTAGACATTTTTGCTTTGTGTAACAATAAATGAAGAGTGTGTACATGATTAAAACCTACATTTTAAACAAGCAATGGTGACTTAAATCTCCTACTACAAACAGTTATTTTGGGTCGTGTGGCTAAAGCACTTGCCAGAAAAGTAAGTCAAAAAAGTCACTGAGTACATCAGCCTTCTGCAAATTCCAGGTACTCAGGTCTCCCATTTCCTTCTGGGGAGTGCCCACATTTTCCCTAGTCTTAGCCTTGCATAGACGCATGCCTCTAGTTCCTCCTGTTTATTCCCCATTATTCCTGAGTTAACAAAAAGGCATTTAAGCTGGGACACTGATGAAGCCAAGCTACTGGTTGGAGGGGTTGGAATGTCTTTGTGCTGCTCTTCAGACGCTCTCCTGCTGAACTGTGATCCCTCCCTAGGCTCTGGGCATATACTGTTGACCCTGGCATTAAACTTGCAAGAGTGGGATGGATTCAGGTTCCCCTCCCCCTGCAACTTACTTATTATTTAAATCAGTGATGCTCCACATGAGAATTATTGCTCTGAAAATGCTTCTGTACTTACTATTATTTTTCTCGTGGTGCTTTTAAAAAATTAATTTTCTTTTATTGTTTGGTTCAATTTTTTTTTTTTAAATCATGCATTATTGGTTGGGGCACAAAACAGGCTTCATTCCAGACAATACAATTTAGTAATTTCAATAAATTTCACATGAAAATGTTCCACTCATAATCCTGTTTATAGGAAAAGGAATAAGCTCACTCCCTATATACATATATACAAACATAAGAATTTGTTGCTTGTAGAAGTGAAATCCTAACAGTCAAATCCAGGAATTGGTAGTTATTGAAATCTAAAAATGTAGAGAAAAAAAAAGAGATTTTACAGTTAAAACTGTTGTGCATGCATTTCTCTATCCCTTATCCTGGTGTTGTGCTCGCTCTTCTCCAGGTTTAGCAGTTGCATTTTACTGGTTGTTGTTTGGGAAAGTGCACCAGAAAATTAGCATCTGGAGTCCACCAGTGTTCATGCTGATGGTTTTCTCTTCCTTGCCCTTGGAACCGTCTGGTGCCCAAGTTCAGGTTTAGCTAATGTGCTTTTACTCCTACACCTTCATCTGCAGCTGCACATTACATCCAGATTTTCTGTGTTATGGTACCCATGTCACATATAAATAACTTAATTGTCTCTGCTACCCCTAAACCCAGTTTGTACAGCTCCAGACATTTTTTCTTAAACTGTCCGTGGGTGAGCTGCCTCTAATGCCAGCCTGTGCCCCATTGGTCATCCCCTGCCTGTGCTCTTCTGCGCCATGTTCTGTGTCTCAAGGACTCTGCTGTTCTATCAGGCTTCTATCTATTTACACTACATCACTGTCTAAGAGCTGCAGCTCAGAATCATAGGATCATAGAATGTTTTCAATTGGAAGGGACCTTAAAGATCATCTAGCTGCAATCCCCCAGTCATGGGCAGAGAAACCTTTCACTAGACCTGGTTGCTCAAAATTGTGTCTAATGTGGTCTTGAAATATTTCATTTTACATGGAATAACAGATTGCTATTTCTGTTTATATAACTCTGGTCATACCATACAAGGATAAAGAAAAGTATTACAAATTGCATATTAACAGACACCTGCTGTGAAATTGAGGTCACAGATAAACCAAGTAGAGAAAACCTCAAGAAGTTTGGCAGAGGTTCAGTCTGAAGAACCTAAGAAATTTCAGTCCTGAGGCTTGCAAACTAAGCACAGATCTTATGGACAATGAAACTTCTGCAATACAGGGCTACAGGATTCCAAGAACTATCAACATCTCTTTTCTATAATTAATTTTTATAGAACTATCTCTGCTTCTAATTAACTAAAAATTAACTGAACCACCCAGATCATAAAATTCCATGTTATATGAGGAAGAAAAAAACCTCTAGTGAACAGATAATGGAATACAGTTTTGAGATTGTACTATATACTTTTTTAAAAAAGTCTATTTTGTAGCTCTGGATGAGCTTAATTTTAACAGTTATGAAATCTGGAAGTGCAACAGATGTGAGGCAGTGACAACTCCCTGTTCCCAGCTCCAAGAATCAAGCTGAGTGTGCATTCCCTATAGGCACACATGTAAACACATGTATAATGTACACATGTAAATACACGCATGACCACGCACACAGGCAACTCTCAGCACTCCCACAAACACAAAACCACCAACAGCCTCATTCTGTTCCTTAATGTGTCTAATCAGGGTGAAGGTGTGTTAGAGAGAAATACATGTATTTACATATATAGGCTTGCTTGTGATGTGATGCCATGCAGGAGCTGGGCTCAGAGCACCTGTCAGGCCCATAGCTACCCCTAGGTGCCAGGTTCCCCTTTTCCTGGCACCTAAATGGACAAATATTTGAGGATGTAACCCCCACTCCAGTTGCTGGTAGAGATCCTTCATTCACACCCTAAAATTCTTCAGAGGAAAAAAATTACATTGTTATCATGCTTTTTGCCCTCAAGTAAGGTCCCAGTTATATCAATAGCTCTATAATTTTATGTAGGAGTACTTCCTTCATATTTGTTATTTGCAATTTGTCTTGCAATATAGAAGTAGATACATGGGTGAGTCTTTGATCTTGTCATTAGTGTTTCAGTCTCAGACCCCAGCAGAGGTGAACAGGGTTGCCAGTTAATAGGATGCTGGTAACTCAGATGTTGAGCAGTGGATCAGGTTGGGTTAGGATGAGTGAATGTCAGGAGATGAAGACCTGGATAATAACAAAAATGAGTAAAGAAAAAAAAAATAGCTTCTTTATAAGTGTAGGCACTGGTGGATGGCAGCTACTAGGGTAAAAGTCATGCTATCCACTATGTCAGCCTGCATAGAATAAATAAAATGCTAGAAGGATCCATTTTGTTTAGCATTATATACATTGTGTTTAAGTCATTAAACACTGATAACAAGATATAAAATTGTCCTTAAAAGCTTACATTTCTACCCTTAAAGAAGTGTATATTATAATATCTCTAGAGACTTAGAAGAAAGCTAAAAATAGATTATAATTTCTTAATTGGGTTTATTTACAGTTGCTGCATTACATGTGTGTAAGCCCTTGTGTAATAAAGTAGTTGCCCTCTTAATTACTTCTGATTATATGGTCAAGTATGAATTTTATCAAAATTTATTTCTACCACCCATGGTCTGCAAATTCCTCATATTATAGAATGTTAATTGCAGCAAAAGCGGTTGACCTGAAGCTGAAGATATAGAAAACACACTTGTCAAAGGAATTAATCTCACACTGTCCAAACCTTCCATCCCCCACTATTTTTTGTTGTTGCCCACTTTAGATCTCTGTCCCCCACCTAAATCCCAGTGTGCTACAATGTCTGACCCTTGACCTACAGGGTCAGAAGTAGCGTTAAAAAGTTTGACCTGTCCAAACCCAATTTTTGGGTTGGGTTTTTTTTAAATGTTCTTATTTTGATTGTCATATTAATCACCTGTCAAAGAGCATTTCTTAGCTTTGAATGGAACCGTGTCCATTTTCTTCAGTTCAATAATCTGAAACTGCCAAAAGTGAATGGTTCATCTCACTGTGAATAAACTCAATTGTATTTGTAATTTCTGAGCTTGCTGATGGTCTCTCTCCTTAGTAAAGTGCAATCTTTTGTGATAGAGGAAATATTGTCTATTTAACTGTATACTGGGCTTTGCAGTTTTCTTTTCATGAGTGGCTTGATTATTGATGTACAGCTCATGAATGAGGAGGAAAGTCTGCGTTCACTAATGATTCTAGAAAGAAAGAACAATGCCTTATGCAACACCTTTCACATGAATGCTGTTTATTAGTTCTGCCAAATCTATTTCTGTATCTTTAATTATTGATCAGAACTCTACTTTGCTAGGTGCCTAGAGGTGCAGGGAAAAATGTGCCTTTTCCTAAAGATTTTCAGAAGTTTTTCTTCAGCTTAAATCTTCTCAGCTTCTCCTACAATAAAGTCCAATTAAATAAGATAGCAACCCAGTAGAAGAGTTTCATTTTTTTTTCTTTAAACTTAGAATTTCTAGAAGTTTAGGAAGGATGTATGAAACTATTGACATACACAATTCTTTTTCCCAGTCAGAACTGGATGTTTCAACTCCCAACCAATGAAAAATGTCAGATGTCCATCAAGTTTTGAAGGACATGTTCTGATTCTAAAATAGAGCCTTTGCCAAGATTTTGCTGACAAGTGAATGTTTTAAGTTAGTGTCATTGGTTTAACACAGTTATTTACCATCTGCTTGGTTCTCAGTGAACAAATAACAGCTTCAATCGTGTTTGTCTCAGTAATAGAGCTTGAAATAATAATAATAATAATAATAATAATAATAATAATAATAATAATAATAATAATAATAATAATCCCCCAGCAAAAGGGAGTTAGAGGAGAGAGAAATGATCACTGGAGGCCTAGCTTGTTTTTTGTGCGAATATGTCTGATTAGCAGTGAAATGACAAATGTATATCAGGCTAGATCCTAGATATATTAGAATAATGCTTATTTCTTTTATGCCAAACTTACTTCAAAATCATGACATAGATTGAAACATCATGACATACACTATTTTTTTAGGTTCCACTTGCCATCTGTCATGCACATTTTAAAGAAAACAGCCACAGGTAAAACCTTAAAAGATATTAGAAGGGCCCTGAAAGAACGATATCACTTAGGTTGAAGACTACATGACAGGTTATGATACAGATGACAGAAGGGATGCAACATCCCTTATTGCAGCTGGAGAATCCAGCCTTTCAGAGACTCATAGACATAATGACATTGTCAGTAATACATCTTTCGTAGTCTCAAGGATGTGTGTTTTTAGAAATAGAAGTAAGTACAGTATTCTCCAAACTCAGAATTTGTAGTGTAGAACTATTGGTACATATGTAATCAAAATGCGAAGCTACAAAATGCAAAGCCTTGGTGAATTTGGGGTAAAATGTTTCTTGCAGATCAGTATCTCAGACAAAAGTGAAGACCTTTGAAGGTCTTATACCATCATAAATTGCCCAGAGAATCTGTGGCTGCTTCATCCCTACAAGTGTTCAAGGCCAGGTTGGATGGGGCTCTGAGCAACCTGGTCTAGTGGAAGGTGTCTCTCTGCCCATGGCAGGAGGGCTGGAACCAGATGATCTTTAAGATCCCCTCCAACTCAAACTCTTTTGTGATCCTCTGATCCTTTTCCTTCCATGTAAGTATATAAGCTACTATTTCTTAGACTCATTTGTGGTTTGCCCAAAAAAGAATAGCTCTTGGGAAAACAATATTACTTAAAAATCCTAAGGTTGTAGTCAGCAGCTGTAAAATATGCACAAGAAGATGTATGACTCATGAATCAGGACTAAGAGTAAGAAAGCTGTGTATATCAGTATTCTCTCCAGCACTCAGACAAGGCAAACAATGAACTTCTTTCACTAGCTACTGTAGTTACATACAGATTGTTATCTCAAAGGGAACAACACAGGGTGGAGGGAAAGCAGGGTGAAATGTTAAATATATACTTTGCTGTATTGATATGAATAAAAAAAGATGTGACAGGCCTAGTATGCAAGGTCAGAAATGATGTGAAAAAGAACACCCCCAAGGAGACTGCTGAGCCTGACTCTAGCCAGTCACCTGTTCAGAAACGCTGCTGGGTGTTTTGTTTTTAAAATAGCTGAGATAATAAACAGCATCATGTCCCAGAAATGAATTCTGACACACTGATGCTGAGAACAAAGAGAATTTCAAATTCGGAGGCCACAGTTGTATTTCTGATGAGATTAACAATAGCTAAAAAATGATAATAAAAAACCCTAGGAATCTGACTGATAAAAGTTTTGTCTGTTCCTATTATATGTTTAGTTCAGTTAGCACTGCTGGCAATCAGCTCTTTTGACCCTGCTGAGATATTTGCAGGCAGAGCTCAAAAGAAGAAACATCTGCTGATTTGATCAGAGGAGCATATGGTTAGAAAATTAAGATATGGAACCTTAAAGTAGTAATAGGAAAGAAAAAAGATTGTGGTTTTAGTCAGAAATGGAAAGTTTACAAGGTTCTCCAGGAAAAGCAAAAAAAGGCAATCTTTTTTTTTTTTGGCAGAATCACAAAGCAGATTCTCTACTAAAAATGTTTCACATATGCAATAGTTTTAGCAATTTTCTCTTCTGTTTCTGCAAGCCAAGCTTGTCTTTTCATGAAAAATTCCCTCAGTGTCCCTCTTACAAGACATGACTCTGTTCTTGAGATGATAAAAGCTAGATAATCTTGGCAAAATATACTCTGTGGGATGAAGTATTAATATTTGTTATTCTCCTCCATTTCACACTAGACCTTGGTCCCAGTTTTAGATGCCTCTGCCCAATCAGTTGTGCCATATGAAACTTCTAAGGAGTAATAAAGCAAAACAATATGAAGTCAGGTGGTCAATGACATCCTTATCAGGCTTGCATGGGTAGGAGTAGGACAAGGTCTATCAAAATGCTTACATCAAATTGAAAATCTTAATGGGAATGAAATTGCAGATCTGTCATATTTACTCCAGGTGTTGTGTTTTGAGCCTTTGTATAGTTTATTTAGGGACACCACACTCGTGTGATATGTCAATGTATGTATGTTATCAACATGTAGAGGCTACAGCAGGTGCCTCTACTGTCAAACAGTGCTGACAATTGGGTGTTTTCCAGACTGAACTGGTATTCAATGCTTTGGTTTATTTTTTTTCCTTTTTTTTTTCTTTTCCTTTCTTTTTTTTTTTTAATTATTTTTAAGCTTTCATCCTTACTTGTGTAAAAGATATAGTCAATAATACAATTTCAGTAGCAGACATATGGGATTACTGGTCAGCTATTCAGACCTATTTAATAAACAATGCAACTCATTTTCGTATCATAAAATTGATGCTGTTTGTTTCTCTTTTGGTAATTTTATGGCTAAAGATGAGTTCTATTGGAAAAAAGAAGGCAAATTAATATGACAGGGTTATCTATAGATTGCATTGACATACAGTTTTATCCTTTTTTACTGCAGTTGTTTTCCTTGAACAATTTGAGATCAAAAGGGATCAGACTGTCTGTTGATCTTTCTTCCATGACAGCACAGGAACAGATGTCCATCCAATCATTCTCTTTCAAGCTCACCATTTAACAAAGGGCACTTCCATGCCTCGAAGTAGTTATTCACTCTTGATCTCAAGTGCTGAAAGATACACATAGTGCTTTCATTAGTACTAACTTGCAAATTCTCCTCATTATTTCTAACCTGAAATTAGTTTACATTTCAATTTCTATCTTTGAGATCTAATCTTCTCAGATTAAAAAGCCCTTTGCTATAAAAAGCATTCCTTCCATGTAGACTTTAAAAAACCATGCTCAAGTCATCGTTTTTCTCAATAGCTATCAGGTATTTACGTGATACCACACATGTAAAGGAAACTTTGGGATGTTTGTTAAAAAACAATGTCCAAATAAAAGACTTATTAAAAGAGAAGAGAGTTCTGCTGTGTTTTGCCTCTACTGGATGGTCTTCATAAAAGACAACAGAAGTCCTTCAAGAGACTGAAGGATTACCTGATTCTGTGTTTGGTTGTTGAAAGCTGTATAAAACCAAACTAGAAAAAAAATGCAAATTTCTAAAGCTGACAATAAGGAGTCACTTGTAGTGAAAGTCACTCTGAAGTGGCTTTTAAAATGTTTCCACAGAAATTGAGAGATTCTGATAGGACCAGTTTTACTTATAGGTATATGGCAGTATCCTCTTTAATCCCAGTGGTTCAGTAATGAAATGGAATTAGTGAGAAGTCGTTATGAGTACAGGAAATGGTAAGAGGAAAATAGTGGAGAGATAACCACATTGATGTCAGTAGTTTTTGAAAAATCAGAGCCAACCACTGTCATCAAAACATCTCAAAAGCAATGAGTTTGTTAAGACATTAACCTCACAGCTGATGTGTGGTTATTTATGTGTTGGTTTTATTTTGAAGTGGTTTGAAAAAAACCCAGAAACAATATCTCATTGCACTGTAATAACGCTTGATCAGAAACCATGAACCTCCCTATCCTTCAACCAGTGAAATCTTCAATACAAATTCAGAAATGAGACAGAATAACTTGACACTCTAATGTTGCTGCATAAAAAGGAAAAACAAAAAAAAAAAAAA
This sequence comes from Calcarius lapponicus, assembly GCA_039654755.1. Classification (NCBI taxonomy): domain Eukaryota; kingdom Metazoa; phylum Chordata; class Aves; order Passeriformes; family Fringillidae; genus Calcarius; species Calcarius lapponicus. The sequence goes on along the minus strand of CM077462.1, from coordinate 60,798,686 downwards.
AGAGAGAGCAAACATCAGATAAAAATCCTGGCTTGTTTTGAATGTTACTAGGGGATCTTCAGTACCTTTTCATTCCAGAAAATGCAGCATAATGAATTTGTTTTCATTTTAGTGCCTAAGGGAAATATTTGCTTTTAAAATACCTGGTAGCAAAAATCACATTTCCCACATGATCCCTAGATTTTTTTCTCTTGATGAATGTATACAGATGAAAGAGAGTAGGTTAGAAATACAACTGCAAACAGAGTTTGAATAATAAAACAGGGAATTTTGAACATTGCATGTGAACTAGTGGCATTCTTGTGTTGCACAAGATACAAAGATCAAGATCAGTATGAAAAAGTGTGCTTCAGATTCTTCCCATAATGAAAATTTACCTTACTGTTTTTATTAGTGCACATTAGAGCAAATATGATTTGCAACTATTAGACAAAGAGTAAATTTTGAGTTCCCTACTCTACAAATACGAAAGTATTGCTGATTTTGAAGAAGAGTACTGATACATTGCATAAGGGAGATGTGGATCCTAAAGGATCTCTTGGATTTGAGCTGGCAGCTCAGAAAAGCAGCACTGTTTAAGCCAACGCTTCAGTACAATGTAAATTGAAGTCCCAGGGATGTTAGGGAAAGCTTTCAGTTCTTTAAAGCTTAAATGCTGCTCTGGGTAAAGCCATTAAAACAACTCATCCAGTGCGGCTTTGCATTTAAAGTTCAGCCAAATAATTTGATCCCCTCAGTAAACAAAATGCAGGTACTCATCGAAAGCAGTGTAGCATCTGAAATGCAAATATCTCCAAACTTTAAGTAGAATTGCTATGGGACTCTTTTAATGGTGATTGCTGACATAATTTATAAATATATATATATATATATATATCTAGATAGATAGATGCCTTGCAAATGTCACAAAATATAGCCTTCAAATACCTAAGTTGAGGCTGAGTCTAAAAAAGGATATTGTTCTGCCTAAAGTTTAGGAAAAATTTTAAGAATATTTATTGCCAGGTCTCATCTAAACATCTGATTCAGGCTGTGAAAGAGTGTATCATCTTCTATCAGGATGGGAGTCTAAGATTCTTAATTTCATTATAGATGTCTACATACAAGCAAACAGACCCTGCACCTGCAGTCAGCAGGCACCTCTCTCTGAGTGTTTGTGCTTATCCATCTTTCTATGGGTATCCACTGGTTTCTGGGGTAGTGAAATGAGTGATCAACTAAGTTTAGCCTACATAGAAACATCAGCTGATGCTCTCTGTTTTACTGAGTGCAGCAGTGAAGTAAAAAGTGAGAAAGCTTGTGTGTTGTAGATATACTTTTAGGATGCAGTTTCACAAGATGCTTGCATGGCGCACAAAGGCAGCTGAGGTTATTTCTGCAGTCCTGTCTTCCTCCCATGCAGTTTGTCTCGGCCTCTTCTGTGCTAGTACAGCTGTTTGTGGGTTTGTGGTTTTCTGCCTCACTGAGATCAGCAAATTAGAAGCAGTGAGCAGTGAGGGTTGGACTGGGGTTGTGAACTTCCTATGGTAGCTCTGCTGCCAATGCTATCATCATCTAAAACTGCAGACTGTGTCTCTTCACACAGGCTCAATAAAATTGATTGTGAGTTGAGTGAGCTGCTATTATTATGATTATTATTTGAATATTTTTTATATTTATCAATTTGGTTTTCCTTGTGGTTAATTTTCCCCAAGAATGAAACTTTTAATTAATTTAGATATCATTTAAGTGATTATCCTTCTTTTTAAAAGCAACAAACATCCACATGTAAGTGTGATATCCCAAGTTCTTCAAGACCCTGCCACTGTTCTGTTGTCATTTCATGCTCCCTTTTTGACAGCAGATATATGGTCCAGAAATGTTAGTTAATAGCAGCTAGAGTATATGAAAAGGTAGGGTGCTTTATATATGAAAAGAATGTTTCAAGTATTTTTCCCCCAAACACACTATTTTAAATTACTGTATTTCTTAGGTGGGAACATCTATCCAGAGGATAAGCTCCAGAATAAAACTGAAGTAAAAAGACCCTTCAAAAACCCTCTTATTTTGGATGATCTATAGGAACTGCTGGTAAGGATCAGTAGGAACACCCTGTTGGTTAGAATAACTAATTCAAAGTTATTCTTGAAGTGTCAGATGCTGACATCACCAGAGAGCAAATTGCTGAATTTGTTTGTATTTGGCTCAAGGTAAAGAAATATAATTAAATTTAAAAAAGCTTCTTATTATTAATTCTTTAATAATGTGACTTTTATAGATTATTACTTTTTGTAGTATTTGTTTCTGAAAGGTAAGTTGCTCTCAGAAATTAATGTTTCCCCCAGTAATAAGGCTTTCTAATCAAAGATTTGCTCATAAAATCAATTTTATAACCAGAGATCATTCCTGAATCCTTTATAAGTGGTTTAATTCCTAGTAAGACAATTTAAAAAGTGTCTTTCTCAAAATCATACTCTTCTGTACACCTCAGAGTGTTTCAGGAGCTTGTAAGTGTTTACAGAGGAACAAGTGAAGGTCAGTTTTAGTCTGATGAAAAAGTAGCTGAACGTTCAGCTGATGTAACCTGAGCTCAAGATGTTCTTCTTGTTGTTGTCAGCAATTTTGAATAATTTTTCATTGTTTCTTTCCAAAAATACTTGGGTTATTTTAATAATACAATGAGAAGATCAAGAACTCAAGGGGTGTCAACTAACGTGACTGTGAAACATTCATGCTTACACAGTGAACCATTCTGAGATTGTACCAAGATCAGAATCTGCAGCAGTATCTTGTGTTATTTACAAATAATATCAGTGAGAGGAGTGAGACAAAAGGTATGAAAAGTAGATGAGGAGGAAGAGGAAAAATGAGAGACAGAAAGAGAGAGAGAAAGAAAAGAAAGGAAGAAATGAAGGAACCAACCCTCAGGAAGGGGTATCAGCTGAAGCAAAGAGACTTTGTCTAAAGAGATCCAGTAAGAGTGACAATTATTGTTAATGCAACTCTTCCAGGTTGCCTCTTGCACTCACAGGCAGACCCATAGAGACAATAACATAATCAACCTACAGGTTGATTCTTAACTGTAAAATTTTTTATTGAAACTACACTTCTGTGAACAAAAACCCTGTTATGCCATGTCTTTTCAAATGGTTTCTGAGAGGTTTTAGATTGAAGACTGCAGCATTTCATGACTTTCTGGAAGGAAAGTTGCCTTTGTAACCAGACAATGAACAATTCACACTCTACTTAAGAGAGTTAAAAGTACAAGAGGCCATTTAAATGCATTAGAACCAAGATTGTTTTGTAGTCTGTGGTTTCTAATATTGCCGTAGCTGTGGTTTTATCTTATTGGGTGCTGTTAATTTCAGAAGAAATAATAATTTTGTCTGAAGAACAAGATTGAGAAAAGGCACTACTGTGGAACTTGAAGGAAAAAAAAGCCAATAAGTTTCTTCCATCCTTTTGAATGTAGCTGTTGATGTTTTAAGATATGCAACAGTGTAGAATTGTGCAGATGAAATAAGAGCTAATTCTGGAACTGGTTTGAAATCATAACCAACATTGTTTTCTACACTGCAAGTTAAATAGAAGCTGTATTGAGTATAAAGAAAATTTAAAAAAAATAAAAACCATTATGAGATCATGGGATTTTTTTTAGGCTAAGACCAGGTTTCTTTATGGTATTGTCAAATTTTATCTGTATAGTTTTAATGAAAGTTGACCCTAGTATAATACTATATACTGGCCCTCATGCCATTGTCAGTCAGAACTTCAGGTGTAGGTAAAATATAGAACTCTAGTCAAAGGTGGACACTTTGGACATGTTTTGAATACTTGTTGTGATGTTCTGATTGATACCTATCCATTGTTTTAAATCTTATTTATTTAATGGCTAATTGCAGACAAAGAGGCAGGTATTCAGGGAGATATATGTTATTCCTCTCACATTTCAGACTGGATCTCTGTTGATTTATATAATTTTTTTGTGACTAAACTTACCAATCTGAAAGGAAAGTGGTAATAATAAAACTTAATTTGTAGTGCATTTTTACACGTAGAGATGAAAATTGATCTCTTGGAGATAATGTTTGGTATAATTTTCTCTGCTTGGCTTCTTTGTTTCTCTTCTGGGACACTCATCTCAAGTTTGGTTTTTAAGTTAACTTACAGCAGATTTCATTTATAGTTCATATTCAAATCAGGAATCAGTGACATTCTAAAAACATTTGGAAGATCTTCATTAGATTAATAATGACAATAAGGCACAATATTCTACAGCAGCTTCACAATATTTTACAGCAGTTTTCCTTCAGAAGCACAGAAATAAAAAAGTTCCTTTGTTTCTGCTGATGCAACATGATCCTAAAGTAAAATGGTTTTGAAAATAAATTTGTTTAAAGGTAAAGAATTGGAGGAATTTATGGGATAAGTATGTCAAGAGTTCAAATCTTCAAGTAGGTAGATGGGACTATAAAAGGGACAGACTATTGTCCCTGTTGGGACCTTCCTTGACTGCACCTGTTATATCTGACCTGGCTCTGAGTCTGCTTTAGAGTCACACCTTATGTTATGTACAAATAAAATGCCTTTGTATATTAATCATATGATTATAGGTATTTTCTGTTTATACACTTTTCTCAACTGCTGGAATGCTGCATAATATTAATCTGTCTCTTCTGCGAGTACAGTAGATAGAAGTTCTTGAAGGAATTTTTGTTTCTTTTGCACTTAAAAGTATATTTACACCTGTCATTATTGGAAGCACTTTTTTCTTGCTTTAAACAAATTAAAATGAAACACAACTAATCCCTAAATTCCAGAAATTCAGAATTCTCTTTCTGCTTTTAATGGGAAACTTTCTGTGCGTGGCATCCAAGGATGCATAATTTATCTTTGCTCCCAGAGCACTGCTTTAGTTTTTGTGTGACTTCCCCTCCTAGACACTGTCATTTTCTTATGATAGTTAGCAGATTGCCCTTCTCCAGACTGAACAACCCTAGCTCTCTCAGCCTGTCTCCATATCAGAGATCCTCCAGCCTTTGAGCATCTTCATGGGCTCCTCTGGAATTGCTCCAGAGAAATTAACCCAGAACAGAATGCACTAGTTCATGTGTGCATCCCAAGAATGGAGCAGAAGAGCAGAATTCTTTCCCTTACCCTGCTGGCCATGCTTCTTTGGAGTCAGCCCAGGAAATGGTTGGTTTTCTGAGTTGCAAGTGCACATTATTGGGTCATGTTGAGCTTCTTGTCCACAAACATCCTCAAGTCCTTCTCCCCAGGGCGACTCTCAACCCATTCTCCACCCAGCCTGTACTTGTGCCTGCCTGGGATTTCTCTGACCCAGGTGCAGGAATTGCACTTGGCCTTGTTGAACTTCAGGAGGTTTCAAAGGCCCACTTCTCAAGCCACTCAAGGACCCTCTGGGTTCCCATAAGCAATGCATTAGCTATAATTTGCAACATCCTTTCCCTAATACTTTGTAATTTTCTGCTGGGACATGATTCATTTGATTGAGACCTATGTGAGCACTGGCATTGTAAAGCCTTCCAGAAACACTTCTCCACCACTGTTTATAATAAAAGGCATTTCTCCTGAAACATGAAAGGAGAGATTTTGAAGCAATTGGCCTTTTCATATGTTGTGGCACCATGGACTAGGCAATGCTTGAAGCACAATTTCCATGCAATTTCTTTTCCTTTCTAGCTGTTTCAGAAATGTGCTTTCTTTTTCTGTCCTTTTTTTTTTTTTTTTTCTAGAAGGTCATTTTAATCTTTGATGTCAAGAAGCCCCAACAGATTATTGTCTATCCTTTACTTTTTGCCCTATAGCCTGTTGCCTCCTAGATGGCTTTAAATATTTCCTTAAAACAACTCACTGCTCCTGAGTGATAGATATACTTTCAATTGCTGTCCTGGTGCATATGAAAAACTGGTCTTGGCTCTGGTCTGACAAGCTCAGGAACACTTTCTCTTTTTTTCATTAAGATATGAATAAAAATTGCTGGTATATATCATAAAATGTATGAGGTGGACCTACTGATAAGATGGCAGTATAGTTTTCATAAATTCCAGTGCTCATCTAGTTGTGTATGGATTTCAGAATTATTCTAAATGTATCAGTCAATGGCCTTGGGGAAAAAAAAAAGTGAAATTGCCCTGGAAATGTGATCTTTCTTTATTGTTTTAATTATAATCAATTATCTATTATACACAATGCATGTCAACTTAGGCACACAAGAGCCTGAGTATTAAGAGTCTATTAATTTGATATGACACTGAGACATAATAGTAGCAGCAATTTGGAAGTGAATATTTCTGGGTCTAATTCAATCAAGAAATACATTTCATTTCTGTGATATACAAGAGAAAGCACTTTTTACAGTGTCTGCTATACTGCAACTTCTTGGTGAATCCAGAGATCTCAAGTTAAAACATGTGAAGAATCATTTGTACCCCAAGAATCCAACAGTCAGTGCAAGAACTTGAACTGCATTTAGAAAAAAAATATAAAGTGAGAAATGGGAAATCTCTTCTCCAGCTTTCAAGTATCACTGAGATATGGAGGAAACAATACTCAATCCTTTAAAAAGACTTTTGCAGCGCTGACAAGAGTGCTATATAGGCAAGCCTGTTTCTAGGGTTCAGAAGTGTTCCTATCAACAACTGGTCCTGAAAAAAAGGTATTGATGACCATCTAGAGGTCTTACACAGAGCTGTTCTGGTTGCTAAAGTGAAACTGTACAGAACTACATTTGTGCAAGCCATGCAACCATGAGTACAATACATTTCCATCTGCTTCAATGGATTTTTGGATCAGGAACATAAAATAACTGCCAACACAGCTTATTGCTTTGCATTTCAGAGCTATTACTTGTTGACTGGGGTAGCTCAAAGAGTGAAATTGGACTGCATTGTGCACTGCAATACAAATTTTCTTTCTTTTTTTTTTTTTTTTTAAGGAAAATGTGTACAGAAAGTGTATCATTAACATCTGAAAGCCAAGCAGTGCACTATAAAAAATGCTTGCAAAGGATGTCTTGGCATTTAACCTCCCAGTTTCATCAAGTCTTAATTCTGTACACAGGAAAAGTTAATTATATGGTGCTTTAAGTCTTCATGAAAGGTCAATTTGCTAGTACTATACTGTGTAGCAGCAGAGGTTGGAAAGGTAGCATTTTGAATAGGAACATGCTTTTAATAGTTGATTGGGGCAAATCATAAGAGGTTCATAGTGCATGTTTGGTAATGAGATTCAATTATTTCCAATGAGAATTTTAAGCCCCCTTAGAGACACAACTTTTGCTCACTGTAAGCAAAACTAATCTTTGAAAGTACAAAAATGACACTCACCTTTTTATTGTGTTGATTTAGAAAAAGGACAGATCTAATAAAGATTGCTCTTCTTGACAAATAGTGTTTCTTTACCTTCAGCTTATATTATGTTGCAAAATCAGATTACTGATATGATAGCCTAATGGTACTTGACCAATAACAGATGGGTCCAGTACAACTACAGAAAGCATACAGAAGAGTCTTAATTAAAATATTATTTTAAGTAACACTTGTGGGTGCTGGATTTTTTTTCCTGATACACCAAGTCCAGCAAACTTATTAATACATGAAAAATGGTGGAGGAGGGGGTTCCTTAGGACTGTGAAATCATGCAACAAAGCTAACAGGAAAAATGTATTTCCATCCAAGTCTATTCCCTGTAATAGTAGACTGTCATAAGAAATATGCCTACCTGAATTCAACTCACAGCATTAGGAAAGAAAAAACCCAAGCAAATAAATATAACAAAAACCACGTGAAAACTCCTTTGTTAATGTGAGAGGGGGAAGGATGAGTTAGTTTGATTTGGGATACTTGTGTTCAATTCTCCATTCTGCCACCATCGTCTTCTGTAAAGCTAAGTCACTTTTTATTTGGATCCCCAGAAGAGTTTTGATGTAGGCTTAGTTCAGACTGTATAGGATGCTGATACAAATGTACATATATGCCCCCTAAAAATGTGAAAGTCCAAAATACCCAAGTTTCTGTTAACAACTAGTACCCAGAATAAATTATTTTGATTGAGGAAAAAATGCTGTGCATGTAAAGTCAACATACAAGGTGTTTACAGGAGCGAGTAAATTAAGAATATGGCTATATTGTTTCTTTCTGTGATCTTAAAACCAGGTAGTAACTAAAGCACTTGTGCTCACATGTGCTCCTGGGCAAATCTTCCATGTGTTTTTTTCATCTTAAAATAATTCAATCTCTGGTCTCTGGTGATAAAAACAAACAAAAAAAAGCACAATAAACAGAAATGCCTGAAAATTCACTTCAAAGTTCCTAATCCAAGCTAAAACATTAATATATATTAATCTAATGTCTTATCACTGGAAGATGATGAATTGTAGTTATGCATGTATAAATAGAAATGTCAAGAATTCAAAGTTAATTATTCTGCATTTACTTAATGGGATATCTTTATAAACAAACTGAAATATATTTAGGAATAAAATTAAGGACTGTCAAAAAAGTCTAAAATAATTATTCTGCTTAAGGTGATGCTGGGATATTGTGTCAAAGTTTGGGAATACATACCTTATCGCACATGTAGATGAGTAATAGCGAATGCAGAGGAAATCACCAGTGATCAACAAATCAGAAAAGATGAGCTAAAGGTAAAAACTGGTGTGAATTTAATTTCTTTTTTTCCTGGAAAGTGGAGTAAGATTTCTGTTATAGAGAGCAATTTATTGTTTTCCATGTTCCAAAGGGAAAAAAGAGGAAAAATATTGGCTTTTTTAATAAGAATTTGCATGATTGACATATTAAACTAGTAAATAGCCAGTATCATAACATTGAGGAAGTTTTTTCATTGGAGATTTTTAAGAGTAAGGATAACATACAATTTTCAAGGAGGTTTTTATATGCTTGTTCCTAGTCAGGACTGGATTAGATGTCCTGCGCATTATCTTGTTCTATGATGCTAGGTAACTAAATTCAATTTATCTGGGAAAAAATGGACACTTAGGCAATCCTTCAGAAGGTGTAAGAAGTTGTGAGGAATACTGAGATTTGGATCATTAATTCAGCCGAGTCGTGAAATCAATGGCAACAGCAGAGTCCACAAGCTTGAAAATCAAATTTTACATGTCTGAAGCTTCCAAAGAAGAGGTACTTACTCAGGAGTAACTGAATTTCCCAAGTAAAAGCACAGAGAAATTTGAGACTGAAAAGAGGAACTGAATCTGCATTTCACCTTCTCTTTCTCATCTATAGCTTTGATTTTTCCTTCATTCCTATGACACAGTCAATCCATATCTAAAGAACATGCCCAGCAAACTTAAGTATCAGCTCTTTTCAAAATGGCTCTCAAACTCAGAGCTGCTGTTTAAGTCACTGCCACTTCTGTCCCCAGTCATATCAGTCATTTTCTGATCCCAAATCTCCCTCTGGATTATATTTGTATCATTATTACTGGTATGATGTATTACTTTTGGTCAAGACAAGCAGTGAAATCTATTTAGATTTTTCCATATGCTTAGAAAATTTAGTAAAACTCTGTTTTAAGTCAGTGTAGGAGTCTTAGTTCCTTCTGATTGTATCCTGATAGTGCTTTTTCCCCCTATGTCTTTCACTAAGGTAGTTGCTTCCATAAATGCAGTTTGATGAAAGTGCTTTTAACATATACAGTTCAATTATGAGTTGTCCATGCTTTCCTGCTGAGTAACCAGAGACTAAATATTTGATGGTTTTCTAAAGTGAGAAAAATTAACTCTCTCAAAGTTTCTTCATTTTCAGATTAAGTCTACATTTGCTGAAATTACAAGTCAGAATTCCTGCTTCCAGGCCACTTAACAAAAGTGTCTTCAAGTGTAAACCAATGTTTTCCAAAGCCTATAGAGAGCAGAAGTGCGAAAAGCTGCTCAGAGTGCTAAGAGATGCATGCCCTGTGGGCACCCTTAAAAATTAGTTGGTTTAAACACCTGAAGCATGAAACACCATCTGCATGGGTCATGATCAAACTCAAATGGAAAAATTAAAAGAAAAAGACATTTGCTGTTACTCTGTCCTCTCTTTTTATCTGCTCCCTTCTTCTTCTGCATATTTGTTGAATGTTTTTTTGCCTACTGAGATGATAATTCAGCCTATTAATATTGTTTCCTCCATGGCAAGAGTGTTGTGATGTCTGACTGCTGCCCTAAATGTGAAAAGGGTCAGTTTTAAGTACATATTACATCTGGGGGCTCTATACAGATTTTTGTGGATAAAACAATCTCTGTTAGCAGGAGAGACAGGGATATATCTCCATCCAATCCCCTCTGCCAAGAGAAGAGCAGCAAGTCTAAACACAGTTTAGTATGTGATCCCTTGTCTGGTCAGTAAAGAAATGTTTTAGGAAAAGTCTGATTGTGAATTTGGTTACTGCTGTAATGTGCAAAGTATACACAAACAGACTTCCAGCAAGCAATATGATATTTACCAGTGTGACTACATGTCTAGTAAGCCTTAGGGGATCTATAGAATTCATTGAATGCTCACACTAGAGCAGAATTCCTTTTCAAATCACACTCAGATAAATGACAACCCACGTTTGTGGTAACATCTTTCAGCCTGATCTTTTTAGGTGCTGTGTTTTTTCAGAACCTTTGGATTTCACAAGTAGATGAAGTTTATCTTTTTTTGATTTGAGGCTTGCTATTTAACATATATCAGTACTGTGGGCATGTCAAAATATTTCTAGAGCAGTTTGAATAAAAAGTTTGAATCTGGGAATACAGAATGGACACAGCTTCTTTTTCCTCTGTTAAAACTTATAAATATAACATTTTTATAACAATCATGTTTTTCACATTTGGTTATATACACCACCCCTATTATTGAGAGAATGACCCTTTATATTTTAGGAGCATATAATTCCCTTATTGCACCTCAGTTTATGGAAAAGTAATTATAAAGAGCAAGGATCTGTTCATAGGTTTAAGGGACTGATATCTCTTTTTATGAATATAACAGGAATAGATTAAAAGTTTTACATTAGAATGTAGAACAGGATCACTGCATCAGACCATAGTTCATTTATTTATAGAGTACTGTCCATAGCAGAGGCCTAAAAGAAGTGACTAAACATAATAATAACAACAGGGCAATTGCACAACTGCACTTTCTCCACTAAATCCTGCCAGTCACTTAGATTCTGTATCATACAGAATTCTGGAGCAAGAATAAGAAAGGAATTTTTTGCTTTTCACAGCCCTCATTTTTTTTTTTTTTTCCCACTAATATTTCAAATTGCTCTTTGAATTGATGAAATGTTTAAAGTCCAGAATGTTCTGCAGCAACAGACTCCCAACCTTAACTCCAGCTGTGTGGAAAAGCTTCTCAGTATGTTTCTGTTCCATTTTCCATTCTAGTAATTTAATTTTATGTACCACATAGGGGTAAAAAAAAAAAAAAAGTGAATGGTCACTGCTTTTTCACTATTTTTGTGTTCCTTTTATTTCATATACTTCTATCACATTTACCTCTACTCTTCCTTTTTTCAGACCAGAGGCTTAATGTAACACACATGTTCTTTAATAATAAAATTTTAAATCAGTTCTTTTCTTCTATCCTGGACCAAGTCAAGTGCTGCTTTTTCCCCTTTTTTATGATTGACTACCTTAAACAAGAGGAATGCACTTATAATACCCAAGAATTTCACCATTAGACTGTGATGTGAGATTTATATAGGTACTGAGGACAATTGAAGTATTATTTTTATTGTGTTTCCTGTCCCCACCACAGAGGGACCACATACCTCCTGTCCATGTTAACATTTCTTAGTCTATTACGATTTTATGAGAATACTTTTCATCCTATTAATAAAGTAATAGGATAGTTTCCTCAGATTTTGGTCCCTATATATAGTATCTTGATCTCTTGCATATAGGACTAGAGACCATAAGGGAAAGGAAAAGAAAGAATTGTTTGTGTATTTTATTTCAGGGTGGAAAATATTTTAGAAGTTCAGGCAGTCTGTGCATATTGTGTAGGTGGTTATTCCAAGTAATACCTGATGAAACTCCTCAGAGAACTGGTGGGGAGAATTAACGGCGATTGAAAGATGTACCAAGCAGTGTGGTGCTGCCAGGGGGTTTATTGACAAGAGGCACAGACATTTATACTGTTTTAGCTTCTGCATAACAATTTCCAACTGTTCTGCCTATGTGAGATTTAGTACATAGCAGGCCATAATGTATGCTTTTTCTTTTGTGCACTTATCACAGCAGGCAGCTCTGTTCTTTGGGCAGGGGACACAGTTTCTGCAGTTCCTTCTTTATGGATCCTTCTCAGTTTCCACAGCTCTTTCTCACAACTTTTTCTCACAGCTCTTGCTGTACAATCTTAGTAAATCAAGCATACTGCTCATGTCGGTTTACTCATTCTGCACTGCAACAGAGAATGAGTGTGGGTTTTTTAAAAATTTTATTTGTGTAGTTTAATTTATTAATTTTAAACCAGCTAATTGTTGCAAATAAAAATGAGCAATAAAAATGCATTAGAGATCAATTACCAGATACAGAGGTGTCTGGTGTCCATTTAAGTGATGACTGTGGAAAGTGGCCACAGTCATTTCTTGCACAGGGAGCACATTAGCCACATAACATGGCACCATGTCTCTGGTGTTCTTTTTGAAAAAGTATTTTTTCCTTCTTCAATCACAAATTCCTCACAATTTTTTCTTTTCAACACTAAAAATAGGCACTTGTGGGAAAATATAATTAATTGTGCTATCACACAGTAGGAGATGTATATTATCCTTTAAACTGTAGACAAAACACCAAATATACTATGGCCTTAGGTAACTTACCACTGTTATTTGGGCAAATAAACAGGGTTCATATTATTATAGAACTGTCAGATACAATCGTCCTACTTCTGCTAATTGTCCCTCTGTGAATTTTCAGCACCTGAGCAGGGTTTTGCCTTAACCACCACATGCTTTAGGAAAATGATGTATTGCAAAAGGCAAAGCATTGTAACACCTGAATTTGTTATCCAAAGCTGAGCAGACAACAACTTATTTATAATGGCACTCTGTCATCCTGCAAGCCTCAGTGGAACCCTTAGCAAGTGAATAGCTATTTTAGGAGATATGTCTCATGCTTCCAGTCTGTGTTAATCTGAATCTTACTTCTATCTGCATGCAAAGCATTTTCATAATGCCCTACTTTGATCAAACAAAACCTATGTATGAGACTAAGCTCTTTACATTGACATTGAGGGTCAAAGGTGGATGAGCAAATCTAGTTCAGGTAATTAAAAATTCATATATTTCAAAAAAAGACTATTGTTTTTTCAGTTTAGAACAGGTAGGAATATCTGCCTGCCTACAGCTACTGACTGGACCACAATGTGCACATACAGTGACTGTCTGGTGTCCTCACACTCCTGTACTTTGGCAGATGGACAGCTCTCAGGATGTCCTTTGTGACAACTGGCCAGTGAAAAACATTGAAATGGCTTTTTTGCTGTTTGTCTATCAGCTGTGTTACTTGTAGAAGTTGAGCTGAATTAATGCAGCATCCCTTCCAAGTAGAGACATGATGGTAGCAAAGCAAAAAAGTGCCATCAGCATTATCCTTGTACTTCTTCCTGTGCTGAAATTAACACTCAGGATTGTTTCTTTAGAGTAGTCCCTTGCTCCTTTCATCAGGGACATAGCATCAATCCTCTAAAATCAATGCATCCTTCATTGACCCCAGATCCATTTTGGATCAACTCATTGAGCCCAGACTGATTTTCCGCTTACCCTAACATTCTAGAAAGGAAACAAAGGTTCCCCTCCATGCTCTCAAAATGATGTCAGGCAAACATCTTTTCTGTTAACTACAAATAACAATCAACATTTCAGAGTGGACTAAGGACCAAATGTGATAAGGAGGCCTTCCTGGACCACTTAGCAACACATTCAATTTTTGATGCTTTAAGAACTCAAATACCAAGTATACCTTCATTTTCAGGTGGCGCAGTTAACTATTTTTTCACCAAATTCTCTACAAAATCAGAGATACTTTAGGAATACACTTTACATTAAAAGATTTACCACCCACCTGTCATTCACATAGAATATATAATTTTGACAAATTAGGGGGAGAAAAGCTAATTACATTGTAATTTGCTAATCCTTGCTTAGTTAAACCTATGAAATATGCAAATAACCTGTTGAGACTTAAATTGCTTCCTTCAAAGGATAAATAAATGCCTTTTAGTATTTTCAAATATTATTAAAAGAGCATATTGATTGATGGATAATTTGCCTCTTGTGCAATATCAATTTTATAAAAGTGAATGCTTGTTCCTAGACATAAATGTCCAAAGTTTCACAGAAACTTTAGGAATTTTGATCATTTCTTGAAAAAAAAATGATGCAACTCAAGTTAGGAGTCTTATGGATTGCAAATTTTATGACAGCTGACTACCCTATAAGATTTGCTTACATTTTTTCTTGTGTTCCTCCAAGCAATGCTATAGAAACATGATTATAAATCTGCACCCAGACCTGCCCTTTAAAAGAACTGCTCTGAAGTGAATAAGAATCATGGGTATGACCTTTCAAAGATAGAATATGACCAATTAGGGAGAGATTTTCTAATGTTTCTATGAGTAGGAACAACTGTGCAGAGCTAGAGTCTGGAGATGAAAATATTGTAGTTATAATCTTCCATAGAGCCTGGATGCTGTCAGAGGAACAGCTATAAAGTAAGGGATGTCAGGATTAATTAAATCCTGACATCCCTCACTTTATATCCCAGAGCAGATAAGATTATTTTGCCTTATTGTTTAAAAAACAATAACATTTTATTTAGAAGATTGAACATACTGAGGCAGGATGCAGTTAGTGTAGCTGGTACTTATGGCATCACAAGCAGGAAAACAGAATCATTCTGAAGATTTCTGGTTATAGCAAGCCCTGGCTGGAGTGATTTGGTGTGGAACTTGATTTAGATTTGCAAGTATGATCTGCAAGTTAAGTACACTGGTATTGGTCCATATAAAAATAAAATTAAATTAAAATTAACAAAGCAGAACAATTCGCTATTTAGATCTCACTGAGTGCTGATTATCTCACTCATTATGATGTGTCCACTGTAAGTTTATTAGACTGAATCAAAATCACTGCATATTTTATGTTACATATCCTTTTCTTTCCAAAAACACGTTTCCAGATGTCCTAACATGTATAAAACCAGTATTTAACCATCGGCAAGCAGGTTCTGGCTATTGTATTTAAATAACAAGAGAAAATATAAAACAAAAGGGTAAATTTATGTTGTTTTGGTTGTATGAAACTCAAAATTCAAACAAGGCAAAAGCCAAGAAATATAGAAAAGAAATTTTAAAGTGTCCTATGAATATTGTAACAGTATATAACATTAAAATCCATAGTCAAGGCTAATTTAAGACATAGCTGTCTATAAGAAAGTCTCTAAAAGATTATCAAGACATATATATATATGTTTTATGGGATGAACAGGTTAAAAAATGTTAGATAATGTGATCATTCTGGTTTCAAAATCTATTTTCAAAACTGCTGAATACCACTTCCTCTGACTTCTGTGGAAACTCCTGGGTGCTTGGCATTTTATAAAGCAGATCACTGTAAAGATTTAAACAGTTAAACCAGTGGGAGTTACGTTTTATTGGCAGAGGTGAAAATATGAGCATTTATCGCCTCTAATCGTATTATCAGCAGCATGCTTTGCAGTAACAAATGTTTCTGATTCTCTTCTAAGGAGAGCTAGTCACTGTGGCAAGCTGTGCATGGAAATTAGGCACCCATAACATAATTTTCTGTTCTCTAAGGAGCTTACAACAGACCACATTGTGGGACTCAATCTCAAACAAAAAGCCAGAAGGTAACAAAGGAAATGCAATACTTCATAAACCAAATCAAATAACAATCAAAAATTACTACTTAAAAAATTACATCTGATGTGATTTTGTTTTTTCATTCTATTGAGTTTTTGCTGTCATTGACATGTATTCTCAACACCTACAATCAGCAGCTTGGCTGCTGCCACATAGACTAAGCTCATGATCAGCACCACAATGCAATGCATCACACTGTACTTTGGCTTTGCCTGGACAGAAAATATTCTTCCATACCATTAGATTCATTAAAATTTACTGTTACAGGCAGTTTCAAGGACATTGCCTTAATTTATACCTGCGCTCTCATACTAAAGGTATCAGATTCAAGTCAGTGTTGATGGGATTCTTGTATACAAACAGCTGCTTCAGTGCTTTTGGGGCATAGAGGCAGGCAAATACTAATTCTGAATTCACTAAGGATCTAACTTAACCTAAGATATGATCTGGTGAAGCTCCTAGGTGTTGCAAAGAATCTGGCAGGGCAGTAGGGCAGAAAGGATCTCAAGAGAGAACGTTGTTCTGTTGGAAGATCACCTCTGGATATAGGCATGAACTTGGGTGCAACGTTAGCAGAATACCATTGAGCTCTTTTTGGGCAATCCAAAATTAAATTTGTGTGCTAGCTCTGTGGGTAAAAGGTTATAGTATATGGAGATACATACATGAAGTTTTTCAAAAGTTCACACTTCTTATTTAACTTTGAAGTAAAATGGAGTTGATTCATCTCACCAACTTATTTGGAAAAGATTATTCTCTTCAAGTGAGAAAGAAAGAGACAGATATCTTCAAAGGAAACTTCAGCCTCTCTAGGATCCTACCTGGAGCTAGATTTTCCTGTCTTTGCCTTTTGCTGCATTAAGGACAGCACTGTTTTTTGTGCCAACACTTCAGGCCAAGTGAGATGAATCTGGGCAAATCTGTTCAAATCCTCTGCTGAGTGAAGGGATAGGATGCTTCCTCACCAGATATCTGTAAATAAACAATAGTAATAAAAAATAAGTTTTTTCCTAGGGATTTTTGAAGATGGTCAGAAAAACATCCTACATGACACTATCACTAATCAATGATTGGGCATTTTTAAATTTCCCTGTTTTGCCACAGCTTGCTTGCAGGGTTTTGCTTATAGAATCATGTTGACATTTTAGAAGGAAATTCTATAATCTCTTACTTCTGTATAGACTCAAATGTTTATGTGCATATCCCCTTGGTCATATATTAGTCATATTTGTCTACACAGGGTGTTATTTAAAAACAAAAATAAAATCACTGATCTACCCAGAACACTCTTAATATTAGTATTTTAAAATATAAAAAGGTTGTATCTTCAGTGCTAAGAAGCAAAACATAACTTTTTTGACTACATAGGTAATAGATTCTTAGAAGGCATAAAGATTGATATGCCTCTGTAGATCTAGGCTGGCTTGCATCAGCTAATGCATGACCTGGCATTGATGTTTCTTTCAGTCCATTAACCATCTTAGTATTTGCATTAGTAACATGGACAGTGGCAACATTATAAAAAAAAAGCCTTCCCACACCTTAACATGACCCTTCATTTTGATTTCAGATGCACTGACTCAGATCCTAAAATGAGACAGCTTTTACTTTTTTTATTATTCATTCTTGAAGTGAACATGTTTGGTGTCTTCATATGCCGTGATAGGACAAGGGGTAGTGGTTTTAAACTGACAAAGGGCAGGTTTAGATTAGATAATAAAAAAAGCAATTCTCTACTGTGTGGCTGGGGAAGCACTGGAATATGCTGTCCAGAAAAGCCGTGGATGTCCCATCCCTGGAAGTGTTCAAGACCAGACTGGACGGGGCTTTAAACAACCTGGTCTAGTGGATGATGTTCCTACCTACAGCAGGTGGGTGGAACTGGATGGGCTTTAAGATTATCCCTTCCAACACAAATCATTCTGTGCTTCTATGATCTGCAAACTTTCACCAAGTACTAAGGGCTGACTGCAGCTCATTTCCTGTTTTTTTTTTTTCTTGCAAATAATCACTATGGAGCAGGACCATGAAATTAACCTAATATATTTTGCAAAATCAATCATTGTAGCTCCATTTTTGGCAATGATCATATGTGCAGATCTTCTGAAGAAACGTCTTTAACTCTTCATACAGAAGATGCACGTTTTCATTGGTTTACAGTATTTAGAACTGCAGTTTCTTACTGACCATCATATTTAACTGTCCAAATAACTTCCTAAATAAACCCTCCAGCTTATTGACATGAATAATGAATGTGCCAGCAGTGTTGATTTTAAATGCATGTCAACACTTTAACATCTGAACATCTATGTAAATGCAAGCTTTTAGCAGAATTTGAATTTAACAAATTACAGTTTGTGACTCTAATTTATGAGACCTATGTAAATACCTAAGATTTTTATAGCTGCTCCCGCTTAAATTAATCACAAATTTCTAATTATGCCTTTTTCAGCTGCAGGATATGCAAATTTAGTTGCATAAAGAAAGGAAGCACTCAAGAATAGATTGATTTTACAAACATTGTGCAGTATCATTTTTAAACAGGAGAGTGCAGCCTTTAAACCTGCTACAGACCTAACTGGTCCACATCTGTTCTGTTTGTATTAAAATACAAAATACAACAGAAAAAAAAATTAACTATCTGCTTACTCAGAGAATAATTTGTATCCTCATCACTGGGTGTACACAGTGCATGTCTGTACAGAACTGTAAAGCAAACACAAGGCAGAAATTTAAAAATATTCTAAAGGATGCGCTAGTTTATCATACTGCAGGTCCAACACATCAGGTGAGGAGGGAGTCTGACCTGCGCCTTACTCACAACAGAAATATTTGTTACAATGGGGTTTTTGCAGCCAAGTGGACTCTGCCCTGCAGGTAAGCAGATCCAGAAAGATTTGTTTTGCCAATAGTAACAGTGGGAGTTAGGAACTGAAACCCTGATGTATTTACAATGGTTCCTCTTGAGTATACATTCTCTTTTTTCAGATGTGATGACACTGTTGGATTTAATGCCTAATTGTAATTTTTCTTTTAAACTAATATGTCTTGTAATTTATTAATTTTTATTTTAATGTTGCTGGTCAGAAATATACTGTTTTGCATCCTTATGGAAGAAATTTGATCTTTTCTAGAACTGTAAAAGACCTAAAACTTCAAGCTTCCTTCTTTTTTTGAAGGGCATTTTTTTTTCTAATTTTGTTATTCTTCCATGGATCTTTATGCTTATGATTCCTTCCACTCAGCCTTTCTCAGGCTTCATCTCCAGTACTTCCCTTGCTTTTGGGCTCTATAGATTGAGGTAGACATTAACACCTTGGCAAAGGCCAGCAAAAGGCCCCAGGCTGGCCAGAATGTGGGAGGAGAAGCTGAGATCTGGGTTGTTCAGACTGGAGAAGACAAGGAGAAATAGAACCATTTTGTTGTCTACAGCTTCTTACTGGGAGTATGTACAGATTAAGAGACAGACTCTTTTCAGAGGTGAACAAGGAAAGAACTGGGGAGAATCTGCATAATTTCATAATTTGCAGTAATAGAGAATCTAATTAGCTATAAAGAAAAAAGTTTCCATTTCAAGGCAACCAAAATCCATGCTCTAACTTCAGTTAAATCCAAAGGTTTATTTTTGTGGTTGGTTGGTTTTTTTTTTTTTGTTTTGTTTTGCTTTGTGGTTGGTTTTTTTTTTTTTTTTTTCAGTTAAGTTCTGCAGACAACATCCCAACATCCACAACATATTGAAAAAAAGTTCTTACCAGACCCAAATTTTGGCAGGTGGTACTGCCTGGAGTCTTTTGGCCTGATCTTGGCTAAAAAATTTTGTAGCTAATTGCAACAGAGCTGGTAATTGAGATTCAGATGGATGATTTGCTACAGAGCTACAGAGATTAAAGAAATATTTGGCTGAAGCACATTAAGAAAAACTGAACTTGGGACTGTATTAACAATGTCAGACATGGAGAGGTTTTATTTATTAATTTACTGAAACAAAAGGACCCATCAGACATATCAGAAGGGAAAATCATATTCAAAATCACGTTTCAGTGTGATTTTTAAGCAGGCTAATAGAAAAAACTCATTTATGAAGTGCAGCTTGATCAAATTTATTATATTGATCACTGCTTTTAGTCCTGTTGCAGCCACTGTAATGACTGGGTTTAAAGACAGCCACACGAAGCTTTGTGCTTATGGCACACATTTGTTGTCCAAAGGCCCCTGTTGAGCATATTGCAGCAGCCCACAAC
Organism: Calcarius lapponicus; assembly: GCA_039654755.1. NCBI lineage: Eukaryota > Metazoa > Chordata > Aves > Passeriformes > Fringillidae > Calcarius > Calcarius lapponicus. The sequence goes on along the minus strand of CM077462.1, from coordinate 60,778,561 downwards.
AACCCTGCTATATGTCACCCCAGGAACCAGGGGTATTGCAATCAAATAGCACAAAACCTGTCAGAAACCAGTAAATTTCCTTTGTTTTGCACTGTTTTTTGATGTGAGATTTTTCTGCCACCTTTCAAGCTCTTAATATCAACCTCCAGGTTTGCTCCTCTATGGACTGAGTCAGAATTTACATTCTTTGCAAAATTAAGTGTCAGATGCTGGGGCTTTACTGTAGAAACACTGAGGGTGTTCCCTTTTTGCTCCCTTTCTTTCCCCTTTCAAAGATTTGCTGTGCTTTAGTTTGTAATTGCTGGAATCGTAAGCAAGTGTTAAGTGCTGCACAGTTCATTGCTCATTTTATGCTTCATAAAATATTTAGATCCTTCTGATGCGATGTAGCCATGAGTCATCAGGCTGTTACTTTAACACATCTCACCAAGTGGAGAGCTTGCATCCTCCAATAGCTTAGTGGCAAAGAGGGTTGCTGGAATATATTCCTTAAATGCAGAAGACTTTGAGAAACAAGATACATTACTGCTCCTGTATATAACTGTTTTCTCCTCCTCAGTCCTCTCACTACACACGCACTATCCTCTACGGATGGAAATTTCCCAGAGCCACTGAATTAATTTCATTTGGAGTTCCAGCTTGAGAAAACTGGAATTGAAAATGTGGGATTTTGGGTCTGCAGAGAAGTAGAGAGGAAGGTTAGTGCATGGTGCCTCCTAAACTTTCTCCTTCCTCGGGCTACATCACAAGCACATACATACGTATCATTCCTCCTGGCAAATGTTTTGAGGTGCATGTCTTGAAGATGTTGTAGAATACCTTTTACCATGAATATACACATTCAAATATTGATTTTTAAATTATTTCTTCTCCACTGAATTTTTCAAACATCTTAAAACTGCCATACCTTCTAGGTCATTTGTTGCTATCTTTACAAAAACATTTACGTCTATGTTGAGATGTGTTTCAGCAGACAGCAACATCCATATAAGTGTACTTATATAACCTCTGCTTTGTCTCAGAGATGCTGGGGAGATACTGAAGGGCTACAAGCTTCCAAGAATTCATCTTTTGTAAAAATGCCCTTGATCCTGAAATCAGAAAGGTCTTGAAACATCAAGTAGACATGAACTTGCTGATCTTTTGATCTCTGAATCTAAATTACTTCCTCACAGTCACAATTTTTAGCAGAAGTCACTGAGCCTGGATTTGTTACTTCATAATCCCCTCAGATACTATAGCAGTTCTTTTTCTCTGAAGAAGAGAAGGATTTTCTTGGAATTCCTGGTTTCAGGATATTTTGATTCGTTTAGTTTTGGGGATTTTTGGTTGGTTTTGTTTTGGTTTGTTTTTTTTTTTTTCCCTGTGCTAGATTTTTAAAAATATTTTGTTTTACTGTTCATAACTATTTAATTTGATTTTCAGGTTAGCAGTCACTCAATATTTCATAAGTACTAGCAGTTAGTTAACAAATTCCATCATGCCATAGCAATGAGCTGATCATCTTCTTGATACAATCTGGTTTGTTCTTATTTTACTTTTTTAAAAAAAGAATTTTCTCAAGGAAACAACTTAAAGATCTTATTTATAATTTCTTGAAAGTGCTACAAGCTTCACTTTCCCCACACAAATAATGTTGTACAAAATATTCTTAATAAACATTATTTTAAACTATAACTCATAAAGTCAAGTGTATCTCCAAATGTATTTTTCATTTATAGCCTGAAAAAAAGAAAGTGAACCATAGCTCCAAAATCAGAACATAACTCATTTTCATAGAAATATGACCACTTTGTTTTGTGTGCCTGTTCTGGAAGTAGGTTATAAATACAAGCAGATTCCCTAAATATATTCTACCAGGTACCAGTGAGGGTAAACTTATCTAAATAAATTTAAGCAGCAGATAAATAAAAAGAGTAACTGTTTAAAGAGTAGAGCTGGGAGAAGACCATATATCCAAGAGTATCCATGAAAGTTGCCAAATGTTGAGATCTCTGGTGGAGCTTGACAGAGCCTTTAAAAAATACAACACATCAAAAGAAAAAAAAAACATAAAAACAAATTGAACACTGTCTCAGAATGTTCCTTCCTAATTTGCTCTTTTAATTGACAGTGTTAAAACACTGTAGGCAATAACTGTCCAAAGCCAGTCACTCTAAAGATAGATTAAAGGAATAAAGGAATTTCAGGAGCTGGACCCTTGTGTATTTTAGGACAAACTGGTGGGGAGAGAAGAGAGATTTGGGAATAATAAGTAGCTTTTGAAGTAAGTGTTAGTGTGAAACAAATATTATTCTTTTTATCCACTGCCATGATGAAATAATCTCTAGGTGTTATGACAGGTTTAAAAATTATCAGTTATCAGTTATTATTAGAAGTTATCAGGTTAATCACTTGCAGACAGGTTTTCCCTGTGTCCTGAGAGCATTATAGAAAACTAACCAGCAGCATTTGTGGGACTGATGGAGAAGCAGCTGATCAAGGCTGAAACCAACATGTGTAGATTATTCCATACTTGTTGCCATCACATTCTTATTAATATTGATAGAAGAATGGATTGGGTTTTGTAGTGCATGTTTAAATAGAAAGTTGGTAACAATGCTGTACCAGAAAAATCTAGCAGCACTTGAAAAGAGCTAAATTAAAGCCTATGGTTTGCAAGTGATCACATTTTATTCCATGCAAAATGGGAATATTGCCTTGAGAGGTGCTGTTAAACTCTGTCCAACAGGCCTGTATGGTCAGACCAAAGAGAGAAAACTCTGCTCATTATGCACTGAACGTCCCCTTTTGGATACATTGTAGCTCAGCAGTGACTATAAAAAGTTTTGCATCCAGCGATTTGCAACTCAAGCATCAACAGCTAACAGCAAAAAATAAGCTATATAAGCTTATTTCCCTGAATTCATCAGCAAACTGTATGCAACAAGTTTTTGATAATTATAAATTTTAACAAGCAATCATTTATTTCAAAGTCTTCAGGAAAGCTGATTTGAGAGGGATTTTCTTTTCCCAGTAGTTGGCTTTAGCATATATGATGGAGCTTATCTGGATGTCAAGATGTCTTCATATTTCTTTGCCCATTTTTTATCTTGTAAGCCTGTCATCAAAAGAAATCAGCTTCACTAAAAGCAAGCGCTGTTTGTGATCCTCTGAGTGTTTGCAGTCAGATAACTGTGATGCTGACTTGTGAGCTTTATTTCTTTTTGCAAAAGGTTGCATTTTTCTCACCTTTTTTATATCACTTAAATTATGAAGAAATATTTGGGTAACTTGCAGGCCCCTCTAGGTATTTCTAAGATTTTTTTCAATTTGTTGGCTTTCTCTTTTGAAAGTTTTTTAGGAATTCTTTGCAATATTTATAGTTTTGGGTTGTTTTTTCTTTGGTTTTTTTTTTTTTTTTTCCTATGGACTTTAGACTTGGAAAGTTTAAAACAAAACAAAATAAAAATAAAAGGGAAAAAGTTGTAAATATTTATTAATTGGGAGACTGAGAAAATCGCTATGAGTGATTACTCACTCTTTTATTACTATTTCATAATTTAAAACATTCATTTAATATAAGACTTATCACAAAGTCTTTTGCCCAAATAAAAGTCCAAAACCTGGTTTCTTGTCTATCAACTTAGGTTCAGGCTCCAATGTCTTGTACACTCTTACTTCATAAAGTTGGTTGCAAATCGATTATCACGAGCAGTTATGCAACATTTCCAGATCTCAAACACAAGATGGCACCATTAGGAATGCTTTTCCCATATTTCTCCCTAGTTGATACAGTAAGGGACAACTTTTGTCACTGCAAAACTGCATTAGCAATGTAGCTTCCGTGTGCACATTGCACATATAATTGATGCACAGAAACCTCTTGTATGCCTAAAGGACTCTGCAGCTTCACTTCATTTTATTAAGGGGATGCAATATGGTATGTTCAGGGTCATCCACTGCAAGAACAACCCTGCTTTTCCCAGTATTTTTCAGATAGATGTGTACAACCCTGTGCAAAATTTGTTACTGCTGATATGCTTACACACACATTGTACTTTGTCTCCTTTGTGGGAAATACTAGGTTTGTTAGGAATGCATAATGTTGGGCAAATTTAACTAACTTTTTAAAATGTCAAAACACAAATCTCAAACAAAACCCAATTTACCTTTCTCTAGTGTGTCTTCCTTAGTCATTGAAGATCTCATCTATATTTTTCCAACACATAATAGAGAAATGTTTGTGTTATTTTTGTTGTTTTGCATATTTGTTGGAAGTAAAGCTAATAGCTGTGGACAATAAGTTTCCTAATTCCTCACGCAGGAGCCTAACAGAGGTGAGGCTGCTATAGTTCTATTAATAGAAAACACAGAAATCATGGACAGGCTTGTTTTGGAAAGAATCTTAGAGATCCCCTACTTCCAACCCCCAGTGTGGTCAGGGATGATACCCACTAGACCAGCTTGCTCAGAGCTTCATTCAGCCTGGTCTTGAACACTTTCTGTAGCCAGAACTTCTCTGGGCAACTCATTCCAGTATCTCACTGCTCTCTGAGTAGTGCCCAGAGCATGCACTGTTTACAGACTAATGTATCTCCTTACCACTATTTTCCCACATTGGTTTATCCTTATATTTGCCTTGGCTTGCTCTATTAGACATCTTTAACCAACCACCCACCCCTGAGGATCTTAATAGATCCCTTGGGGCCAATTAGAGTGAAAGGACACTGAATACTTCCTCCAGGAGTCAGGGAGATTTACACCTGTGTCTTATAGAGAGGGAGGGCATCGTCATGATAAAAAGCATTATCCCACCTTGCAGGATCTACTTCCTGTCAGCCTTTTCCTTTACTTGGCTCTCAAACTGCAGCTTTTTGATAAAAAGGTGGGTTTGTCCTGGTCAGTCTCCAGTGGTGGGTGTGCACTCTCTCTGCACCTGGGCTTCTCTTATGCAGTTCAGAAATTCTGCCATCAAACATCCAAAAACTCTCTTCCTGCCCTTCAGTTGGGGGCTGCAAACCTGGCCCCAGCAAGGTTTTTTACATCCCATTTTACATCCCAGTAAGTCTGGTGCAATCCCCAAGTGTTGTTCCACTTCATCCCACAACCCACACCTATGGCAGTCCATAAGGTGGCTTTCCACTGCCCCGTGGGGACAGTGTAACTCCCAGCCCATGGGGCTAAGGTCCCCCTCAAGGAAGCACCAGGTCAGGGGCTCCTGTCTCTCTTGGGATCACCGTGTGCCCATCACCATTCTTCTTAGTGTTCATGGATAAAATCCTTTAGTCACATAACCCTGGTCAGAAAATTTAGCCCAAATGCATAACATTAGAAAAATATCCAAAAAATGAAATATCACTCTTGTAAATTATTTCCCCTTGTATCCATGCGGGTGTTAACAACAACTTGCATGGTGGATTAAACAAATGTTCAAGAAGGCATGAGTGTCATAGATATTTTGCCCTAAAAATCCAAATTTTATTTTATCTATATGAAGCCTTACGTACTTAAAGTCTAACTTAGACAAGTCTTTTACACAGACCTCAAGCTTCAATGCAGATTTGAATACTTTGCTAATTTGAAACCTTTGGATTTGAATGTGCTTAGCCCTGCATTGCAGAGGATAAATGCATGAAGTTGAGAACATCAAGCAAGGTGTAGGTTAACCTAAAGCAGAACAACAGGATAAGAACAAATGAATAAAAATGGTTCATGGGAAAAAATGAAAAAAAGGAAAGGAAAAAAAAGAAATTGGAAGGTGACTTCATTAGGAGGAGATGAATTTTGGAGCAGCAGTCTGATATCAATGATTTGGAAAACTAATCTTACAATACTCAGCTTCATAAAAAAAAAAAAAAACATAGAAATAGGATAGGAACTAATACAAATTCCATTGAGCCAGGAAAACACTTATCTTTTCCATCTGTTTAGAACAGTCAGATTGTGGAAGGTGGTGTGCTAATCACGGTCCTTTTTGTCTCAGAAGATACAAAGCTGGAAACCATAAATGCGAAAGGTATCTCAAACACAAACTTAAATCCTGTACTTTTCTATGAAATGTGCCTAGAACTGGAGGTTTGTGGGTTTGTCTGTTATTGGACACTAAACAGTGCTTCCCTTGTGTGGCAGAATTAGAGAAGTAGTGACCAGAGCTAAGCAAATAATGAATATTCCATTCAGTGAATTTCTCTATTACTTGCAGGTTTTCCCAGAGCACATTGCAGTTCCCAGTAAGCCTTATTATTCTGAAAATAACTCTTTTGAAAAAGTCCTGGTCTTTAGATTGCATTTCATTTCTTTGCAAATGCTAGTTGCTTAAAATTCAAACTGTTGTATTTAGGTGCATGGCATGTGAAGTGTTTTTGTTCCTTGGAGAATCAATGGAAGTCTTAAAAAAATATCATATTCTTAGTGCTGAAAGTCATTATTAATCATATGAAATTTAGTGGTTTAGGGTAAAAAAAACTGTACAAAGTGCTAGAATGAGGCCAATTATATTAGCTCTATCACCATCAGTATTTTTCAGCCCTTCTGTACAAGCAACAATTTATTTTTATATGCATTGGTACATATCCCTTGAATCATGATAATGGCAAAGAACACAAGCTAAAAGGTTACTAGATTCCATTGTCCCACCTGCTATCTACAACTCTTTATTTTTGTCCTGTACAATTTATATACACCAATGTTTATATGACTTTAACAGAAAGACACTGTTCTTTTTTCTCTTTTCTCATGCCAAAATGGGAAATTTAGGAAGCCTGTGACTATTTTTCTCTTTTGTTTTTTAAAAGATCCATTTGTATAGATATTAGCTCCACCAAAAAAACAGCTGACCCAGAACAAAAAGAACTGCTGAAATCATCTGCTGCCAGGGCTCAGAAAGGGGGTCCATTTATATATCCTCTGTTCTCCCCTAAATTTCATAAAGATGTCTGTATGATTCATAAAATATTGGTGTCCAGCTGAATATCCCACTTTGTCAAAATATGTCTCCTGAATTACAGCTATCTACTTCAGAGAAGTGTCTACTGGGTGGCTTTGTCACCCAGTAGCTATTTTACAACACAACTGAAAGTATACAGATCTCCTAATTTCACAATGACAATGACATCTTGCAAAGTTTAACACTTCAACCACCTTGAACACAAAAAGAGTGGCCTCTAAAAAACCCAGACAATTGTGCAAAAGCAAAGATTAAGAGAAGAATAAGATCAACCAAGATATTCATCAAGAGTTAATGTATTTTTAGAAGGGATCTATTATCTCAGCCTGGGAGATCTTTGAACATCTACAGGAGATAGATACAAAACTTTTTATCCAATGGTTACTGATATTAGCCAACTGCCAGAAATCTCTCTGTGTAGCAGCTACACAAGGATGACTACTTCTTTGTCTTTTAAAAACCTGGTGAGCTTCCACAAAAAGTTCTGGGTTTTACCTGTGTAAAACCCAGAGTGAACCTGCAAAAAATGTTACATTTTATTTTTCTCCCATCACCTCTAAGTCATCTTAGGCCAGTGTCCCTGATGCGCTGCCACCTCCCAGCTTCCCTCATGTGAGGCACCAATGTGAAGGCTGCCAAACTGAAGGTAGTAGAAAGCAAGACCATTTCTAGAGGGACCCTAGAGTTCCTGAATAACCTTTCAAAGCCACAGTTACCCATTTTTTTGGTAACCTCCAGGTTGTTCTATTCTCTTGGTCTTTGGTCAACATTTCTCACCCACCGCTTTGAAATAGAAGAGCTCTGTTTGCTCATCAGAGCCAATCAGAACTAAGGAGGCTCATGGGCAGGTTATTCAGATTAACTGTCATGATCACAGCCTTAGAGAAACATATTTGAAGGAATAAAAATATCAAGATCCAGCATCCTTCTCATTCTGAGAAGATTCATATCTGCCTGTAGAGTGTCTTTAGGAGAGCTGTTGGTGGCGATAGCGTTCTCAACAGCCCTTAGGGTTCTGGTCACAGTCACAATAGAAAGCAAGACTCATGAGATTAGGAGAAGTAAGAGAACCTGGAGGTTGGTTGGAAGTCACCACCTCTCAAAGAAAAAGTCTTGGTCCCAGATGTTTCTTCCAATGTTATTTTACCAATGACTCTCAAGTAAATACATAAATAGCCATTGGATCGGGGAACAAAACCACAAATTTTTTTTTTTTTTTACCATTTCCAGATTTTTTAGGTTGTTCATCAGGCCAGTGATGTTACATGAATGTTGATACCATTCCTTAGAGTTCAGTTTCATTCTCTACAGATGGGCAGAATAAATCACATTTCCTCCAAATACAATCCACTGTAAAAGAATGATGAATTGGCAAAATATTCGTTACAGTGTTTCCATTCAATATTTTTGCATTTTCCTCTATGAAATGGAATTTAATATCTTGTGGGTTGCTGACTCCCAAAAAAGGCATAGCTTCTCTTGAAGTCTCCAGGAAATCCTGCAGATATGCCTGTTCTTCCACAAGACTTACTTTAGTCTTTCTGCAGAAGAGAAAGCTGCTAAGCCCAATGCCATAAATTAATTAATCATTAAAAATATGAAGCAATATTTGGAACAGATATTAAGCTATTTAACTGGTAATGAATTTGGCTTTATTTTTCATGAATTTTCTAATATGTCCTAATACAGTTACATCATGGGCAAATCCATACGGTCAAGTTTTGATTACATTTTTTTTTCTCATTTCAATAAAAACAACAGTGTTGTAACTATTTTTTACATATTTTTCCCAATAATGGCTTAATGGTAAAACTACTGTCACTGAAAGCAAATACTACAAAATTAATAATATCAGTTATCAATTAAAATAATATCAGAAGAAAAGTCAATACTAATTATATTTAATTTGCTTAACTGCTTCTTTCTTATCTAGTTTTCATAAAACTTTTAATGATAGTTGGTGGATATAAGAATATCCTAACTTCTGTCTGTACACGAAGTGAGACAACATTTTTAAGAGTGTCACAAAATAACTTCTACTGTATTGCATTTGGCTTAAAAAATATAGAATGTGTCACTATTCTGCTAGCATTCTGCACGGACCCCACCCACTGCATACGGGTGTAGCATTAATACAGTGTGTGGGTAGTATTTCTATTACCACTCTTCTATCAAAATGGTCATTTCTAGGCATGCATGCTTCTGATTACCTTGAAGATTTAGTTTATATAAATATATGTGTGAGTATTTACAGAGCTTTATCACACACACCTTTAGCACATAGCAAGTCAGGCAGTTATGGCACAGGATCTGCAGGACACTGCACCATTCTAGAACAGAAACTGAAAGCCAAATAGGATATTTTAAAGCATACCAAATTGCTCTAGACACAGGATCTGCAGGACACTGCACCATTCTAGAACAGAAACTGAAAGCCAAATAGGACATTTTAAAGCATACCAAATTGCTCTAGACATTTGTGTTGGAAATGGAACCCAGAATTAAAATACAAACAACTACAGGACCTGACAAAAAACAACTAGAGGGTTCTGACTTTTTCATCGTAATCTTGGGAGTTATCTGTGCTGAAAGCAGTCATGATGCCTTCACGTCTGGTCTTTGCTAGAACTTGAAGCTCAATAAATGGTTGAGGGAATCTGTGCTTCCAGAGTTTCTTTTTAGTGAAAGACAAATGAAGAAGAGAGGCTGCTGCTGAGATGCTGATTATGTACACACTTAATTGTAGTGACAACCAAATCAATGCCATTTTAAAGCAATGGTGCCTGTATTAACTGAAATGAGAAATAGTACAAGTCACAGCTGGATAATGAAAATTCACAGGGGAGAGGGATTACAAGTTTTGTGGGGCAGTAAGAAAATGCTGGAATGTAGAACACTTTAGTAAACATGCATCCATGGGTTATAAACCAGAATAGGAAAATCCACTTAGGGCAAATTAATATGTACTTAATTGTACTTATTGATGGGGAGAGGGATGTCTTGAGATAAATTTAATCTAAGGATTATGAAGCAAAACTAATAGAATCTGGCATCCAACATGAAAATGAGAATTTCATGTTAAGATGTACCATAACCATATGTGTTAATGTATTATAAGCTGTTGGGGGCTTTGTGTGCTCAAAACTGGGTACAGCTGGCATATTAATTTAGTTTAATTTGAAAAGAGTTATTAAGCTTTATTAGGCAATGCAACAAAACCCCCTACAAATAAACAAAAAAAGTCAACAACAAGAAAAGAGATGAGCCTGAAAAAATTACAAACATTTTAAAAACATGCATGTTTTTAAAGTCTGAATATGAGAAAATTAAATTGGTTAGGTTGTTTGATTATTGAAAGGCAAGTTGGAACCACATACAAAACATCTTTCTTTTAGGAATATTTTTGCTTTGACAACTCTCTGTATTCATCTACAGTTGTAAAGAACAATCTCACTTAATCTGCATCATGCTAGATTAGGTGTAATTGAAAGGGTGCTGTAGTTTCCCGCTCTGGTAGCAGACTGGGATTTCTGTCATATGTACAGATAAAGGGAAAACCCATGGGACTTCCACTAAGCATGCAGATGATATTAATCCTACACATTTTGACTGCCTGTGGAATACAAAGCAGTGCAGCAAAATTGATCCAAATCAGTAGCAGGGCTTTTTGTCATCCTGCTCAGATCGTTATTCTGGCAGGAAAGTTTGTAACCTTTTCTGTTTTATAGAGAAGCATCAGCATGTAACTGTAAGTGACCTGTGCTGTGGACTCCAGATGAAAATCACTGGTGAAACTCAGAGCCTCGAGTTAAAACAATACTGTGAAAAGATCTTTGGGAAGGTGATAACAGATTTTAGAACATGGTCATTTTATCTTTATCCTTGCTTCAGGTCAGAGGTGTTTGTATTTTTATTGTGGCTGTTCTCATTCAGGTGGTACATCTTATCCTTATGCAACTGACAACAGTACGTCAGCAGGTGCTTTGGAAAATTCTTCATGTTCAGAATCCTTTTTAGTAGACCTTTCATAAATACATCTCACTTGTCTTGTAAAGAGAACAATGTGGAGCCTGTTTTTTGTGAGACTAGAAGTGACGAGACACCCCAATTTTACTCTCATTTAAATCTGTGGGTAAATATTTAATATAATATAGTAGTAAATAAGTATATAAAATAACAACCTGTTATATTAGAGATTCAGTTGGGGTTGTTAGGCTTTCTTTTTCTTTCTCCATGTCAGGAGAAATAACTCCAGTGTCTTTTACCCAAAAGGTTATGTCAGAGTCTATCACTGCCAAAATGCTGCTCATGGCTTTCTAACACTGCATGAAGTGCAACACAAAGAAATGTCAATTCCCGTCTCTGGGGAAGGAATAATCCCAGGATTACCCAGGTGCCAACCATCTGGAAAGCATCTGGGCAGAGAATGACCTGGTGATCCAGGACACCAAGCTCACCTTGAGGGAGGAATGCACACGCCCAGCAGAGGCAGCCCCCGTCTGCTGGGCGGCATCGGGCAGAGCTTTGCCCACATGCTGAGGGAGGAAATCCTTCTCTCATCAGGTCTCATGAGACACATCTGGGATGCTGCATCCAGTGCCGGACTCCCCAGGACAAGAGGGACACAGACATATCAGAGAATGCCCAGGAAAGGGCACTGGAGCACTTGACACAAAAGGAGAGGCTGAGGGCTCTGACTGATCAGCCTGGACTGGAGAAAATTCAGGGGGATTTTATCAAGATATATGAATATACAGAAACAGGGAGTAAAGAAGGCAGAGTCAGGGAAAACCTCCCCATTTGCAGGATATCTAAAGATGGTAAAGGTCTAAAAGGCAGCTGGTTAAAATGCAGTGAGTCACCATATCATGAGGCAGAGAAATGATTTTAGTACCTTCTCCTTTTAGTGGGTAATGAAGAGTTGTGGTTAACAGTACCCACAATTTTTATATTTATTTTTTCCTGTTTTCACTGGTAACTTTCTGCTTTTTTACCTATAAAAACCTGTGATCTATTGCAAAGGACTTTTTAGGGGTAATTCTGCAGGTAATCTGATACAAATAAATTGTGTAGTTGTTTTATATCTACACTTTGGTAAAAATGTAGATAAATAGTTGACCAGCAAAGATTTTTTTGCTCACTGAAAATGAAAAAAAGGGCCTAATAAGTTATACAGATGGAAATTGGTGTGAACAATAACTCATTTAAAATTTTAATTTTGTTAACAATAACTAAATGTGCTATTTTGTTAGAATTCAAACAAATGAAAGATTATGCATAATGGTGTTTGACCCAGAAAAAATTAAGAAAGGGGAACAGAGGAGGAGGGCAATTGCAGAAATAGTCAGCAATGGGTGTCAAAGAAGCCAAAATAATGAGGGGGAATCAAGTCACAGAAGGACTTGGAATGTTTTAAAAATCTGATAGATGAGAGAGGCAGTTCTGTGCAGTTAAATGTAGTGTAATGGTGACTTTGATGAGTCTTTGTTTCACAGCTCTTTGTGCAACATGAAATAGGGGGAGTGGAGGAGAAAAAATGAAAACAGCCATGTCTGTGAATGTCATTAATGAGTGATGAGGACTATAAAGACAAAAGACAAATCTCTGAACATTTGAGGGGTTTTTATTCCATACATCTGTGTGAATTTCAAAACCTGAGACGTGACTAAGAGTGGTTGTCTGAAATAGTAAGAGAAGAGTGGATGTGTCGAGGTAAAACAGAACTCCTAGACTTTGATTATTGCAATTCTAGCAGCAACCCTAATTACCAAATAGGAACAATATGGTTAGAGCACCACCAAAACTAACATTTTGAAGCTGTAGTTTTCATTTGTGTGCAATGAGTTTTCATCTTTACTGGGGACTGAATGCAGATCAGCATTGCAGCTCTATGGAGGGGAAAAACATGGAAAAACAGACTCATTTTTTACTTCAGTGAACCTTTGTTGACTTAGTTGTCATGCAAGCAGAGTCACAAGCAAATCCTAGGATAAATTTCAATGCAAAACCATAAAATGTCCTTAATCACAAATAAAACCTTGCATTTATTATTAAGTCTTATTGTATCTGTTTTGAGACAGCTGGTGGTCAGCCTGCACAGCTAATAACTTTCTCTCATAATAGGGCTTTCAGCACCTGTGTAGCATAACTATTGCTTGTGTCTGCATGCTGCATATAAATCCATTATTGTTTTGCTCAGCATAAAATTGAGGCAGGTTTGGGCAGCTATTTAATTGCACTTTATAACAAATTAGGACAGAAATATTAAAAAATGACATCTCATTAATGTTTATGGTAGAAGTTTAGGCAGGCTGAAGGTAATCAGAATTTGGACAAGCCTCAGAGAAAAAAAAATTATTAAACCAGTCATATTATATGTATAAATTGTGTGTGTGTGTGTATGTGTATCTATAATGCATATAAAAAAACAGGATTTCTATCAATCCAGTTAGGTTTGTGGAAATAGTCTGTGAAAGATTCTGAGGAATGACTGACCTTAACTTTTTAAAGCCCTTGCATTCTTGGTTACTTTGAAATTTGTAGCACTTTTTTTCTGACCTTTAACTCTTGGGATACCTGAGAAAGAATAATGTGGAAATAATTAGGTATAAATAGAAATCTTTCTTATTGCTCTGGGTAGGAGCTGAAATCACTAATCCTGACATCAGAATTGTCATTATGTTGCCACAGCTTCTGGGTCTGAACTCATTTGAAAATTTATCTGCAGTGATGTTCTGTATTTACTGTGAAGCTGAGATTTCTGACCAAGTGCATTTTCAAAGTAGATAAGAAAATCACATCTGTGTAAACACATCACTGATTTATCAGTTGCTAGAAGCCATTAGAAAACATCTGAATGTTTCCTTTCAGGATTTGGACATAAAGTAGATTTCACCATTTTAAAACATCTTTATTTGTGGGAAGTTTGTTAAAATGTCTGTAGCTGAAAGGTTTCAGAGGTACAGAAACATTATGTGTGTTAGGGGACAATATTTTCTCCAAGGAAGAAAAAGTTCTGTACCGATAAAATTTCTCAGACACTCTTGCAGGCTGGTCCTAATGATATGCTTTTATGGACAAAAGATTTTCACAGTCAAAAACAAAACCTTTGCATGAAAGAGAACTTTTATCTCCCTTCTCTAGAAAATGTGTGGGTAGAAAAATGCAATTAATTCTTTTAGGGACTTTAGAAAGTATCACCTATTGGACCTACAAACTAGCCAAATTGCTTTCATTTGAATACAATTTGGAATTGGCTCAACTAATCACTGTTTTCTAATTGCATTTTGGAGGAAAAGGGGAGCTGAATGAAGAGACTGCTTCTCATTAAAGCAGCAGAGTGCTTGATGTCTGCTATTGTACCTGATAATTGTAGCAACAAGTGGCATATATATTTGCAAGTAGCAGTAATTAAATCTGTGCGGTATTTATAAATAACGCATTCACCTTTTATTACATCTAAGTATATTGTAGTAGAGACTGCAAACAAAAATCAACCCCAACCTCTGTTCTCTTAAAAGAAGTCCATAAACATTGTCAAGGGACAAAACATAACTTCTATGCTTTTTCTGTAGCATATATTCTGGCAGGGTAGTGTAAAAGGAAATTGGCAACAGAGGAGCACAAGAAAATTTTTCTTATGTAACATCGTACTGATATTGGCCAAGGACAGTACCCAACAGGGACCTAAAGGGGGCCTACAGGAGGGGAACTTTTGCAGGGACATGGGCACACACTGACAGGACAAGGGGGAAAAGCCTTAGGCTACAAGAGGGTAGATTTAGATTAGATACTAGGAAGAAGCCTTTTACTATCACAGGTTGCCTAGAAAAGTGGCAGCTGCCCCCTTCTTGGAAGTGCTCACAGCCAAGATGGATGGAGCTTGGAGGACCTGGTCTAGTCAAAGGTGTCCCTTCCTATGGCAGGGGGTTAGGACTAGATGAAATTTAAAGTCCTTTCCAAGCCAAACAATTCCACAATTCTCTGATTCAATATAGGGGTGAGGGACATACAAATTCAACATCTTGCCTGGAGAGAAAAGCTGCTGATCTGCAATAATCTCAGCAGTCAAATTTTCCCATCAGGGCAAAGAGTGACAAGGATGAAGATGCAGAACAAGTGGGCACAAGTATTTTGACAGAATGCTTTCTATTGGGAAAATGCCAATTTCTCTAAGTGAAATGCCCCTTGAGAGTGTGTGGATTCCAAGAGGAGCAGGGCTAACAACAAAACCTGCCTATGTTCCTGCCAGCTCACCTACCTTCTGCCTTCCAAGAAACTTTCTGTCTTTGTCAAATGCCTCCAGATACCAGTGCAGAAGATCATCAATCAGATTTCAAGTGAGCAGAAGGCAAGACCCTCCAGAATCCTAGAGTGGAAATGCATTCACCTCAGCAGAGCTGCTATGAATGCATTTCAGGATACAAAGCTTATTCTTGGGATCATCAAGACACACTATTGAATTTCCTTTCTATGTATACTTGTCAAGCAATTTTCTTCCTTTTTTAAAAATTAGTTTTCCTCAACTGTGACATTTTTTCACAAAAAGTGACATTCTGTTTCTTAGCTAGCTTTTCCAGGAGGACTGGGTGTGCTCTTGAGAGGTCCAGAAACTGTGCAGCGTGTAACTTTGAAAATTTAGCAAATCTTCTGCTAAAGCATCTTTCTCTCAGAGGGCAAAAAAGTTTAGCTCAGAGCAGTGGAGACCTTTGTAGGATCACTAGACCAGGAAGATAAAGACTGTGCTATGGCTAAAGCAGGGTCTTGGCATTCAGGGTTCCATAATTTGGCACAGCATTGTTAAATACGTATTTTGCAGAGTCTCACACAAACACCTGGTCTCTTCATATCTTTTTTTCAGCCATGAAACAAAGGATGCAAAAGTATAATATATTTAAGATTTTATTACAGTGGTCTTTTACTGTGCATCACAAATGATCTTTAGAACTTGACATATTACTAAATACCACAAAAAAATGGAAACAATTTTATAAAAACACTTCAAAAGCTTTAATAGGCAAAATAGAATCTCCTGTCTCTTCCTGCACAGAAATTACAGATGCAGGTTATCACATCATGGTTTTCAAATCCTGGAAGCAGTATGAACATTTTCTTTGCAAGTGACTTTTTACCCTCACTTTTCTGTAGAAAGAAAAAATTCTCTCTTTTTTCTGCTTCTGATTTCCTCTGGTTTTCAGTTTGATGTGAATTGGTACAGCCAGAATATAGCTCTCAAATATCCAGCACAGTGCTGCTGATTAGTTTTCTGAAAGAGGACAGAGTGAAGAAGAACGGCAGGTTATATTGATTTACTTCTAATGATCTGTTTCTGAACTAGAGCTGGGCAAAGTGTTCTCCCGAAGGCACATACAGCTGTGCTCGTGGCTCAGCTCTGCATCACTATCAGGATTAAAAGCCACTAATGGATTCTGTCATGTTGCTGCATCTTTCTGCATTTTTTTTCTTCAGGCCCCATATGGGGTTAGCTGCTGAGGACAAATATATGACTTTTCCATGCCATCTGTTGAACAGTCTGGAGAAGGGCACCCATACTCTGTTACAGAAGCAACACATCAAAATAGCATTGCACAACCATGGGGTTTTTAGAGGGAAATTGTCACATGTAGTATATGCCCGTATTTTGTTGGAGAGTGTGTCTCTCCACTATTTTGGGGAAGTTTGGGATTTGTGAAGCCGTGAATACAACATGTGTAAATGGGTGATATGGAAAAGCATACATTAACACATTTTTGGGGACCCAGCCTGCCTCTGAAGGTCTGGAAAGATTTTTCTTCTTGAAATACCTGGTGCCATAACAGGACTGAAACTTGCTCTAAATTTGATAAATTATGTTCAATGATATGTATGTCAGACAGAAATAACTGATTCTTATGTATTGGCTTATTTCTCTTTCTCTATGGATCTCCTTTCAGTTCTCCCCATCATGGTCACTCTGGAAGGGATGAGCATTGTACAACACTGTTGTATATGAATAACCAAATGATTATCCAACTATGTCTACATGGCCCAAAGGCAGAAAGGTCCTCACTTTGCCCACTCTTCCAAAAATTTGGTGTCAACCAGCTCTTAGCCTAAATATTGCAAGCATGATCAGGGTGTCATGGTCTTTGGAGTAATAAAATGCATGGTTATATAGTTATTTTTTCAGACCAGGCTTATGCCCACACAAACATGGATGTCACCTAACTCAAAGGTGTCTTCTAAATAGTTTATATATTTTTGCATCGTTTTGAGAAGGAAGAAATATTTGTGTCTGACTTGACCCTATAATTAATAATGCTCCCTGGCTTCACTCAACTATGGGCATATATTTTAGGGTTTTCTCAAAAATGAAATGATTTAAGGAAAAATTGTGTATTGCAGATCTTCTGGCAGTTGTCACATTAATGCTAACTAGGTTTCCTTTGTATTATTTTTCATGTGATGCCTGAAGAAAATATTGCATGATGGTGTATAAAAGATGGATACTTTCAATCAACAAGGTGTTGTCCCCCAGGAACATTTATACACATTCTTATTTTCATTATTGTTTATTGATAAGTTAGCACTGCTGCAATACAGAAGGAGTCCGAGTGCTCTTCTAGGAGTAAATGACAGCACACACACACAGACACAAAGATTTTTTATTCTCTTTTTGCTGATGTAGAGTTAAAAATGCAGAAAACATCACCTACTTTTGGGTTATCAACTTGCAAAGCTTGTCTAGGTCCTCTATTCTCTTCCTTTCTCTGGATTCTTTTATTCAGTTTAAGGTATGAAGGCTAATCATGATATTACACATCTTGAACTTAGGTATACCTTAACTAACCAACAGAGTCACTTCTGCCTTTGGGCTCCTGGGGTTATGAGACCTCTTCTGCAATATCTTGGTATAATTCTGTAATTCTTTTTCTTGTATACAGAAGGTTGAGGTCTCATTTCCAAGGCAATTCACAAGGCATCCAGAGCAACATTCTTTATTGGTATATAGACCCTGAGACTGGCTTCTGCCCACAGCTTCCCCAAGGCACTTTTTCTAAAGGGAAAGTGATTTTCACTTGTGTGATTGCATGCTATTGCATGTGTGCACTGTCCCCATGTTCTCATGGTATTCAATGTTTGGTTTTACAGTCTTTTTACTCAGTAAGCCAATAGAAGAAAATAAAGATTATCCATGAGAAAGATCCTATAAGAGATCCTTGGGCTGGGCTCCATGTGATTGCAAAAGTCATTTTTCAAAATTACCTGCAACAGCTCATCATTAAAAATATGATAAAACTGCCTGATCATTTTCCACTAATATTAACATGTACTCCTGTATTTCTATTTGCTGAATTTCTAAGGTAGTTGTAGGAGTATTGAAAACATGCAGTAAGTTACAAAATTGAAGCTTTTCTCCTGTTCTGTTTTTTTTGGCACTCCACCAATTCTTGTCACTTCTTTCCTTGAGCAACAGTATATTAAGGAATGCGACAGATGTTAGTCACGTGTAGACTCTTTCTTTTTAGTTGCTCACTTTATGTCACTTCCAATCCTCAGGTGGTGTAAATTAGAGCAGTACCACAGATTGATGATGGCTTATGCCAGGGGAAAAAAAATCTTTTTCTTAAACCTTAGTGATAAAAACTCTTCTGAACCAAATTTGAAAAGTCTCCTCCCTTGGCTTTTTATTTTATTTTAGAACAAAAGGCTTGAAATAACTGTTTGCAGCACTCCTTCAAATGCTAAGTAGCTCTTTTACATTTCTTCCTAAGCTTGTACGCACACACAAATTTTAGAACTAAAATGAAAAGATGAAAAAGAAAGGATGAGTAGTCTTGAGCAATTCACTAAAATGTGAAAGGCCATGAATAATGGAAAAGTAGAATGAAATTATTAGAGACCTAAAAGCTAGGAAGATGACATCCACCTTTTAATGTCAGAACTAAATGGACCCATTTATATTACGCAATTACCTTTGATTTTTCTCATGCTTGGTATTTTCACAAATTGCAAATTTAAAAGTACATACAGATATGTTGAGCCATTATCTTTTCCCCCTGATTTTCACACACATTTAATGTGGGTCTAACCCCATTGTTCTTGATAGTTGACTTCATTGCCTTCCTGCTGATTTGAGCTGATGTTAGTAAAGTGAGAATCAGGTCCTTCCATGCAGCAGCGTCTCTCTTGATGAAATTTTGGATGCAAACCCCTTGTTATTGTAGCAATGCCATTCAGTCATCTCAGATAGCATTCTGCTGAGCAGTTCTCCCTCCTTACAGCAGCTGAAAAATCAGAGCACTGTGAAATCAGAGAAGATGAAATTGGGACTGGAGACAATCTAATTTTCCTTCCTTAAAGCCAAGCTTGTTCCAACAGAAGCATCCTCTGGTGGACATTGTCATAATCTGTGGCATTGGCACATGGTTGTCCCAGCAACAAACTAAATAACCTTTTGGGAGTCACTTCAGATAATTTATACATGTCCTATCCCTCTCCTCACTCTCTTCTTGAGGGTTTTTCCACTGTTTTTTCTGATCTATTAAGGCTGCTATACGTACACATTCACAGTGAGAAACCTGGGCTTGGGCATTTCTCATTTCACACTGTTGTGCTCCAAGGTCAAGTTCTTAATTATTAACAAGCAGTGAAAAAGTAGTCATTCCCAAAAATATAAAAATTACATTCCTGACTCATGTGACATGAGCTTAGGCAGATGCCTTTAAAGCATTTTACCTTGCATGTCTCTGCAGTGAGGATGGCCATGGTCTGTGCCTTCTGTCACACATACAATCAGAGAGTCATAGAATGGTTTGGATTTGAAGGGATCTCAAAGATCATCTAGTTCCAACCTCTTTGCCATGGGTAGGGACACCTTGCACTAGATCAGCTTGCTCAAATCCCATCCAGCCTGGTCTTGAATACTTCCAGAGGTCATCATTCAAAGAACATCATCTAATTCCATCCCATGCTGGGATGGAACTGAAGGCTTTGACATATTTGTGGCACTAACAGTGGTTTGGTCCACTCTGTAGAACAGACACAGAGAAGCCCTGGCATGAATGGAGTTAAAGAACCACAGCTGGTCAAAGCACAGATGATACAAATGATAGATTCCCTTTCCCTGGTGGCATATAAAGGTTTGTACGACAGACTCGGGACTGCAGTGGGGGAATGGAAATATCATGTAAAAAATGCATAAACTCTAGGGTCTTGCACTAGTTCTGATAAATAATTTCTTTGCAGCTTGCAGGCTATTAACATAATTTAAACTGCGGGTTTTATGCAGTAACTCTACTCAGATTGTCTCAGAGGGACTGCTAATTTGCTGCTCCCCCTTTCAGAGCTATTTAGTTGGGATATGCCCAGAGGGCTGTAAGGAGACTTGAATTGGGGCCTGACAGTAAGTAGCATTGCTTGCCTATGGCTTCGATACTGGGAATGCATCAATGCAGCATTATGGCTTTGCTGAGACTTAGGCTTTGTATTCCACCACTGCAGCACAGAAAAACAACAAAAGATTTCACATTGGGAGGTGAAAATGAATTCCAGTCTAGTTTGTCTCTTCCTGTCTAGTTTATATCTTCTCTTAAGCAAGACAACTACTTATTTATATGACTAAAAAGGGCAATTATACTTTTTTCCTAATCTATACAGTTTATACTGTTTATTATTTTAATTGGCAGCAAATGTTAGGCATTTATGTGTACACTGGGGGAAAAAAAGTAAAAAGCTCTTTCAATAAACTGCTCACTGTAGCTCTATTTTCATGAGGGAAAGCTGCTTGTAGTGTCAAAAGTACAAAAGTACTATGGACTACATACAGATGCATTGGAAAATCTATTGGTTTGACAGGGCTAAGCATTCCATATTCTACAGCAGGCTCTTTCCAGTAGAATTTTGTTATTCACAGAACTTTGTAGACTTCAATGCACAAAACTTGAATAATACATGCTGGGGACAGAACACACAGTTCTGGCTAAGGGAAATGTCTTTTTTTGTTTTTTATTTTTAACTCTATAACAACTGATACTTCCAACCAAAAGAAAAAAAAAATTTGAATGTTTTTTTCCTGCATAAAAACTCTGACTTTTTTACTGAGATGAAATGATAGCTTATACATCTTCCTTTCTTACTAGCTTTACTAGTCAGAATGCTAAAGACTTCAAATTGGAAAGGTTTGTTAAAGATCTAAAAGCTTTTGCATTTGCAGCATTAATGAATACATACAAAATATCGGCCAAAGTAGGCAAGTAATGATTTTAATCATCATCTATGTATAATTGAGGGAGATAATTTTAAATAGAGGCTAGGAGAACTTCCAAAAGCTTGTCCAAATAAACAAAAAGCTAACTTATAATAACAGAAGAAAAATGTCACTGTGCACTTCAGGCTGCCCTTAGAGCCGAGGTCATATTTGGAAGCTGATTGCTAGCTCAGAGGTTAGAGGCTCACATCTGTGATTGTGGAAGTCCTCAGATACAGAGCTGGACCAGTGCCATACAGGAGCAGTCTTTCTGTAAAACTACTCTAGGCCCTGGGTAGCTTCCAGCAGTTAGAATCTGGGTTGAATAAATAAAACTAAAACTTTGCATTGTTTCACCAATTGTGCAATTTAGGTGCCCTTTTCATAATGACTCAAAAAGGAAATTGGTTGGTGCAACGGCAGCAAGGGGGTGGAAAGGGTATTGTGATTTTCCTGAAGGGCGTCCTGGGAAGGACAGCCCAGGGGCACAGGACTGTCCTTCTCCCAGCCTGGCATACAATGTTCAGTTCTGGCTTTTTTCCTCAGGACAACTGGGAGAAAAGGACAGGAGCTCTGGATAGCATTCCACAGGGTAATGGCCATTATTAAGAGCAGAGGGTGCCAGGGACAGAAACTCCAGTGAACCAGGGAAAAACAGGAGATTATATAGGGAGAGTCAGGGCAGAACAAAATTCGGAAAACCAATGGGGTAAGGGTGCAGGTGTGGAGCAAAGGGGAAGAGCCAATGCATTATAAAAACTCAACATAGGGTTGGAAAAGCCTCTGGGAACTCACCCTAACCAAAGGCAGCAGTTCAGGGGTTGGCCCTCCAGGGGAGCACAGTGTGCCTTTCTTTCACTGGGCCTCTGGCCCCTACAGGTTGGGGCAATCCCATTGAGTAGAATCATAGAGCCACTAAATAATGGAATCACAGGACCATGGACTGATTTGTGTTGGAACAGCCCTTAAAGATCATCTAGTTCTAACCTCCTTGTTATGGGCAAACACCTTCCAATAGACCAGGCTGCTCTAAGCCACATCCAACAGGCCTCGAACACTTCCATGTATGGGACAGTCACTTCTCTGGGCAATCTGTGCCAGTGCTTCAACCCTCTCATAGTAAAGAATGTCTTAATATCTAATTAAAGCCTACTCTCTTTCACTTAAAGTCATCAGTTCTTGTCCCATTACTCCATCCCCTTTCTGTAGTTCCTCTGCAGATCTCCAGAGACCCTTTAGGTATTGGAGGGTGCTATAAGGTCTTTCTGAAGATTTCTCTTTTCCAGGTGGAACAGCCATGGTTGTCTCAGCCTGTCTCCATAGCAGAGGTGGTCCAGCCCTCTGAGCATCCTCATGGCCTCCACATATTTGTGTCCACATATTTGTTGCATTGGGGGACCCAGATTTGAACACAATACTCCAGGTGGAGCCTTGTGAGACAGGAGTACAAGGGTAGAACCATGTCCTCTGCTGGCCACGCTCCTTTCGATGCAGCCCAGGGCTTGGGGTTGCTAATGCAAGTTGATAGATTAGGTTTGGATTCTTATCAACCAAAATCCCCAAGTCCTTCTCCTCAGGGCTGCACTCAGTCTGTCTCCACCCTGCCTGTATTTGTGCTTGGAGAAGGAATAATTTATTTGTCAAATAAAATGTTCTGAACTGTTGGGTCCTGGACCCTTGTTCTGCACATGCACCAGTGAACCCCAGGTTTTGTACTCTCTTCATTCAAATAAAAGAAGAGAAACTAAAAGTAGCATTTTTTTTGATGTAGAAACCCAGATTGTATTACATTTATAAGAGAAACTTGCAGTATAAATATATATGTTAAATATATATGTATAAATAGATTCAGAATATATGCATATGTACATATATAAAGATGTGTATGTTTTCATGGCTAGAGCTGGAGACACAGTGTATAGAGAAATTTTATTGAAATATTTAGGCTTGGTGATTGTAAAATGTTTGAAATTTTCTGTTCATTTTATAATAGTACAAGTTGTACTTGTACTTCCTTTTAGGAATATATCTCTGTCCATGGCAAGACAGATTTGACTAGGCGTTCTTTAAACGTCCCTTAAAACCCAAAATATTCAGTTATTCTGTATTTTTTATAGTGCAAAGTCAAGAGAAATGGAAAAAAATTGGATAGAAGAAGGCATCTCTATTTCTGTACTTGAAATGAAAGCTTTCATTTAAAAATGTCAATTTTTGTCAGAGGTTTTTTGATGGTTTTGGGTTTTTTTCCCTAAATTGAAGACATTTCTCAAGTCAAAAAGCAACTGTGCTCATACAAAAATATTGTGGTCTTTGTGAAATTCTTTTTTTCTAAATTTGGTGTGTGGTAAAATATATATATCAGTTTACCAAATGTTTACACCAACTGAAATATTTTATTCTCACTTGCTCCAAATTTTCAGGAAGCTCAAAAATCACATACTCACACAGTAATCTTTACAAGAGCAGCCTGGCTATTTGTCTTGAGCTACCAACTGGAAAAGAAGAACTAATAGCATCTATATAGCAGTTAATGTGCACTTGTGTTTAATTGGTATCAGAAGCACTGTTAGAAAATTAAGTAAGTAGCCATTTAAGTAAGCAGAAATCTTCATTGCTGTTAGGCTGATATTGTTGCTGTTATGCAGGACTCATAAGCTGGGAATAACTCTACTACCACAACCCAACATAAATCAGCTCTCGAAAGCAATATTGCTCAACACCATCTTGCTTTTTTGGCTTTTATTTTCAGTCTACTGGAGCTTGGATACAAATAGATCATTTACATTCACACATTTATTTTTAAATAGTTTCCTAATGAAGACTCTGTTCCCTTCCATTGGGGTGTGTATGTGTTTCGTTATTGTAAACCAGAATGTGTGGAAGATTAGTTGATCCTACTTAAAATGTAAATTGCGTAGTGTACCAAAAACATTGCTTATCCTCAGTAAATATTTTATTTGAATTTAATACTGTTGTACATCTGTATTACCAGACTTACCCTGATTGTAATCTTTTGTTTTATTTTTTTTTGTCTTTGTTCCCCTTTTTAAACCTGGGGGCAAAATATGTTAACTCACAGTGGAATTTGTATAAATATTACAAATGGCTCTATATTTGGCATTAGGGGGACTGTTACATCAGAAAAGCTGGACACACTAATAAAATATTACACAGGCAGATCCCTTCTAGTTTAGGCATGTAATACAGCTGCAGACAAATGATAAAAGAAATTGTTTATCAGTGCAATGATAAAAAAATCAAATCATTTTAATCTACTATTTTGAGTATCAAAATTCAAACTAGTTTCGTAGTGCAAACTGAACTATAAAATTGTCAAGCTTCAGGTCTTACCCAGGCAGTTACCAGTTTTAAAAATCATATTAAAAAACCAAAACCAAACAAGCCACTCCTTTGTTGTCTGTCTGTGCTCTGACACAGTCTCTGTGTTGTAAATAATAAGCAAAATACAGCTGGACAAGGTCTGCATGATATCATTATGACTGAACTGGAATACCCATTCATATTTCCTCTATTCTCATTGTCCATATCTTGCCTTAAAAAAAAAAAAAAAAAAAGATAGATTCTTAGACTGAGTTGACATGATGTATGACACAGGGTACATATCAAGAAAGGTTTTAAATCAGAATGGCTTTTTTTTGCAAAAATCACCGCTGAGGAGTGAGACAGCTTTCAGTAAACTGTCATTTATGAGGAAAATTTAAAAATTAAGCAAATGAAAAATAATGGCCACTTATCCAATTTCTCCAATGTTTACATGTTTTGAATTTTGATCAAAATTTCTGAATAGAGAGAAACAGTTTTGCATTGTTTGTACCCAAAGACAACTTGATAAAATAAATTTACCAGAAATACAGGTAATGAGTTCATACTGAGCCCTTACAGACTATTTAACAGCTGCAAATGGCAACCTCATCTCATTAAATTAAAATGTAATAGTTCTTTTGAACAGCAGAGTCAAAATGGAGAAGATGTAAATGATGGATATTGGTCAAAAAGTCAGAGAGAGTAGTAGTCGAGTATGTAGAAATTTAAAAGGAGTGAGGTCTTCATATAAAGAAAAAATATCAATATTGCAGGAAACCTAGTGTCTCACAGTTTTTATTTTCACACCATTTGGAAAGAACAGTTACTGGAAAGACTTTCACTGAAGAAATGCCTTTTGACTCATGCTATGTGCCATACTACATGTCTAATTTCATCATTTTGAAAGCAACGTTTCCCTTTCTCCTCTACTTTTTAAACACTTACACAAATTTATGTCAGTTCATAAGGATGACAAAAGGGATCCTTTTTCCAAATGAAGTTTTGCCTATATAATGCTTGCTGCAGCAGTGTTGCCTTTGACTGATGCTCTCAGTGATCCTACCTCAAATCTTTGAGGTTTCTGATGAGGTTTCACTGGTCTTATGAATGGGATGGTCAGTGTTAACAGATGCGTCTGGGAATGTATAACACCCTTCACTGACTTACTGCTAAATATGGTGCATGTGCAGAGATAAGGCAGGGTGTTGGTTTTGGCTGGGGTAGAGTTATCTTTCTTCATAGTGGCTGGTATTGAGGCTGTGTTTTGGATTGTGCTGAGCACAGGGTTGATAATATAGACATATTTTTGTTCTGGGCAGGGCTTATAGAGAACCAAGGCCATTTCTGCTTTTCTTACTGTCACACTGGCAAGGCAGCTGGGGGGAGGCACAGCCAGGACACACGACTCAAACAGACCAAAGGGATATTCCAAACCATCTGGCATCATGCTCAGTACACAAAGGGGAGAAAAGGAGGAAGTGGGTTTGGAGTGATGGCATCTGTTTTCCCAAGTAATAGTTACATGGGATGGGGCTCTGCTCTCCTGGAGATGGCTAAACACCTGCCTGGCCATGGGAAGCAGTGAATTTATTTCCATGTTTTGCTTTTGCTTGTGTGTGCAGCTT
Organism: Calcarius lapponicus; assembly: GCA_039654755.1. NCBI lineage: Eukaryota > Metazoa > Chordata > Aves > Passeriformes > Fringillidae > Calcarius > Calcarius lapponicus. Next base: position 60,752,457 of record CM077462.1, on the reverse strand, counting down.
TTAATTTCCTTATTAAACTGTCATTATTTCAACCCACAAGTTTTCTAGCATTTACCCTTCAGATTGCTTCCACTCTTCCACTGGTGGACGCGTGAGTGAGCAGCTGCATGGGTCTTGGCTGATGGCTGGGGTTAAACCACGACAGTCCTTTTAGAAATGATAACAAATCTTTAGGAGAGTCAAAGCTGTTCAAGCTTCAGGGCACTGCAATATTGTAAACACAAAACCTCTCCTGCTAAGTGTTGTTTTTGGAATAGCAGCTCAGATTTGCCATTATTGAATATTATTAACTGTACCAAAGAGAATGAAGCTGCAATTCTTTCATTTATTAACTGCTTTGGTAGTTGACTTTCTGCCACCAGATGTTTCCTAGCAGAAAGGTTTTGCTTTTCAGTGGTGTGTGCTGAGTCAATTCAGCACTGATTTTAGGAGAAGGCTTGTACCTGAGAATACCATTTTAAACAAGGAAGTGAAAATTCATAAATGTTGATGGATTTGAGTCCTCAGTACAGACTGTACCTTGGCAAACTGTCAATGCACAATAATGTTTGTAGGTTAATTAGTTAGGGATCACTTGTGTCTCAGAGGCTTAAATTCAGCTCTGAATTGTTCATCAGGCAATCCAATTGATTTTGGTGGAATTACAGAAGGTCTAAGAGTCAATTTTGCCCTAAGAACAAATAAAATGTGCAAGAGAGATTCAGTGCAACACAAACCATAGCCTACTGGCTTAGTACCAAAAACCCACTCAGTTTTATTACCCTTAAGAGAGAGCAGGAAGGTCCCTCTTAGAAGTTCCTCATGCAACCAAGGAATTAGATAGCACCAGTGCACTTTAAGTTATACAATATCACAGCTGTCTGCTAATATTGCAAAGCTTGGTCTGGATTGCATTGGGGCATGGTTTCTTTCTGTGGGTTTAAAAGCTTTGACGGTTCCCTCCTTCTACTTTGCTGTTATAGTGGTGAGCATAGCTACCTTCCAAGCAGTTGATCCAGGCTGGATTCCTGGCCAAAGTAACAAAAAGACCATAGTGGTTTAACCCTGTCTGGATGCCAGGCACCCACCAAAGGCTCTCTTTCTCTTCCATCTGCAGCTGGACACATGAGAGAAAATATAGGGAAGGGTCCATGAGTTGAAATAAGGTCTGGGAGACTCACTCACCAAACACCATCATGGGCAAAACAGGCTCGAATTAGAGATATTAATTGAATTTATTGTTAACAAAATCAGAGCAGGATGATGAGAAGTAAAGTAAAACTTTGGAAATGCTTTCCTCCCACCCCTCCCTCCTTCTCAGCTCTACCTCCTGCCCAGCAGCGCAGGGAGGCAGGGAAGGGGTGTGAGTTCAACACCTGTTGTCTCTCCCACTGCTCAGGTGGAGGAGTCCCGCCCCAGGTTCCCTGTGGGGTCCCTTCCACAGGAGGCAGTTCTCCATAAACTTCTCCAACATGAGTCTGTCACAAGGCAGCAGTCCCCCACAAACTGCTGCAGCATGGGTCAGTCTTCCATAGAGTGCAGTCCTTTAAGGACAGACTGCTCCAGTATGGGCTCCTCTCTTCCCACAGGATCACAGCCTCCTCCAGGCATCCCCCCTGCTCTGGTGTGGGTCTCCTCCACAGGCTGCAGGTGATTATCTGCATCTCTGTGGTTCTTCATAGGTGGCAGGGACACATCTGCCTTACCATAGTCTTGACCACGGACTGCAGAGGAGTCCCAGCTCCAACACCTAGACTGCCTCCTCACCCTCCTTCTCCACTGATCTTGGTGTCTGCAGAGTTGTTCTCACATGTTCTCACCCTGCTCTCTCTGGCCCACAACTGCAACTGTCCAATAATTTTTTTTTCTTCTTCTTCTTCCATATGTTACCACTATTTCTCATTGGCCTAGACTTGACCAGCAATACATCTGTCTTTGGAGCTGCCAGGCAATGGCACTGCTAGACATGGAGGAAGCTTTTGGCAGCTTTTCACAGAAGCCACCCCTGTAGCCACCTCACTAACAAAGCTTGGCCATGCAAACCCAGTACAGCTAAAAAGCCATGTTTTGGGGCAAATATACTGTACGCTCTTTATAATCTAACCTTATACATAAACTGTGATTGGATAAAGTCATGGAAGATGTATTTGCACAATAAACTTTGCAAGGAGGAGCACAGTCCACACCTGAAATGGCTTCACAAGGGAAGGAAGTTTTTGAAAAGTTTAAATTTTAGTCCTGGTCAGAAATGAGTCAGATATAATATTGCAGATTTCCTGTCTCCAGAAGTCAGTGTTAGGCTACTGATAAGCTGCTTGAAAGAGGAGAAGTGATATTATAAATACATTTGATACTCTGGAGTAAATGGAGTCTTTAACACGATGAGGCCTTTTATTTTAAGAGGAGCAGATGGTTTATCAAATCACTCGAGGCTAGGGCATTCTGCCAAAAAAAAAAAAAAACAAAAAAAAACCAAACCATTAACAGCTTTGTGATTCATACTTGCCATGTTAAGTGGTAGGTTCCCCTATCTCTGCAACAGGCAACTCATCTCTGAAAAGTGTATTGTGCTTGTTTTGCATGTACTCCTAGCTGTTTGTGGAAGCGTCCATACTTCTTGGACCTGCAACTACTGTCTTTTAGGAACAGAAGTCATGGCTTTTTTTTGGGATGGGGAACTTTTTCTGTTCTAGAAAACGTAGAATCTGTCTGTTTTCTAGAAAAATAAACCTATTAATTTATCAGCATGGACACATTTTGGAGGCCTTTAGTAGGGAAAAGAAAACAAGCAAAAAAATCAAAGGCTATTTCTGTTTGTGACACATAAAGTTGATTGAAGTTATTACAGATTTGCTGTAACACTGACTCTTTTTCCTTTGGTCCTTTAGGGGCAAAAAAATCCTTCCTTCCTTCCTTCCTTCCGTCTCCCTCCCTCCCTCCCTCCCTCCCTCCCTCCCTCCCTTCCTTCCTTCCTTCCTTCCTTCCTTCCTTCCTTCCTTCCTTCCTTCCTTCCTTCCTTCCGCCACTTCCGCCACTTCCGCCACTTCCGCCACTTCCGCCACTTCCGCCACTTCCGCCACTTCCTTCCGCCACTTCCTTCCGCCACTTCCTCCCTTCCTTCCTCCCTCCCTTCCTCCCTCCCTTCCTCCCTCCCTCCCTCCCTCCCTTCCTCCCTCCCTTCCTCCCTCCCTCCTTCCTCCCTTCCTTCCTCCCTTCCTTCCTTCCTTCCTTCCTTCCTTCCTTCCTTCCTTCCTTCCTTCCTTCCTTCCTTCCTTCCTTCCTTCCTTCCTTCCTTCCTTCCTTCCTTCCTTCCTTCCTTCCTTCCTTCCTTCCTTCCTTCCTTCCTTCCTTCCTTCCTTCCCTCCCTCCTTCCCTCCCTCCTTCCTTCCCTCCTTCCTTCCCTCCTTCCTTCCCTCCTTCCTTCCCTCCCTCCTTCCCCTCCCTCCTTCCCTCCTCCTTCCTTCCTTCCTTCCTTCCTTCCTTCCTTCCTTCCTTCCTTCCTTCCTTCCTTCCTTCCTTCCTTCCTCCTTCCTTCCTTCCTTCCTTCCTTCCTTCCTTCCTTCCTTCCTTCCTTCCTTCCTTCCTTCCTTCCTTCCTTCCTTCCTTCCTTCCTTCCTTCCTTCCTTCCTTCCTTCCTTCCTTCCTTCCTTCCTTCCTTCCTTCCTTCCTTCCTTCCTTCCTTCCTTCCTTCCTTCCTTCCTCCCTTCCTTCCTCCCTTCCTTCCTCCCTCCCTTCCTCCCTTCCTCCCTTCCTCCCCTTCCTCCCTCCCTTCCTCCCTCCCTTCCTCCCTCCCTTCCTCCCTCCTTTCCATTTTTCAGACAACATCACACAAAAACTTTCCAGGCCCACACATCTTCGCCCTGAAAGATGGAATGAATGAAACACTTTTTTGCATTCTGTACTGAGCTTTTCTTTAGGACAAAGGAATTGTCACATTACTTTCAAATAAGCAACATAGTTACGTGAAAATAATTTACTGAAGATTAATTCAGTCCAGTCTTAAAGTCCAATTAACTCATGTAATCAAAAAATTAAAAAGAGGTCTCATAATCAGTGCAGTGTTTCACCTCATGATAGGAATGGAATAGAGGGAGGGAAGAGTCCTCAAGACTCCTTGACTAAATTTGCCTAATCCTTTGGTTTATAAAATGAAGGGAACAGCCTGGTGCATGACAGTGAACAATTCATTTCCACTTGAATGAGTACAGCAAAAGAAAGTGCCCTTTCTAATCAGTCAGATTAAATAGGAGCTGTTTCATGGCAAATCAGTGACTTCAGCAATTATAAAAGAAACTGGACATGAACACAGAACCTGTTCCAATTAGTTTCCATTAATGAGTTCCTTGAAGTAGTTTGTGAAAGCAGTAAACAAATGAAACTAAGAACATTTGCAGTATGTTTTTCATTATCTTAAATACTTTACTTTCTTGAAGAATCTTAATAGCAGCTCTCTGACTTTGAAACTAATTTAGATGCTCATATTAATATTATCTACTTTTCCCCCTCACGTTCCCCCTTAGCTGATGTTTATGACTTAAAATCTCATTCCATTTTTTATATGTGCACAAAACATATCCCTTTCACCTTTACTTACCAAATTGTGCTGTATGTATGTTTGTAAGTGTGTGTGTCTCTCTAGGGATGAGGTATCTGGGTAGGGTGAGGATCCAGGAGTACTTATTGGATAGACTGTGTCCAGGGCCAGCTCCTGTGATGTCATTACTGGGTGACAGTGGGACTCTGTAGCTTTTTGCTGGAGATTCCCAAATGATCCTGGCTCAGAACATCCCTAGAATTTCTTTGAAAGACTGCTATTCATCTCAGACTAAAGCTTCAGAAACTCTATGAACAAGCTGATTAATTTTGTCAGATGAGTACAAAGTCTCTCCCACCACTCCCTTCTTTTTCTCTCTCCTTTCCTCCTCTGCTTTGGTTGGGTTTTTTTTTAAGGTTGGTTGTTGGGGATTGTGGATATTCTCAGTTTGGTCAAAGAACAGAGATAATTTCTCCCAGGCCAAGCCTGGAAAACTTAGAGAAAATAATTAAAACAATTACTATCTCTCTTTCTGCACATGTTGTTTATAGATATGATCTTCCAGAGTGTGCTATTCTTAGTTCACCAATAGTGTGAGAGGTTTTTACTCTAAGACCAATCAAATCTTAGCAAGTTGGGTTATAAGAGATGCACAATTCTCCATTGAACACCTTCTTTTCACCTTCTGAAGACTAGAATCTTTTGTTCCCATTCCTGACTCACCAATGATGGGGTTTTTTTTCGTGTGGGTTTTGCTCTCTTTTTGGTTTTGGTTTGGGGTTGTTTTTTTGCTTGTTTGTTTTTCTTTGTTCTTGCTTAGTTTGGTTTTGTATATAGATTTACCCACCAAGGCCCCCAAGTGTGTACACGCAGATCCCCATAGCCATCATGACTTCACAAAGAAATAGCCTTTTCCTATTTCAGCTGTGAGAGTGTCTTTAGACATATGAGCAAATCCTGCATCTCTTCCTACCTGGTTCAATTATCTCCATGCTTCCGATTGTGGCGACACTGTCTGTTTTAAAACACCTCAAGCAAAAGCTGCTGACATTCCTGGCAGTCTTCCTATTTTCCCAAATTAAACTAAACTGCTGCTACTTATTATTTGCTATCTTGTTTTCCCCAGTTCATTGCACAGAGGTTCCTCCTGTACTGGAAGACAGACTACTGCTCCTTCAACTAAACTTCCTTTTGGCTCAAATCTTCTTTTCCACTGTGCTTTCTCTTTTTGCCTATCATGTTATCTGTTCATAAAAATGTATTAAGTACTAAATTGGTAGGTTGTCTCCTAGTGTATTTTCCCAACTTTAAGGTGAAAGCGAAACAGATGATTCAAGTCTCAGAAATCTTTTTTAGTCTCCTCTCTTCATTTGTCATAAATATTATCAATTGCCATTTTTACTTTTTTTTATCTATAACCTTTAATTGGGGAAAAGAGGAATAACTTTTGTTGTGGTTGTTGCTGTTTGCTTATTTTTTCCCTAATTCACATCTCAAATAACACTCCTTTAACTGGTTTTAGAAAGAAGCTTGTAAAGTACAATAATTCCTTCTTCTGTAGATTCCTAATCTTCCCTTGTGGAATAGCTTATTCTGGAACCTCCCACAGGGGACATAGGTGGAATTTTCCTTGTTTGGGCTCAGACAGCACATGACAAGACTAACCTGCCCCAGACCCAGTACAGGCAGGCATATCATGTTCTGTGAGCACAGGCTTAGTTCTCACCCTTCACTCCCAACAGTTTTCTCTTGAAGCAAATCAACTCTTTGTATTCCCTGCTTTCACCCACGCATTCCTAGAGTTAAACAAACATGAGAACACAAGCACGTTTTGTTCATCTCTTGCAGACAGTGAGGTAAATACTGTAAATGTATAAAAACATGATTTCACACTATACGTAACAGCCATCTCAGAATCCATAAGGTCCAGCACCAGCCCAAGCAAATTACACCCATTCTCAATGCAAATTAAATTCCATATTTTTCAACAAGAAAGATACTAAAGTAAAAATGAGATGCTTGTTGAGGTGCTTTTGTGTTCGTTATGTATGATTAGTTCGTTAAGTGAGATTCCCCAGTCATATTACTCAAACTGGGGAATCTCACTTAAATATTAATTTCCTTAAGTTGCAAAGCCAGAGGGTTTGTCCCAGCATCTCAAATGCATAAAATTTTAAGCATAAAAATTTTCAACCTTGACCCTGTGTTCCTGTGCTGTCCAGTTTTTTATCCTATTTTTTCAGACTCCTGCTCTGTCTCTAATGCAAGTATAATATTACTTTGACAAACTAGTGTTATTACAATTGCATTTTAAGACTCCCCATTTTGGTGAATGAGAACTCTGCTATTCCAGTCTGACCTGAGCTAGAGTTTTGCAAGCAACAGATTGGGTAATCCTGTTTATATTTGGAGGAATATGTTATTATGAGGTAGAGTTAACAAATATGGAAATTGCTGGGAACTAAAGACACCTCCAGAGGAGCTGCAGAACTTGAAATTCTATTCAATACATATTTTTCGTGGTTTGATCTGCACAGCATAAAATGTAGTAAGCCAAGCATCTGCTAACAAAAATGTACAGAATGAAAATGCAGAGAGCCTTCCCTGTGACTGGGGAGATATAGCAGCTCTGTAATCCTGCTCTCACAGTTTGGCAGGAAGGGTACAATGCTGGCAGGAAAAGAAATAGGCTGTACCCTTTCTGTGCCTCAGAACCCTCTACCCTGCAATAAACACAGCAATGCAATCAAGATTTTACCTCTCTACTGCTGAATTCAGTCAGCTGAGGAAAATCATCAGCATAGTTTTAAAACATGGCATCCTAACTGGGGACTTTGAGTCTAGTAATAAAAAATATATAATAAGGTTTAGAAACAAAACGACTGGCAGAGATTTAAAGCTAGGAGTTCTCTTTGTAAGAGTGGGTGGGGTTAATAATAAAAAATATAATGAGGTTTCTGTATGCATGGACAAGGATTTTTATTTATTCTTATACTTCTCAAGATTCCATTGAACATGTTGTGGCGGCTTCTGGCAGCTGAACAGTGTTCATTCTTTGCACAGGGCATCTGTATCTAGCAAAGATATGGGAATGCAGATAGAAATGAACCCCTATGCACTGTGTTTGATTTGGTGTCACTAGAGAAACCTCAACATCTGCTATGCAAACTGCTACGGAAGAATTCAGCTTTTACGCGTACAACTCTCGTAGGCATTCTTCTGTCTGCATTCTTACTCTAAGGAAAGAATACCTCCTCTGGAAATTTGCTGATGGCAAAAAGGAGTGGCCAATATACCCCAGAGGGCTGTGCAGCCCTTCAGAACCTTCTCTCAATGGATTGGAGAGATGAGAAGAGAGGAACCTTCTGAAATTCAACGACGGCAAATGCAGGGTCCTGCACCTGGGGAAAAAAACCCCACACAGCAATACAGGCTGGGGATGACCTGCTGGAAAGCAGCTCTGTAGAGAAGGATCTGGGGGCCCTGGTGCACAGCAAGATGCCCATGAGCCAGAAGTGTGTCCTTGTGGCCAAGAAGGCCAATGGTACCCTGTGGTGCATTTTCAGCATGCCAAGTGTGGTGATCCTACTCAGCTCTGGTGAGGCCACATCTGAAATGCAGTATCCAGTTCTGGGCTCCTCAGTACAAGAGAGCTTTGGAGCTCCTGAAGCAGGTCCAACAGAAGGTGACAAAGATGATTAGGGAACTAGAGAAACTCTCTTATGAGGAAAGGCTGACAGACTAGGGTTTGTTCAACCTTGAGAAGAGACTGAAGGCAGGGTGTCAGGAGGATGAAGCCAGGCTTTTCTTGGTGGTGCCAAGCACTAGAACAAGAGTAAATAGGCAGAAAATTATGCATGGGAGTGTCCACCTGAACATGAGGAAGAACCTTACTATTCAGGTGATGGAACACTGGAATAGATTGCACAGAGAGGTTGTGTAGTCTCCCTCACTGACTATAACTTAGGAACTATCAAGATGCAATCCTGTGCAATGTTCTCGAGCATGACACTGCTTGCACAGGGAGCTTGGACCACTGTAGTCCTTTCCAACCTTACCCATTCTGTGATTCTCTGATTCTGTGAAACAGTAGATGAAGACAGGAGGTGTTTTAGTATCAATGTGATCTGAAAGGAAATAGGTAAAAGTGCCATGAGTTTATCACTAAGCATCAGTCCATTTATACTTGCATGTGCTATGAGTGCCAAAAACGTCTATTTAAAAGAATGTGTGACATTTGTGTACTCAAGCACAAGGATCTTAGGTCATGCTGTGGGACATAACATCCCAAGAGGACATTGAAAGTAGTGATGATCTCAGAAAAATACATCAGTTCTTTGCCTTCTCAGGCCTGTGGGCCTTGCTTTCCCTTGAAAGTTAACAATGCCACTATACAGTACCTATTCCAAAATATCCCTTGGTTACACATCACTGAAGTATTGCAGAACAATTAATATCCAGTGATATCACTGGTAATGCTGAAAAGTTGTGAAAAATGATGTGAAATAAAAATGCTTCTTCTTTTATGGATAAAGATACAGAATTTAACAATACAAACAGAAACAGCTCACATGCTTCAATTTTTAAAGTGCAATCAAACATACTATCTCAAGAAAAGGAATTAGTATTTTTAAAGCCTTGTATAGACATCTAATTTGTAATAGAAAAGACACAATGACCTAATGTAACAAGGTCATTTAAAATTTCAGGCCATCTGATCTTTCAGCCCTCCAGTGGACACATAACTATGTGATGTCTGCTTCGATTGCTTGCTGCAAGGATTTTTTCCCACATTTGCCTACAAATGCCGATGGCTCTGGGGCTAAATGAATGAAGAATCTGCAGCAGAAATGCTAGGGAATGAATTGCTTACAATCAGCTCTCTCTCTGACTAGTTTTGAAAATGTATGCATGTACTTCTACCTCAGCAGAGTAACGAATAAAGTGCATAGACGTTAGAGTGTTATTGCCTTTTCTACATCTTGTCAGCAGTTTGTGATATGGAGTGGTGTATGTGTTTCTGAATTGTGCAGATAATGCCTGCCATGAATAAATATTTTGGCAGGGTAAGATTGTATTCTTATGAGCCTTAATTTGCATTTTTTGTCTGCAAAAGCCATCAGAGTGCATACCTTGTATACAGCTCTTTTTTCAGCAGTACTTTTGTTATTACAGAATACTTAACAATGCTTACCCAGTCATATTACTCAAACTGGCAGGTGGTTTGTTCTACAGATGGATAAACTCTAGAGCATGGTAAAATGCAAGTATCTAGTAGGAGTGTTTTGTCCCATCTTTGTTGGCCATCCAACCATCTGCCTGATTTTCTTTAAAGTACAGCCCATGGTGATTCAACAGAAAGGGAAAGTGCTGTGTTATTTGTATTAAGGTGTTTAATCATCCCTGTATCATCCAGGCAAACCCCTACATGCAGAAATCTAAATTAGTTGGGCAGATGTATAGACTAGGATGTTTTCCAGATAGTCTTTAAATAAATATAACCTTTAAAAGCTTTATGCTGTAGTAAAAATGTGATCCTTGACTGCATAAGCACATCAAATACTATCACGGAGGTGCTTTGCATAACATAGTGATGAGGAATTCAGACACTTGAAGGAAAGGAAAAATCATAAGATCCCAGCAGTCAGCCCTGTTCCACACTCTTAGAGGTACTTAAATCCCAGGATGATGTTGCACTCTTATCTACAGCAGTGCTGGCTAGCTCATCCAGACATCAGGGAACCTGTGTTTCTAAAGGTTACATAGTCTTTAAAACAATTAATTTGAACCAAGTTATTGAATGAAAGAAGTAATCCAGGAATATTAAGCACAAAGACAGCACTTGTGTCTCAGGAAACCAGTGGGACACAGAAGGTTGGATGAGAAATATTGGTGTAAGCTGTACTAGCTTAGACCGTTTTCTAGTGCATGTCCTTTCCTGCAAGTCTTAGCAGAGTATATGTCCTATGATCTGATCCAGAAGTTTTTTGTTCCCGTTCCACAGCTGAGTTACTATATGACAATAATCATACTATTATGAGTTATTGCTCTTATTTCTCCTTCAGTATGGAGCATATGATTTCTGGGTCAGGAAGTCTCTCCACCTGGGTGTTTGCTCAATGCCTGGCAGAAAGGAGCTGTGATTTCAAAGGGTACTTTGGCAATATTAAAGTATAAATACTATTTTATATCCCATATTTAAGGCTTGAAACAGTGGCCTGGGAACTCCTAAGTCTGTTAAGAGAAGGAAATATAATAATTAAGAACTGTTGAGGAAATTCATATATTTTTATCTGTATTTTTGGTGCTTAGGGGGATTCTATTTTTTTCATGATATATCCTCTTTTACTAAATGAAAAGTTGGAAATAGGAAGATAAGTTGTCAGGAGAGGACATCATGACATTGCATTTAGTGTCCTTTTTTAATATGTCATTCTTCTTATCATCATTTTGGTTAAAGAATTTTTTCTGGGAGAAAAAAGATTTTTTTTTCTGAGAGAAAAAAGGATATTATATACTGATAGGTTCAGTATATAATACTCTGATGAATATACAAGTTACAAAGGTGCCTGGTGCCAAATTTTATATATTCCTAATGAACATAGTTACATGAGGACTTTGGAAGCTGATGGAATCACATCCTCTTAGCTCTAGGTTCTCCTTTATCCTCTTTTCTGAGCAAATCTATGACTAAAACAGTCATTCATATCAGTAAGTGCCAAAACAGTGAAGATTGTTATCTGAAGAGATTTTCTTGTTTATCTTACCAGATACTTTTTTACTAGAAAAATCTTATAACACAAATGAGAATATTGGAATCCAAAGAGCTGGCTGTATGGTTTTGTTTCTATGGCTTACTCAGCTTCAATAAAAAAATGCATAAAAGCAGAGTGACAGATTCACTCTGCAAAACCAGTAGAGTTTTAAATTGTGTGTAAATCCATTTTACAATTATTCTGTTTGAAAACTTGTTTTACATGTAATAACTTTCATATCCACCTCTCTGAAATGTGCTGTAGTGAAAACAAGGCAAAGAACCATTCTCTTTCTCAGAAATTAAGTGGTTTTGCTTACCACTTTTGTTTTGGATTGTTACACTAAAACATATTCAGCTTTTTCTTCTGCTGCTTCAAAGGATCTGCTTCATGCACTGGTTAAAAACCTGCAGTTCCTTAAATCAAGATTCATCCCGTCCTTGCTATTTGAGCTCCTTGATCACTGGAGGTATCAGGCAATCTCACTTGGAAAGGCTTGCACTTGAAAACAACTAGTCAGCTCTGCACTTCATAACTTCTGTTTATTGCCATTGCAAGGCAGCTGCATCTTCTAGATTCCTCATCAACTGGGTCAGAAGGATTCCAAGTTGTAAGGAAAATGCATTAATTTAATGATTAATGAAGTAAAAAGTCTTCAACTGAATTACTAAGAAACATTACAGAGCAGGCTAAAGTAGAAAACTGTGTTTAAATTGCTGTCTTAGGTCATTAAGTATATTTTTCTGCGTTAAAAAACTCAGAAGTTATTAAACATGTTTGTGGAAGCAAGAAATTAGACCATTATTTTTTTTTTCCTTTTCCACAAAATAAAAAAGTGGTTTCAAGGCTTAGAGAGGTTTTGATATGACATTTGGACAGCTTAGAGCTCAAACAAAAGCAGGGTCTTTGATATCACTTTAATACTTGGATAACTTATAAATGCAGGTTCTCCTTTTTGAACTTGAGAGTGCTACTATGGGTAGGAGTGATTGGAGTATGAATGGATTTGCTGAACAAAATCTTTACTACACCCTCCATTCTTTCTGTTCTATCTCCTTCCCTCCATTCCCCTTTTCCAATCCAAAACGCACTGATTCCAGTTGGTGCGGTAGAAAGTATTTGATTTATGAAACAAAATTAGCTTTTGCTCACATTCTTAGCTTTTCTTCTCTTTTACTGAGCAAGACTGGCTGTCCAGACCTATATGACCCAAGACAACTGAAACTGCCGCCCACTGAAATCATTGGGAGCACGCAGAAGAATCAACTCAAGGTTCAGTTCTAATCTTAATATAGGAATATGTCATCTTTGATGAAGTTTATAATTGCTTACAAAAATTATGGAATTAATCCATGATTTGTACATGCAAGAAACTTCAACTTCTTGCATCCAAGACTCACTCTAAAAATGTGAACAGGCAGTAAAGCACACTTTCATAACTGTCTCTAAAAGTTTAGAAGAGTGCTAATTACTTTATCTTTTCACCTTTCCATTTATTATCTTTATTAGAGAAGGGAAAATGGCATCTGAGAACATAAATTTATAAACTTATTCACACTAAAGATTTTTGGAAAGCAGAGGAGAAATTTAAATAGAAATCTGTTCTACATTGTTGGAAATCCAGAAGGATGGAGGTCATAGGAGACCTCTGTAAAATGACTGAGTTTTCCTCAGATGACATATCAGATGCTCAGAGGTGATGATTATTAGCAGAATCAGTCACAAATGTTAACTTTGCATGAAATTTTAGTGGACTGATTCTATCATATTGATGATTAATTCAAAAAAACATAAAACTACTTTTCTACTTTACATAGTTCTCTAATGTCTGACTAGATGCTTACACTGCTTCATTGGATGCATATATGGATTAAAACTCAAATGTGTTGTAGATATTTTCATGTGGGAAGCGGAACATCTTAAATAATCAGCTCTATATGTGCTGAGACATTGAAAACTGACACAACAATGACAAGTCCACCTTCCAGTCATGTCCAAAACATCATCACAGGTTAGCCTGATGTATTTTGAAAGTCAGAACTCTGGCAATGACTTCAATATATGAAAATTATGTTTGATTATAGAAGGAAGGCAAAGCCTCAAAAGAAACATTACAATCTGATAAAATGTTAACATATTTTTTGTGATATTTTATACATATTTTGTGATAATTTTGTGTTATTTTATACTAGAATGCAAAGTTTTAAAGAATGTGGGAGTGCATCTATTTGTTCCCATTAAGGAACTAATACTAGGCTCTTATATTTACAGAATACTTCTGATGTGAAACATCAAAGGGAAATTGAGGTTTCTTTAATCATTAAAATCAATTTTCTTAAAAAACACCGACTGTTGTACTTCTCAAGGAAGGCTTCATGCAATCAATAGAGAGAGCCCTTCTAATGGAAGTGGCCTTTGCCGAATGCTTGGTTATATTTTTTCTTTGTATAAAGATCATCATAATCATCACCTATGGCATTTGTACATTTGTCAAGGTCAATAAAGAAAACCAATCTATTTTAATTTATTTTCAGTCAATTTCACTACATGTATCTTAGTGTTAACAGGTTCTAAAAGTAAATGTATTCAATTATGATATTTCACTGGTTGTATAAAAAAGGGCAATGTTGTTTTAAAAGTGTATCTATGGGTACTGTATTGACTTTTCTATCTATCAATCAGAAACACTTGGATCAACTGCAGACCAAATTTCTCTGCTCCAACTGACAGCAGAATGCAATTCTTGTCTAGAAATATCTGTATTATCTGCATATACTGTAGGGTAGCTTACAGAAATTAATTCCATCTGCCTGTTCTCTGTACAACATTTGCGAAGAACTGGTGTAAATATTTAATACTTCTAAGAATGCAGTAAAATATTCAAGAACTTGACTATGTCCAGTCACATTAATGTATTCAAATCCCACATGTCTATGGTTGACTGTGTATTCATAGAAGAGAAAAAGGCGCTGAGATGCTGTGTTCCTGCAAACAGGTTAGCCTGGCTTCATGCACTGACAAGATTAATTGCAGACCTCTGAACCTGATATGTTTTCTTAATGTCCAACATGGCTCTTACTTTTCTCATTCAGGCTGAAATATGTGGCTTGGTCTTGCATAATTCAACATCAGTCTTCTCTGTGTGTGGCACTGTTTTTACTCCTTGTAAGTGCCTGCAAATTACTACAGTCAGTGATACGATGCACAGCAGTTTGCTTAGAGTTATTTCAATGATTATGGAAAGAAAGGAAATACGCTTTTTTCCAAACTGTCAGAACACTGCAGAAGAGACTGCAGTCATAATTTCTAGAATAGTACAAAACAATTTTTCAAGGTTTTTTTTTTTTTAGTGCACGTCCTCTTTACTCAGTGGGAAGTAATACAACACGAAGATTCTCTGGTGTGGCCCAAGTTCACTTTACATCTGCTAATTGAATTGTTCCAATATTTCTTCTGGAAGCTGATACTTTACATTTTTAATTTATTTTTTTCAGATAGTATGCTGACTGAATATGTTATGAATATGTGACAAAAAACACACATATTTAGAAACTGCCTGTTTCATAATCTATGAAAACACACTGCAAAACTAATTTTCCTCAGCTGGGACTATTCCAATACTCTATAATGGTAAGAGACCATGGAGGAAAGAAAAACCAAACTTTACTTGCATGAAATATATCCAGCTTTATTAGCCTATAAAATAAGGAATACAACTGTTCATGAAGACATAAGGTGTGGGAATGTTAGTTATTAGAAGCTGGAAAAATACTGTGTTTAGCCTTCTGATCTGAGTTTTTGCACCTGCGAAAACACCGTGTCCTTGGACATCTCTAGGTGCGATAACAAGGAGTCAGAGAGACGTGGGAAAGTGGAATGCAAGACTAAAAGAATGAAGAAGAGTTGATATATAGCTTAACGAATAGAATGCTTAGTTTACAGAATATGCATGAGCTTATTAACACTATTATAAAAGCATGTAACTTAGATCAATAAATTGGAGACCAATGATCATTCACCCCTAAGATGTGCACGTCTCCCCTTCGCCTTCCTGAAATGGTGCCTTTCCTTAAATGGTGGACTCTCCTTAAATGGTGATTTTTTTTTCAACAATAAGGCCCAAGTTTATCCTCTCTAACTGAAGTTTTATATTGAAGGTCCTGGTGACATGCAGGGGCATAGTAGCCATGGATCTCGATACAGTAAAACCAAGAGGCAGATATGGACAAGAAGCCAGCAAGCCAACAAATGACATGAAGCACATGGTGGAAATATGGGGAAAATATACTTTATTTTGAAAAAGAGGTCTCGTTTGGGAAATTTTAATTGAACTTGGGCAGTGTTTTATCAGTCCCAAGACAGTGATGATTCAGTTTATAAAGCTTGAAATTTTCCTCTTTGGTCTCTAATATTCTGGTATGTGCTTCAGTACCTGATCTCATCTTTCTCTTAATCCTGTGATGCCTTCAGATTAGTAAAATTTTATGTGTGTTCTGTGAAAAACTGTGGAGTGGTGTGCTGAAAAAGAAACTGGGTTGGAAAGAATTTCAAGGTGGCACCTGAAATTGGGTGTGAGGGCCTCCAGAGGGCCCCTTCAACCTAAAGTGTTCTGTGACTCTACAATTCTGCGTTTGCAGAATTATCCCAAGAACACTAAAGAGTCGTAGGTAGACAATGATATATTGAAAGCAGTGGAAATTTGATAATGTCAATGATCATTCACCAAAATATCAGGCATATTCCTATCCTCATGACTGTTCTAAAAATTCCAAAAAGAAATGCTTTGTTTATATTTCTCATGAATGCTAAGTTCTTAGGAAATCTTAATTACAGTGATTTGAGGTTTAATTGGAATGTTTAATGGTTTGGTATCAGTAGATTAATTTTTATGCTGGTTGTTTATTCTATGACCATTTTCCTCTTTTAGAAAATCTAAAATAAATTCCTCTGATGAAATATGTCAATTCTCATGGATGATTTATTTAGTCCAGAACTGAATTTATACATATATGTATAACACACAGATGAATGAACTGCTCAATTTCAGCCCAGAATAATCAACTCACTGTTGGAAAACTTAACATGTCCATGATCAATGTTGAAGTCTCAGATGTGAATCAAAGAGAGAACACAAGTCCCCTGTATCAGTTTAACCATTGCAGAGCTCTATTCTGTTCTGGTTTTTTTCTTTCTAGGCTCATCCTATTTTCTTTTAAAGTAATAAAATTGGATTATTACGGTTTTTTTAACCCAGTCCCCTCCTATCTACGGTTAGGTATATAACCTGATATACGAGTGAGAAATCATCTTCATAGGTTACAGTGCTGGAGAAGAAAATTTATTTATATCAAAATGACAATAAGAATTAAGAATAGTCCACCTCAAAATTATGACATGACATGGACAAATATATTTTAGATAATTAAGAATATTCTCACATGTTATTTGAATTATTCCTTTTCCTTTCAATCCTGTAAGCAAGAATAATAATAATTCAATGTCAAGATAAAACTTGATAATAATATTTTACCTATATTAAAATGTAAGTCTTCTCTCCACTTATTAGTTATGAAGATGCAACATACCAAAGTAATATACGCCTCGTAGATATCTGTTTGGAGATAGCAGATGTACACAGTGCTCTGGATTCCAGTTTGGGCTATTTTATGCTATTATTGTCTGAACATGATAGATTCCTTTTTCATATGATTTATAACTTGTCATTACAGGGCACTGTATTCCTCCAGACAACATTAATCTGTTGATGATTCTGAAGTGAAGACGTGATTGATGCTGTACCAGAAACTGGTGACACAGGTAAGCTCTTTTCTTCTTTTCAAACCTTTCTTGCTGAAATACATACCTGTACCTGGATGGGGGTCACAAAACTATTCTAACTTCTGAGGCACAGAATACAAAATTCATCGAGGCTCTCACTTCTTTAAATTTTTATTTTTCAGATAAACTTTTTTTTTTTTTAACTTTTTAAACTTTTTAATTAAGCAAAAATATCTGGTTTTATTACTTTTACCAAATGATTTTTAGCAATATTTGGGTTGTCATCTCTAATCTATCCTGGGTGAATTTCTCTTTTATATTTCTTATTGAAATGGATAGCAACATATCTCCTTTCACTTATCTCAAGGATTTTATACAGAATTCTCTTCTGCTGTTGAACAGAACTTTTGGAAAGGTACCAATGAATTGATTGTCCTCTCTTGTTCTAAAATCAGCAGTAGGAGTGACACTTAGAGATTTAATGACATGAATAAGACTCTACTTTTAAATTCTTGAGTATTACGTTTCTACCTCTCAAATGCTGTCCAGATCACTAATAAAAAACTTCTGCACTATTTCTCCTATAAAATATCCTTCATATCCTCCACAGTCAGATAAATGCTTCTTAACTGATTTCTGCAGAGGACAGAAGAAAAACACTAAATGTAAATCCAAAGAGATACATTTAATCTACAACTGTCATGCTCTGATCTGGTTCTGCATTTCTAGACCCTTCAGAGATACTATACGAAAAGTTCAAAAACACTTCATGTGATTTGACTGCACTGAGATTTTAACTTATTCCACAGTGTAGTAGACATAAAATCATTTACCCATTAAAATCGTGGCCCGATTCACTGGCAGTATTGCTATGCATCTCTACGCTCTATAGATGGTATCATCTTAAAATTATGGACATAGCACTAAAAGACAAAACAGGGCAAATTTGTTGGCATTTAAAGCTGCTATCAGAAGGATTAGGGGCCTACAGAGGGAGAAAAAGCTGAAATCAACCCCATTTCCCCATTAGGAAAACAGTGTGAAAGACATCCCATAAGCTAAAGTAAGATGTGTAACTGCATACTGTGCTCATTCTCCTGTCCATTGCCTTGTTGGGACCCTAATCACTCACAGTGCCACACAGCTACAGCTATGTGTTACTGCATCTAGCATAATAGTTTATCCTATATCAAACTACTGATGCCTTCAGTCTCTCTCTGGGGCATGCAGAAATATTGTCAGCCTAAGTATTGTTGTTGTGTATGAGTCAGGCTTGCCTTGGCTGCACACCAGGCGCTCACCAAAGCCACTCTATCACTCTAGTTCCTCAGATTAATTTATTTACAATCAAAACAGAGTAAGATAATGGCCAGTGTCAGTCTCTCCTCTGCCAGCTGGCATGGGCTCTGTCTGACAACAGAAGCCAACCTGTAGACTCCGGGTGCCCAAACCTTATCATGTAACTCTAATACAGAATATCAGTAACTCTTTAATGAATGCCTTCACAGTTATTGCAATTGTATATTTATTGACTTCTGAATTCTGAATAACCTCTTTCATTGATATTCCCTAAACATAACAAGGCCATATTCTCAAGGGTCCTGGTCAAGTCAATGGGTGGAGGGAGACTCCTATTTGAAATGGGGCATGTTTCAGAGCAGGAGCCTAATTTTGAACATTGACTTTTGGAGATGTTGATCTTTCTTCATTGACTGCAATTAAACTCAGGGCTCTTAAGCCTCACTGAGCTAAAGCAAACCTGTATGACCAAATCCTCCTCTCATGCCTTTTTTTCTTGGTGTTTTATCTCTATGCTAATTTCCATGCAAGTAAATATCAGAGACAGAGCATTTGATTTGTAATGACAATTTTGGCATTGCAAATGGTGACTATAGAATGTGGCTAAATCTAGAAGCTTGTAACTGCAATTCCAGGCCTGACATATCAGTACCTTTAGGAAGGAGTCTGTTGTACATGAAGCACATTCCAGCATAATACAAAGTGCTGCAGTTTTATCCTATACATTTCTCCTAGCAAAGTAGCAGATCTTGAGGGATCAAGGATCTGTTGATTTCAGAAGAATTTTGTAGCAGATATTTGGCAATCTTTGCCCAGCTTTGGTTGAAGTCTTTATATCCTGGTCTTCAGAGAGGAAACCTTATCAGAAATGACTGACATCTTACAAAACATGCAGTATAATGTGTTGGCTCAAAAGTGCAACATTAGCAGCTGGGAAGTTGAGTATTCGAGCCTTGGATATGTTGAGATTTTGACTTTTGTTGATTTTTTCTCACTCTTTAAACAGAGTGGGAAACAGAGTTTTATTTGCTTGCTCTTCAGAGCTCAGGTTAACTGTTCTCTGTTCATTCTCAACCCTTTCTCTGCTACGTGAAGTAGAGTTCTTGGTAGCACCATTTGCCCCTGAGAAAAAAAACAACAAAAAAATTGTGGGTTGGAGACACAGCATTCCAGTGTTTTCCAGTATGGCTAATTTGGAAATTCAGTTTTCAGCTAGCTTTCTTTAAGGTTTTGGTAAATTTTCTCTATCTCTCTCAGTTAGAGCAAAGAATTTGGAATTCACCTGGGTTTTTCTTCTGAAAAAGGAAAATGTATGCTGAAATAGAAAAGTACAACTATCTTCCATGATTTAGACCAATATGATAACCATGATGCAAAGAGATCTAAACAGCATTGCAATTTTCTATTTAAATTATTATTTTTGACCATTCCTCTGAAAGTATCAAAACGACTCTTCATATTTTGAATCAGACAAATATTGGTACCAGCATTTTAATGACTTTCAGGCCATTATCTCAGGCTCACGAATATACATCTTCTAGTATCCCCTTCTGTGCTGTAAGTTTATTTTTTAATTGACTCAAATATTTTATGTATGGTATCAGTTAATTAAGGTTGGTGCTTATTCATAAATTACACAGGTTGATAAATTTGGTGGAAAAATTCAGCCTTAGTGCATGTATATCATACAATCGTTGAGTAGAATTGACTGGAAGTTGCCCATGGATGCTATTTGATCTTAAGCACTCCAAATAAGGTCAATTTTAAATTAAAAATGTCTTCAAAAGGAAGGAAGAAGCTAATTATTACGTATTTTTTTCTGGTTTTCTGTTTGTTCGTTGAGGGGGGTTTCTCAAATATTAAAACTTGTTCTGTATTTTGCAGGGTTTTTTTCTGAAAGATATAATTTAAATTCAGCAGAATGACTTTAAAACGTAAAATTAATTGTGTTCTAGGACCCACTTAGTTCTGAAATCAGAGTTTAGAAATTACAATGCTATTCTACATATTTAGAAATTCTCTCTCTTGACTTTTCACATGAAAAAGAAAAAAGCACCCTAAAACTAGGCATGAGTGAGAAACTTCACTCCATTGCATCTTGAGTATGAAAAATGGGCAACAGGATAAGGACCTGAAATGAACTTGAAAGACTAATAAGTAAAATGTGCAAAAGGACTGTTTATTTTTTCAAATTTGTTCATGTTTCTGCTAAAGACATGGAAAGCAGAGATATATTCATTTCTTTAATAGAAATAACTTGACATTTTGACAGCCAGAGAAGCCAGTCATTCCTAATGAAACCATTGATCAGTACTTCTTCAGCATTTTGTACTTCAAAACTTTTATCTGCTGTCAAAGACCACATTTCTCATTAGAAAAATTAAGGAAGAAAAAATGTTGTTCCCAATGTGATCTAAGACAGTACTGTGAAATTTGCCTTGAGAAAACATAGAAAATTACTCTGTGAGTGAATATATGAATTAAAATATGTCAGCAAAGGCATTTCTGTCACATCATATGTCCATCTTGTCACATGATGAACAAACCCCAGCACTCCTCTTTAGGTTCAGGTATAACAGTATAGTAAACTCTGTCTTGGCATCATGTTGTTCCTAATATGGAGAGGACTTTCGGTAATAACAGATGTGCCATCCTTCCATGCTTCTTGCCTTTGTGTAGTAATGTGCTCATGATTGTGCCTGCACTCCCATCTACTGGTAAAATTAATTGTCGCTATGATCATGGTACACAAATTTGGAAAAGAAAGTGGATCCTGAAAGAGTAATGCAAGAAAAATGACAATTTGGGTAATTAAAAACTTTACTACTTACTGTTTCTGTAGAAGCCAACAGTTCCTAGATAATTTGTGTTTTCATAGTGAGTAGTATCTTCTTAAGAGGTATTTTGGTGCTTTTCAGGGTTGTGACCAACAGATTTTTCTTGGGAGTACGACCTATGCTGGAAGTAATATCCCAAGTACTGTGAATTCTCAGAAAATTGGCACTGATAATCTTTTGCTTTTAGTCATTCACATTGGACTTGTCACCTTATTCCTGAGGGCTATAGTCATCCCCTATGCACTACTTCAAAAAACAGGTGCAAATACAACCAGAATCTTGGATTTAAGATCAAAAAGGTATTGTGTTTTTTGTTGTAGGATAGAAAGGAGAGTTTGGCTGTACTAATAATTGAATTCCCTTTACAAAACGCAATGTCTGGACTTCCAACTACTGTCTTATATCTAGGATGGGAAAGATTTTATTAGTTGTTAAACTAAGAAAACTAATAAGTGTCATTTGTGGACTATATGCTGATGCAGTCAAACTCTTTTAAAACAAATTAAATGTGTTAAAACGATTTGTCAAATTAAAGATTAATCTACTAAGAAAGAAATAGACAAATTTAGCTCAGGTCCTGATTAGATTTCTGGATTTATCCTAACATAGTCTTACTTTTAACTTTGTTTCTAATTTTCAAATATCATCTGTAGCACTCAAAGTTGTAACACAGGCATCTTTAAACTAAAGGCACAGGTTTCTTTGTCATCATCACTACAGATTAACAAAATGATAGTAAATAAGATGTCTTGCAGTGAGAGCATCCATATTATCCCGAAGAGCAAGCAGCCCTCATATTAAGAGATGTTCCCTCAGGACAAGAGTCTCTGATTCAGTGATTATGTTCAATATAGTAAGACTGAATTACTTTAATCACTTAGTAAATGACCGGAGTTACAGTTATAATGAAAATTCAGGGTTGAAAATAAGGAGCTAGAATAGCAAAGAAAGAAGCCAGGTGAAGTCAAAGCAAAAAAGGAGCAATATTAAAGGTGTGTTTGAGAAGGACTGGCTGCCCTGGTTGAGACTTAAAAGTCACAACATGGGATTTGGCAATATGTTTCATTTCTAGAAAGATTCTATCAGTTTCACCAATGCATATTTGACACTTCTAAGACAACAGATGAAGCTGAATACTTTAAATCAAATGCAAGTTGGTAGAGAAATCTATTATACACAATACTTGTGAAGAGATTAATGTTCAGTTTCCTGCAGCTTAACTGTTTAAATAATTTTTCTGTTGATGTTGTGCTTTCCCACATACTCTCGGTATGCAACTGTCACTCTTTATGCAATAATTTATAAATGAATATTGAAATGAACAAAAAGTTAATAAGTAAAAAAACTTTGTAAAAGTTGGCATTTATTTTAATGACAATGGTGTTAATTGGGAGGTCTGGAATTAATCCAGTGGTGAAAAGTGGCAACATTTTTTTTCCCCCTTATTTTTTGTCTTTTGAGATCTGACAGTATCTGATAGTGACTCATTTATCAGAAGACTTCTGCTCTTTTCAAGTAGGAAAAAAAAGAGAATAAGGAAACTGTATTGTGAATAAAATTAATGTGAATAAAATTAATGTGAACATTGATGAAGCAAGATGGGTGAATGCAAACATATGTAGCTGACTTATAATTACATTCGAGCACTCCAACCTTTGACTCTCCTATTTTACAAAAATTCTCATACAAAAATCACTGCACTGAAACTGGTGATGAGGATGTCCCAAAGGGAGAAAAATTTAAGGCACTAGACTAATAGTAATATTTTTTTACACCTTCACTACTCTGATGCAAGTCATGAACAATATTCATTTTGATGGCAATGCTATTTTTTATGGTCTATCATTTCCCCTTTACAGTGTCACCTCTCAGTTTATGTTTCTTGAATTTGTCAAAGATGAGGCTTCAGCTATTGAAGCAAAGCTGAAACTGCATCTTTTTTCCAGCAGATCTAATCTCCTCTGCTGCTATGGGAAAAAAACCCAAAGCTGTTACACTGGAGATTTTTGCTTAGTTTTTTTTGTTTCTTTTTTTTTTAGTTTTGCTCTGTGGATTTTTCCATGTCTCGTTAAAGTTAAGGTCGTGTTGTTCCTTTAATCCTTTCTTCTTACATGGAAATGAATTGCATGGGTTTTTTTCAATTAATAAGGATTGGAATCTATTTTATATCAAGTGTGTATCTGTGTTGTACTGCAGAGCAGTACTGAACATGTGGCATTACCATAATTTCCTATTTTTTCCTTTGCATTCTTATATTACAGAGGGAATCTGATGCTTATCATCTTCATTCTTCAAAGTCCAGAGGAGATATGGGGAGAGCGATAGGGGGATCAAAAAATAATACAGAAGTAGATTCACATTTGCCTTCTACCTCACAGAGTTTACATTGGGCCAGGGAAATAATATGAAAGAAATACGTTGATACTTTATGATGATTCTGAAGACAAACCTCCAGGGACACAGATTTCCAGTTCAAAATGTCTGAATTTTAGGTGGTGAGCAATGAGGGAGGGTAAAAAACACTGTGGAGGCACCATGTCACAGTGGGAAATGGAAATGTGTGCTAACAGATGTGTTCAGAGCCAGGCTGGATGGGGCCCTGAGCAGCCTGGTCTAGTGGAAGGTGTCCCTGGCCAGGGCAGAGAGATCAGAACTAGATGATTTTTAAGGTTCCTTCCAAGTCAGAGGATTCTATGATTCTGTGTTTTTTACTGTATTGAAGAACCAGATTACTCCTCTTTGCTCTGACAATTCAGAAAAATCCATTTAGTTCCTTAGGTGATACAGAGCCAAAGTGCAGGGACATATTTTGAAATCTCTTATTGTCAAAACCATAATTATTTTTTTCCATCAGATCTACATTCCTTGCAGTCAGCCACGAAGACACAAGGAAATCTAAGAGACTTCAAAAGGCCCTCTTCTAGTTTCTTCTAACCACTGTTTTATCTTCCATTTCAATATACAGCACTCACATTGTTTAAAATGCCAGCTAACCTCAGAGGAGGGACACAGTTTTAGGGAGCATCATTCTGAGCTTGGAGTATTCTCTCCAAATGCCTTAGAAAGTAATGAGGTGAAGTGACCATGCTGTGATCCTGGGTACTGTGAAAGCCATTATCGTGCAGCAGGGGAGGAGCAAATACACACGCTTGTCTTTAAATCTTCAGACTGATGACAGTCTAAATTCTGTGCTGAATGGTCAAAGCATCACAGTATTCATGCTAGAAAAAGAGATGGACCTGACCCTTGCAGACAACATTATGTTTTGTAAGATGATCAGGGAAATGTGAACATCTGTGCTGGGGGAAAAAGCACCATTATTGCAATCTGTGCTGGTAGATTACTTGTAGTTAGAATGACTAATAGCAGGATGCTGAGTGACTACATGGCATAGCCTTGTTGAGGTGTGTCTGTTTTACGTTCTTGTTTTTATTGCTTTTCTCAAAATATAGTAGGCAAAATAATTGAATTTGTTTAATATCACAGAGCCAAATCACAGAGAAACACTTTTTTAGCTGTTTACTTACTTCATTTTTTAAACATAGTCATGTGAAACAGAACGAAAGGATTTTAGGAAGAAATGCATCTATCTCATTTTGTTTTGCATGCTCAAGCCATTTGATACTGAAGCAGATTATCCAACCAATCCTCCCCTATGTCTTTGCAAAAGAGGATGCAGAGCTGTGAAGGGCTTGTAAAATTATGATATAGTTCATGTTTGTGTGTGAGTTGATCAAAAAAATACTTTTTCTTCTTGGATGACTTTTTGCTGAAAAATATTAGATCTAATATGATATTCTAATCTATGTGACTATCACATAAACTTGGGGTTATTCTAGAGAAGCCGTTAAGCTTGACATAGAGATCTGAGATCATTTTGGCTCGTCTTCAACTGTTGGGCTTTTTCCTGCTCCAAAACTCACATGAGTGTCATTGACTTACACAAGCTACCTTGTAATTTCTCCTTTAACATAAAATAGAACTTCACAGGTATTTTTAGTGCAATATTGGTATGTGAAAACAATCTCTTAATCAGTTGCTCATGGCCACCATATCAAAGGAAGCTTACTAGCAGAAAGATGAGTGGAAGAGCTGCCAAGACTCTTAATGTGATCTGACTATTCTGTTTTATACAGTCAAATCCCATTCTTGCTATATGCTTTGCCTATGTAAATTCTTCTGCCCCAATTTTTCTACAGTAAATAGTTACAATCACAGAAAGTTAATTTATGTCTATACGGGGAGCTGAGTGATGTCAGCCACAAAAGAGGCTTTAGCAAACTTGTGGATACATCAGAAATACACACTAAATCTGATGTGTGTACCCGGGTGTGCTGGGTAATGTTCAGGCATAAAACAGCACTAGTTGGCCTGGGTTACATCTGAGACATTGAACCTACATATTCATGCACACTTATATGTGCACTGCATGCATGATTGCCCTCCCTGGGACTGGATATTAATATTTAAAATCTGGCAACCAATGCAGCTTCATTTATTGATTGTCCCACTTGTTTCCATCTGGAAGAGACCCAGGAGGGTAAACTGGATGTAAAAAGCTTTCTCTAATAGAAAGCTAAAAAAAATTATTGATAATGTTCCATCAAGAAAAGTTTGCATTGAAAATCTATTTTCACTTTTGCTTTTCTAGTAAACAAAATATGTAATTGGCTTTGATCTTCTCTTTCTTTTTTAATTGCCATAGGAATAATTATGCTGAAAAGAAAGAGAACTTGAAATCTTGCATTGTTTCTAGTATGTCTTATATTTTTTCAAAAGAAAAGGAAAGAAAGTTACCATCAAAAAAATGATTTTCTGTGGAAAATATTTTTCCACAGAAATAATATGGAAATTAAACAGAAAGTTTCTGAATTATTAATCTAAACACAAAGCATTACTTCTAATTTCAAAAGAGATGAAAATTAGTTTGTCTTCATCTCTCTTGGTTTTGTCCTCTCTTTTTTTTTTTCTCTTTCTCTCTCCCTCTCCTTGGTTATTTGATGTCCAGGGATTAGGAAAAAACATCTCACCAACAAATAAGCAAAACCACAAACATCAAAAGCTTTTGTAAAGGAATGTCAAGAAATTTAGATATGGAAAACAAATTGCAAATATTTTTACTCTTTCTGGTGGTATTTCATCCACCATGCCGGAAAAGCAGATTTTTATTGGTTTGTTTGTAGATTCAGCTGTTTATTTCCCATTTGGCCCACAGCCCAAATTTATTATTTATACCTTGGGTTTGATGATGGAGTAGCCCAACTCAACTGAAATAAAATTCTGTTTAACTTACAAAACTTTAAACAGTAAATAGCAAAGTATAATAATCTCTTCAATATTACACAGTTTGCCAGCTTCCTATTAATATATTTTTAGTATTATTTTTGTTAATCTTTGTTTATGCCATGCTTTTGGGGAAACAGTATGACACCAACTGACCAATCTGATTTCTTTTTCCTTGGACTCTTCTTTTCATATTTAACTATTTGTCTACTGGTTTTAGCTCCAAATAAGCACTGAAATTTATTTAGCACTATTTACGTATTTTTTTCCTAGGAGTTTAAGTGAAGAAGACAGGTGGCAGTTTCTCCAGAATTTACACTTGTTTTTCAGCCATTTCTGCTGCTCCATAAAAACATTTGCAGATAATCCATACTGGAGTCAGATATTTGCAATTTAGGAAGAGAATAGAAGAAAAGAGACTGTACATAAACCTTGAAAGTCCATAGCAATATATTGGCTTTTGGAGTATGCCCACCACCACT
This sequence comes from Calcarius lapponicus, assembly GCA_039654755.1. NCBI lineage: Eukaryota > Metazoa > Chordata > Aves > Passeriformes > Fringillidae > Calcarius > Calcarius lapponicus. The sequence goes on along the minus strand of CM077462.1, from coordinate 60,725,510 downwards.
GCTATGAATGCTGTGAAATCTCCATTGTGTCAAAGTTTTGGACAGAATTATTACTAAAACAATGTAATAGTCTATACAGTAAAATATGAAGGATAATTAATGTTTTCTGGTTTCTTGATAAACATAAATTTAATATTTCAGCACTCAACTCTGCTTGAAACAGGTAGATGGGGTTTTCTTTGCTATTATCATTTTTTATCGTTTTAATTTTTGACAGCATACTATCATCCAACTTATTCACAATAATGTGAGCAGTATCATGATAGATTAAATCTATTTTTTGCCATTCAGGAATGCAGATCAGCTCTGGAATGGACATTTTAGATGTTTATAGGTCAGCTGGAAGCTGTTAAAGGAATTGCCAGATAAATCTTTTAAAAGTCTGTTTTCATTTATTTTCAGTATGAGCAAACTTTAACTACTGGGACTATTTTTGCCTTTTGGGGGAAAAAAAGGGCATCAATAATCAACAAAGAATGAATACTTCTAGAGATATTTTCAATCCAAGTGGTTCAGCAACTTTCCGGAAAAGGGTTTCTGCTCTCTCTGACCTTAGAAGAAATTCTCCTGCTTTCATAAATGGCAGTGACCTTATCCTGAGAAATAAAGGCAGCATTTGAAACCCAGACTGACCATTGCTAAATATACATCTGCTGAAATTTGATGAAATAAGAAATCTCTGAAAAAAACTTGTATTAGGCAGAGGTTTAGGTTCAAACAAGCACTGTGGATAGGATATAACCTTTTAAAATGATTCTATATCTCATAAAGCAGTTTATTTCCATATTCCTTTTCTACCACAATAGATCTAGGCTAGACATCAGTCATGGGATGGAGGCAAGGGAAAATGTTCCCAGTGTCAAACACTTGTCTAGCTTTCACGTGGAGAGGAAGTTCAGAGTTGCTGCCCCCTCTCACATTTTCAAAATGTATCTTGGAAGCCTAATTGTGAAGATTTTGGAATGATGCTCTGTATAGAAAACACAGGATGAAATCTTATATAAGCATTTTGATAACAGAGTTTGTTTCCCCATCTTACTGTCTTGTTTTGGAGCTGGACTGCATAACTTTTCCTCATTAACATTTTTACTTTGATTTTTTTTTAAGCTAACTTTCTAGAATGAAAGCAATCACATCATATTTCAAAGCCTTTACTGGGACATTAAACCTTTGAACTACTGTTAAGGAAATTATTTCCCTAAGGCTAATATCTGAAAGGTTATTAAAAATTTAATTTCACAAATGGTATCTAGGCTAAAAAATAATAATACCTAAACACTATTTAAAACCATGAATGCCTAATCTTATAAATCCCATTGCTTCTTACTTTTAAATAAAACAGAAATTGCTATTAAAAATACAGAAATTTAATTTTCATAACAGAAGAAGCATGGAGATGCTAGGTCCTATATCTTTTATGTTGGTCGAAACTGCACACGTATCTGTGACTGCTACATGGAGTCAGTTTGATAATTCATTTCTTTTAAAACAGTTATAAAGAAAGTATATTTCACCTTTAGGGCATGAACCCACATAGGAGGCCATTAGTGGGAATACCTGAATAATTCTGAAAAGGGAATATAGGTGTTTCATAAAATGACAGAATGGTTTGGAGTGGAAGGGACCTTAAGTTCATCTAGTTCCAACCATCCTGCAATGAGCAGGGCAGCCTTCTAGTGGGTTATATGATCCCAGGACTAATTTAAAAAAGACATTTATGTTAGGAGTATAGTGTCCCTTGACTTGTCCCATAGAGGGTTAACTTTCCAGTCATTATCTGTAGACTCTTCCTGCTCTCTCTAACATTAGGAAAAGTCCAAAAAAAGCTCTGAAATTCTAGACTGCTGACTTCTTCAGTCGAGTGGAGTACTTTCAGCATGGGTCACAAAGTTCTGTCCTCTAAATCCATACTGCCAGGCTATCAGGGTTTTTCAATACTGCTCTTAATCATATACTGAAAGCCTTCTCTGCTTTCAGCAGTTTATTTTTATGGATGTTGCCTTTGGTTTATGGCATCAGGTTTAGTGTGGCTTTCAGGGATTTTTCCTTCTTCAAGATTTTTTCCTTGTGATTTTCTGTGGTTTTTGACATAATTCTCACTGCAGTCATCTGTACTCCATTTCTTAATGTATCACTTGTGAGTTGGTATTTTTTTAAAACAACAAATGAAGAAGTGTTGACCTTCCCCAGAAGCAATGTACTCGGACATCCTGAATGCGAGGCATATCTCTTCACTTGTCTCTACCTAATATTTATTTCCTATAATAACTACACTTAACAGTGGGCTACACTGTGTACTAGGTGACTTCATACCCTTTTAATGCTATTAGAGTATGAGCAAGCCTCAAGTGCTCTGGCTATGGACTGTGGCTCTCTTCTGTAGATGACCTCTTGTGGCCAATAAGGTTCTGCACGTCAGTTTATTCCTGTCTTTTTTAACAACCTGAGCCATGCAAAAGCCTGCACCAAGCAATGTTCTGGAGGTCTGTCATCCAACGGAGCCAGGAAGGCAGGAACCTCTGGAAATTCAGCCAAGGCAAATGCAGTCACACATCTGCCATACACCCATGCAAGCTAGGAGCTGACTGGGGAAAAGACACCTTTGTAGACGAGAACCAGGCTGGGGAATCTACCAGCCTGTCACAGCAGGGAAGGCTGACAGAACCATGAGCTGCATTATTAAGAGCAATTACAGCAGGGGAAATGTCTGTGTCCCACCATCCAGCTTTGTGAGAGGACATCTCGCAAAGTATGTCCAGTTCAGGGATTTTCAGTGCAGTGGTGATTTTGGACAAAGTAACTTCCAAAGTCTCCTTCAACCTAGATTACACCTTGATTCTATGACTCCCTTTCATCTCCATCCTACCAGACTGTACCAGGAGATACAGCATAGAAGATGATCTGAAAGACTGAAAATTATTACTTATTCGTAACAGTTGTTGTTATATTGTTGTACTTATGCACTTTAGGTACAAAGAAACAAGTTGTTTGCTGGTTTGTTTTTGTTTTTTTCTTTTCTAGTGAACATCTGATTAGCTCACGGCAAACTTCTCAAACTTAATGAAAACTTTCCCTGTTTTAATTACTAATACACTGTATTTCCTGTCATATCTTTGTAGTAAAATAATCGGTAGAAGCTTGTAGATAAAATTATTCTTTTCAATGTGATTTTTACATTTCAGAGATGAAACATCACAAGAATAAATTAATGAGTAACTTGATAGGTATAAAAAGAATAAATTAATGAATAAAGGTATGAGAACAACAAGGCCCACACAGAAAGACATACATATAACACAAACAGAAACATTTAAAATTACAACATCTATGCAGGTGCATTTCAACTCCACTGTTCTTATTCTTACTTTAAATCTAAATCCAAAATCTACTGATGAACTAAAACCTCACCTATATGTAATATTATATTAATATTTATAATCTCTTATGTTTTATGTATTCCTCCAAAACTGGTGATTCTTCTCTTTTAAAATCATTTCTCTATGACTGAGTGGAAATATCTATGGTTTGATGCATAGTGTCGCATTCTATGTATGTTTAATGATTTTGTCTGTCTGCAATGGGGTTTGCATTGTCCAGCAAATTATCAAGCTTCATGAAGAAAGAATAAATTTGTCTAGATTTATATTTCATATCTTATTATTTATTTAGTTTTTTTTTTACAGAGAAATGTAAGGAAGGAAGATTTTAATAGAAAATTATCAATGTTAGAAACATTGATAAAATGTCTTCTCCATTCTCCAGGATTTCATGTATATTCTGAATATTGATAGAAAGGCAGGGATAAGATTTATCACTGTCCTTTAAATAAATGTAGTATGACGTTGGTGTCTGAACATTTTTTAGTACTCTTAACAAAGACCTGTATTTTTACCATGGTTTTTTACCATGGCTGTTTAATTAGGTAAATGATTAATTTATTTTTCTGGAGTCATACATCGGGATTTTGGTTTGTTATTTTTTTTGTGTCCTTGTATGAATGGTAACTTTGATCCACATCGACCATATAGATTCAGTAGGGAAGCCTTAGAAAGATACTGGATTTTGCATCTGTATAATTTTATATAACTTTTCTAGACAAAGTTGTACAATACCCGTGACACATAACCATAAATTTTAATAACCGCAGTCTCGCTTCCGCGGCCACTGGAGCTGACGGGCCAGCTAGCCACTCCCGGAGTGACCGGCGGAGACTACGGGTCCCACTGCTCCCAGGTTCTCGGCGAGAACCCCGAGTAGTGGCTCCGTCTGCTGTGTGGTGATGCAGGCGAGAGCAGGACTGCGAAGTGCAGAGGCAAAGGAAGGAAGGAGCGGACACACGTGTGGATGCCAGGGCCCTTTAATAGCCCAACCGGGGCCAGTGACGGCGTCAGGAAAAAGCCCTTAGGGAGGCACTGATAAAGGGGAAGGGGTAACGGAAAGAGACACGAGGGACCAATGAACAAAGCCCAGGGGAGGAGCGAGGGACGAACTGAACCAATGGGAAGGGCCCGGGGGAGGGAAAAGGCTCAGGGGACAAATCATATGTTAGGTACGGGAAGATTGACACAGAAATTTCTCGAAGAGAAAGGGGGCAGTTACAATGATTGACAGGTAACAGGTGGGGGAACAAGGACGGTTACAATGACTGACAGGTAACGGGTGGGAGGAACAAACCATTAGGAGGGAGAACATGGGGGGAAGGGTCCAACCAAATTCTTAACTTCTAAAAAATAACCAGCTTTATAACAAAACCTATGTAAAACACGCAATACTACAAATAACTTCAGCTTGATATGTTACTTGAAAAAAATCTTTCATTATCTTTAAGGATGGCAACTTGTCAGAACAGAAAGGCCAAAAATGAGACCACGTGAGAATATTAACTGACATAATTTTATTTCTGTGGCTTTGCCCATTAGTGTGTGTAAATTGCACTTTCTTGAGAGACTAGAAGAATGAGAGACAAACCCACAGATGAAGCAAAAAACTCACACAAATAAACACCTCCCGGAGAGATATGACTGGTCCCTGAGAGTAATGATTCCGTCTGCATTTTGAAATGCTGTAATTTCAAGCTTTAAACTCCGTTTATGAACTGTTGTAATGATCGAGGCTGTGAAGATTCTACTTCGTATTGCAAAATTATACTCCCAAAACTGCTAGAAACTCCTTTAAAACAGTTTTCAGTACCTAAAGTCAATGACATGACCTTGAAAGTAATAAGTAAGCAAAACTTTGAGGTGATCATCTTGATCTTGCAAATGATCATTAAGCAACACATTTGGAAGACATTAAGATATTTTTTGGGATAGTCTCTCCATGTGGAAAAGTTAGAGAACAGACATCATAAATAATCATAAATGCTAAAAACTGTCATGTTTTTATGCTGCTGATATTTTCTTTCTGAAAGCTTGGTCCTGATTTTTGTCTTCACCCCATTTTTCTTGCTGTTCTAGAGTGTAATCTCTCTGAAGGAAAGAGCTGCTTGATTTAACAAATTTGCATGTATTTATGGTTCAGACCCATGAAGCCGGCCTAGATGTTTCAGCCTTCTCCATCATCCGTGGAAACACTGACATGAAGCATGTCTTGGTGTTTCTGTTACTTTCATTAAGTCCCAGGAGATGCAGTATTAGTAGTTCAGAGGTTGAGATCTGCCCTAGAACAGGTAACTTTGTCAAGAAAATATATGATTTTTTCCCCCTATCACATTGAATTTGGGAACACTCAGGATGTCAGTCAAACTATCCTTTTCATATGGAGTAATAAAGCTCAGGTTGGGAAGAATTCTTACAAATATCTGATCTGATTCATTCATTAATAGCCTAAATGTCCTACTTGAGCTCCTCTGAAGTAAGCCTGTACCTTTATTTGAGGTAGATTGTATCTTTTGAAAGATTTATAAGCATCAACATTATTAAACAGGGAGTCCCAGGTGCTATTTTCTTGACAAAAAATGTGTACCCTCTCTTTTATATGCATCTGTTTAACTTTACTTTCCAATTATTACATTTGACCACTATCTTTTTTCATCATGAAGTAAGCTGAAACAGAGTTGACTGGATACTAGAAAGAAATTCTTTATGGTAAAGCTGGTGAGGCACCTGAACAAGTTGCCCAGAGAAGCTCCATCCCTGGAAGTGCTCAAGGCTGGGCTTGATTAGGATTTAAGAAACCTGGTCTAGTGGAAGGTGCCCCTGCCCCTGGGGAGAGTTTGGAATTACCTTATCTTGAAGATCCCTTCCAACCCAAACCATTCTAGGGTTCTATAAAAGAATAATCAGCAGTCAGAAAGCTCTTTATTGTAGAGGTTTGTTTGCAGATGACACAGTACTAGGTAGATAGGGTTTAACTGTTAATTTAAGCTCTTTAGTTTCTCATTGTGTATTTACCAGTCCACAGGGTTCTGTGTGTTCTGGTTTGTGTTTTTCTTTTTTTTTCCCCTCAAACCTTTTAAAATGTTTATCTCACTCAATTATATGGAATTTATCTCACTCATTTATATAGAATTTAGCAAATTAGACAAAGTCTACTTTTTTTTTTTTTCCTAAGTCTACTGACTGTTTGCACTCCCTACACATGAGGATGCTGGGATCTTGATTAGTTTGAAAATGTGACTAATATTAATTGCTCATAAACAATCAATTTTCCCTACTCCTTACAAGTGGACTACATTGAAATAAGACCCACTTTGCATGCTTTAATTACTTTTTCATCTACAAATTTTGCCAATCATTATTTTCTCTTTTATTGCACACAATTTCTAAATTTAATCAATACACAAAGCAGAGACCAACTTCTGAGATAACCTACCTAAAGCATTCTCACTGCCTTGATTCCCCATTTTAACTGACATTCTGAAATCTAATGATTTGTTCCACTTGATTGTATATTTTGCCATTTATATTTTTTATATTAAGCTTTATTCAAATATCCTGTAAGAGTCTATGCATCATTTTTGTACAGACTAGACTTTCACTTTTATAAAAGGTAAAAATATTGTGTGAAAGTGTGTAACATCCTTCAAATGGATGTACTTATGAAACTTTGATTTCATTATAAATGTGATTTTTTGCTGTTGACATACCACATTGTTTTATATGATTGTACATGAGACTGTATTGAAACCAAATGACCTAATTAATCATTATTTATCTTTTTCTTAGATACTGCCATGACTTCAGTGTTCTCTCAGATCTTTCAGTATTGCCACACTACCAATTAAAATTCAGCAGAGCAGATTCAGAGATTTTTTTGTCAGAAAATTTATGATTGCTCAATGGAGATATTTGAATTGATTAAACTGAAAACATTTAGTAGTTTCTCTTTAATGTATATCCTGATTACTAATGGAGAAGAAATATTTCTTTTTCAATAGGAAACATATAACCTGGTCCTTTCAAAGACTGCATTTAGAAATTCTGTTAACAGGCATGTTTTTCTTTTCCTTAGAATTTTTTATTACTGACTCTTAAATGTGTGTGAAAGTTGAACACTTGCCAGAGGAAGAATAATTTCAGCTCTGATTCATTCTCTATTGTATCTGTTTTAATTAATGTCATACATAATAAAATTTGGAAATCAGATTAGAATTTGATCATGAAAACTGATTTGGAGTTTACAGAACACAATGAAAACACTCTTCTGGGAATAGGTGGACTTCAGAAAGAAAAAACATATATGGCAAAAAGGGGTTATGAGATCTATGGAATAATCAGCACCAGTTTGAGGTGCAGCAAAAGGTGAAGAGATAGAAAGAACAAACGAGACTGGTAGCACTGTAATCTCTTTGAAACTAGTATAATTATGTGTCATTTTAATATCCTGTGATGTGGAGTTTGATAAGCAGGAAATTGCCTCCAATGCATCAGCATCTGCTGAATACTCTGCCTTGTTCCCTATTTGGGCATCTAGAACAAGTAAAGGAGAAGAGATAGGTGACATCTAAATTTTATCTGTAGAAGCAAAATAGTTCTCTAATCTTATTTTCTAATCTGTAATTAGTGTTTTAAATAGAATTGGAATTATTTCAGAGAAAGCAGAAATGAATACAGAGAAAGATATAAACTGAAACACTGCAACTTATTACCCAGATTTTAATCTTTTTTTTTTCTTTTTTCAAATTTTTTAATAAGTGTTAGTGCTAAAATTTTTATCTCCTGAAGCCTAAACAGGTAATCTGAGGGATTAGGTAACTCAATAAAGAGTTGATCTCTTGCTTGACAGGCTTGGGAACAATCAGCTGCTATAAAGGAAGGTCTTTTGCAAAGGAGCAGTGCCAGAAACTAAAACCCATACCAGGGTGACCTCCGAGCTTCAGTTTCTATTTTATCAGAAAGAAAAATATTCTGTCTCAATTTAAGAAAAATGTTTGCAAAATTTCACCCCGGAATAATGTCATCTTGCTGAGTCTGCAGAGAGCACGGGCTATCATCTCAGAGAGCTTGGACTATTGTCTGCTGGAGTTATGAATGCTGAAAAGACCATTCCAAAAGTAATGAGAGGAAAAGAAGATATTTATTAGTCTTCCAACACATCTGTATTGACTGCTGTCATTTTCAAGCTGTTGACATCACCATGACCAAACACAGAAAAAATTTCTCTCCTTCTTCAAACCTTCAACCATGCCTCTGGAGATGAATATTCTTACTTAAAAAACAAGTTTGGTGTCTCAGACTCCATAACACACTCATAGTCTTCCTGTGTTTGGGATACACCAAACCTCAAGATCACTGGGACTATTTCAGCTCAAATTTTATATCAATTACATTAAATCTACTTTTCCCCATGGAAACACACTTACATGAAATTCTCAAAATTTCAAGCATCCGCTCTTTGCAAACTCTGGGTATTTTTTATCAAAATGCCCTAGAGAAAGAATGTTATAAAAAATTGATATTTGTTTGCTGTTTCCAGTATTTTTTCTAGAACTATTTTCTTGTGGGTCTCCATTAAAACTCTCTTATCCATTCCTCTCACTCTTTCATTGTATTTAAATTGAGCTTCTCTGTGGTCTTGCAAACTAGTTAATGTTTGTTTCAGTTCTTTGAGATCCCATGATGGGAAGTATTGCACATCAGAGCAGCACTGCTTATTAGACTGAGTTTAAGGCACATGAGACAGATAAGAAAATGCAGTTGGAGTACCTGGTGAATTGTACACACAGAGAAAATTATTAGCTGGTGAAGATTTCATTCTGATGAATTCTCATTGATTCAAAATATTCCAAACTGGTCTGAGCTGTGTTTGAAACAAACTCTCACTGGAAATGAGAGGATGAGGATGATTATGTGATGGAATATGTTGTTAGGGAAGCAAGAATTGGTACCTCCTTACAGATGTGTCTATGGGTTTGTTCTGCTAACCAGGGTTAAACCACATCAAGGTTAAACTAGCAGAAGATATGGGTGAAGCTTCACAGCTGCCTCTTCATTCCTTCAATGAAAAAAAAACAAAAACCACCAAAAAACCGGAAAAGACCATAGGCTTGTCCACAGCCTCTCTCTTTTAAAAAACTTGAAGCTCTCTTGCTGTTGTCAGAGGAGAGACAGAAAAGAATATTTACATCTGTAATTTTTTCAGCATTCTAGTGGCACCATAGTGTCATTCAGATTTCCAGTATTAATCCTGAAAGAAATGCACTTTCACAGATTGTTCATTTTCTCATAAAGCATCGTTAGGATGATGTTGATTGCCTACAGGGAGAGAAAATTTAGCTATGAAACCCAGCAATCTTGCTATGTCCTCATTAAGATTGACAATCATCAACTTATACGCCTATCAATCATGCGAGTATTCTTGGAAGCTTGTGACATTTGATCCTTCTGCTGTTTTTTAGGAATAAAAAAAGAAAAGTTTGATATAGATTGTGAACTGACGCTTATTTCTTTCTCTCTTTCTTTCTATTTCTCTCTTCTCTTCTCTTCTCTTCTCTTCTCTTCTCTTCTCTTCTCTTCTCTTCTCTTCTCTTCTCTTCTCTTCTCTTCTCTTCTCTTCTCTTCTCTTCTCTTCTCTTTCTCCCAGTCCTCTTCCTAAGCTAAATGAAATTACTTGAACAGAACTGTGTTTTCCCAGTGTATGAGCAAAAATGTTGGAACTCAGAAATGGAAAAAACCCAAACTGTCTAGAGATCAATACATGTCAAATACCGAAAAAATAAAAAGTTCTAAAAGGAGATGGCATCAGTAGGGACATCTAAAACTGCTTTCAAAAGCTTGTCCTTTAATTATTAAACTAATACAGGTTCATCATCACACTACAGAGATTGAGTGAATTTTAATTGTCTCTGGATAGAGGAAAAGAATAAAAAGAGTATTTGAACAAACCAATCATACATGCTATTTAAATGTTAAATTGTAAAATTTCTCTGCAGAAAGACTGCCAGGGAGCAATATCATATGCAGCATTACATGCAGGTTTGTCTAAACAGTAACACTGTCCACTCCATGTACACAAGTGACCGAGTAACTCAGCAGGGATAAGTCTGGAGTCCAGGATCTTTCTCAGCCCTCCCAGATCCAAATCAGATACACCATGCCCAGGATTTCTGCAGTTTTCAAAAAGATCCTGCAAACAGTTCAAAGAGTTTGAAGATGCTGTATGCAAGACTTTTTCTTGCTGTTAAAGTGGAAAACTCTGATACAAGAGTCTTTAAAAACTTAGATTTTTCTGGTTATCCTTAGGAGAATTATGACTTCCCCAAGATTGCAAAGGCAATTTTAAATAAAACATCCAAATTATTGGTTGGTGACTAGGGAGTGTTCTAGAAAAGCAGGGTTAATATGATGTGTGGTTCAGGTACAGGGACAAATGGACTTCCACTATCTAAGGAGGCTGAAAAGAAAGACATGAGGCTTATTCTTGGGACCTATAGTTTTACATCTCCACAGCTTCACATTATTCTTGTAGCCAACCTGTTAATTTAGAACATTTGAATTGTAGACCAACTTTTTTCTTTCACTTAATTTTAGATGAGAAATCAAATTTGCAAATTTCAGGTGAATTCTTGAAACAAATCTACCTGTCTCTATTCTGTCTATGCTATTGAGTATTCATCAGAGGAAAAGAGTGATAAAAACCCTTGGGAACTGTCCACTAAAATATGTGGAAAAACTTTTTTGCCTTAGAATGTATATTTAGACACACTATATGCTTTGTTGCCTATATTAAAGCTCCTCGTTAAGTAGGCAGAAGCAATCAGGCTCTTGAGCAACCTAGCTGATGAAGAGTTTTATCATTTATATACCGTAATGTTATGTAAGAGATCATGTCAGGGTTTACCTTGAACACAGGAGAAGGATCATGGTTTAGTAAATGGATAATAAGGCAATAAGCCTTATAATGTGTGATTTGTTAGCTTAGACTTGTGCAGAGAGTGCATACAAAGGATGTGTTAGCATCAACTGTTCTGATGAGATGGCTATGAAATCAAGCTGTGCTGACACCAAACAATTTTAGATACTTCCAAGGCCAAGCTCTAATAATGATACATTGGTGAACCTCAAACCCTCATTAATGTTTTTGTGATATAAACGAAATGCTTAGCCAGTATGTTATACTCTAATATATTCCATATATATCCATAAATTAATATGTATGGTTTGAAATTGTTTTCCTAACATCTTGTTTCTGCCAGCCCAAGGGATTTTGAGCATGGGAAATTGTTCAAGGTTTTATGCTGCTCAAGAAATGCTTGCCTGACTTCAGCAAAGAGGAGGGTGAAGCCATACATCTTGTTTAAGTTTACTATGCAAGCATGCAATATCTTGTATAGTATTTACCAAAAATTCCATATGTTTTTGAGAGGGGCAGACCCAAAAAGGGTGTAACACAAACACACCTTTATTAACAGATTATTTAGAGCATTTCTGCTTCTCATTAAAATTTTCTTTTAAGTTCTTATTCTCAAATATTTTCACTAATTTTGCATATTCTTATCCACATTTCATTGCTGTATCAGTTCTTGTTCAACAGCTGACAACAGCTTTTTTCTCTTGCTTCTTCTAAATGTAAATATCCTATTCCTAAATTTCCTTCTGGATGTTAATCCTTTCAGATTAATATGTCCAGCTTTTTCTTACACAAGAAAACCCGGAATTATTTCTCCTTTTTTTTTTTTTGTTTTGTTTAGTTTTGTTTTGCCTCCCCCTCCCCTCGGTTTCTATTTATTTATTTATTTTTAATGCAATCACAATGCTCTCTTGCTAACATTCCCTTCCAAAAACTGCATATATTATATGCTTCAGAGAGCATGAACCTCAATACAATAGTCAGAACTAATGACAATTAGTTTTTTTAGGCTATGGTTTTACCCTTCCCCAAAACTTTTTTTCCCCCCAAAGATGTCTGGTTAGAGTTTTGAATCCTGTGTTCTACCTGCACCTTTTTATTTTGAGGGCAATCATCAGGACATTTCTGTGTCCTTCTGTTGCAATACTGACTTAAGGTGAACGTGTCTCCATGACAGTAAATCAATCAGGTCTCCAAAGTTAGATGGGATTCCAGCCCCCAAAGCCCACCCTAGATAAGGAACCAGGAATAGGAACCATACTGAAATGCAATAACTTTGAATATTTTTTCTGGTCAGACCACAGAGACACACAGTAATAATAAATCACAGTACAAGACGCATGACATGTTTGCAAAATTTACAAATACCTCAGAGTTGCTGTCCACCTGTTTTATTCACTGGAAAAAGTCATATCTGTGCTTCCTACCCAATTCCAATGAGCAGATGAACAGGGGACCAGGCTATTTCATTTTACAATGCTACTGTCATTTAATATTTTCAATGTTTCAATTTGTTATAGCTTAAATATGATTTATTTTTCAAATTGGACAAATAGGAATTTTTAATGCAAACATTAAGACAGCAAAAGTAAGGCAGACTGGTTTGTGTTGAGTAAAACTTTTAATTTGACTGAAAATGAAAAAATGCTTTCAATTATTTCACAAGATTTTTTTTTTTAATTTACATTGGTTCAGTCCACAGATCAGATTTAAACAATATTCAGTTTAGAAGACCATTACTTTTTATTTGCAGTAAGAAAACCTGGACTATACATACTATAATTATATTTGTCTGAGAAAATTGTAACTCCTCAGATATCTATCCACAGCTTGTCATAGCATGACAAATTAGTTCAGAGAAATTTGGCAGCAACAAAATTATTGAAGAAGGAGCTTGATCTTTCATCCTATCTGGAACTGAAGGCTTTTGAGTGATCTGCAGTTTTCCTTGGTTATTTATTTTAAATCTTTGAAGCTGACCAATGGTACACTCAGCAGTCCTGTAAAATGAGGGGAGTTTTATTATATATTCTCCCATATTTGTCAAATTCTCCTGTGGACTGTCATTGGACTTCTGTATTAAACTGTGACAGGGTTCTGCCAGAGGGCACTCAGAATTTAGGGTCACCAGAAGAATCCAAGATCCAAGATCAATCCAAGATCAAAGAGAAAATTATTTTGTTTTACTTTGGACGAAATAGTCCCTACTGGTCTCCTGCAGATGAAATTAAATGCTCTAACCACTGAATGGTTTTCCATCTTACATCAACATTAGGCAGTTTTATACCATGGAATTATCCACAGAAAAATAATTTTTAATGATTTCTGTAACTGATGGCCAGTCATAGACTCAACTTTAATGTTTTATAACAACTTTTGTTGCTTATACAAGGCATAAGGTAATTATCACCTTCTGCTGTGCCTAAGAGTAAGGAGGATAGATTATAACCATGTACCCCCCAAATAATCTGTGATTTGCCAAGAAGGTTAGTTTTCCAGAAAGACATAGGTAGTTTCAGATTTGGCAGATGTTGGATGTTCATTTCATCTTCTTCTGGAGAGGTTGCTCTCATAACAGCACCATCAGTTTTTGTACCCTTCCAGAATTCATTTTCCAGCATTAACTTATATGCTGTGCTTTTTAAAGTTTGTAATTGCTGCCTCAAAAAGTCCTATAGCTAGATTAACATCCTTCTCTGCCCTTGACTTCAGTGGCAGATCTCCCTTTGATTTTGCTGTCATATAGATTTACACTAAAATAATACACTAAGTTCAATTGGTAATCAAAGGTATTAGTTCCCAGAAAATTCATAGTAAGACATATTAGCAACTGTCTCTAGTAATCACATTCCATTACCAAGTGAGTTTCAGATAATAGAAAGTTTAGTTTCCTTCAATATGTGTCTAGTTTTATAACATATTAGTACAACTGATGTTTTAGCAGAATAAAAGTCACTAGAATAAAGAATTCACAAACTACATTTGCTTCATTCCACGAAAATTTCTAAACCTAGTTTTTAGCATGTTGTATCTTCCCTGTCTTATTTCTTTGCCATTTGTCAGTGGCCACCTGTCAGATTAGGTATCCTGAAGATGAGATGTCTGTGACAATTTGCTCTTTTGTGTCTGCATAATATATTCAGAACCTGATCAATGTCTAATGAAATTTAGAGGAAAATTGCTGTTAAATCAGTGTGTCAGGGTTCTGACCACATCTGTATATTCTGCTCTTCAAACAAGTTCATGTATGTCTATCATTATACATAGAAGAAAGCTGTGCAAAAGTGGCTGGGACACTCAATCCATCCCTTTCATCTTCATCCTCTTTCTCTGCACTAGTGGGAGAGGAAAAGCAGAGTGAAACACAGGCCACAGCATGCTGCCATTGAGCAGGACAGTAGACAGTGCCCTGGGTCTGTTCCAAAAGGGAAGGGATTGAGAAGGCAGTGAGGAGGGAACTGGCTCTCAGCACTCCTTGGTGAGCTTTGGCACAAGCGAACTCTGTGGCTTCATTGTCACATTTCCTTCTGATCTCAAAGTGAATTAGGGCTCCCTCTGTCCTGAGAACCTGGGAAGTGGAGAGAAACTAGGCTCCTCCTTGGCAATCAGTTTTATACTGAGATGGCAACATTCAGCTGAGATGTCAGATGAATCTGGTATCTGTGTCTAATTCTAGATCTATCTAGCTATTGATAAACATAAAAAAACCTTGGAAACTTAAACAGTTTGCATAATTTCTCTCTTTTTAGAAGGGATCCAACATGATGCACACTAAGTTTTCTGAAGTTGTATTTGTCATTTGGCTTTTAGCTTTTTTGCTTGAACAGAGTTCCTCTGAAATGACACATTAGCTAGTTTTTGAGTGAGAACAGTCCTTTGTCTATACTGCCTAATGTGTGTCTTTCTGCTAGTTTTTTTAATTGAATGGGTTTTTTAGTTTGAATTGTGGTTCTTCCTATATTTTTTTTTAAACCATAATGTCCCTTAATCTCTTAACAATCTAAATATAAGGGTCTTTCAACCATTGTCTCCTCTCAGCCACTGTTCATCTTGGATCATGCATGAAGATTTTTCAAAAAAAAAAAAAAACAAACCCAGTTTGATGCTCAAGGGAAAATCTAACTGTCTGGGGAGAGAAAGCATTTTGAACACTTGCAATATTGCAATACAAGCAGGAAAAAGTACTGGGTTTTTTCAGTAGTTCAAGGACTTCTGCTTCTACTTTGGGGCCCTGCCATCATTTATGTGCAGTAAACACAAGTTGGAGTTGCTTCCTTGCCTATAACTTTTGTGTCTCACTGGGAATGCTAGCTGATTTCCTACCTTAGCAGGCAGATTTGCTATTTATTTTTAGAATAATGGAATGGGGGCAGCAGTTCTCACAGCTGTCATAATTGATTTTTCTTCCCTCTCCAAACAATCATTCATTAGCACTAAATAATAAGCACTCCAGATGATCCATTACTATTTCTGTCATTCTGAAAAACAGCTGACATACGGTCAGTCCAGTTGTACTTGCCCACCAAACAATTGCAGAGTTTGTTGATAAAACATTTGATTTCATTGATCAAGTTCAATAGAAGGTCCTGGCTGGTCACTCCCAGTAGATATCATCATAACATTAAAAATTAATATTTATTTATTTATTTATTATTGTGCATATTGACACCACATCTTAACCTCAAATGCTGCAAGGTTTTAAGACTCAGAACTGGACGCGTTCTGTTCAAACAGTTGGCAGTTCATTCCCAAAAATTCTGATTTTCAGCCACTTTTCAAGAAAGGCTTTATGCTAAATAAAGTGATTTGGTTAGACACAGTGTAAAGAAACCTACATTAATTTGATTTTTTTTTTCATAAATTAACTGCTCCTGGAAGAAATTGGGCACTGGAACTGCAAATACAAAGTAGCTCAGTAGGTCCAGAAGCAATTTCATTTGCCAGAAGATGGCAAACAGTTGAAAATTAGGTTTTATAGTGTTCTTTTGAAAACTGATCCCAGTTAAACACACACACACACATACACACACACACACACACATACAAACACACTTAGAGCTGGTTAAATTTAGTCCAGATTCATTGAACAATTTATTTTAGTACATACTGATTTAAGTGCCTGTGTCCTCATGAAGGAGAAAGAAAGTACAGGGGGAAAA
This sequence comes from Calcarius lapponicus, assembly GCA_039654755.1. NCBI lineage: Eukaryota > Metazoa > Chordata > Aves > Passeriformes > Fringillidae > Calcarius > Calcarius lapponicus. The sequence goes on along the minus strand of CM077462.1, from coordinate 60,709,062 downwards.
AGAGAGGGGAAGGCTGAACTCACCCTGCTTACAGCCTCAGAACTAGCTGACTCCAGCTTATAGGTGTCATGGAAGTATAATGCAGCCAAGCATATCTCTTTTAAAAATAATGTTAAATTATTTTTGCTTGGAACTGCATCTTTCTTCCTGTGTAATAATTGGTCAATTATGACTCCTTGGTTTCTGGGGTTCATGTTAGCACTACTACCCAATGGAGACCCTGCCTTACCAATACCTCTTGTTCTATGCTTTGTTTACACAGATGACAGTCCTCTTTCTTGACAAACAAGTAATTTTGTTACCTGGGGTCTCTGACAACAAAAGCTGACTTGAGACATGCAACAGCATTAGGATTGTGGTATTTAATTTTGTTGATTTTCAGTAATTTATTCTAGATCCTTTATTCAATGTCTGTTGTGGTCAATTGTTGCCTTTGAGACTTTTGTCAGGCTTCATCTTTCTTATAATGGAGCTTTATTCATTACTAGCCTTATTGGAAAATCAAACCTTGCTGTTACTTCATGTATCTGAGCATTTTCTTTTGAGGTCAGTCTTATAAACTCAATAAGCAGAAAAAGACAAATATAGTGAACAAAAATTTTCCACTGGTTCCAGGAAGAAGTATGAAAGCTATATTTGAGTCCTTGAAGCAGATTTTGTGGGTGGGGGGTTTTTTTAAGGTTTTTTTTTCATGGAGAGAGCCATGAACAAACCACAGTAAGAGTTAGCTCAATGTCAATCCCTTAAACCCATAGGAGTAATAAAAATTTGTTTCCATACACTTTTTGAAGCTGTACACCTGCATATGTAGGTGCATATGTACTTCAGCATTAATGAACTATTAATTTTCTAGTTTAAAAAGTGGTGATAATATGTGACAGTTTTAACACAGTTGGCTTATATGTATATAGAATAATTTCTGTAAGAAACTATTATCAAAACATTATTTTATCCCTTCTTTATTCTTCTACAAGAACTACAAGTGCAGTTCTTGTAGAATGGCTATGAAATGAAAATAAATTTGATTCTTCTACAAATCAAAGAACACCAATAATCACCAACTCAGGCAATGTGAGTCCTTTCCTTTATTGAGTCAGATGATCACATCAGTCATAAACCAATTATCTGCATCATGAAATTTTTGCAAAGTTGATGATATTTTCCTCTTTCATGACATACTATAGAGAAGATCTCCCAAAAATTGATGTTTTGAAGTCTTCTTCTAATTTCCATCATAAATTTATTCAGACTGTTTACATCCATTTACTTCTGTGGCAAATCTTGTTCTTGGCCTTTAGGGAAAAAGGGAATTTTTTTTTTTACATCTCTATTGTTTATTCTCCTGACATATTTTTTATGTGACAAAGCATCACTTACTCTCAGAACCCTCTACTTTATGGCTCTTTTTTTCCATTTTCTACATGCTAATCTTTCTGCTATCTATCTCATAGTCTTTATACTTATTCTAGATAACTTTAACTTATCCTAAATATGAGTGGTCACAATACTAAATTATATTCAGGATCTCAGTTTTTTTTCCCTCAGCATTGTGTTCTCTACATAATTTTCTATTCGAATGACCTTTTTATTTATACTGCAAATTTTCACCCCATTTCTTATTCCAGGCTTTACAATTAATTTTGCACAATGGTCCCCTGTCTCTGTATTGGTGATGCCCCCTCACTTTGCATCATTTGTGAATGTGAGTATTAAACTACTTTAGGTCATGCCATGATTACAGATATTAAATTAGGTTATTTCCAAACTGGTCATTGAGGTATTCCAATAAGTTGTTTCCAGCCCAGTAAGTTATACTTTCTCTTTTCTTTAATTTTTCCTCCACCTTATAATAACAGAAGTTAATTCTAGGTTTTCCATTTTTATTTCAGCTGTTGTCATAAATTCTAGGCAGATGAGATATTACTTTTATCCTTTAGCCTAAAAAATAGTGAAGCACTCTATAGAAAAAAGGTTTTGTAAGAGCATCCTGGCTTAATAGATCTTTAGTAAATCCAAATCTGAGTAAAATATTACAGCATTTGCAGAGGAAACAAATGTCTTGAAACACATCTGCTTATGAAGATTCATTTTTGAATGCCATGAGAAAAAGTGGTACTCTTTTGCACATCTGTTAAATTGTATAATCTCTGCTGAAAAGGATTGATGAAAGTACAGTAAAAGCAATCTTCTTAGAACATTTTGCGTTTAGAGATATTGAGTTTCTGTGTCAACCTTCATTTGCTTTCTCTTTCATATCTTTACTATATATACTAAACGTTCATTAACTACCCCAGTAAACTATCATACATTGTTTTTTAAGAAAATTCTATTTACTAGATCTTACTACATAAACTTAGATGAAGGTCAACCACTTCTTTGCATGTACCAACTCATGTTTACAGAAGTAAAATGGACATTAGCAAAACCATAGGCAAATTCAGCTACCCAGCTCTGTTCAGCAGAGGTTTTATACCTGGGAGAAGCTCAAGAGGATTCTATTGAAAGTCTGCTATGGAAAAATCAGTGTCTTCCCATTTGTTATATCTGTGGCTAAAGCCACAGATATACAGTGACTAACAAGAAAAAAATCAGGTGGCAACAATTTATGTTATTTTCCTCTCCTTAGTTGTGGTTTGAGATAATAAAAAAAGTCACAATCCTAAAAATAGAAAACAAGTTATTCAGTTCCTGCCACAATCCTCATAAAGAAATTTTTCTTCTATTCACCTCTGTATAGAGAGAAATGTCTGATAAAAGTCCGTAAACACATTCAGGTGTAAGTAATATGCTTTTGGGTATAAAAAATGAGAGGAAGGGAGGGAGGAGGGAGGGAGGAAGGGAAGGAAGGGAAGAGGGAAGGAAGGGAAGGAAGGGAAGGAAGGGAGGAAGGAAGGAAGGATGGAAGGAAAGGAAGGAAGGAAGGAAGGAAGGAAGGAAGGAAGGAAGGAAGGAAGGAAGGAAGGAAGGAAGGAAGGAAGGAAGGAAGGAAGGAAGGAAGGAAGGAAGGAAAGAAGAAGAAGAAGAAGAAGAAGAAAGAAAGAAAGAAAGAAGAGAAAGAAGAAAGAAAGAAGAGAAAGAAGAAGAAAGAAGAAAGAAAGAAAGAAAAGAAAGAAAGAAGAAGAAAGAAAGAAAGAAAGAAGAAGAGAAAGAAAGAAAGAAAGAAAGAAGAAGAAGAAGAAAGAAAGAAAGAAAGAAAGAAAGAAAGAGAAAGAAAGAAAGAAAGAAAGAAAGGAAAGAAGAAAGAAAGAAAGAGAAAGAAGAGAAAGAAAGAAGAAAGAAAGAAGAAAGAAAGAAAAGAAAAGAAAGAAAGAAAAGAAAGAAAGAAAGAAAGAAGAAAGAAAGAAAGAAAGAAAGAAAGAAAGAAAGAAAGAAGAAAGAAAGAAAGAAAGAAAGAAAGAAAGAAAGAAAGAAGAAGAAAGAAAGGAAAGAAAGAAAGAAAGAAAGAAAGAAAGAAAGAAAGAAAGAAAGAAAGAAAGAAAGAAAGAAAGAAAGAAAGAAAAGAGGGAAAAAAGGAATACGGAGAGAAAAAGAAGAAAATGGAAAGGACAAAACAGAAAAATGGCAAAAATGGGAAAATGGGGAAAAAGTAAATGAAGGAAATAAAATTAGGAGGAATAAGAAAAGAAATTAGATTTAGAGATACATCTGTTTCCTCTCATGTCTGACACTTATGGTGATCCGAACTCCAGAAAGACTTCACAAGTTCTTGCCTTATGTAATAAGCATCAGTCTATTTCTTAAATTAGATTTTTTTGAAGTTCTTCTTTTATTTAATTCCTATTGGAACATCATTTTAGAGAGTCAGACACAGAGAGCCAGAGTATTCCAATTCAAATTTTGAAAATTATAGGAAAATGTTTCTTTTGGTGGACACATTGCACACACTCTTCACATAAAGACCCACACACCATGTAAACCCAGAAAGGCTTTAAGATTCTCTTGCTGTATGCAAACATTTCCCAATGTTCAGTATATTCAGAAATGTTATTATCATGTTAATACAAGTACATTTTATTTTAACAGTAATTTGTGTCATTGAGCATTTAATTTCTCTAACAGTACTATGAAAAATTTACTTTTAACTATGTGAATCAATCAATTACATTTTTAAACAACAAATAAAAGCCAGCATATTAGGATGCAAAACTATAATTGCCATTTCATGCAGTTAGAAACAGATTTTTAAGATACATTAGCATTTTGTTATTTTCCTGACCTTTTTTCTCATTCTCTCCTGCGTGTTATTCTTTTTTTTTTTTATGCTGACTTAAAAATAAATGCAGACTGCTATCCCTGGGTGCCTTTGTGGGAAGGGGGAGGGAAGACAACAAAAATCTGAAAAAATCTGGAAAGAAAGAGATGCAAATCTCCCTCTTAATTTGTGATATTTTTACTAGGTGCCTATTAGTCCTTCCAAGGTGGATCACAGACATGTAATCCTGCATATAGGATTACATGTATAATTTGTCACACTGGTGTGCTTCCAGCCCAAAACAATGGAGTCCATGTCATGAAAACATTTCATGTTTTTACAACATCTAGAAGTAGGATTTCAACTGACAGGAGATTATTCTTTCTTTAAACTGTCTTAACATTTGTGAAATAGTACAGTGTAAACCTAAGATTTCAGATTAAAATAAAGCCTTTGGAATTAGGAATTAGTATTTTATTCTGAAAGTGAATTTAAGATGCCTTCTCTGAAGAAACTTCCTGCAAATAATATTAAAAATCTCATCATTTCAGGCATGGCCTGAAATTCCTGCTCACATGTCCCCAACATCTCCAGTGGCTGCTATGATTCACACCCCCACACATCAAGATGTTAGCCACAATGCCATAATGCTGAATCAAATTTTTGCGTGAAGCATTTGGATCTTTATTTCAATATCAGTGGTGGAATAATACAACAAAGAATTACTGACTAGAAATGTCCTTCAAAAATTTCTGTGGTCTCCACTTTAATGACAATGATTCTAAATATGTCCTGAGAAACCTGAAAGGTTCTTTTCTTCTGTCACCACCACTCCTGATTTCTGCTATCGTCTGGTGGTGAGGCAGCCTCAGGCAAAAATAGCATCCCTGACACCATAGCAAAACATTTTTCCTGATGTTAAAATGCTTGGCTTTATTATTCCTCAAAAAGAGCAGCAAGAAAATGAAAAATTAGTGCAAAACTCTACAATACTTTATAGAATCTTTTTATGACATGAAAGCCTTTAATGTACAGGAATGGGATTTTAGGATTAAAAATAATACCAGTCAAAGCATGACATCTTGTTTTCAATTTTGGTTTTTCAAAAGCTTAAAAACAATATTTATGTATGATTTTTAATGGAACCCTAAATTGCTGTTAAAAATTCTATGTCATATTAAAATATAACTATTACATTGGTGATATAAGATGTCCATTTAATGGTTAGTAATAATAATATATTAAACATTCCTTTCAAAAATCCTGCAATTTAATCCCCTTTAATCACCCAGCCATCTCCTCGTTTTCTCTCTAAAAAAATAACTTAACAAATAAATAAATAATTAGTACAGATTCTTCATGCGATAATGTTGCATATCACCAAGAACACAGATGAATAGATATTTAATGAAGGACTATTTTTTCCCTCAGAAAATGAAGAAAAATCTAGTGAATGGAAAATCGGGGTCACTCTGTGTTGCACTGCAAATAGACACTGCAGCATTGAATCTGCTAACAGGAAAATTTGAAAACGATGAAGATTATTCAGACAAGAAACTAGAAAGCTGGGAGAGGTGGAAAGGGGAAGCTGGAAGCCTTGTGCTGTGCTGCTAGCAATTGTAATAGCAAAAAATGATTGCTTTGTTTCCAGGATGGGGAGGAAGGGCTGGAGACATTCCTGCCCTTTGTCTCACATGGGGAAAAAAATCCTCATTTCCCCTTAGCAGGGGCAGTCTGCGCTGCTCTGAGAGTGATTTTCCTTGAGAAGAATAAACAATTCAGAAAAGGGTTCACCTGAAAATGTTGTAAGTCAAACAAATCTGAAACCTGGATGGAATCAAATGAGCAATTTAGTGTCAGATATATCCTCCCTGCTTGGGCAGGGAATTGCTCTGGGTTTGGTGACTCAGTCACTGAGCTTTTTTTGCCCATCTCCAGCAGCAAAACCCTGGCTCTGAATTTAAACTGGTCTATTATGTGTGGCTGTAAAAGAACTCAGATGGAGTACAAGTAGCTTAAATATTTTGCATTGTGATTATAGCCAATAGTTACTACACATTTTCAAGTTCTGAAATAAATAAGTGGATTATGCCGTTCAAGAAATGTTTGTGTTTTTTCATTAAATAATCAGTGCATTAAATCCTTAAGCAATTTTAAATGAGGATCTAGTCTTACTATCTTCCTCTGAAGTGACCCACCACACTAAAATATATATATATATCTTTTTCCTCTTTCTCTGTTAATCTATACATTGCTTTTTATTCCTAAGGGGGAAAAAACCAACAAAAGCAAACAAACAAAAAACCAAACAAAAAAACCCCAGACTTCAAACCAAAATAAAAGGACCGAATATTTTAAAAGTAAAGAAGTATTTCTATATTTGTGGAGAGAATATAGAAGAATCTGTCCTGCAACACCAGTCAGACTCTTGTCCTCTAGGGAGAAAAACAAAAGAAATTTCCTTAGAATAGTTAGATAAAATTATAAGGATAGAATAATGTCAGATAGATGTGTTTGGTGGGGGTAAGTTAAAATTCTTTTTTTATTTATTTTGAAGACATATAAGCAATTTGAAAGAAATATCTAGAGTAAGTGCTTATTTAAATTAGCTACCTTTCTTTTCTCTTTTGAGAAATGAGCAATATAAATAGAATGTACCCCTAGGTATATTATTAAATCACTAAATGTACATTATTTTCTTTGGTGTAATAACAAGTATATCTATTATTAAGCACAGCATGCTACCATGTGCTAGAAATTCACACTTGAATCGAGACAAATTAACCCCTGCCATGGGTGCATCACTTCTGTTGTGAAGAATACACATCTCATGATGGGGCAAATCACTCTCTGAAGGGGCATATGATGTCTACTTAAGATAAAAGGTTTTTACATGAACAGTTTTGATTTGGTGATCAACTCTTTGAGAGGTAAAATCAGATAAGATTACTATATTATTAATATATTAAATAAATTATATTTAATATATTAAATATATTAAATATTAAAGAATTTTCTACTAATCAGTATTTAGAAGTCCAGTTGAAGCTTTTATGGGAACACTGTGTTTTCAACACCTCTTTACAAAGTCATGTGGCATTTTGCCTAAAATCTATCCAGGGGCACAAGTACATCTGTATCTTCCCTGGGTACAACAAAACCATTATCTTCTTCAAATATAGGTTTGAAAAGGTCTCCTCACTGCTAAACAAAAAAATTTTAATGCGATCAGGAAAATTCCAGTGATACTTATGCCCCTGTTCATTACTAAGCCATGAAGTTACGCAAAATCTGAATAAAAAACTATGTAGGTCATTTAAGACAGTTCTTGGTGCTGAATGATATTTTATTTGGATCAAACAGGAGGCAGCTTAACACAATCTGATAGAATGCACCACCACACAAGCTTTTCAGAAATAACACCGCCGTTTAAGCATTCTTTGGATTTTTTCCTTTTTCCAGTCTTCCTTCCATGCAATGCACTCTCCATGTCCAAGACCATTCAAATTATTTTTTTCATTTTCAATCATTTTCATTGCCAGGTATGCTTTTATTAATCTTAAATATTTTAAGGTGAATTACAGTGCAGCTTTAATGAAATATATGGCAGTTCTCTAGAGCTCTAAGAAGCACAACACTTCAAGGAATAATTAATGTAATAACATGGCAGGAAAACTGTCATTTAAAATCTAATAAAAGAACTTATTGGCTCAAAACACCTGAATATGAGTTCTGGGAATTTTTTTTATTGGTGAAATTGAACATCTGTCCTCTTTGCAAATAATAAAACCAGTGTTTTTGAGTCAGTGTGTTGGTGGTGGTTCAATGTAGACTTTTTAGAGCCTCGGCAGTCTTTCATTTTCAAATTTTCTAGTTTCATTCTTAATGCATAAGCTGTATGAAGAAATATCCAGAACACTGAATTATTCCAGAGCAGTGAATTATTCCAGAACATCTGTTGATCTGTCTCAGAATTGTCCTTGAATAATTTTAGCCCTCCTAGAAAGAAAGAAAGTGGTTTGAATGAAACAAATAGGTGATAGGTAATCTCATCTAGTCTGAGTTATCCACAAAATTTGGACCAAATAAGCTTTCAAGGTCACTTCTAACCTTGTCTATTCTATGATTCTATAATTAAAAATCTAGTTTCTAGCAGTAGAAGTCATCCAAAACCCCCTTACTTGCCAATACTTTTTACTTTTATTTTCACCCACTATCTCCTGCCATCTGAGTTATAATGCTTTAATTTTTACAGAAATGTCTAGGGGGCTGAGATGATCTGTCTTCCTGTTTTTAAAGAGACAAATAAAATAGCTTGTATAAGGAAAATTATAAAGGCCTTACTGAACCTCTGTCTGCAAAAAATGTGTGTGCAGGTGTCAAAAACCTGAAAGAACACTTCAATTTTTGCAGTTTTTATATAGTTTTACATACACAGAGAGTTTCACTTTGGAGAGAAGGGCTGAGGCACAAACTATTCCTACAAAGACTTTGATCAAATCTATAATTTCAAGAAATTTAACTACTCTAAATAACATTCCATAAATTAAGATACATACTTTATTACTTGAGTACTGCGTGGAATGAAACATCAAAATCCAACATATTTAAGACTTTTCTGTACTCCTCACGAATAGGCAAAAATCTAGAATCTTCAGATTTATTTCAATATTCATAACAAAGAAGATTTTTAATGAAAAATAAAGACTTCTTATAAAATTTTTTTTTTAATGACCCCATATTCACTAGGAAGTTTTTTCTATTGAATTTTTCACTGAATTCCAATTTCTACTTCTATAGATAAATTATTTAAAATTTGGTTTTATTAATATTCTTTTTTTCCCAAAAAAATGTATACATGTCTTAACCTTGCACATTTATAATTCAATAGAAATAATTTAATAGCTAAGGATCAGGATAAGGCCCTGATTAAAAAAAAAAAAAAACAAACTAAAAAAGCAAATAGTGTCTTTTTAGGAATTCACTTCCTAAACTCTGTTTTTCAGAAGGATGTTTTGTCTCCTTTGCATAAAAGGAGGCTTTTGCCAGACCCTAAAGAAATGAAAGAAGTAGAATACAAGACTGGCCTTCAAGGACAAGAGTAAGTTCAGGGAATCCACTATCATTTGGAATAACCTTTGGATCATTCCCAGGTTCCTGAGGATACTGAAAAGTAGAGAGTTTCAAAAACAGATTAAACAAATTCAGAGGGTCCCTGCAGAACTAAAATATTTAGAGGCAAATATTTCCTGGCAAATCAGATGAAAAAGCTACAGATCTTAAAGATGCTGCTGGGAAGGAAAACCTTAGGAGAAGGTTGTGCTGCAGAAACTTTGGAACCAGACCCTCACTGAGCTGCCCTGCTGTTTGTAACTCCTGAAGCTGGGTTTTCCCCAAGCTGCACTTGGGCACTTAGCTCCCAGCAAGTCAGAGTGCAGGAGGCTCTGAAAAACCCTGCTGTGGAAAAAAGCTCAAAACACCAAGCAGACCACCAAAAGGCAGGCAGAATGTGGGGAGCTACTGAATCCAGCATCCTAACAGAGGGGAGGCTGCCACAGCCCCTGTCCCCAGGATCAACCAGCAGGAAGGCTGAGTTTGATCATCTCTGTCTAAAAACTCATTAACTTCTACATCTTTTCTTTTCTCACCTCTATTTAACAAAGTAGTTACAGTTCAAGAAGTAAAAAAAAAAAAAAAAAAAAACCAACAAAAAAACCAAACAAACCAAAGAACAATTATTTGCTTTGTTTGTTTAAAAAATAATCCTTTCATACATCCTTTCTTGCGAGTTTTTACTTTATTATTATCATTATTGCCTCACACAAGACAAGTTTGTGGCACTTTAATTATTATCCATTATCCTGCTCATTAAAAGACAAATAAAAATTATTTCATATTTCAGCACAATTTGCAGTCCTTGCCCATGGTAAAGTGTAATGATGTTACAATAAATTTTAATGTGTAATCTGTGTTTGACTGGAAATAAAGCACAAACATCTATGGGGGAAAGTGCTGCATGCTGCTGCTGCTGGGACATAGATTTCATAAAGAATAATAAAAAAGTTAATTGTTAAATGTTTCTTTTAAAAATATGAAATATATGTGTAAGTATTAGACATACACCCACACCCACACACCAAATTTAAAAATAAAATCAGAAAAAATGTCTCTGCCTTGGAAGAGTCTGTCTTTTTAGAGCTTTGGAAGGTGCATTCAGGTTATATACTTTGTGTATTAAGAAAAGGAAGCAGCTCAAAGTACTGGAGGTTGCCTTCTCTGTTCTCTCACATAAGCTCACACTCACTGGCTGTGATATAAAGAAATTTAGAAATTGTGCTGGTGTGTAGCATTGCATTCAGCTCTTCTGGTAATAAAAAGACAGGCAAGATTTTTTTTTGTAACTCTGCAAGAAATGCCTGACTTACAAAGAGATTACTTACTTCTGCATTGACATGGTAATAAGAAAATTTATTTCATTGGTAATTTCCCTTTTGCTTATTAATTGTAAGGTGACTAAACCAGGACATCAAAGAAATTTAGCCAAAATATTTGTTTTCCTGCAGTGAAAGCAAAATAAATAGCTGCACCATTAAAGCAACAAGAGCAATAAGCAGCAAGACCCTGGCAAGGTAAGCATTACTTATCAGTGACACATGCTGGCTTTAGCAGAGCAAATCTCCTACTTCCCTCTGGGGAAATGGGGAAGAAAAGTAAAGCTGATCAGAGGGTTGATAGATGAGGATATGTTTCATCTCCCCCAGAAGGACGTTCTGCCTCTACTAAACTTTTCCTATCTCCTTGTTCTCTTTGTTCCCAATCTTTGGAGTTTTTTATAATTTCTTCACTCTGAAAGATTTTTGAGGATAGTTCTATGTGATACATCAAGAATTATTTTGTGCTGTGTTTTGTGTTGTGATTTTCCTTCAGCCTCTACAAATGTAGACCTGTTTTCTCTAAAAAATACCTCTTGATTTCTTAAAGAAAAAGAAGATCATTTCACAAAGCTTAAGTAATTAAGAAAAGGGAAAAATGGCCTGCAGAAATTGTCTGTCACCATTCCAGATCACAGCTGACAACAGCAGTGAAAACTATCACCTGCCATATCCCAGCACGCTTAAAAATACCTTGTTCCCTTGGGGCCTCTGAACAGTTATGAATACAAAAATTAATTAGCTTTTTGAACTCAGAAGTCCAGTTTCTTAAATTGGATTTAAGTTTTGGATGAAATGTTTTGATAAGTGATTGGTACCTATATATTTTTATTCATAAGATAATTTCCCTCACTGTGGTCTTTGTGATGAGTGTCTCTTGCATCAGGTTGCTGCAATGCACCTCCTTTTACAAATACAGACTGGATTTAATTTATTGATCAGTATAATTTGTTACAAGTCGAGAGAGTCTAGAGTTGCAGAGAGCTGGGAAGAGATGCTCTTTCCTTTTTATTTTTTTTCAGCTAGTGTCAATAACTCAGCCTTTTATAAATATATATTTTTTTCCTTTAGTGGAGCAAGAGTTTTTATTTCATTTCACATCAAATCAGAATCAAAATTACTATAACGATGTGATAAAAACTTGTAATGGACATAAGTGAAATTCCTTTCTTTCCACAGTTTTTCTTGTAAAATAACCTTCTAAGCAAATATCCAAGACTTGACTCAACAGCAAGATAGGCAATAGCAGACTTTGTTCACCACTCCAATTAATTAAAAAGATTCATCTAAAGTTGGTCTTTTTGGTTCCAACAGCTCTCCAGCACCAGATAAGGTGCTGGAAAGTGGAGTTACTGTCAACTCTTCATATAAAGACAATACTGCCTGGAAATCAATATTAGCTGTACGAGATATCTGTGTATACTATCTTGCAGCAAAATATAATAGAAGTTTTTCTATGGATTTCCTGATGTTTAAAGTATCCTTTGTGCTTTTCAAACATATAAAACTCCCAAAGAAACACAGTCTTTGACCAAAAAATTATTATTTGAAGTCTTGAACCTGATAGTATTAATAACATTGGATTCAAAAGACAGAAATAAACAAAATGGGAGTTGTTTTCTTTTTTTACCATTAGAGATTCTCCTTAGAAAATTAAATACCTGTATTTTTAGTTGTTTGAAGCTTTGTGGAACAGAAAATTATTGCAGTGAAAAAGTGTTTTAGCTCAAATGGGAATGCTATGTGATTTATCTCAAGTCATACTGAATTTTGATATTTTCAAGGAAAGGATACAAGCTGCCTGATCCAGAATGTCACATCAAGTAGTGCCAAATGTAGGTTCAAGACATTTAGGTTTAGAATAAATGTAATTTGTAGGCATAAGCATCTTGTTCAATAGACTATTGGATAAAAAAATAAGCCATAGTAATTTCATAAATTAGACTGGATGGGTATTTTGGATACCTGTCCATCCCCACCAAACAACTGCTTTTCTGACTTCCAGGAAAAAAATAATACTGCACTGGAGAAGCAGGATGCTGTAGTTCCAGGTAGTGTACCTTCACAAATCACAAATAAGACATTCTGCCACTAAATAACAGTCCAGATTTCTTATCAAAGAATCATTTATCACATGGAAAAAGGAAAAAAAGTGGGGAAACATTTATTCTGGGATTTTAGTGTAAAGAAAATGTGCAAATGTCGTGTCAATCCAAATACCTTCCACATATTACTTTTCCATTTAGATTATAATGAGGCTGTATACTTTTATATTCAGGAGATTAAAATTATCAACAGCATAAAACAGAACATGCAAGAAATCCCAAAACAAAATCAGCAAACAAGTAGCTGACTAGTTTTGAAACCTAGTTCTCTATTTCCAGGAAGTTTCTTGTAAAGTCTATGAACATATGTGAGATCAATCACAACAGATTTTTTTTCAGAATTCAATGACTCTCAGAGGTTTATACCATGATGTTTCTACAAAGGATCAAGTTTTTAAATCTCTGGCGCCTGAACATTCTCCTTACATGTATTAGCTGAAATTTGGGTTTTACCTACTCTGAGCAACAATGTAATAGGCATCTGGATACAAACTCAGGATTTGTATTCATTAAACCAGATTTTGAATTCCAACAGCAGTGAGAAAAATCCCAGAGGTTTTTAGGCACTGGAAGCATCACCACATCTGCCCTTTTTGTGCACTGATCAACGTGTGCTGCTAACCAGATATAAACTTGATGATTTCCAAAACAACGCATGATCTTAAGTCATGAGGATCTACTGAAACACAATGAGTAGGTTTGGCTGGTAGTCAAACCCCGTGCCTTGTTTGGCAAGGGAAAAGCTGCAGGCAATTTATCAGCATTCCTTTCTGCCTTCCAAATCTATCTCATTCCTGTTTCACTCTCTGGCTTATTTAGTTTTTAATTTGTTTTCCACAAAAGCTATTTTGAGATGCATATGTATTTCACTGGAGTGCCACTGAGTTCCAATTGTTCTAACACACAGGAAAAAAATAATGAGCGGGTTATTCCAGCATTATTTTTCGGTCTCAGTGGGATTTGTATTTTTACAAACTGAGTGCCTGAAAGAACTGAAATATGTATCCAATGGATGATTTGGAACTGAGGATGGAATTTCTAGATTACATAGTTAAAATATCTGAATTATTCACCCACTTATGTGAATTCTGCATGCCATGACTGCGCTCCTTCTCTTGATTCCCAGAGCTACAGCCCCAGGAGGAAGATGATATTTTCAGGATCTGGCTGTATCAACAGTGCTGGAGTTCAGGAAGGGCTGAGCACACCCAATTCATTGTGACCTGGTTGAAGCTGACTAACTTTACTCAGGGGAATTCAGGTCTTTTCTCAGGGGTTTAGTTTTCCCTTTATCTAAGCCACCAGGACACTTTAAGGAAATATTGATCATTTGATGTTGTAAAGCTATAAAAAGTGAAAACAAATATCATCCAAATGCTATTTTTGCATCCTTTTTTTATTTTAAGAATATAGTGAATAATGCAGATCATATAAAATGTAGTGACAGCAGTGATCAAGTGAGCTGCTTGACCCCGCAAAAAGCTAGTGTTTTACACTTCGTGCTGAGCTTGGTGTGAAGGGATTGTGGTACCTGATGTTTCAGTTTAATGCTACTCTGAAATGTGGATGAGTAGTGTGTCCTTACAAACCAAGTTATTACTGCCTCTTCATTTGTGCCATTAATTTTTTTTAATATTTCCTCTGCCTTTTATAGGTTATAGCCTGCTGAAATTGAGAGTATAAGGTTAGAATTTGCTCTTTAGGTTTGTCTCAGTTTAAGTAAGGAATATCTAAAGAGATTTTTCAGCTGTGTGTTGGTAAATACTGCTCACAATTTGTATTCAAAAAGATTACATTCATTCACCTCTGTTTGCTGATAGTGCAGAATGGGTTAGCTTTAAAAAACCGGCAAGGCCTGAAAAGAGCTCTGGTAACAATATAAAAATACTGACATAAAATAACAGTGCAGATAGGCCTTTGTATTATTAATAATTCAATGTATACATCTTTGAGGTAGAAAGAAAAGTTGATTTTTAACATGACACTCCTAAATCCTTGAAGACGCAGTGGACACACAGATTACACATGTATTTCTCAGCTCTTTGTGCTTTAAGCTTGGTTACAATAGCTATGCGTGACTGACAGTTTTTGTACAGCGTGAGTCTTCTTTCAGGAAGAGCTGCTGAAATTCCAGATTATCTCAATTTTGCAGAATATTTGCAGTATGTAAGAATTTGGACTGCTTTAGTAGTTGAAAGATTTAGAAATGAGCATCAGCTAAAACTCAAAATAGTTTTGCTTTGAAAGTGTTAAAGATCTGGCTAAGAAAAGACCACCTTGACCTGCGGGCAAACATGCTGAGCAAGTTCAGTCTGTGTCTAAGTTGTAAATGGTATGGGATGACACCTATAGCACTGAAAACTCCCATCTATCTCTTTTCTACCTTTAATAATATAAAGGTATCTGGGAGAGAATATACCAAAGGAAAGGGCTGAAAACTGACAAAAAATCTGATGCAGTTGAATGGCAAAGCATTAGCTTGTGAGGACAAAATAAAATTTAAGGGTTGTGGTTGATGATTTTATCATACACCCACACAATGTGGAATCTGGGGAAGATGCAGAGGCCTTTCACTTATCCATTGCTAGTGCCTCCCCATTAATTTGGGGCCCTCCAGCCCTGGTGTTGCCTTGCCTGGTGCCACACTGATGTCTTTGTTTGCAGCGCTGTTTAGGCTGTACTCACGCTGGTCACAGACCACTCAGTTCCCCTGTGTGCAGCATTGCAGCACCACAGACCCTGGATCATGGTGAGGGCAATGAGTTGACCTCTGGAGTGGCCTGTAGTAATTGATTTGACAGGGTGGCAAAAAGCTACTCATCTTCTGACCTTGCCATGTAAGACCATGCTGACATCGTTTCAAAGTTGTATGTCACTGCTAATTCGTTCATCGGCAGGAACATTTAACTGGTCTGTCACAGCAACCATGCCAGATGGGGTTTCTTTCATAGGAGCTTAAAAGGCATCCCTTTTCCACAAAATTTGTTCACATCACAGATGACCTTTTATTGTAGCTTCGAGCTTTGGAAGGGGAGGTGACCCTGACAGTTTCAGTTTACTTTGCTCTCTCTCTCTTTCAACATGTCTCATAATTGAAATGTTTTTCTTTATTAGCAGTGGGGGTGAGTATGTCTCCTTAGCTTTGATCTTCCTTTTTCTAGGCACAGGAGTTTTGTAAGGCACAACAGAGTGGCCAGGGAAATACTATACATAACATTGAAAGTAAAGTCAGAACAAAAAGATATTCAAATTATGAAGATAAAATAGGCCATAGACCATCTTACTGGGCAGGACGTGCTTCAAATAATGGCAGTCAACGTTGAAAATTTCACTGAATAAAAATGCTGAAATTAAATGGTTTGATTGAGATAAAGCTACCATGTCTTTTTGGCAGAAAATTTTTCTGAAAAGATTGTAACAACTTGTAGCTCAAATTTTTATATAGTTCTCTGAAAAAAAAAAAAAGACTGAACATCAAAATGTCTAAAAACCCTAAAAACCCAACCCTCTGAAAGATGTAAATTGTCATTTTATAGGGCAAACTCTGCTATACTTCCTCCTATAAAGTGATACCTTGCTGAAATCTTTAATATTTTTTAAAAGCAATATTTGCAGGAAAAGTTACTACTTTGCCTGAAAAGGATGACAGGATGGATGCATCTATGAGAGTAGTAAATGCAGTGAAGAATAGACAATTTAAAGATTCATATTTATTTCACAAAAACACAGACTAACATGCTGTTAAGATGACAAATACAAATAAAAATTTAGCAGGTTAATGATACGATTTTCTAAGAGGTAAATAAGAAAAAGGCAATAGACAAGAACAATGTGCCCATTACTTGTAGCTAGGTTGTAAATGAACCACTCCCATGTGTTTCAATTTCCATGAATTTATAGTTTAATTATTTCATTCTAAAATGCTTTGCTTTGAGAAAAGACCACGGTGACTGAAGAAATTTTATTGAACGCATGTAAAGCATTAAAATTCTGAGTCCACTGGGTCTGGCCACACAAAACTAATAATAGAACTGATTCATTTTCAGTATTCTTAACAAACAGAGGTCAAATCTATGAGCAAGTTAAAACAGAAGCAAGATGCAAAAACATAAGGAGGGATTTCCACAAAATGTTTTTATCTAAGAGAGAAATATTGTGTGGAGATGCCTCTACTCTGAGCTTTAACCAGTTCAACATCTTCACAATGACATGGCAGAGGCATCTGACAGCATATTAGAGCATTCCTAGCACATGCGGTGCTTTTCAGTGTATGCAATGGGATAGATAAATTGGTTAAGATGCAATCAGGAAAGGTTTTTCTCGTATTTCAATTCATTTCTTCATTCCTATTTTGAAAAAAATATGATGCTTCACAGTATCTTCAGTTCTAGAGTTATCACACATAGACATCAAGAGGCCTGTTTTAGGTGGTTAGATCTGAGGGGCATCTCATATATCTGATATAACCTTTGCCTGTGGGAATTTGCAAAGGACTCCTTCAAACCCTTCTGCATCTGCAAACCCACTTTTCATTAGCCTCCTCCTCTGTCACTCTGCCTAGTTTTCTTTTCATTGACTCTATGTATATCTCATTTCCATTCTGCAGCTCCAGAGAAGCTGGCTGAGCTCTGAAACAGCATTCACAGTTTGCAGTTCACGAAATAGATTCCCCCTAATTTTTCTGGAAGACAAATCACATATACAATTCAGCGGATGCTAAATATATTGTCAATATCTCAAAAGCCTCCTCAAACCTTACAAAACAAGGCTTCAAATATCACTCTGATTAACATAGATTAAAAAACCTGGTTTTGCAAATCCCTTGCAGAGTTTTTGTGGAAAGGACCTTATCTTTCTGTATATTCTCAAATGTTAACAAATTTAGAAGTACCCAGTATGACTTCTTAGCTTGATTTAATTCTTTTTTAATCTCCATTACCTAGTTTTCCATAAGAGAACACAGAATATATCCTCAATGCATAAATACATCATCTGATACGAACTAGATGGGGTGTTTAATAAATATTCTTATTACATTCTAACATCTTCAAATGAGAAAATATAGGTAAAATACTTGCAAAAATCAATGCTAACAGAAACAATTTGAAAGGTGAAAAGTGAATTGGGATGTGTTAATACTACATGTACTAGAGAAGACAAGATGTGGTGAAGTAAATACTAGAAGTATTAAACACCTTGATGATACTATTGTCTCATGATGAAATGTGAATAAAATTTCTTTAATATTTAAATCCACAGATAATTAAATATCCAATTCAATTTATTAAGCTGGGGAAAATACAGTGTTATAAAACCTTTCTAGGTAAGCATATGAGATTAATTTCTCAATTATCAAAGAAGGTCTTCTTAAATTGGTGTAATTTAGCTTTTTTATTTTTAGAGCTAGCATATGAGAACTAATGAAAATCAACAAGCTGCAGCGGCTCCTAAGCTAACGTCCTGTGATCATCACAAGCTCTTTTCTTGACAGCCTCATCCAAGGAATCAGGATAAATGTTAATTCTCTGATTTTCCTTGGCTCTCTTATCAGTTACCATTATTCAGATTTTTTTATGAAAATGGACAAAAATGACAAATTAGGGACAGAACATCTTTAACGTCTTGCCTTCTAGGAGGCACATGTGTCTTCTGCTATTAAAAGATTACTTGTCTGGACACACAATGAAAAAAAATAGTGTTGGGTCTGTAAGGACCAGGAAATTGTCCTTCTCTCTTACCAATCCCATTTCCTTTGGTCTGACTTTAGAAGTGACTTAGTACCATGATGTCTTTTGTCATTCCCATTAAGTCATTGATTGGCTTGTTATCTCACTTTAAAATTCCTTTTTTCCCCATCATTTCATCCTAAAGTACAGCAACACTTGAGGCCCCTATTAATGATCCTCATGCATTAAACAGCTTTCATAGGGTCAGAGACAGATGCCACATCTATTCATATTTATGTTTCTTGAAAGCCCTTTTTATTCTTAGCTCTGTCAAGTTGGTTGGTATATAAAATTATATTTTATATTTTTTTTCCAGACTCCATCTACTTTTTAATTTCCTTCTTCTTTTTATTTCTCTTCCCGTCCTTTAGAACATGAACCTCAAGAGGAGCCTTGTCAAAGAATAAGTGATTTGGATTGGAATGGATCTTAAAGATCATCCAATCCAACACCCCTGCCATGGGCAGGAACACTTTCCACTAGACCAGGTTGCTCAAAGCCCTTCCAAGTTGTCCTTCATTCCTCATGGTCATGAGGAACAAATGCTCTAGCTTCAACTTTTAGAGAAACATTGGATAAATTCAAATATCCTTTCTTTTTATTAAAATATAGTAAATAGTTTACTAAAGAAGAGTAATTTAATGGGGAAGAGTGTATGCATGTATCTAAAAATACAAACCCATCTGAAAATTTGAAAAGAGATAGAGGAGCAGAGTGATGCTGCAGGACAGTTATGATAAGGTGTTTTAGTCTACAAAGCTCTCTAAAAGATAGACCAAAAGCCAAAAGAGGGATTGAGCTCTGTTTGGTTACAGGTTCCTTGTATCTGCTTGATCTCCCTTCATGCTCTCTGTCTGGCTACTCTTGTTTCTTCTCTTCTTCCCTTTGGGCTCCCACTAAGCCAACACATTATGCAAATTTTCAACATACAAAAGGGGAACTCATACCCACCAGAGTCCTTCTGCTGTATAAAAAAATGTTCCATCTGCATTGTATTCTAATGTCTGAATTTCGATCACACTAATTGGTGTATTTCCCTATTGAGAAATCCCTATACTAATAAACTAATGGTACATGACTGGTTTCTAAGGCTATCTTATCTGAGAATTTTGGCAAAAAAAAAAAAAGAGATTCAGAACAAAACCAACAATAATTTGGAAATATTTTTGTAATAACTATTAGCAGATGGCATTAGTTTTAAGAATAATGTGGAATATACTCTTTCAGATTGCAGGGAACAAGCCTGAATCTCACAGTAGTAAGAGAAAAAGCAGGTTTCTCATTGTTACTTATTTTAATTTTAGCCTTCAGCAAAGCTGACAGTATCTTTGTGAATATCACAAGCAGACCTCTGCAAGCTGTTCAGAATTGCAAATATATACAGTGAGCTTTCCAAAGCAATAACATCCTAATCCAGTGATTAGTCCTGCTGTTATCGCAGTGCAGGTTGTAGGTTGTAAAAAAAAAGGAAGTTTTTAAAAATAAATAAATAGAGCCCAGAGTCCCCCCCAACTTCCTCATTTTTCTCAACTTTTTAGTTATCATGCAGAGCCTAATATCACCAGGTCCTTTCTGTAAAGAATTAATATCTCTGCTAGAAGGTATAAATTCCTTCCTTGCTTGCCTTATATCAGAATTGCCTTAGTACACATGCAGGGTAGTAGCCAAATCTTAGCCTCCTGAGTCTAAGGAATTATGTTGATCACCACTGACCAACTTGTTAGACCTCTGGATGTCTGAAAAGAGTGTGATGACTGGATAATATGTACAGCTTGTGGCCAGATGTAAGCCAGATGAGCTGGAAGCTACATATTCGCATTAGCAGTCCTGTGCATCTTTTTCTTTTAAAGGCATCAAAGGCACAGAACCAAGCTCTGCCTCATGATGTGTGACTTCCAGACCAGGCTGGCACACACCTGCGACCCTCAGAGACAGGTGTCAAGCCTGCAGCTGTCTGGTGCTGTTCTGGAAGAAAAGCCAAAACATGCTGAGCTACGATTATCAAACTGAGCTGGACTGAAATTTAAAGATTCATATCTTATTGTAAAAAAATGTAGTAAGCAAGCTCCTTCTCACCCTGCATGTATTTGTACCCACTGTTAATGAACTGTCAAGGATGACTGTACAGTATTTTCAGAAATGCAGACCCACAGTATAACATACTAATGGGAGAGCCTTGATTATGTGTTCTAAGGGCTGAGAATAAAGATAGCACCCTCCAATCACAGCTTTCCTGGGTATGAAAAAACCAGTAAATATGTTTGTAATGAAAGAGCAGAGGATTGAAATAATTTACATGAAAAGAGTATACAGTTTTTCTCTTCTAAAAATAGTTCACTGTCTAAAAAAGGCAAAGTCATAATAAATTTTTAAAAAATCTTATGCAAATGGAATGCCAGTGTTTTCAGCAGGGTGATAAATAACCAAATACATTTTCTGTTTATTAAGTGTTCTGCAAGTTGCCCTCTTTTTACATTTTAAAATAAGTGTCTGAGATTTTGTGCAATTAGATAAAATAAAATGAAATAACATTGTCCTTGTTTATTGGATTCATTATGTCAAAATGTTATATTATTTATGGTTATATGCTGATGTTGAGAGCAAATTTGTGTTAACTATTGCTGCCCGTAAGTGTGAGGATATTTGGAATCTGAGAAGCCAATATGCAAGGGTTTGTGGAATGATAATAAATAATAATGGAAAATACTTCTTTACAGTAAATCAGATCAAGATAAACTTCCGTTTAGGGCTATCCATCTGGTATACCACAGGGAAAGCTGCCTCCTGCCTGTCCTGACTTGAGCCTCTTGCATCTGAGCTAAGCGTTTTCAAGGGTTCTGGGTGCATTCATGGACCTACATTAACATGATCCCCACCCAGTCACCCAGCGTTCAGGAGTCCCACTTCAGCTCAGCCCTGGGACCTGAGCTCTGTCACAGACGTACCTGTCTTCAGCCCAGGCCTTTGCCAGCCCTGACTGGTTGACCTGACTTGAGGCATGACTGGACACTTCCCATATGTGTGCTGAGGGCTGGGCTGTTGGTGGAACCTGCCCCTAAGCAGCTCTTCTTGCACGTCATCTTGGGCAGATAGGCTGGGAAGGTGTCCCTGGTGGTCCACTTGTCACCCTCTCCTGGCTTGTGGATAGGTCACGCCTTTTCTTTCCTTGTTGAGGAACTCCAGCCTTGAAGCTTTGGACTACAATAAGGACTTTCCTGTTGAAATTACTCTTGCTGCATGCCAAGAAGGAACAGAAGAAGGAAAAGTTTACCAGTTTTCTGAATCATTCTGAACTCTAACAGACTTGTATTTTTATCCTCTTGCTTTTGCATGAACAATGGCATTATGACGCACAACCATTTCATAGGAAATAATAATGGAATCAGTATGTCGGACTTGCTTCGGAGAGCTCTAAACTGCTAAGATATGTAGCAGTGAACACAAAGAAACAAAGATAGTTGTTACTAAACACTTAAATGTGCCTGAAAACAGACCTAAAAGAATTCCTCACTTGAATTCAGAAAGGCATAATAAAGTATAAAGCTGTTTACAGAATTTATTTACTTGACTTAGTTCCTTTGTGGTTTTGAGAATGCTTTGATACATCACTAACCAAGCTGTTATTCCTTTATAGTAAGACATTTTATGAGTTTTAAATACTTGCCTTTTTTGTTTGTTTGTTTGTTTCTATGTAGTAAGTTTCATCTCCTTCCAGACATTTGTGATTGCTGGTGGAACTTCAGGGTATCTTCTTGAAAAAGGATGTAATGGGAGGATTTCTTTCTATGAGGAAAAATCTTATGAGAGTGCCCTGTAATTTTTTTTCCTCGTCTATCCAGCAACTTTAGAAACTGTCAGTCAGTTCCAGCTGAACTTCATTGTTTCTTTAGGGAAGAAAAGATGTTGCAAGAAATACTAGATGCAAGAGAGGTATTGCAGTTTGTCTACTAGCTGGAGACCACATGCACTGTTTGCTTTGGCTAGTAATTAAGGGTGTTGAATCTGATGTCATACTGTGGGTGACGTGGATATATAAATACCTTAACAGAGAGCCTGTGACCAAAAATTTTTATCATTTTAGGGTGAGAGCTCCACCATATTACACATGTAAAGCACGAATAGTCTGCATGAAGGGGCATGTAGGTCGCTACGCTGCCAGAGGTGGCATGAGAGATTACACAGGGAAAATCTGCCAGCCTGGACACTGTCTTCCTCAACAGCCACCATCAGAGTTGTGTGATTATGGATGAGAATCCCTAATCCCTATTGTATATAAAGTAGCCTAATTATTTTCTTCAACCTAATTATATTGTTTGCCTCCAGGGAGTTTGTTTGCCTCTTTGTTTGGTTACTATGATAAATGACAACATCATTTCATATCAACCCATATATAACAGGGAGCACAGAATCGTGGAATGCTTTGGTTGGAAAAGACAATGAAAGGTCATCTGGCCCAATCTCATTTTCCACTACTTTCATTAGAACAGGTTGCTCAAAGCACCTTTGAACACTTCCAGGGATGAGGCAGCCACATCTCTGGATAACCTGTGCCAGTGTCTTGGCTACCATAACATAAAAAAATCTTCATTATGTCCAGTCTAAACTTATCTGCCTAAAGTTTAAAACTTTTTCCCATTGTCTGGTCATTGTGGGTTTTGCTAAAAGGTTTGTTGTCATCTGTGTGTAGCCCTGCTTACATACAGGAAGGAGCTCTGAGGTCTCCCCAGAGCCTTTTCCAGGTTGAACAACCCCAACTCTCTCAGCCTGTCTCAATAGGAGAGATTCCATCCCTTATCTGTGACAAGGGCAAGAGAAGAGACAAATGACACAAAACTGGGGTTTGCAGCAAGGCCAGTTAACTTGCTCATCCAATACTAAACTTCAATAAGTGAGAATCCAAGTACTTCCGTTTCCTTCTTTGTGAAGAAAATGACACTGTCACTTTGTCTGGTTTTGTTTTGCATAACGCTACTCTGAATTTATTGTCTTGAGCCATTCTGGGAGATTGATTTACTTTTTCATTAACCAAGTTGGTTGTTTTGTTGAGTTTTCTTTTTGTTTTGCTTTTAATTTCTCTTAGAACCCCGATTCTCCTGTCCAGGAGGTTTTTAATAGCATATAGAAATCATTTTTGTGGCACTTGGATGGAGGGAAGATTCTCTTTAACTATAGGTCATAAAGCAATTTCTGTATAAAGGGAGGAATGCAGTATTTATTGTAGCATTACTTGAAAGTAGAGACTGCTGTAATGCTTTGACTGGAGTATTCAAAAAGACTCCTCCTCTCCCCACAGATTAAGGGTTATATTAATTTTGTTTAAAGCAAGTTATATTACAAATGAAAGAAAGTCTCTAAATTAGTGAGTTTTTTATATATACTTCAAGTATAAACCTCATTAGGAGTAAGTAAACTGTTATCTGAACAACAAAAAACATCCCACCCCACCCCAATGCCTAAGAAAACCCTAATTTTCAGTATTATAATTAATTCTTTCCTGTACTATGTAAGAAGCTATAGCTGTTTAATCAAAAAATGACATTTCCTGATATTAATTTGCTTTTTGACTTCCAACATTCCAACCAAGAAATTTTCATTTTTACATACTGTTCAATAAGATACATTCTGATAAACCAAGAGATCCAGAAGGCAAAATTTCCACAAGTTTTACCACTGTTTGGTGCTGTATTTCCTCTCTTCTAAAGTAAGAGTACCTGGTTGTAATCAAGAGTCAAAGGTTGAGTAAAAAACTGGTTTACACAGTCTCACAGAAGAGGAATTAAATGTTGAAATTCATGACAAGAAGGGAATACCAGATTTTTGAAATGGGATACTTTTTGATTCATGAGTCTGGATCTCCTGAGGTGTTCCAACAGCTCCTCCAGTGGGACTCACTGAGTGTAAGCCATCAGAGCAGACCAGCTCTCTAAATGTAGCCTAGGCATCCTCACATTTCTTGCATACACAGGTGCTCTACAAGCAGTAAGTCATACAGTGTTTTTCCACAGCATATTTGTGCTAAGTGCCATAATCTCCAGTAAAATCGTATTTTTCCCATTAAAAGAAAAAAAACATCATTTTTGAAAAACATTATAATTTATGAAGCAAATGCATCTTTTTAGCTAGTATTTATTTCTTTATTTTACTGCAGAGTGGCGTTGGTTTGATTTATTCTGTGTACTAATGGGGTATTCCATGTCACTTCTAAGTGAAGCTCCAAAGTCCCAGGGAGTTTCTGGGCTGACTCAAAGCCATCTGCCTTCAGAGACCCGCGGTTCTCAAAGCCAGGGCTTCTCTCCTCAGCGCTTCTCGCTAAGTGGTGCCAGGTAACAGAAGCTGAAGCGTGCTCTGGCCCCAAGACAACCTTGTGGCAGAGAGGGAAACGTACAAAACTGAGATGTGTGTCATTTTTTACGCAGTTTTCACTTTTTTTACAGTTTCTGTGCCTGCTTTGAATGAAGCATCGTCTTCTGGTGGAATCCTTTGAAGAGAGGTTTTACCAACATCGGACAATAAAATTAATGCTGACACGCTGTTATTTTGAATTAAGTCTCTTGTTCCCAAGACTATGTTAGTCCATCTGGGGATCAGTAGTTCATTGTGCACATGACAGTATCAGGAGAAGGCTGATTACATTTCTTCTGCTTACTACTGCTGCCTGCCAGAGAGAAAACAAAATCCCAGTCTCCTTTATTCCCAAATGTTCCTGCTTTATCCCAAACTGACTGTCAAAGTACAAAAGCAAGCATCTCCTTTGCTCACTAGGGAGTAAGCAGCATTTCTCCATAGATGGTTCAATATTTCTTGTGTCTTTGGCAACTGGCACTACATTTGTGAATTATGATACAATTTTTCACAATATGTGAATAACTGCAAATCATTTGAAGCAAACAAATTATCAATTTTCATTTTGCTGGCAATTTGTTTTGTTAGGGTTTTACATTAAGTGTTTCAATAATTGTCAATTTGTGTGGGGCTCTCCTTTCTTAGTTTAATTGTCTTGGTATTGAATAATTTACTTGCTTACTCTTTTCTATGAACTACTTCAATATGCTTAAAAGCTGCAGCTTTTACTCCTTGTTCGCATTAAGACAATTTAATTACCTGACCTTTCTACTTTCCTTTAAGACAATAGAATTAAGTGTTGCAATTATTTAGGTTTTTCAAACATTTTCACAACCATGTATTGATTCCAATTAATGTTTCTTTCTGACTAGTTTTAGTTCATAGCAAATTGACCTCTACATTTAAGGATTTTTTGTTCATTTATCTGAAAAAGCCACTCTATTCTTTTATGATTCTATGACTTATTTTTTGTTTATTACTATTTTTTTCCCTTTTTGAATCACCATCTTCTGAAAAATTCTCAGAAGAAAAATGTCTTGCTGATTTCAATGTACTGGAACTCTTTGGGGGAAAAAACCTGACAAATTTTTCTTGAAGTTTCTGGGACATATCAGATCCATTAATTGAATATTGGCCTCATGCATCTTTCCAAGATTGTTTTCCTCCAGTTTTACTAGTCTGTTAATCTCCATTCTTCAGTTTATTATTTTGCTTTACACTAGCAACTGGAGCTTCATCAAATTGAAGGCCTCATTGTGTTAAGAATTGGAAATGCATTACAATGTCCTTGGGCCAATATCTGAGACATTAAAGGACACATCTACTGTGTAGTGCACATACTCAATGCTAATCATCATTAAGGGGGATTGTTCCTCTCTCAGATACTCACATGGCTGTCACTACTTCATAATACTATCTGCAACTTATCAAATAATCTTTAATAATGTGAATATTGAAGAATTTCAACTACAAGCTTTAAATATTTCAATGCCTAGATGACTTTATTCTCATCAAAGTGGCATAAAATCATTCAGGAAATCTGCATCAAAAGGGAATTGATCCTCATCCAGAACTTCAAACTATTTAAGTTATCTGTAGAATTTTTTGTGTGCCAATCAAATAATTTTTTAAAATTTTGTTGGATAAAATTCAGTAGATAAGTGGAGCTATTTCTTTTCTCCCAAATTTAAATTTTTAATCCAACAATAAGTAAAAAATACCTTGCCAGGAATTGTTAACATTTTACAGACTACCAGTGGAAGAGTAATTTGAGATCCTTTTCTCTAATGAGTAAGGTGCAATGAATTGTGTTTATAAAGAACAGAGGTTGAATTCTGAACAAATAAATATCTAAAAAGAGTGGCCATTCAAGGTGCGTGTGTGTGGGGGGGAATATAGTATTTTCTGGGACTTAAAAGGTTGGATGTCTCGTCCTTATTTTTATTTCTGCGATCTAAGTAAATTCTCAGCCTTCTTAGAAAAGATGGCAGATCATTTAATCCTAATTATAAAACCTTATCTATTGCTGAATAAATGATAAAAGTTTTGTGGTGAGTGTTAAGGAATATGCTAAATCAAGAGGTTTGCATATAATCTGGTGGAGAAGAATGTGTGTTTGGATGAGAAGCATTGAAAAAGTATGTTTTATAACAAGACTGCTGCACCAGATTCTAAATTGCAATCAAGTTCACCAATTCAAGGTGAGCTGCTGCTCACCAGTTGGAATGAAAACTTTTAACAGGTGAAGTCTTTTCTTAGTCTTGCGGAATCTGACTGGGACATATTCCCAGGATACCAGACACACCATCAGGATATGCCAGAGTCCAGAATAAATGGCAGTGGCATGACAGTAACATTGTAAGGACAGAGAATGCTGCTATTGCTAGCAAGGATGCTCCGCTTCCTGCAATGATGCACTTGGTCATGCTTGAGAGAGTAAAGTGAAAGCTGAATACCTTCTGGTTTAGATTTTAATTGCAGGCATTTGAAGGTTGGATAGCTCGGTATAAAATTATGCTCTGGCATTGGGGTGATCCTGGAGGAACTTTCAAGGAGAGCTTAGCAGGTGCCTCAGGGAGACAGGGAATGAAAGAATCGATTGAAGGAAAATAAATTGTATAAAAAGCTATGAGGTGGGAACAGTTTTTGAATATAGATTGTGAGAGATGTGGAAATATTACTGCTTTCAATATAGTTTTTTGCCTATCTCTTACATTAATTGCAGTAGAAATAAATAATTGGCTTGTTTTCATCTGGAAAACAATGTAGGTGGTTTGTCAGAAATTATTTCTCTTCAAAAGGCTATGGAGTAAAGGAACTAAGCTGTAAGGTCCGAAAAAAAGTCTTCCATGTGAAAACACCGGTATAGGAAATTGCAGGGATTGGAGACAGTACTTTGCTGTGATCTGTTTGTGAGAAGTGGATGGTTTAACATGGTGCAGTTGTATGGTGATATTGGAAGAAATTTTGTCTAGAAGTGTATTTTAATGTTGATTTTCATACTATACCTACTGATACAGAAACAGAAGTACTCATTGCTATGCAAATTTAGCATGGGCCTACCCCTTGGTTATGTCATTGCATTTATGACACAGAAGTAAAATTAAAAACCACTTTAATTCTTTAATATACTTTAATATACAATTGTTACCTGGTGACAATTACCCTCCTCTGAGAATGAGCAGGACAAAAGGCTGTCTGTATTCAATACAGAGCTAAAATGCATCTTACATGGTATTTTCTTAATATTGCAGAAACAGACCTTTGGAACAATAGCAAAGATCCTTGATACTCAAATTTGAGAGATACTATTTTTTAATTCCTCTTTGAACAGGTCTTTTAAATGGGGCAACAGCAGGACTCATGTGAGTGCAAAGGTGTTTTCCTCACAGGCACATTCATTCTTCCAAATTATAACTGAGGGAAGATTGGCTGAGCCTCTATTTAAATTGGCACATTTGATCATGTTATAGCTAAAGAGATTTTACTTGTCCATTTCTTAAAAGCCTTTGAGTATATGTGGCCTTTTTATAATTACTTGTGGGATAAGAATTTCTGTGCTACCTCTATGAAGCTGAGACACAGAAATAGTCAGACTTGCTCAAGATCATACCACAACTGAATATGAAGGAAAATAATTCAACCTGCATGGCTTTCCATGTTTCTCTCTAAATACCAAGCCTCTTTTAGATACTGTGGACATGTTTAAGGGTAGCATTAATACAGTCTTAACTCTTGGAAAATATCTCCTCTCAGTGTCTTTTATTTTATCCTGTCAAGGTTGTTGTTATAGAATTTCTTTGCTGTATTAAATAATGAAAAGAGAAAACCTGGCTTCTTCCAAAAACAGTAGGGGTGGGTTATTTGACAAATGAATCCTGTCCATATGGTCGTCAGAGAAATTATCTTAAATGCAGAGACAAGAATGAACTTGTCAAACAAGGCATTTATACAAAAACATCTAAATCAGTCAGCTGTAAAATGATTGTAAAGGAAAGCAGCTTAACATTCTGTTAGGCAAATGTCTTATTGACCAAAGCCACAGCTGCTGTGTTATTTCTGATGTTGAGGAAGGCTGGAGTCACTGGAGCTTTCCTCAGTGTTAGAAGAATCCTGATGCTCTGATTCCTCCAACTCTGATGTATATGTATATTGAAGGAGTGTGTCCTTGCTTACATAAGGTGAAGGAGTTTTATAAGAGCTCTCTCCCTGGCAGTTCTCCAGGTTGAAGCACCTGCAGCAAATAAAGCAGATGTCCCAAATACTTACCAGTGCATTGAATTGTTTTAATGTCCCTGGGTTAGTTTTTGGCTCAAGTCTGACTGATTTTAGAATAGTCTGCAAGTTAACTCCTCAGGTTCAATGTACAAGGCATTTACCAGGCAATTCTGAAAACAGATCAGAGGATTGAGGTATAATCGAGCAAGTAATTTGAATCTTCTGCCTTATCTAACAGAGCCTTGATTGCCTTCAAAATAAGAGACTATCTGTTAAGGTAATTTAAATCACTAGTTCTAGGAAGATGATTCCTAAGCAGGGAAAATGGATAACCATGAAGAAAAAACCAAACCAAATCAAACAAAAGCCAAAACCAAAACCAAACAAACAAAAATACTAAAACAACAAAAAAGGGATAACAAACTTAAATGAAATAGCAGAGATATTTGTGTCCTTTCCAAAAGGATGTAAACTCAAACAGTGAACAAGCCAGAGTTCCAATGCATCAGAAAATAGTACCAAAACATTTAACTGTGGAGATATAAAACAATTTTAATTCCTAAACAAGAATTGCTTGCCACTTCTAATGTAAATTTGTCAGCTCTTTGGAGTCAGCATAAACTTTTCAGGTTGCTGTTGTTTCATGGGTTGTTTGCTATTGTAAGGAATGGCAAAGCTTAATGCAACAAGTTGTGGTCAAAGTCTTATTAAATTGTTGGTGTAGGTGCATACAAGTAGTTTTGCTAAAAGTGCTGAGAATGTGACTGTGAGCCCTTTCCTCCGTGAAGTCTTAGAAAAGTGGAAATACTCTATCCAACACAGCTAAAATAAGGCTTCCAGCTCTGGAAATCGGAAGGATTCACCACTGTTGCCTCAAGCTGCTGCTCAGAGCAGTTTGCGATTTTTCTATAAATTGCACTGAGAAACAATGGAAATTTCTTAGGAAGGTTCCATTTATCACTCTTTTCTTAAATACAGATACTGTGATAAGTGTATGCACATTGTAATTCAAGCTACCATTTGGCATGAACTTCCATCATGCCCACTTCCACTGGCAAAGAGTGGCCAGCTTCTCCAGGAAAGGAAGAGAAAAATGTACCACTGCCTAAAAAACAGAGAAGGGTTGAAAGCAGTTTATGCTGTTGATTGGTGTGGGCCATAATTTGGTTTTCTGTCAAAGAGTCAGAGTGCCAGTCATCGGAAATGATGAGCAATCTTAAACTGATTGTAAATTGCATCTGACTGATTGGCAAAGTAGTCAGCTGAAGCTGAGGAAATCAACACTGGGCATGCAGAGCCCTTTCTTCTGCCAACAGGTCATGCAGCTGCAGCAAGTTCAACAAAATGGCAGATTTTTCAGTGCACAAAAGAGCACAAACATGACGGTCCAACCCCATGCAAACACTTCACTGAAGTATCATTGGGTGTTTTGTTTCCCCTGTGACTTGCTCTTGGCCAGTATCCATCCACTCAGAGCCTCTTCAAAAGACTGCTTGTGCACTTTATACAGCAATTTGGTTTTATTGGACAATCATTACAGTGCTCAGCTTCTGTGTAAAATTGCTCTATACTTATTAGGAGAGATCTTGGCACTCGAATTACACTTTTTTTCCTCAAGACATTTGCCTGTTTTTTCCCTTACCCTTTGAGTGAGCATTAATGTGGATGAAAAGCACAGATTCCTAGAAAATTATTAGGAGAGAGTTCCCTGCCAGACTATTGATTTCACTGTGTTGGTTTTGATTTCCTGCACATAGCTGGTTTAACATGAATAGACTCAATGAAGGAATCATATTGATAAGTTTAGCATGGGCAGTATACATGGATAAAAACATATAATATCTACCTTATACAAAATACATACTGACATCACACACTATTGTGGAGGGCCTTCCTAGACAATGTGAATCTTTTATAATAATCACTAAATTAAAATTTGTGGAAGCTGGAATTGTAGAGTTGCTGAAACATTAGTTGTGCTAGTTAACATGAAAATCTTCCCTCCTCCCAAACCTGGAAAAGAAAGGAAATTATTGATCTCTTAGAATAAGACCACTGGAGCCATTTCCCAAATCTCAGCTATTTAGGTATTATTTGTGTGTGGGGGTGTACAGGCTTTATTTGATGTGGCTGCAATTATTTAAGTAGGAAGTGGCAGACAATAAGTACAAGACAGAAAACATTAGCAGTGATAAAGGGATCTGCAACCAAGCTATTCATGGTGCAGAACTGCAAACTCTACCCACACTGCACCTTGTGGAGCATGAACTGTGCACTTACACAATAGAGCACCCTGAATCCCCTTCAGGTCATAGGAAATGCATTCAGAGGGCATATTTTTATATTTTTTTCAAATCAAAATGCATCCAAAAATGGCTAAGACATCTTTTATACCTTACTAGAAGTGCCAGACTTGGCAAAAGCCAAATGCACATATTGTATGCTTTAAATTGGCAGCAGGTGAATGGGATGGTTGAGAGGAGAAAGAACCATGGAACACTCCCTAGGAATGTGAGAAGGAAAGAGGACTATGTGAAACACTTCTCCTTACCCTATCATCAGAGGAAGCTATTTGGTTCCTTCAAAAGCTAAGCCTGAGAGATAACCAAAATGCATTGACTGATGTCCAGGGTCTTAGACCATTCGCCAGGCTTTGTTTTCATTAGCACAACAAAAGTAGATCAAGTAGACTGAAGAATGTGGTGCCAACAATTGTATGCTCTTCAGACATTTGAAGTCTTTTACCCTTGATTACCTCTAGCCTGCTCTGCCAGCAAAATATCCCCTATAAATATGTACCTTGGAGCTGCCCAAACTACAACTATGTTCCTGAATATCTTCTCTAAGAACAAGAGACCTTTCAGTAGATCATCTTCAGAGGCAACATGCTGCATTTTCATCTGTTTTACAGGAAGTGATGACAGGAGTTTGGGTGGTAGGGTTTTGTTTGGTTTTGTTTTGTTTTCATGGTGTCAGCCCCTTTTGAAGCTGGAACCAAGCTTAATTTCTTCTCTAGGGTGACATTACAGGGTTTTTCTGTTCTGTGTCCTACCTGTCCTGTTCTTCCTGCTTCATGAGCAATACAGTGGCACTGTCACTTAATTCCCTTCTCCTGCCAAGTTCCTGGTGGGGTTACTGGACCCAGGCAGGTGTAGCTGGGAGGAGTAATTAGTATGTCTGCAGAATATAGCTTAGAGGGAACTCTTGATGACCTGTAACCAGTGTTCCCAAAATTATAGCCCGTATTCTTTCCCCTTTTTAATAGCACTTCTCTGTCTCAGTCAGAGGAAATTTATGAATGTAGGAGAAGAACTCAGATTAGTGGAGTTGTTGTGTCCTCAGAGCAGAACTGGAAGGTGCACAGAGGCAGAGTTGAGGCCTCCTGCTATAAACTGTCCCCATACTTCACAATAGCTGAACAAATTTTTGGAAGACCATACTTGATCTAAAGAACATGATTTTCCTTTATTCCCGAGCTGCTCTCTCTGACTCCTACTGGTCAATGATTATCTAGTTTGAGCTGTGGGACAAGTTGGCTGTGGTCAGGATGGTTGAGGTCTCCTTAGCCATCATCCAAACATTACCTCTTTAATCACTAACATCCCCCTCCCTCTTATACACAGCCATCTAGCCCTTGCTTTGTGCCCATTCCTGAAGTCTGTGAGCAGTGCTTGGGATGGTTTTCCCTACAATCCAGTGTAGTTATGACTTCATTTCAGTACAAGCCTTGCGTCCTGGTTTAATCCCAGGCAGCAGCCAAGCCCCACACAGGCAGGCACTCACTCATTCCTCCACCGGCAGGAGCCAGGAGTGAATCAAGTGTAAAAGCTGGAAAATGTGAGGGTTGGCATAAAAAAAGCTTAATAGGGAAGCAAAAGCCACACATAAAAACAAAGTTAAACAAGGAACTGATTCATGCTTCCCATGGTTGGGCAGGTGTTCAGACATCTCCAAGCGAGCAGGACCCCATCAGACGTAACGATTACTTGGGAAGACAAGTGCCATCATCAAAAACATCCCCCCCTTTTTCCTTCTACCCTCCACTTTATACGCTGAATGTGTTGCCATATGGTGTGGAATATCCCTTTGGTCATTTGGGGTCATCTGTCCTGGCTGTATCTCCTCTCAATGTCTCATGCACTCCCAGTCCCCTCACCAGCATGTCAGTATGGAAAGCAGAAAAGGCCTTGGCTCTGTATAAGCCCTGCCCATTAATAACAAAAACATCTCTGCATTATCAGCCTTGTGTTTGGCACAG
Organism: Calcarius lapponicus; assembly: GCA_039654755.1. NCBI lineage: Eukaryota > Metazoa > Chordata > Aves > Passeriformes > Fringillidae > Calcarius > Calcarius lapponicus. The sequence goes on along the minus strand of CM077462.1, from coordinate 60,675,790 downwards.
ACGCAGCCCCATACCATCCAATGAGAAGAAAATTGCTTCAGCCAAAACCAGAATAACTTCGCGAAACACTTAGGCAGTCTTAGAGATATCTAGGGAAATTTTGTAGGAGAAAATTCAATGTCTGATTCCTCTTATCTCCAGCCTAAAGCTACTGCTTATTTCCATGCCAGGAAAGAGCCTTTATAGCATTTGGGTATCTGTTTGTATTGCCAGAAAGGTATTTTATTGTGCTGCTGGGTAATGCTATCATACCTGATCAACAAAGGAGTGCATACACATTGTTTTGGATGCAATGTGGAAACCTGTCACTGATAAGCTCACTGCAGCAGGTGCTTAGTCACCTCTGCCACAAATGCCCTCTGAGTAGAGGATGCTGGCTGTGCCCTGCAAAACCTCTGTGAGATTATAGAGGGATTTTTTTTCATCCTAACTGGAACAGCAAGGACCATTTTTTTTCAGCAACTTCATGAATAATACTCATCACAGTTCCTAAGTGTTGCCAGCTAATACCTATGCTGTCTTTGGATTCAATGCAGAGGGAAATGATCACCAGGCTTCCACTGAGGAAAAAGAAACAGGCTTGGTGGGATGGAAGGTGACAGTGAAGGTATAAAAAGCAAAAGGATGTCTGTCTGTATATATATCTATCTAGATATCTCTTTAACTTTCCCTTACCTTTTAGAGGGGCTCAACTCATAAAGTCTTTTGGGCAAGTGTGATTATGCAGAATGTGTCTTCCCCTGCTGCTTGTGCCCTTATTGACTTTCCTACATGCTGCTGGGCTGCATTTCCTGCTTCAGTGCTTCTGAGGATATCTTACCAGCTGAACAGTGGGTGACAGAGAAAGGTAGCTCATGGCTGCAATGGAGAGTTTTGTGGGTTAGAGTGGGAGAGAAGGAGAGTTTTCCTAGCTTTTCACTCCTTCAGATGCCAGTGGGTTTAGCAGGGGCTGTGGGTGAGTGGAAGATTGATGAGTCCTGTCTTAGTTGCTGACAGAGCTCACTGTGAGTCTGGATAAAAGGAGGTAGTGATGTTTTATTAGGTCCCCATACGACAAAATCCGGCCTCCTTCCCTTTGTCCAAGGAGACTTTCTCCTTTGACAGTCAAAGGACTTCCCTGGTCTCTCATCACCATCATATTACTACTTCAGCTGTGATAAAAAAAAAAAAAAAAATCTGTCCTGACCTAATGCCTATGTTTTGACTGAAACACACAATCCAAGTCCTGCAGCTCCGCAGTTCCCTACCATGAAAGGACTTTGTAGCCCAGATATTTCATGCGTGTGTTTATACTTTTTGTGAATGTGTCTGTTTTGTCATGGGCTTTTGTGAAAAGAATGTATTTCTGGGAAAAAATGAACTCTATGAAAAAGAGTATAGACAAAAAACTTCTTGTATTCAGAACCAGGGATGAATAGAGCCTGATCAGACCTGATATATTCACAGATAACTGTGACTTTGCAACACATTTCATTGTGTTAGACAAGTTGAAAAATTTTCAGGCATGATAGAGGCCTTTGCATTATTAAAGTGTCTCTACAATGTATAGGTCTGATGAGAGGTTGTTACAGATTACAAACTTGCTGCTTTTTCCTCACTACCATTTAATTTGAATCTTCACTTACCTTAATAAGCTGGGGGAAAGAATGCCAGCTTTCCTCCAATCTGATATGTTTATGGCAGAGTACATTTTTCTTTGGGACAGGGGAAATCTTTTCACCATGTTAGGAGAATTAAGATCTTTAAGCTTGGGGAAGAGAAGGCTTTGAGTATCTAAAGGGACTACAAGAGAGCTCAAGTGCATGAAGAGACAGGACAAGGGGGAATGGCTTCAAACTGACAGACAGCACGATTAGCTTAGATATTAGGGAGAAATTCTTCACCCTGAGAGTGGTGATGAAGTCGCAAAAGTTGTGCAGAGAAGCTGTGGATGCCCCTACCCCTGGGGCTTTGACCAACCTGATCTAGCGGAAGATGTCCCTGCCCATAGTAGGGAGACTGGAGCTATATGATTTTTAAGGCCCCTTCCAACCTAAACCCAGCCATTCTATGATTCTGTGATCCTTGAAATCCCATCTTAGCTAACATCTGGACATTCCATGAAAAAAAAAGGACAATTACTGCCTTTCTTTGTGGTATTGATCTTTCTGAGGCAGGTATGCTTTAAGACAGCCTAGAGTACTACTCATGCATACCTGAAAAAGCATTTTTGTCCCAGGATTCAGAGACATGCCTGGGCTCTGAACACTCTTTAATGGCATAAACATGATAAGAAATAATTGTCAATATAAAATTGTTACGTTTATAATACATGTCCCAACAAAAAGCTGTAATAAAGCTAGTTAGCTAGTTATTTTCTATTTTAATTGTTTGTGATAATAGCAAATTTTTCCATAGAAGGAAGATCCCAAGACTTATTGAACCATTTAGTTATATGGACATTGCTGGGAGATTTCTAGGCAGACATAGGGAAGTCAAGCATCTCACATATGATTGCAATAGGTCAAAAGATATAGAAAGAGTGAATTCAAGCTGCTCCATTTCCAGCCCTGAAGACCAGATTACACTGTATTCTCTGTAGCTTTGTAAAGCAACCCAGCAGCACAGTAATATTACAATCCTGTGTCAAATTATCTTTGCATTTCATCGTTTCAAAACAAATTTGGCCCAGATGATTGCATTTAAATGAGAACTTTGCTGGAAATATTTTTTACTACAAAAGAATGATTTTGCATAATAGACAGGATGTGTTTCTAAGAGTTGTCAGAATATTTTTGTATTTACATAGGTAAATGAAAATGTGGGTTTGATTTAAGCAATTGAAAGCATTACATCTTCTGTACATACTTTCTGATTTTGAAGGATTAATTGCTCATTAAAAAGTAAAATTTGGAAGTTGCCAATATAAAAAAGCAGTGTCTCCAGTGCCAGGTGCTAGGCAACTGTGCAGGCTGGTAGCTTCCTAGTATCTGGAGCTGGAGCAAATACCATTTCAGCGTGACATTGCTGCCTCATGATTCAGGGTAAATTTTGTTCCATTGCATGAAATTTACTTGCACTTAGGTGTGAGCTGTTCAGGGCTGCACAATTCACTAGCCTTTCTTCCCTTTTTTCCCTCTGAAAAGAAGTCAACAGTGGAAAGAACATGTTCCCAAACACTGATAAATTTTTCCTGTCTTATGCTAGGGAAAATGTCTCCTTCATGTAGGATGAATGGTATCTCATGCACAATCAGCTGATGTGGAAGGGGCTGTAGGGCATGGCTCTCCCATGCTGTTATAGCCACCAGTGTGTCAGAGGCAATGGTCTGCCTCACTAGTCTGGCCTTACTGTTGCAAGACTGAGGGGTCTTGACACTCTGACATTGCGTCCTAACCCTGGGGATATCATAACATAGATTGTAAGCGGTGATATTTTTCCACACAATTGCCAGTTTTAAGTAAACAATTTTAAGTAGCTGCCTTATCATTGTTTTAATAGAATACAGAATTGAAATTTGAGTTGAAATTAGAAGAGAACTCTGAAGGTTGTTTTGTCCAACCCATCCTGTCCCTGTGCCCAGGTGGAGCCGCCCAAAGCTGGTTGCCAAGGCCATGACTAGACAACTTTTGAATACTTCCATTGACCCTTATATTCCAATAGTCCACAACCTCCCTGGGCAACCTACCTAAATTATTAACATAAACAGATGTAAAGAGGATGTAATGGATGTCAACATGCTTGAGCCTTCTGAGACTTTCCAGTGAGCTCTCTTTGGACCAAGGAGGATTAAAAATATGAACAGTAGTAAAAACCAAATAAACTCTGCTATGTCCCTTGAGGTGATAATGGTCTCCCCACTGAATCCACCCCCACATGCTGAAGTAGGGATGGTGCTTTCCATCAGCACCATTTGCTGAAACTCCTCCATCTCACACCCCTGTGGTCTGCTTGCCAACACCAATACATCCACAGTGAAGCCACAACTTCCACACAGAAAGTTCTCTATGCCAGGAATAAAATGCATTCTCATTCCCCTCTGGCATCACATCTGTCATTCCTGTAGCTTATCCTTAAAAGGCTGGGCAAATACCATTTGTATGAAGTTAAATGATGACAATTGCCAGATTCTGCACCTGGAGAGGGGCAGCCCTGGGTGTACGGACAGCCTGGGGAGTGAGAAAGATTCTGGAGAGCAGTGCCACAGAAAGGGACCTGTGGGTCCTGGTGGACAGCAGGTTGAATGTGAGTCAGCAGTGCCCTGGCAGCCAGGAGGGGCAACCATGTCCTGGAGGGTATCAGGCACAGCATGGCCAGCTGGGCAAGGGAGGGGACTGTCCTGCTCTGCTCTGCACTGGGGCAGCCTCACCTCCAGTGCTGGGGGCAGTTTTGGGCACTACAATATAAGAAAGATATAAAGCTATTAGAGAGTGTCCAAAGGAGAGTTATGAAGAGGGTGAAGGGTCCTGAGGGGAAGCCTTATAAGAAGTGGCTGAGGTCATTGGTCTGTTCAGCCTGGAGAAGAGGAGACTGAGGGGAGACCTCATTGCAATCTGCAAATTACTCACAAGGGGAAGAGGAGGAGCAAGCACAGATCTCTGTGGTGACCAGTGACAGGACACAAGGGAACTGCTCGAAGTTCTGTCAGGGGAAGTTTAGGCTGATATTTAGAAAAGGTTCTTAACCTAGAGAGGCATTGGACAATGCATCTGGCTCCCCAGGGAAGTGCTCACAGCAGTAAGCCTGTCAGAGTTCAAGAAGCATTTATACAATGCTGTCAGGCACATGGTGTGACACTTGGTGTGTCCTGTGCAGGGCCAGGAGCTGGACCCGATGATCCTTGTGGGTGCCTTCCACTCTGTGATTCCATGGCAAGGCTACTTTCAGGAATAGGGCCAAAGACCAGCATTTCAGGTTATGTAAGGACAAGAGCACTGTGAAAACTTGCCAGCTGATTAACTCTACAGGAGTGATGCTCAGTAGACTCCTCCAGAGTTAAAGTCAGCATGGTGTAGGGGCATGCCAATTTACAAAGTGTTTCACTATCCAAAGGTTCTACTAATCCTCAGGGACCTGGATTTTGCTGCTGCTCTTGGCCAAGCAGTGGTATCATGACAGTTGTCTAACAAATGCATAGATTGTCAATGGTAATGTTTAGCCCTAAAAGGGCAAAACTTCAGTTCTGCATCTCCTGGATACTTTCTGACTCATAAATTTCCATTGAACAAGAAGAGTTACAGAAAAAGAATTATTTGGGAAAAGCTATACTTTGAAATTAATTTGTATGTGAAACACTGCTCCTGGAACTGCTGGACCATGGAAATATCAGCAAGAAAAATCAGGAGAGGTCATTAAGACTGCGCTCAGCTTGCCCATGTTAGCTCTCCTTGCAAGAAGTCTCAGGTGTAAGTGCAGAACAGAAGTTGTCTTTTTCTGAACAACACCACACAGCAAATCAGAACTTCATGGCCTGGAGGTCAGATCAGGACAGATTTACTGCCAGGCAGCTGAGCGATGTACAAGTGTCAGCCCATTAAGCTGAAAGAGGATGGCTGAAAGAGGAAATTTTTAAGGCTTGGTTTCTGTATCTCTAACACCTGCACTCCCCATTAGTTATAAAATTTACGACAGAAAGTGCTGCTTCTGAAGATATTCATATCTCTATGCTACATGAGCAGTTGAAAGTTTGAGAGTGAGACTTAACAGGAGATTATTAGGTTCTGCATAATTCTACCAGAATGAGATCATTTTACGTCTTGTTCACAGGGCAATATGTTTGCAATGCACAGTACCCAAAATTAGAAGTCTATCATCTACTGTGGTGAAATATGCTGTAGCTTTTCATGAGAGTTTAGTGCAAGTCATAAGGTATGAAACCCATGGTTCATCTCATCTTCTACATTTCTTCAACAGTAGCTGCAGAGAAGTAGCTGCAAAATTTAAAAAAATACACACCAACTAAGCGCAGGGAAAAATAAAAGAGCCTGCTTAATTCCAAAAAGACTTGCTATTAATAGCTGAAAGACACTGGTTTAAATTATGGGGTTTTAGGTCCCTACCCAAAACTTGAATCATTAAGTCAGTAGTGTTGCTAGTCATAGAACTGTCCAGTCTTCCCTTTGTATCATGCAGCTGTGTATTGCACAGCCTAATTATCCATTGTCTAGAAATAATCAGCAATTGTCCCTTCTTGTTTGATTGAAGGCCGCTTTTATGCCAGGAGGAATATTAGTCCCTATTCCTCCTGCCACACAGCATTTGTTTTTTAACACTTTTTTGTGTCCCCTCTTGCTTGTTTAATTTCTCGAGGAAATCACACTATTCTGTGCAATCTCTATTCATGGAGGAGGGTTTTATTTCATCTCCTAATCATTCTCATTATCATTCTTGTAGAAACCCCCCTTCTGTTTCTCTGTGTCCTTCAATTATACTTCCTCCTCTCTTAGTAATTCTGCATAAACAGATTACTTCTGACATCAGATGCTCAGTTGTCAATGCACAGCAGTATCCACTCCATTCACTCAAAACATTTATCAGATATTATGACCATCTGGCTCACTAGCCAGGCCATATACAAGAGGCAAAATTGCTCTAATAAGCAGGAAAAAATTACAAAAACAGGAACATCATCACCACCCAACCACTTTAGCCATGTTCTCCCATTAAGATTGAAACGATGGACTGGGGGCTGCTCAGCCATGTCTGATGCAGTACTTCAAATGCACCTCTCTTGATTGTGCTGGACAGTGTTTGCTCTGGAAAGGCTATGATAGCACTAGGGGCCTCCAAATAACCCAAAATAATGTGTGTGCTGAAGAACTGACACATCCAGGGCAATCAAGACTGACATTAGCTGGACAGTTCCTGGAGATACCCAATCCTCTTGCTCACTAGAACTGGGAAAATATATTGTGATTTATCTGTGTGGGTATTTTGATGGGAAGAAGTTTGGCCATTCTCACAAGAATCACGGGCAAAGGAGCTTAGACATATTTTGTCATTGCCCAGGTTTCCACACTTCCATGCAGCTCCATCTGTAATTTTGTCTAGTCCAAATAATAGTCATTGTGAGAAAAGTTGAAGTAAGAATAAGTATTTTTTCTCAATGAAGACAGTGGCTGAATTTAGAGTGATTTTATACAAACTTACAGGACTTTGAGTAAAAAATATGAAGAAAAAATATATGGATGTGAGACATTATAAAAATTAAATTATATTTTTTCCCAATTTACTGAGAAAAATGTAAATCATGAAAAGAATTCAAATAATTTTTGGTTTTATGACTCCCTGCAATTTTCTAGTAAGCAATATATATAAAAGAGTTAAAAATGCTTTTATTGTTTTTCTGCTGTTCCAACAAAGTGTCAAAAAAAAAGCATAAAATATTTTATTACTGTACAAAAGACTACGGAAAATTAAGGGTTTTTTTTTACAGGATGCTATTAATTCTCTTTTAAAATTCTCATTGTATTAATTTTTTGGTTTAATTTTTCATGGTTAAAAAAATCAATCAGAATCATTCCCATGAAATTGTTAATTTCCCATACATGTTAACAATATGTTGGTGCTGATGGAATTTTTCTAGGAGCAAAATGCTGAATTCCAACTGGTTATGACTTAACATTTATTTTGTTGTTTACATCTCATTGTGTTCTTCTATCTATGATCTCATCAAACTTTATGGTTTTAAACATGATAAGTCCTTCATGTGTTAAAGTCAAAGCTTTGTTGAAAAATACTTAATCTAAGCAAATTTTACATCTTATATATGTTCCCATGACCACATACTTTTGTGGAAAGTTCTGTTTTTTGTAACAAATACTTCTCACCTTCAAAAAGCCAAGAAACATCATAACAAAAACTTTATTTTATATGTTTCCCTCAGAAACAAAAACTTGTTAAAATGCTCTTTATACATTTAAATACTATTTAGTAATATCCAAAGGGTTTTTGAATCTTTCAGTTGTAAAATCAAATGACATTCTCTTTTATATCCCTAAATTAATCCATTTTCCCTCAATAATTATGCAGGTTTTTTCACAGTATCACATATGAAGAGGACCTTTCTGTACCATTACGTGAAAGAATGAACATAATTTCTTCCTAACTTGCATTCTCAGATTTTGGCTTTGTGTGAAGCTCAAAATATTTTAACAACATTAAATATTGTAGTGAAAAGCACTTAATAGTTGGTGATTTCATTTTATGAATTTTGATAACTTCTATTGCCTTGCACCCATATTTCCTTCTCTCATGTCTTTGCCTATGTATGCTGTAATTAATAATTTCTAATCAGCAGAGTGCTATGCAGGCAGAGGAGACTTAAGGCTGGCTGGAGCTAAACAATTAAACAATCTGCTTCCAGTCAGTACAGAAAGGTTGAAAATCTGGCTTTAAATGGAAGGAATTCAGTCAGAACAGTCTGTCCACCTACTTCATGGATTTTAGTCTGGAATTTCTTGATAGACATATCCCTGAGAAAGGGGTCTAACTTGATCTAAAATCAATCTCAATACTCAAGGGACCAAGAAGGCACCACTTCTGACTAAGTTATTTTCCTCTTTAATTTTCATCAGTTTTACATTACTCAGATTTATTCATCATTTGAATATTTTTTGGCTTCAAAATCTGCATCTTGAATACTTCTGATTTTTGGGATTATTTTTCTTTTATTTTTTGTATATTAAAGATTCTTCTATAGGAAAGGAAAGAGTATACCCAGAAAGAAATTTATGCATGTTATAAATTTATATCTATTTCTGCATAATTTTGGTAAATATTTACCATACATAGTGGTATATATAACTTGCCAAATACTAGGAAGCACCTTATCTAAGGACCAGTCTTCCATATTTTCCTTAGATGCGTGTTTGAGTCTTAAGGGATTCAGTTGCACATATGTTATCCCGGTGCTATTTATGATTGTTATAGTCCATGTGAGAAAATATTTTCCAGTGAAAATAAATAAATTAAACAATCCTATGAAATCCTATTAATGTGGAAGGAGCACAGAGACCACCTAAATCAATTTTTCATTTTGGAAATAGCTTAATAGAAAATAAACTCTATAATAATGCTCATGAACTCAGGCCTACACCCAGAGAAAGACAGCATCAAACATTTAGCACAACCTTTACTGTAAATTATGAACTGTAGAATGAAAGATCCATTTAGGTTGGAGAAAGTCCTTAAAGGATTGAATCCTATCATTAACCCAGCACTGCCAAGTTCACACACACCTGCTGGCTGCAACTCCATTCCCCACCACTCTCTGGGCCTGAGCAGTTTTCACACAGCAAAGAGTGCAGCTGCTCAGTTTCTTTGTCACTGAGCAGCCAGTTTGTGCAGCAGAAAGAGGAAAATGGTGTCTAAAGCTTTACTGAAGTCCAGACAACTGAACTTTTCTTCAGTTGTCTAGCTCAGGTTAGGTCTGTCCTTGATTTCCATAAAAATTTAGGCTCCAGTTTTAAATCCATTTTAATGGATTTAGATCAGAGTAAGGATGATCAGGTGACCATTAATACTGATTAGGATATTGTCCTAGTATGGTAAAAACACATAATTTTTAATTTCTGCAGACCCATAATGCACATGAACCGTATTTCTAAGTGCTTTGATAAATGCCTTGAACTCCACATCGTGATTGCTCCTTTGTCATTATTGTAAAGTGAGTGGAATTGTACTTAAAAATAAATTGACTTTATACTGAAAGAGGTTTGCAAGTGTGAGTGGCAGTCTCATAGGGGCTCTCAAATATAATATAAGGGAAGCAATATGCAATGCTTAAACCTTTCCAGTTATCTGATTTAGTTGAGCTCATTGCTGGAAATCCAAATTTTTTGGCCTTTAACTTCCTCCATGTGCTGTTGCAGGGACTATTGTTGCCAAACAAAGGGATAAGAATTTAATTTTTTAGCCAGAGTTTAAAATCTAGTATGATGGTCCTCAGAGATGCCATAAAAAAAATTGTGGACCAAATCCCATGCAAAGTAAAAACTCAAATTACAGATTCAAAAAGAAACTGAGAAACAGCTAACAACCTCTACTGTCTTGCCTTCTTTCATATTACCAGCCAGATTTGGGTAGATTAACTGCAAGATCTCAAAACACTTTATTTTGTCCCTTATTTTTGCCTACTGCCACTTATTTTCTACTTGCACCCCCACTGGTAGTTATCACTATGGGGCCCTCTGTCCATGTTTCATTCTCTTTTAGAATGGCATTTGAAAAAAATATGTTTTCAGGGAGGGATGGAGTTGTATTTGGTAGATGACATTTTTCTGAAAGGAAAATATAGCAGTAACAAAGTCCTGTTCTCAAACAAGATTCACTAATCACAAGAAATCAGGTTTTGTCACATGTATCCATAAATATAATCATATGGTATATAAATAGAATTGTTTTTAAATAGAATAGCTGTCAAAGTCTTCATTCAGGCTTAATCAGCAGCTCTTTAAGAGAAAAGGCTGATTGAAAAGGAAAGTCAGCAGCAATTTAGAACAAGGGCTAATAGCACTTCAGTTTCATTCCTTTTAAGCTAGAGGAAGTCATTTGACACAGATGCCACTAAGAAGGGTAAAACATAAATCCTATGTTTTCCTGTTTCCTCACAGAAACAGAAGAAAAAAAAAAAAAGCTGCAGATATATTATAATACTGGCGCAAATTATATCATCCATGTGATTACTAAGGGGGTATTTATGCTCCAAGGAAAAGAAAATATGTTCTCTGTCAATTCCCCTCCACTAATAAATTGAAATGACAGAAATAAGGAAACTATATTAAAAAAAAGCCCTTCAAAATTAGAAAAATTTAGAAGATTATTGTGATGGTGCAGGCATATAAAAATACGTGCGTATTCAATATATTGATATTAAAAACTGTCTGTGTGTGTGTCTGTGTGTGTGTTTTTGTGTGTGTGATGCCGATCCTGGTGAAGATTCATTGACTTGTGTAAGGTAATCAGCAGCCCCGAGTAGCAGTTTCAAAGGTTAATCTGCCTTCATTTATACCTCTTTAGCTGATTTATCATTTTCAGAATTAAACTAGGAGCAAGACAAAACAGAAGTGCTGTGTTAGGCGTGAGTTTCTGAAGCCGCCCTCTTGCAGAAGAACAGATTGAGCCCTGTTCAAGGAACAGATTACACAGGCCTGGGCAGCACTGGTGCCACAAAGGCTGCTGCAGGGGCTTGTCAGCATGTACCTTCTATACATGTTGAGAAGTTACAGATCTTCTGGTATGGTTCAGAGATAAAACAGCTCTAATGTTGCATCCTAGGGTGAGGTACCAGTGGGGGTTGACTCCTGAGTTTTTTAGTGTAAGGACTGTAAGGGATGATTTCCATCACCAAATGCATTGGTTCTTCCATCCCAAAGATCTGAAAACCACCAGGAGATTTTCTTCTGCCTGTCAGAGGGAAAGAAATTGTCACTCAGCCTAAGATTAACCTGTATGGTATGAATTATTTTTCTGCTTTTATGAATACTGGCTATGCACTGTAACTAATTTTTTCCAATGTTTAATTAGAAATTAATAATTTCATAATGATACTTGATGCTTCCATAATTAAAGACATTGATGCATTATAAAACTCCCAATCCTTAAGATCAGAACTTTTCTTAACAAATCAAGTTCTATCAATACCCATCCATTTCATTAGTTCTAAAAGTTTGCACTTAATATTTTGAGCTTGACAAAACCCTGACTGAATTACAGGTTGAGATCCACCTCAAGGCTGTTCACCTTCCTGTCAGAACAATGAGGTGGTTTGTTTTTAGTTTCTCAAGACTTTGATCCAGGTACCCAGCCCTTCCAGAGTCTATCTTTTCAGAGGGTCTTTTTTTGATGTCTTTGCCACAATGTTGTGATGTGCCTGGCAACTCTGGAAATTTTGAGGACATACCACCTATCAGACTCCTCATTTTCATGACTTTTGACTTCAATGGTTCTTGTTGCCTTGGTATCCCCAAATGGCCACAGACAAAAAGTCTGCAAACTCTGAAACCAGCCTAATGTATCATCCTGATAACTATAAAGCCTTGAACATATGAGAGGTAATGAAAGCAACTGCCATTATTCAGAATTTCCATAGTAAGTATGCCAAGAACCTGAAATAAATTTAATTCATTTAGAAGATACTTTGCAGCTGAGAAAGCACATCTTCAGAATTTCCATACTTTCTTAACCGTTTTATTTCAATTGTTGCAGAACTTTACATGTTTTTTTTACATTTGTAGTTAGAATAAAAGGAAAAAACACCCTACTAAAATATTAAACTGAAAATAATGAATTACAATGCTTGAGAGAATTTCCTCCTGGCCTGCACTGACCTATTTTCTTACTTGATTTCTTTTTTTCACTGACAGTAAGGTGGGGATTTTCAATTTCCTTGACTTTTCCTTTGAAAATATATTTTCTCACTTATCTTAGTTTTGTATTATATAATTTTTCAAGTTTTGGATAGATAAAGAAAACACAGTTTTCTTTCTCCCTCATTAATTGCTTTATCTTTGTAATGCTGTCAATCCTTCATGAAAAACAAGAGCAAACTTCTTTGTAAATGCACTCTGCATCATTGCTGTGCTACTAATGACAGGAAAAAGATAAATTAGTCAAATTCAGAATAGGATGTGCTTAAGAAGTCAGAACCCAAGACAAAAAAATGTTTGTAGAGAGAATAATTCTGGACTGTTATTGACTTATAAAAAGCTTGAATCATTATACTCCTCCTTACTAGATAGGGTCTGCTGATTGAACACTAGGTGTTGGGTACTGAAGCACTTTCCCTGTGTGTTTTACATTATTATGGATTCCTATTACATGTCTGATACTGTCCTCTGAATGCTTGCTGTTCCATCAGGGTTTACTTGTCCTTGTTTTTAGGAGTTTCTCCTAATTTTTTTTTCTGTATGCCATGAAAACACCAAAAAAAACATGATGCACAAATAAAAGAACAATCTGAAAGCTTACTCTCACTGTGGGAGAGCTGTGGCACTGGTTAAGCCATACATAGACCTATTTTCAATATAGAAACACCTATAGCTTTTCATTTCAGTGCTTTTGATGCTTTTCAAAAATTGGGTATTGTGTATGTACTGTGGTGACTGTCTTTGTCACTACTTAAGGTGAGATTCATGTGATGAAATTTAGGCAGCTACTATCCATGCTAATCACTATAAATTCCCTTTAAAGTATACAAAAAGACAGTTTGTGGGAATTACTACATCAAGTCAGTCACCCTCAGCATGTGATTGTCCCACATGTAGGTGTCTGTAAAGCTGATGCTTAAAATTAGACAATATAAATCCCAGCCTGGCTTTCTGTGGTAGGGAAAAGATTTACAAAATGAAATGGAAGCACCATCCACCAGAACACAGAAATGAGAATGCCCCAAACAAGAGATTTATCTGGGTATTTACATATACTCCTTTTGAATTTCCTACCTCTGGCTTTCCTTTTTATACATATTCTAAGCAACCTGCAGCAATAATGATGACAGTTTATCTTCCTTTGTGTCTTCAATATAATTATAATCTCCTTTAATAAGATTGAAGTCTGTTCGCTTTCTGCTCCCAAGATAGCACCAAGATGTTGTTTATTTTTATATTCAAAGGAATTTTTACTTACTTATAAAGTATAAAAAGAAAACGCTGATATAATCTTTAAATTATTATTATTATATAATCATAGAATTGTTTAGGTTTATAGAGCCCTTTAGGATCATTGAGTCCAACTGTTAGCCCAGTGTTGCCAAGCCCACTACAAAGTCATGCCCCTAAGACCTACATAAATATGTCTTTCAAGTACCTCCAGGGATGTAGCTGCATCAATGCCTTGGGAGCCTGTTCCAGTAGTTTACAGCCCTTTCAGTGAAGATTTCCTGGTATCCAGTCTAAACTTCCCCAGCACACCTCAAACCCTCAGCTGCTCCTCATGACATTCGTGCCCCAGAACCTTCACCAGCTCCATGGCCCTTCTCTGGACAGACTCCAGCCCACTCAAGAGGGTCCCAGAACTGGACACAGGATTTGAGGTGCAGCCTCACCAGTGCCCTGTACAGGGGACAATCAGTGCCCTGGTCCTGCTGGCCACACCATTGTTGGTACAGGCCAGGATGCCATTGGCCTTCTTGGCCACCTGGGCACACCTTGGTTCATGCTGCTGAGGTCCTTTTCTGCTGGGCTACTTTCCAACCACTGTGACCCCAGCCTGTTGCCCTGCATGAGGTTGTTGTGACCCAAAAGCTGGACCCAACACTTGTACAGTTCACCCTCACTGGTCACAAGTGACCTCAGCCCGTCAGTCATGCTGCCATCAAAACAGTAAAAAGTTTACCTATCTGCAATAGTAGTACAATTTTAGTACAATTCTTTTTCTTATGGTTCAGGTAACTCTTTCCCTTCCAATACTGAGTCATCTTTTTTCTACACTTTAATAGACAAATTTGGGAATGACTAGAAATGTTTTGTTCATCTATCTTTTTCAGGAAGTTCTCTGGTTAACATGCAAAAGCAGATAGGGTTTGAACTTTCAGAGGACCTATCTGTGAAAGTTACACCATTTCTGACTGTGTGCAGATTGACAAACTATTCAGTGAGCCAAGAGTTACAGGGAAAGCTAATATATTTCACTACATCATACCTGGTAAAAGATAAAATGAGCTTTCAGTTAGGAAAAAAAAAAATTTGGTTTGAAATGCACCTGGCAACTTCTAAATCTGTGTATAGGATTATTTAGCTCTATTAAAAGTTGCTGTATTTTTTTAAGCTCTCTTCTTAATTTCTTGGCCATTTTGATGCCACATGTATTTATGTTCAGTTTCCTTTAATTTGCTTTTAGTAGGACCCTTACAAGTTCTCTTTGATTTTGCTGTCCTCTTCAGCTCTTAGTGTATGGCTTGCATGTCAAGTACTAGGTCATGCCTAGTACTAGTATGCTCAGCTCCCAGGGAGGCTTGTGATGCTATTTTAGTCAAGTGGAACACAGTTTACATGACTTGAGTTTAATCTCATGATTCTTCTTGTTTTATGATAGAAAGCTGGACAGATGATTCATGTCCCAAAAGTGATTACGCCTTCCATGAACCCCAAAGTCATCTAAAGTTTGGTGCATAAAATATGAATATCTAGCGTGGGATTAAGCACCAGATACTAAATTAGATGTCTCCAGACCAGCTAATTATCAGCTCCAAAAAGCAAAATGACCAATTGAATTGCCTTAAGCTGTCCAGAAAATCAATATGGAGTTGTCAAAAATGACCAAGAGACAAAGAGATTTAGACTTTGCAGAGTGGCAGTTGCATACTGGGTGGAAGCCTCTAAGACAACCCCTCAGTTGGCACCAGACATATATTTTGTCGTGAAATTTAATCAGTGCCATCAAGAGGATAATTCAACTCAGTTTACAGAAGATATCTGTGGTGAAAATTGCATCCAAATATACTTACCTAATACCACTGAGATTCATAATGATTTGGTCTTGTCATTCCTGTGCCGGCTCCTAGCGGATGCCTGATATCCTAGAGCATTATAAGCCCACTTATGTGTGTGTAACTAAGTCCCATGCTGGACTATCACTAGATTTAGATGTTTTAAACTGAATCAAATTCCTCAAAGTAGGTGAATTAGTCTTCCTTTCTAAACTCTTTCTCATTCCACTCTTCTGTAAAATGATACCAAGAACAGTGACAGCAGGATGGTTTCTTAAATATGTTAAAATGTTCTTATAACTTCATTAAAATAATTTCATGAAATCTTTGCATGAAAGCAGTTTGTGCTGGTTGAGGAACCAATCCAGCAGTTGTAAAGTGTTTTGAAGCCATTCAGTAAATGAGCACTATAAAACTGCACAGTAATATCTTCTAATAGATATTCCTTAATTAGCCACTAAAACTAGAGTTAGATTTTCCCCCCGCCCCCCAAAAAAAGAAATTCATGCAAAGTGAAATGTTTTAACTGATTTTGCCATTTAAACATAAAATATGCTCAGTTCGCGCAGTCAAGAGAGAGTTTCTAGGCCCCTGAATTTGCTCTGTCCCTGCCTTCCAGTGGTAATTGGCGCAACAGTTATCACGTGATGGAATCTGAAGAAATTCCTGAGACAATAAATCGTAAGAGAGCAGCATGTTCAACTTATACTTAGTAGATGGACATGATGACATTTATCTAGATGCAGGGAGAGATACATTAAGGGTAAGACATATGAGAGGTTTAAAGACTTCAGCAGGGCTACATTACACATGCGGGGGAAAAAAGATAGAAATTCCAGAGCACTAAAAAGAAAGTCACAATTAAATTTGCCATTTAGCTGTCAAAATACGTCCTACTGATTGTGCTACCAGTCAACAGAATGCATATTTCGTACATATCATGCATGAAAAGCAAAATACTTTGAAATATATCACAGACCTACAGCACAAGCATATTTCCTCTGGAAGCAGATGAGTGCCATTTAACCAGAGCTCAGTTAATGACTTCTGTCATTGTGCAAATCAATGAGGCCTCTACAATTGCTCATTTTATTTATTTTCCCTTTTGAACATGAGCAAGTATAATTGTATTCTTTAATTAAACCAATTTTAATTATATTTTCTATGCTTAAATACGACATATTTGTACAATGATATACAGCCCTAGACACGCAAATAATAGTAGAATGAACATCATGTTCATTCGTCTGCTTCTTTTAGCTGTCTTCCAATAAAAGCCATGTTACTTGCTTGAGCTGCTGAGGGTCTTTCCAGTCAGCAGTGAACATTCGTTTCAATAAAGAAGTAAATGATGGTAACAATAGCCCAAACAAAAATTATACTTGCCAAGTGAGGATTTATTTCTGTATGAGGAAGCAAGGCATTACAGCTACAATACTGCCTATATAATGAATCCCAGGCACTTGGCCTAAGATTGTATCAAACCCCAAATAGCTGAAACAGCACAGCAAGTTGTCAGTTCTAAAGTACCTTCATAACAGCATATCGGGACCTAGAGAGCAGCCTTGTGAGCATCTTCACCAAATGTCATGCAGCATCAGATATAATATTTTTCTTCTTTGCTTCCACTTACAACCATGTTTTATATCTTTAAGCAAACTGTGCTTTCCTTGATGGAAGTAACTTTTTTTTTTAAATGTAGACTTTCAAAATCTTGCCCTGTTCTGATGAGGTTAATTCTTAGAACAATATCATCTCAGTAAAAAAATTTTCTAGTCTCTTGTTTATTATCAGCATTTGGGGGTCTCTGTGTTATTTTTTCTCTTCGGTTTTATTGAGGTTTTTTATAAATAAAGATATAGTAAATCTGTTGGAAGTCTAGATGAAATGCTAGCCTGTATCTAATGAATAACTATTACATCGATTTTCAAAGGAAAGAAAATACATAATGTTAAATGATTAAATTTGTTGTAATTAATTTAGACAGCTAGTTCTCATATTTCACACTATCTCCCTGCCTTCCAAAGTGATATACCCCTTAGCTGTGAACAACAGTGGTCTTCAAGTTTTGTTTCAAAGTGACCCACCATTATTGACTTTGCTTTTCTTTTTATAGACAACATTTTCACCTTAACCTTCATAAATTTAATGTGAATGTTTCAAGTGAGCCTGCCATGCAAAATTAAAAAAAAAAAAACCCAAAATATGGAGAAAGCCCACCCCTTCAAAAAAAAGACCCAAACAGTAAACCCCGGCTAGTTTATGTTGTTCACTGTATTATAGCTACTGTTATGTTACCTGCGTTACTGGATTTATCAGATATTATAATCTTATGTATGTCTGATATTCATTGATCTGGAGAGATGCTATTTGTGTTCTATATGAGCCACTGCTACCTGCTAAACCCCAAGCAGAACCTAAAAAGTGCATGATGTATTTCCAAATTTGAAAGATTTGTAAAAACACAATTTAGAAAGAACACAAGATACAAACCATGTGCCAGAATCATCAGAGGAAACATTAAGAGTTCTACATATATTAATTACTTGAGTTTACCACTTTCAAACATACTAGCCTTCTTTCCTTTCTTTTAAAAATATTTCTTTTAGCCATATTTAAGGGTTTTTTCCCTTACTTTTATTTTTTTACACCCTTTTTTGGGTGTTTTTCAAATTAAGAGGTTAAGATATACTGCATGCTGTTTAATACATAAAGAACATTTTAATTGCATTGAAATAAAGAACTTCATTATCATTTTTGTAATTACAGCAATTGTAATTTAATAATTGTAATGCCTTGGTTTGAGTTTTGACTTGGGTTTAAGAACTCCAGTAGCATCATTTAAATTCATCAAGCCCTTTCAATAACATATTCCTGCCAAATGTTATTTTCTGTTACAAAAGTATATTTTGGGGAAAAAGCATGATAAAAATATAAGCAACTCTGATGAAAACAAGCAATAAAACCTGAATTTTACTGTGACTGAATGAGTAGAGAATGATTTATATATTCATGCTGAACACAACTTGAGTTTTTCACTTACAACTACTATGATTCCTCTGGCTTACAGTGCATCCCCTCTGGCCTGACCTCTCCCTAGACCACGAATCACTTGAGTTTATAGAAGCATTCTGGGGAAGGATTGCTACAAAATTACGCTATTTTTCCAGTTCCTCACCACATCTTCACTTTTCATTTGAAACAGAACACTGGGCTAGGCAGAATTTTGATCTCACCTAGAAAGGCCATTTATGGGAAATCAAAAGACTATCTCATATCCCTGAAGTGAAATTCATTTTCAAATTATTTTAAGGATATTATTAACTGAGAGCATTGTGGCACTATCTGTCCTGCAGTTCTCTACATCTCACATTAACAAAATATGACCTCTTCTGACAGCATTGTCAAGTGTTCATCTATTCACTCCTGGGGAAGAATATTGCTACCTAGAGTTACATCCTCAATCTGTGCAAATTGTCATGGTTCATGAAATTAGTGCAACTATAGTCATTTATACCTGCTGAGCATCTGGTCCCTGGAGATTACTGTGGAAAAAAAAAAAATAGAAAAGTTAAAAATCTCCACTGATGTCTCACATCTAATTTAGATTCTCATTTAGACCTTCTTGGCCAACTTCTCTTCCAGGGCTAGGTCCCTGAAATTAATGGAGTTATGCCAGCAGGGAGTTTGACCTGCTATTTTTGGACCAGATATTGTTATTTTCCAAGAGAACATAAAAGATTCCTCACCATTGAAGCAACACTGGGAGGGTTTTGAATTTATGGCAAATTTCAGGCAGAACAAAATTACCTGGTGATAAAAGCATGACTGGTTATTGTTCAAACTTAATTATAGGGCAGATCAGCCTTCCTGTTTCATGCTGAAAGTGACATCTTTCAGGTGGGGAAAACTTCCAAGCTGGCTCCTTCAACAAGCAAAGGATTTTACCAGGGGTTTAGTTCTAATTCTGAGAATAGAACAAATTAAAGGATGTCAAAAGCCAGCTGCCTCTAGCATTGCTTTGCACATGCTAGAGACTGCTACTCTCCTGTGATATTTGTCGGGATTTCCATTGAGATACAAGCATTCATTTAATTCACTGAACAGAAGTTCTATAGAGATAGTGTGGAGTGCATGAAACAATCCTGGTAAAGCAAAGCCGGATATTAACACTGGTCATCAATGGACAGGACATAGTAGGTGCCAGTGAGACAAGTTATATAAATATCTTGAAGTTTCTTAGAAGCTCACAGCAAGATGTCAGAGAGACCTTACATGAGGAAAATCAGTTTTACATGGAGTTAAAGACTTAAATCAAGGGAGAAGGCCTTTGTAGTCACAGATCTAACTGCAAGTTATTTGAGCTTCTGGCTTCAATTGAATTTTATTAATCATGTTGATGTTACAGGCATTTCCTTATGATTTCTTAATACAGCTATCGCCTTCTGCGGAACACTAATATCTGGTTAAACTCTTGTGAATGCATGCTAGATCCACAATACTTCTTTTTCCCAGCTGTGTAGCTGTGATAGAGGGATTTTAATGTTTTATTTAGGCAGGCCATGACAGGTTCTGAGTTGCTGTGATATACTGATTTATTTTACACTTCCAATGAAAAATTAATTTTAGGCAATTGTCAATGTGTGTGTGTGAAAAGTTTTTCCAACTTTCAGAGAAATAATATTAAAATAATCTTCCTTTTAAATTTTTTAAAGAAAGGGAGGAAAGTCTTCCTTCCTGTTATGTTCCTCACTTTCTGCTGTAGAAAAGTTCCATTGTCCTAGACATCAAGACTGAAAGGCAAAACCACTGCAGCTGAGTGAAAAATGACTGCAAGGCTGAAACTTGTTTATTTTGTGCAAAATATCCCACTGCTAGCTTTCTTTCTACAAGTTTAAAAGAATAATTAATTCAGAGACACAGCTTGTTGTGACTCAGCTCACCAGTCAGCTGGTATGTTCTGATTCTTTTGAGAGTCTTTGTTTTGTTGTTGACAAATAACATTAATCACTTTTGATTTGTCAAATAATTTCAAGACTGAGGGAATCTCAAAACATTATTTCTTTCAGACCACCTATTTTTCTCCATGTGATTTTCTCCATGTGATTTTCCAATACATCCAGGTTTCAAGAGCTTTTTACACCAATTTCAGTATCATATCTCAAATGTGAGAGCTGCCAGATCCTCCTGAGGAGCCCCTGAGAGGTTCAGGACACCGATAAGGGTTCTTTGGGTTTTTGTCTGTCCCCCAAATGTCTCTTTCAGTAGCACTGGAGGAAAAAAAAATTATTATAATGAAAGATATTGAAAGGTTGATCAGGAATTCTTCATATTCACCATTTAAATTAGAATGTTATTTAAATTTAAGAAGAACAAATCAAATTAAGTTACTTGTTGGATGCTGCATAATTAAAATTTACAGCTGGGGAAACTAAGAACATAAATAAGCTCAAGATGAATTAGGAAATTTTTGGAGGATAGATCTATCAGACACTATTATATTTGATGATCTAAGTGCAAACTTTGTCACACAAACTCACAAACTGCTGCAGGCTGGAGAAATATGCTGAAAAAATAATCCATCTGCCTATGTTTTTCTTATCTTTTTATGGAAATATTACGACTCACTGCTGTTGATCATCTGACTTGTTGAGTTATTATATTTTTAGCTAAAAAGATCAGAATTTAATCTGAGGCAAGCATTACAAACATATATTTTAAGAACTGAGTGTTCCCCTTATTTCAAAAGGAAACCAAAAAAACCTAATTCGTACCGAATTGCAAAAGTATCAGTAAAGGTGAAAAAGATATCAAAAAGTTTGGCTTTTAGTGATTCATGATTAAATCTTAATATGAATTTGGACTTCAGATGCACATGTCTGTCTTCTGTTTATCAAGATTTCCAACTTATTTCCAAACATTAAGTATTTAAAAAGTTATTTAATGCTAAGCTCTTTTCCTAAATATGTTTATGTTATTCTTAAAAATTGCATTTCTTCATCATGCAAAAGTATTACTACACATCTTTTTAGTATTTCTTTTATGTCAAACCCTTTATTGGTTTAATAGAATATTACCTAAAAGAAGAATAAGATGTTAATTGTATGTCTTTAGTTTAACCTGCAAACCTACAGAAGAGCATCAGAAAAACACAAATGTTTGACACAGAGGAGAGAATCTATTTAAAGAAACTTAATGAATATTGGATGCATCATAAAATCTTGTAAGGAGGTTGATTATTGCAACACTGAAAAAAAGATTGCTAAACTTTAACTCAGGCTAAAAGTGTAAGGACAGTTTGGATGAAGGAAATGATAAATTATGTACATACTGCACACAGCAAACAGAGAAAAATCCAACCTAATTTCCCAATATCTCTTGCAAACAAAGTGGCAATTTAATTGCAGTTAATTTTGGTAAGGAATATGCATATGTATGTGTGTGTGTGTGTGTGTGCGTGTGTGTGTACTGAATTAACACATTATGTTAAAAATATTTATTCATAATACTTCAGTTCTTATTGATAGCATAAAAAAAGAAGAGAAGAAAAAAAAGGGTAGAAGTAGCAAATGAGAGGTAAAAAAAGTCTTTTTATATCTCAGTGACACCTAATATTTAGCCTTTATAAACAAAAATCTAAGCTGCAGAAATGATTATCATAATTTGCTTGCTTATGTAAAAAATATACTTGTCTGCTTTTTTGAAGACTGACACAGTAACAATAGATAATATTTGGTCTGGTATTTTAATAATAATATTTAACTTAGTCTAGTTTGTTTTCCCATTACAGGAGTAAGTAGGATTTTGTTCAGTGGTGTTTTTACATGGGAGTTGCATTTAATTATTGAGTTGCTTTTGTAAACTGAACAAATAAAATATTGTGATATACTGCTTTAGAGGAAGGGTTACAGAATTTCTGACCCTCCATGTAACATCTATTTTGGTTGTTCAGTGTGTACTAAATAAGCAAGAAATATGCTTTGACTGGAATAGTGGACAACTAATATGTTGTCTCTTATCTATGTTCACAAGCTAGCTTTAATTCCCTGGTAATGCCCCACTTTCAAAGGAGACTAGCAATTATCTTTGACCCTGAAAGTCTGACCTACTCTAGTGCAACACAGTGAATCCTGTCTTAAGCCATTACCCAAGAGACCAGTAAAAATTGGTCACCTACCACATATGACCTTTAGCTAAATCCATAGAAGACTGCAGTGGAAATTCTGGTAACTGCATTAAAGTAATTGTTTAAGGTAGCATTATCTTCCAGAGGCAGGATAAGATATGAATAAAGCTCATCTATTTTTGTTTAAAATAAAATATACTGCCAACAGTGTATTTTTAATAGATGTTTATTGTGAATGCTAAGTTCTTTTCACAGTGCACAGCCAGGCAGCTGGCAGAGACCCACAGGTTAACTTAAAAAGCACATTACTCTTCTGATATTATTGATGATGCTATCAATGCTTTAGGTAGGCTAAAAAGAGGAATTGCAACTTGTTCCTGGGCTGGTCTCACAGCAGTCTTGTCTCCTCTGGCAAGAAGCAGATTGGTTATTAAAATCTCAAAAGGCTTCATTTACACTGTGGCAAAAACAAATTAAAGAAAAAAACCCCAGAACTACGCATTACTTCTACACCTTCTTATTTTGTCAAGACCAAGTTAAGGATATGATCCAAAATTGAAAACTCCTTGAGAATCCCTCTAGTGATTAAAATTAATGCAAGAACAGCATAGGTTTTAAGAAATCACAGAATTGTTACATGACACTCTTACTGTCATGAATGCAGAAACTACAAATGCAAATTATTTCTGGAGAAAAGACCTTTGAGTGATAGGTGTGGTATTTTCAGAAACAAACCTGAGAACTCTGCCATGAACCTGTGGATGTGAGAGCCAGTTGGACTTTTATCATTCATTCCCAACACAGTTTTTTGGTCACAAAGGAACATGTTGCACTGGATTTTGCCCTCTAAGAAATAGACTTTTCATTGGAAAGTGTTAAATGTTATGGGAAAGGAAGGAAGGATAGCAACGGGAAAAAAAAATCAGGGCATCAGAGGAAACCAGAAAAAGAGACTAGGAGAAGAGAAGAAAATGGAAAATGAGGAGGAAATTATGGCAGATCTTCTCATTCAAGTTCAAAGGTGTGAGTTCAGAGATGTGTAGAATTTGACTTCACATGTAATGAAGCCAAGAAATGGAGAGGCAGAGAAGAAAACTGACTCAATAAATTATCAAAGTACTGATACCCTGGTTGATGACAGCAACTCTGAAATAAATATTAAAAAGTCAAATGAGCGGTTAGTTCCTAAGAAAGAAGGTGGCTCCTGGAGTGAGAGGGCAAAGATATTATCCAGAGCATTTGGCAGAGGTGAGATGGGAAGGTCCTTTCACATATCTGCACCAAGGTATACAAAGGTAGCAATAGAAAAGAGATTCTGCTATTGATGAATTCTTTCAACGTTAGAAGGAGAGGTACTGGGGAGATGAATTGTTTCTTGGCATTGTAGTCCTGCTGGCACAAGCTTTCTGAAAACATGCTGGTTTTAGACTTGCAGGCAGTGCCTTTAACCTGCGCATTTCTCCAGAGGTGATCTCAAAATTGGAAGATGAAATAAAGTATGTTTTATCATCAGGGTTTTTTTGTCAGTTATTTGGTTCATCATTTTTTATACAGTAAAAAAAAAACCTGGAAAATTCCAAGAGAAATAAAAAAAATATTGCAGAAAACTAAGTGTAGCTCCTTAATACAACCCATGCATTACTTTGCTGCCTCATATTTAAATTTCAAACTCTTAATGTCAGGGGAATTAATGGCTAAAGATATCATAAGGCATATGCTGAATACATTATAGATGTAAGAGGATTATTCTGATCAACCAGATGGAAATGCATATTTCATCACACTACTACAGCTTTAACTCTGACCCAAAATAAACAATGTTTTTCCATCAGTGATTTCAGTATGTAAACAGAACACAGCACACAACCCTGCTGAAAAAGAAACAGTTTGGGCTGAGATTTTTTAAAAGCAGTTAGTGGAGCTGAACCACTTTGTGACTCCCTGAGCTTTGTAAACTGCTTCCTAAGACCCTAATCTCTTTACACAGCTAAAATGTCTAAAAGAAGAGGTAGCTCTGAAATGTATTAGTTCATAACACTGCTTTTGTCTTAAAATCTCTAGGCACTCTTCAGCTGAGCCTGACAGTTTGTACAAACTGATACAGTATTACCCTTTTGTTTTCACCTGCTGAGGTAGACCTAGCATTTGAATGTGTAGGGCATACAAAAAGTTCCCTGAATGAGGGCTGAGGTGCTCTTTTTTGTTGCTCAAGGTAGTCCTAAATAAATTTTATTAATTATGCCTGATTCTCTACTGTTATTCTCTTTTCTAAGTGGTAATTTGCTTTATCTCTAGTAAAATGATAGAACATAAAATGCAAAGGAAAAGACATTTTAAAGAAAAGTTAGAACAGTTTCAAATAACTACTTAGTATATGATCTTACAAAAATACATGTTATTAAGGCTTGGAAAGTCATTTCACAATGGATAAAATAAGCTATGTTTCACCCTTTATTAAGTTTATGTAGCTATCATCAGACTCATAAGAAAATTGATAGAAACTTGTTTAGACTTTTTTTCACAATGCCACTGTCTTCTGCATATTCCTGTCTGTTTAACCAATCCAAGACCCATGAGCCATTGAGATGAATATTATGATTTTCATAAAGAATTTTTATTAAAAAAAAAAAAAAGAAAAAGTGAAGAATCAATCTGCATTGAAGACCTTTTCACATCTGTTTTCATCAATTGGAATTTGTTTACTCTCTTTTCCATTGTCAGTAAGAGGAGGCTCACTTGCACTTGGCACCTTTAGCTACTCTGAAGTTACTTTAAATGCTGACATCTCAGATCTTTTCTCTTTCTTCTCTTACTTCCAGACTTATTCACAAAGGCTTGCAAGAGAATTCAGAAACGGGAATGGACTGTCTTCTTCCTAGTTTAATGAAGTGGCATTATTCAGCTGTTCTGGTTGAAAGTCAGACCATCTAAACTGATAATACAAAGCTAATCATCTGACATGGGGCTATTGAACAGATTTGGGGAAATCTCCACTTGATTCAGTAATAGCATTTTTGATTGTTCAGGTCCAGCTGTAACAAAGTCATTGCACTGGTGCTGTTATTGCTTCCTGATTCCTGTGGATTTTTAAAACTATTCCTAGAGCAAATGAGAGAGGGAAATGTGCGTTGAAGTCACTCTTCTGTCTCTGCTAGAAAAGAACACACTTGCAATTTACTGTAATGAAGGAATAATATTCTGTACATGGTGATCTAATTAACAACCTAGAAAAATTTTTGCCAAGACTTCTTCATAAACATGTGGGTGAGGATAAGAATGAGAGGGGGAAGACAAAAGTTAGTTCTTGGATTAGCATTCAGAAATGTAACAATTTTGTGCAGCACTAAAGTAATTATTATATGTGATGTTAAAGACAGCGAATGGTATTAATAAGCTATATTTTAATATTACAGTAATAATAACTTCTTAAGTTCTTGCAGCCAGCTGAACTGATGACTATATACAAACCCCCTTTTCTTAGGAAAACTAGCATCATTGTGGATGAGATAAATTTGTCTAATGCAGTAACATTCCTACTGTCATGAACACTGGCAGCTAAGTTCTGAGACAAGTACCAAACCACCATAGCAGACAACTTAAGATTTCCAGTTCAGGACATATATCAAGGAGATTCACTGATATCTTGAAGATAAGCCTGGTTGTCCTTTAATCTTTATGCAGTTTTGGGGTAGAAATGCACTTTTTTTTCTCCTTTTTCAAAATTAGGTAACAGCCCAAGAGACACTTCATGGCTGGTAGTGTTACGGTCTGCTTTACAAACTGAACAACTCTGAAAGAATTTGGAGAAATACATGTTAACTGATTGCTGATGATGCTGGCCAGTTATGTTCCCAGCCACTAGTCAAGAGTCATACCATGAATTTCTATACATTACCTTTTCAAGTAGAACTGGTGGTCATGAAAATCCATGTAATTTGTTTTGTTGTCTGTCATAGAGGCTCCTGTGATATAAGACACTCAACTGTGCTGTGCCACGAGCAGCATGGACAGGGACTGTCCGTAAACACAGGCTCCTATGTATTAGAATTTTTCCTCTGTGCTGAAACACAAAGATTATAGGTCTCCACCAGGTAAGAGAAATAAAAATAACATCTACTTTTTAGGAAGTCTTCAATTTCAGAAAAATCAGCTCTTGTACAGACCAAATTAGTTTAAGGAATATTTAATCCCACAGATTCCCATTGGTGCAAGCACTCATCCCTCCACAAAACAAAACTCTAGCTAGTTTTCTCCATCTTTTACATTATCTCTTTTTTCAATACTTCATTTGTTACCATTTTCTGTATTTACTCACAGCTATGCTAAAATGTTTCTGTACTACATGATTGAGAACAGGGAGCCAGAGGAGCATTTGGAGATCCTGTCTCTTGCTCTATAAGACTGAGAAACTCTTCTACCAGAAATGGAACAATGGGGATTTTAAAGATATTTTTCCCATTTATTTGTATCAACTTTCTGTTTCACAGACATCCTTTACAGGGAAGGGAAGAGGGTGAAATGTAGGGAGGCGGAGAAACTGGGAGATTTTTGATTATTAGCTGGGATGAGACAGGAAAGAGGGGTGGTTATTATGAGATGAATCATACCCCAAGGGCTTCAGAAGGCTTCATGTATGTTTCAAATACTCTAGGGCTGTAATTATCTCAGGATAGGTAAAGAGGTATTTTTAGAAACGTCAATTTTCTTGATTTATTGGAATTTAAGAGCTCAGGCAGAGGACTCAGAAAATGGGAATTTGCGGCCCTGTAAAGGTTGAGACTCCAGCCATTTTGAAGTAATAACCTGAGGGAAAGAAAGCTCTTGATTCCCCCATCCCAGGAAGACCAGCAGACCTTTTGAGACATTGATTTATGCCTAGTAAGTACCTCTGATTTCCTTTCCTTTCCTTTTTTTTTTTTTTTTTTTTTTTTTTTTTGTGTGTGTGGTTTCCTCATTTGCCTTTCTGCAACTAACTTAATCCTTAGAGCTTGTACTGTCTCCAGTGCATCACTTGGAGGGATCCCCAGCATCTCTTTAGCTGTGGCTCTGTATTCCCCTGTTATCATATCTCTTCAGACTGCTTCAAATCAAGCTTCTACTTTTAATCAAATCCCCTTATGTGTCTTTTCCATCTGTGTGTTTGTTACTTGCATCTTCTGTGGCTTCACCGTTCCTGAAACAACTTCCTTGACCATTTTTATGTTTGGTAGGGGCATGGGGGTGAATTTGTATAGAAAGCAAACAGCCAAAGACAGGCAATGGAATCTCAGCAGAGAGACTGGAACCTGGTCAAGTTCTCAACACCTCTCTTTGGTGCACAGATTTCATTGCACTTTGCACTTGTGCCCTCAGCCTGTCCTGCTGCTAAGAAAGCAGCCTGGGACTTGACATTTATTACATGATGTATTTGTTGAGTTTCCATTTATGTTCTGAGAAAAAAAGAAAATACTGGTAAAGTGTGCAATTACAAACTAAGAGAACATTTGTTCTGTCCAGCAAATTACACAGTTGCTGTGTAACCATGTGCTGTAGAAAAGAGGTTTCTCTCTATTCATGGTTATTAACATCAAGTCCCACAGCGGAGAAGAGTATATAGCATCACTCATTTGTTTCAGGTGCAATTAAGTTATTGCTCTCTCTGGGTTCCCTACTGAGTATTTATTCACAGTATGATTTTGAACAAATCATTCAGAGCCCATGTTCAACAAACATTTTGGTGCATTTTCTTTAGTGGTTTAACACAGCCAGCAACTCAGCCCCACTCAGAAAATGGGAATTTGTGGCCCTGTAAAGGTTGAGACTCCAGCCATTTTGCAGTAATAACCTGAGGGAAAGAAAGATAGTCACTTGCTCACTCACAGAGAATTGGAAAGAAAGGAAAACTCATGGTTTGAGAGAAGAAGAGTTTAATCTTTGAAGCAAAGTTCTAGTGGTAGTGTAGTAGTAGTAACAGTAATAATAATAATTTACCAATAGGATCATAATTAATGATAAGTAGTAAAAATAGCAACAGCAATAATGAAAAGGAGGCCCAAGAGAAGCAAGTGATGTGCAATACCATGCTCATCATCCACTGGCTGATTTCCAGTTTATCCCCCACCAGCAAACAGCGGCTCCTGGCCAACTTCCCCCAGTTTATATACACGGTGTGAGTGTGACATTCTACGGTATAGAATATCCCTTTAGCCAATTTGGGTCAGCCATCCCGGCCATATTCCTTCCTGGTTTCTTGTGTACCTTCTCACAGGCAGAGCATGGGACACAAAAAGTCCTCGACTTAGAGTAAGCGCCACTCATCAAAAATTGAAATACCAGGAGGTTACCAACATTATTCTCATACTAAATTCAAACCCCACAGAATTATCATCTAAGAAGAGATTTAACTCTGGCCCAGCCAAAACCAGGACACCAAGGGAGAAAATATTATCTCTTCAGATAGAATAGTTCCATCTTTTAATAATTTCTCTTTATAGTTTGGCTGTTGTAATCCAATGCTTAATGATGAAGAAATCCCATTTCATTATACTAATATATCTCTGCATATTGTTTTGATAAAAGAGCGTGTGTGATCTGTTTTCTTCAGCCAGCAACCCACTGTTTCTTTAAGAAGTGGAAGATAAAAATGTTTCAGCGTTAATTACTGACGTGCTGCGCAGCAGAGCGGCTGAAGGCAATCATGTGCTGTACCCCTCTGCTGATATTTAAATAGCTCCTGGGAAACCACTTCAATGTCGTTTGCAAGTTTGCCAAGCAGACCTTTATTGATCAGAATGTCAATTACAGTATCTCATACGCTTGCACTAAGTACCCTGTCCAAGAGAGTGTGGCAGAATGAAGGCTATCAAGGCTCATATTAGCCTGTCAGCCCGTGAATTTGCAGCTCCTTGAGAGCAGGAAGAGAATAATTTCAAAGATAAAAATTCACCAAAGTTTTTGCACACAGCAGCTATATGTCATGTTCTGATGTCCAAGCTCATTCCACTATTTTCCTTTCAAGAATAACAGAATTTCTCAGGCCTCATTAATGTAATCTACAGCCCAGTCCCATGCACTAATAAAAAAGTTAACTCGCAGAGCTCCGAAAGGCAAGTAGATCTGTATGAATAAAAAGCTCATGCAGACAAAATCTGACACTGAACTTTTGAAAACAGAGAAAAACTTACATTATGGCATAAAATCTCAAATTCCAAACTAGTTTCCTTTAAGGAGATGCTACCATTTTTTAATTTATATTTCTAAATAGAAATACTTTTAAACTGTTTAATGATACAGTACTTCTCAGGATCTTTCCCTCATAAATGAATAAAGGAAAAATAAATCTAACAATGAGTTTAGCAGGTGCATGTCATGCATCTGATTAAATTTTTTTAGTTAATTTTCACTTAATCTTTCCCTTGCTAGCTCAAATTCACTAAATAATCGTAAGCAGGCCTACTAACCACACCTGCTCTGAATGGTTTACATGGGAGGAGCCCTCTTGACATAACTTCAGAGCTTTAAGTGACTTACAAAAATAATTATTTGTTTGTCAGATGAAATATTCATTAAATCAGAAATTAACTATATTTTAAAAGATTTTGTATGAGCTTACACATTTGGATGGAACGGCACCTCTCCAAAAGTCCATATCCTTCTCACACAATATATCCAGAATAAGGTTTCAAAACCTCTTTCACAGAATTGATATTGAAAAAAAAACCTTTTATCTCAGAAGGTAGGAACAATTTTTTCAGGTATTTTAGTCTAGATGAGTCACCACCTTTTCTGTTGCATGCATTCTGTACAGTGCCCAAAGCAGAGAAAACCTCCACACCCCTACCAAAATGAAGATGCTACAGAAGAGATGAAGAGAGAATATTAACTTGTGGTTTCTGCTCTAATAGTGTATATTTTAGCTTCTGTAGAGAGAGTGAATATCTGACTCAAGAACACTCTTCTCTAAGGAAAAAGAAAGGGTTACCTTTAGACATTTACAGTTGCTAAGAAATTCCCATTTCCATTCTAAGAAAAGCTTCATTTCAGTTAAGTGCATTAGACTTTGGGAAAAAATAACTGTGGTGTTGATTAAATAGGATGTATAAAAAATTCTGCTTGAAGTGACTTAAAATGTCTGCTGAGTTAAACCATTCAAAAATATTTTATAGTGTCAATGCTAAAAAGAAAAGCCCAACAGCCCTTTTGTAGAAGCAAGAATGAGGTGATGCAAAGACTACAACTTGTGCAACCACAAAATTGCCTTTGTCCCCTCGCTCCTTTTTTGCTCTTGAGTTTAAAAGCCTAGGACATGTTCAAGGAAAGATTTCTCCTCTTTTGTAAGGAAGAGGTAAGGACTTACAGGAGTAAGATATATTTATGGGGGGAGGGAAAGAAGGAACTAAGCCCCAACAAAACAAAACCAGAAAACTCCCATATTAGACCTCTCATTTTTTCATAAAAAATAGAAATAGCATGACATCACAAGTCCAGAGCTATATCCCTGGCCACACTCTGCAATTCTGGGCTTTATGTTATATATACTGTTCAAACCAATATTTTCAGCATATTTTCTTAAAGCAGAAATAACACAGTAAGATAAACATCCTTAGGGGTTCCTAAGGAATCGTTCACAGAGAGATTGCATGTTCATAATAATAAATCAGCCCATTTGCACACTTGTACTCTTCTCTGCATCCTTTTTGGGGGGCAACTTGTGCTGTATAGGGACATACATCAGAATATAGATAATGGACATCTAGAAGAGGCATTCTCAAGGTGACTTGTGATACTTGTAGATGCGTTCCAGATCCTACTTGGTTTTATCACAACACTTACAAAAGGTCAGTACCATTATTGGAAGTAATGCTTCACTTATGATTTTATGCACCATCTCCTCAAAACTGCTCCATATTCCTTCTTTTAAGGGATCTATTAAGTTGGATTTGGTAATAGCGACATAGTGGTTTTCTGGGTCACCTTGAACTAGCCACTTTAAAACTTCTTAAACCAGGAGAAACTATAAAAATGCCTCTGTATTTTAGAGGGCTAATGTGGATGAATAAATCAAAGGCCTTCAGTGAATGTTTAATAGCCATGTGTCACTGTAATGTCACTGCTTTTTAGGAAATGGGTGGATGCTTGTGATTTATATATTTTAAATTAGTAAAAGCATTTTCAAAGGATTCTCTTGAAAATGATGAGGCTTTATTTTCTTTCTTTTTTCTCTTCTGTATAGTTACTATCTTGTAAGGGCATTAGGAAGATAGATCAGGGAGCTGGTACTAGACAATCTTCAAGATCCCTTCCAATCCAAACCATTCTAGTATATGATTCATTAATGTTTTTGGACTGAGATACCATGGTGATGAGCACCAGAGGAGCACCACTGAAATAATTAAGTTTCTTACACTGTCCAGGCTTTAAATAATGGCATTAATTAGAGTAAGGAAAGTTTACTGTATTGAAACTGAATAGTTGGGGGTTTTTTTACAAATTATAAACCACATGGTGGGTGGGAGTAGAGCAGGGGAAGTGGAAAATGATGTCCTGTTCTGGAAAAAAATTCTGCACTGTTGGAGAAGCCTTGGAATGTCTACATGTCTGGTTTTCTTTGTTCTCTATTTATACATATGTCGAGAAAGGATTCATTATTCCAATCTTTACTGTCATCATAAATGTCCACACAAAACCACCTAATTATATAACATTTTTATATAGATTATATCACATTTTCCTCCATGCACATGTGTTCCTTGTTATCCTATCCAAAGTTCTTCAATATTTGCCAAGAAGTCAAATTAATAAAGAATTAAAGGGAAAATTTGTAAATCAGAACACATCTGGATCTGCCCCAATGAAGTGGAATCATCTGAGTTGTCACCTCCAGATACACCAGGTCATGGGTAACTGCATAATTCTCATCCAGATAAATATGTATGCCAGAAGAACATTTTCACCATTATTAACACACACATAAGCACACAGATAAAGAATCGTATAGGACATGTATGCTTACTTATGTGTATGTGAATGTAGATCTACACACATACATTATATACACTGACTTTCATATGTGTGAATGTGTGTTCACTCATCATCAAATAAAAGCTGAATTTGTGTCATATTTCTAAAACATTTTACTGTTGGATATTTTTCAGAATGAAATATGAAAATCAGTTATATCCCGTGAAAGTAATTTGCCACAGCTTTAAATAAAAATGTTTACTTATAGCCAGGCATTTTTTCAAGCAAATATTTCATAAATGAGCTTAATTCAGATTTTCTCATATTCCCCAGGAGTGCACTCCTGATCTATGATCATGTTGCTCAAGTCTACTTTTGAACCCATAGAAGGGTTATATTTGTGTAGGCAAGTGAAGAAGAGGCTTCTCTCTAAATCTGAAACCACACTTGGGGCACAAAACTATCACCTGTAAGTGACATCTAGTTTAGTTATGTGGCCAGTACTGTTTTCAGCTGGTTAGAGTTAAGTTCTGCTTAGCAGCTGGTACAGTGGTGTGTCCCCAAAACACCTATTGTTTCTATTTCATGATTATATCTCTCAGAGTCTGTAATCAAATGATGCACTATGCTGGACAAGCCTGTATGAAAAGAGATTGTAGGGAAGTATAAACAATAGTCATTTGTGTTACAAAATTACTAGTGGAAATCTGCCCCTGAAAACCTGTTTTTTAAGACCTGTGTCTTATTCCCAAACTTATTAGTTATTCTACAAGAAAACTGAACTCTTTCTGCCAGCCTTGCCTCACCTACTTTAAGAACGCTGGGAGATTTCTGCAGTGCAAAGGGCATGGAATATACGTGAACTGGAGAACAGCTTTTTTCGTCATCTGCAGCTGAACTGCCAAAATCCCTAATCTGTTCTGAAAACCTGTCATACTGTCTGACCTAAAAAGTTCAGTATCTCATTAATAACCTTCAGAGCTGCCCAATCTCCTCTGCAATGTGTGTGTTAATGATGGATGAAGCACCCAAAGAAGCTACTACAGCATCAGAAAAGGAAATAAACAGGCTGGCATTGCCCTTACAGCATTTGATTGATTTAAAACATGTGCAGGAGCTGAATAAAGGGTCTGCAGAGGTTTGACTACAGTTGCCAAGGCAGTTGGTACTGCAAGAAAAGGTCAGAGGAGTTAGACATAGTTGGATTGTTCACAGATGCCTGATGGTGTCAGTTTTATTTAAAGTAAATAAATACTTTAGTTTCAAGGGATGTATCAGGCAGATTCCACCACCAAGAGGATTCACTAGGACTTTATTTTTCTAATGGTTGTGGTTTTCTTGGAAACCCTCTACATACACATTCATTGTGCCAGGAGCAAACAGAGACCAAACCTGCATTTTTTCATAATCTGATTAAGAACAGAATTGCAGGACTTGAAAAGACAACATGTATCTCTGCTTTTTGTCATGTCTTCATTTGAAGTTCTGGCAGAGAGCAGGATGTCTTTTCTTCTGCTTTTCGTGACTTATATTTGGTAGGAATGGACCCATATTTTACTCACCTGTAGGTTACTATGACATTATTTCTACAAAATCTGTCTAAGTTTAGCATCTAAACACAAATGAACTCTGTCATAAGTTCTCCATTTATGCTTGCCATTGCTTACCATAAACATCACAAGCAGCTGCACAAAAAAAATTTTAAAAAATCACTCGGTCAAATATTTTCCTGCTGTTTTGAAGGAAAAACAAACTTCCTTTTTCCTGGAGTTTTTATGCAACCAACCATTGTGTTCAAACCTGAAATAATTTCATTGGAGGAAAATTATTTCTATTCCAAAAAAATTGCCTGGCTTCCTCATGAAACTAAAGCTCTGCTACCACAAATCAGTCTTTCTTTAGGTTACTGTGAAATAAATGTGTGAAAACTTCATCACTTGGAGAGAGAAGATTTCAAGCCTAGGCTGCATGGAAAATAAGTTTTGACATCTGACATCTTGGAATCAGACACATAACATTTAAAGAATTACATCTTACGTTCTCTCAGAATGAACACCCCAGGAGTTTAAAACCCTGCCTCACAGCATAAGTTCTTTTCTGTGTTTTGAGGATTTTGCAGAGTTTAGGCTTTCTTTTTTTCTCTGGTGAAACCAACACTGGTTTTAATAAGCAATCTGGTAATTTTCTGAGCTGACAGAAGCCCTCTAGTTCCTGCCATGTTTATTTTCTTAATCAACTAGTGTTAAGTTACTGGTTTATTATCTTCATCAGCTAGTATGTTTCTTGAAAGCACTTCTCTTTGTGAAAGGTGCTTACAGAAAATAATACATGAGTGCTTTACCACAGAAATCTTCACAATTTAATTGTGAAGCAGTCAAGGTGTTTCAGTTAAGAGACAAGTATTGGTGTTTCCCCACCAAAACACAAACACCAGCAATGAAACCTCAGAAGTCCTTATTTACCTGAAAAATTATTAAAGATCCTTGTTTCATGCTTGGAATATATTTTCTCTGGACAAAAGTGTTTTTAAGACATGGATATTGATAACACTTTGACATCCTCTCTAGTCTCACATTTAGCTATGTTCAGGGCTGATCAAAGTATTCCAGATACTTTCACAAATAATTATTGAGCTTTGAAATTGTAGAACTATGGAGGAAGTTGTCCCAGACTATCCTTCCATCACCTTCATATGTCTTATCCTATTGAAGAAGAAGTCAGGTACAGAGGAAGTTCTAAACATCAGGAATTTATGTACCTAACTTCTGAAAAGAGATAAAGAATAGACAGACTAAAATAAGATGGCATTTAGTTTGCCAGAAACTATAGAATTGCCTAGCAGCCGAGAACACGCTTAACTAGTGGCCTGCAATAATACTCATATTTTCTATTCTTTTCCTAACTTAGCAACACTAGTGTCAGCCTGAAAGTATTGGTAGCAATGCAGGATCTTTTAGAAGACTTTCAGAGTGATAACAAATGAACTCCAGTCATAGGGAACATGACTCAAAAATTTTCATGTGGACTGTGTTGCTTGCATTTGTTAAAATAAAAGGAAATTGATGTGGTATTGTGAGTTGCCAGAGGTTTACATTTCCAAATGTATGACATAGCCCCAAGCCCTCCATCCTTTCATTATAGGTGTCATTCAAGGCTGACATTTCAACAGCAGGAACATCTATTTGGACATCCCTTATTGTGTGTACTCGGAATTCCAAGGGGATATCATGATCTCCATGCAAACAACTTTTTGCCTGCAGAGAAGAACTGAGCAGGCTGAGGTAGTTCAGGTGTAATTGTTTAATAACTCATTTCAAGACAGATAAACAAAACTTGTGCTAGGAAAATGATTATCAGAAGTTTGCTCTCAGAGGTGAGTTTGGAGCCCTGAGACATTCATGTCTGAATGGTGACAATTCCTGGGATATCTGTACCACATGTAGTTACAGTCTACAGGTGTGTAGTTATCTTGTTGATGTTCAAGTTACTTGGCACAAGGAGATGTTCTTGGAAACGCAAAGCAATACAGTTAAGTGGGAAACCAAAAGGAAGGCACTTAAATTACACACCAAAAAGGGCATCAGAAAGCACATGATCAAAATATTAATTTACAGTAACGCTGAAATTTGTTTACAATTTGCAAGATCATTCTCACACTTCCTAAAGGATATTCCAACAGACGTTTTCTGAAAACTGATATATGCCTTAAAAAATTGCAAAACCAACATCCTAATTTCTACAAATCAATTTGTTCCATTGAAACGCATATTTTCAGTAAAAAACAGTTTATCTTCTTTCAATGCCCAAATTTTCTTGTGTTTGTAAGCTTCAGTGCTGTTTTAAGTCTCATTCATAGAGATGCAGATGGTTTCTTTTCTCTTGCTTGTTTGATATGCTCTAAGTACTTGAAGATATGAGTATTTCATATTTGGTTTTTTGATAGTCTTCAGTATTTCAGCCTTATGGTTGCTGTCATCTTCAAGAATGTGCAAGCATCAGTACTCACAAGCTAAAAAGCATTTCAGTACAATGAATGATAAATTCAGTAAATAGACAACAAGAACTTTACAGTTTATGTTTTGAATTCACAAATAAAAGTCAATAAAAAGCATTACTCTATATTACTCTAAAACTCAATGAGTTTCAGGGTTGTTCACACAGGATAAAAATATTTATTGTAGTGCAGCTATAAAAGCATTACTGAATCAGGGGATGTCAGTTCAAGAAAAGGTTTCAGGGGAAGAAGGTGCTAGTTTCAATGAAACAAATCCTTAAACTCATCGTTAAAGCCTCCAGGTAGAAAAAAGTCTGTTATTCAGCAGAAGACATTACATGGTTATAAGAAGTTTAGCGCCTTTTTTTAATAGAAGTCAAAGATAAGTGATTTAGAGGAAAATCCCCCTGTCCTACTCTCTTCTATGCTGCCTTTTTTTTTTCCCCCCCCCTTTGGATAAGTACTTTTTGCAAAGGATGTTTTTCACAAAATGTGAAAGATAATGTATTGAAACACTGTAACTTTTACATATTTCAGGGCAAGTTGTAATCAGAACTTACAGGATGCATATCTCAGTATGGAATTTCTATGCCCATAGATTTCTATGTACTGCTCAGTAGCTGAAAAAAATGGTTACTTCACTACTGTGTTGCAATTCCATCTATTCCCTGTTATAAGGATTTTGAGTCTTAGCAGCTCTTCATGGAATCTGCTTTTTGCATCTCAAGCCACAAATAGAACTTTAATGTGTCAAGATCATCTGGAAGATCCCCCATCTGGTGCACACTTGTTAATAATCTGAAAATCACCACAGAAATACTTCTTACAACCTAATCAACAAAGGAAGGAATTAAAAGACATCATATTACATTTTTCTTATGCAAAAAGAAAGAACATACTACTCACACATGGTTTACTAGTTTTAAAAATAAAATCTCAGGAAGTGACCTCTGGAAGTATTCAAGGCCATGTGAAGCCCTGAGTAACCTTCTCCAGGGGAAGATGTCCCTGCCCATGACAGGGGCATTGGAATGAGATTGCCTTAATGGTCTCTTCCAGCCCAAACCTTTCTATGATTCCGTAGGCTAAAGCCTTATTCTTCTAAAGGAGTAATTTGCACACAACGTGGTGTTTAGCACACCTTTGGGTGCATCAGCTACTGACACTTAAAGTTGTCTCCCGTCATGACTGAATCCATTTTCCTATGGAACATTTTGGGTGCAAGTCATAATCTCCCAGTTTTCCTTCATTTCCTAATGTATTTCTTTACACAAAAGTTTACCATCCTGTTTCCTTGAACTCTGACAATTAAGCTTGGTAGTTCAGGTTGACTGAACATCAACCAAGTGTCTTTCACATTTTACATACCACTGTTGGGTTTTTTGTTTTTGTACTATCCATCACTTAATCAGAAATACTTGTATATTGTCATCTAAATCAAGACCAGGAATATTAAATAGCAGTGGAACAAGAGTGCTATTATTGGGTGACCTTGTGTAATGAGTTCTTCTTGCACAAAATTAACAATTGCATTTTGCAATCTGTTAGTGAAGCAGATTTAATCCCTCTATCATAGGACTTAAGCCATCCATCTTGCATAAAATTTAACTTTTAAT
The DNA here is from genome assembly GCA_039654755.1 of Calcarius lapponicus. Taxonomy (NCBI): domain Eukaryota; kingdom Metazoa; phylum Chordata; class Aves; order Passeriformes; family Fringillidae; genus Calcarius; species Calcarius lapponicus. The sequence goes on along the minus strand of CM077462.1, from coordinate 60,637,709 downwards.
CACAGTGCCATGTGACATTATGTTAATTTTTTATATGAATTCAACTATAGCGTACATACCAGCACTACAATTTTTATTTTATTTTATTCTAAAGTTTTTTTAAAGTCTCTCTTCCAGATTCTAAGTGCTTCAGATTTGCAGATATTTTTGAATATTGTTTATTCAATATAACAATTCAATACATAATATTTGAATATTATTCCACCATAAATGTAACTGCTGGATGCAAATGAGCCATGCCAAATAACTTGGAAAATAGTTCCTGTTTCAGGTGATCTAATCCAATCCTAAATTATTTTGCTAATTTACTGTGAATGAAGGCTTTTAGATAATATGCTACCATTTGTAGACTCAAATCTTTTATGAATCTCTAGTTTAGGTTTCTCTAAAAAAATAATTAAATATAATGCCCTTTAAAAGAGTCATTTGACAAATAAGCATATTTTGTTTCCTTTCTTCCATGGTTTCTTTTGCAGTTTCAGATAAATCCCTCTTTTTGTTAGCAGCATGGTAATTGGATATAAGTATACAGTATTTTCTCCAAATTTATTTTGCTCCTCTCTCTTTTCTGTGCCTCTTCTCTCTCTTTTCTTTTGCAGGTTTTCTTAGTAATATCAGCATCTTATCTATCTTTTTAACCTATCCATGCGGACCTGCTGCTGCTTCACTCACATTTTCAGTGATACAATATGACTTTTTTCTCATTCTCCTCATGGTTCAACATACCAGCCAATACTAAAAACCTGTTTGCCAGTGTTAAACCATTGTCCTTACATAGATGCCTTCAAAACTGCCTGCTAGGTATTTCTTCTCATTTAAGTATTGTGGCATTCACAGAAGGTCAGAGGGGGAACATTTCTCTTTCTTAATTCCAGAAGAAAAAACAGCTACATTATTTCCATTTTGAGTTTGCAAAGACTGAATTTTGAAAATGATCATATATTGATTCTATACAGAATCATAGAATCACAGAATGGTTTGGATTGGAAGGGATCTTAAAGGTCACCTGATTCCAAACCCCCTGCCATGGGCAGGGACACTTCCCAATAGACCAGGTTGCTCCAGCTTGGCCGTGAACACTTTCAGGGGTGAGGCCTCCACAGCTTCTCTGGGCAACCTGTCCCAGTCCCTCACCACCTTCGCAGTCAAAAATTCATTCCTATTATGTAACCTAAATCTACTCTCTTCCTATCTGAAGCCATTTGCCCTTGTCTTGTCACTTGATGGCCTTGATCAAAGTCCCTCTCCAGCATTCTTGGATCCCCCTTAGGTGTTGAAGGGGCCACTGTAGCATTCTTGTCTCCAGGCCGAACACCTCCAACTCTCTCAGCTGGTCTCCATGGCAGAGGTGCTCCAGAACTCTGAGCATCCCCTTGGCCTCCTCTGGACTCACTCCAACAGATCCATACAAGTGGACTCTAAGTTCTCAAAATATAAAGACTTTCACCTGTACATGAAATATTTCCAGACACACCAAAACTATTTGTATAAAAAGTTGCAGATGCCACAGAGTGATGCAACTCAATTTTGAGGAACATACAGAGACTTTTGTAGGTCTGCCTAGAAATAGAAGTTCAGAGCCTGTAAAGGTCACATACTCACTATAATTTCCAGGGCAGGAAAAACTGTGCCATTTCACCCACTTTTGCACCTCTGCAAGGATCATTCATTTTCATCAGAAGAGTCTTCATAGCCATGTGTCCTTGTAAAGTCAGAGATGCTTCTCCACCATAATTAATAAATCAGTAAGACACTCCAGTCTGAGTCCTGCATGAATCCAGTAAGAGAAAATTTTTCTAGAAAAGTTAACATCAGATTTACTTCAGAGGGGCAGTCTGGGAGATTTCTGACATGGAGTCAAGGTAAATCCACTTCAAAACATTATTTGATTAGCCCTTCTTGAAGTTTAGTTAAATTGGTTTTCCTTCTATTAACTGTTATTACTAGGAAATGGCAGATGAAAATGAAATTTCATCTCATTACAGTTTAAAAAGTTAAATCCCTTCTTCTGTCTCTAATGCTGAAAAATGTGTATTATTTTATATTAATCACGCAATTGGATTTTAAGTTAACAGCTTCAGAATGTGTCCTTTTGTCTATGTCTGATCCATGGAGATTACCCACTTTTTTAGTGTTAAAACCATTACCGGCTTGGGTGATCAAACAGGAAGGGAAGTGCAAAGCAGGCAATCCTAAAGTGAGCCTACCACACTAAGTTGAGTGAGAAAACAAAAAAAAGCCACTAAAGACATAACAAGTGTAACAAACTTTGTAACCTTCTTCACCATCAAGTATTTTAAACTATATTTAGATATAGGCTACAAGGCTTCTCCTCTTTCTCCCTTTACAGGAAAAATAGTTTTGAAGTTTTTTTCAGTTTTAGAGCATGAGGAGTTCTAGTGAATTTGAGAGCACAATTCACAAGGAAATGGATGAGAACGTTGCAGAAATAATCATGTTTAACTGCAGTAGTGCACTGGCAGCGCAGAAATACCTTTGAAAAATATACTTCTAAGTTGGAATATGAGCTTGATCAGAGAAACAGGGAGAAGTGCAGCTGTCTAGGTAGAATAGCAAAGGTGTATCGTAAGAATGGAAAATACCCGATGAATATCCTTCTAATTGCCAACTCCAGAGACCTGAACACAGCACCCCAGAGGATGCCTGTGAATGCCTGGCTCTCTGAGGCACTATTAGGCCCCTGCAAATCATGGCTTTGGTAGAGCCCATGAAGCCTTCCTCCTGCTGTGCCCAGGTGAAGCGGAAAGGATGTGGTAAAAATGAGAATTTTCTACTTCATGGGCAAACTGAGAATTTTTGTATCAATTTGAAAGAGAAATATTTAGAACAATAGAAAAAATGATACTTCATTGTTTCAGATTTCAACTGCAAAAATGAAAATGTTGTCTTGGCTGTATGTAGCTAACTGAGGGCTAGAGATGTCAATGAGGCATTTTTGGCCCATCTCACTATGCAGGTCTTGCAAGGGGAACAGAGACTGAATTGTGCATAGCTCCTCAGTGTTGTGAAAGCTGTGTTAACGATTTGTGAAAGGTGTCAGAATTCAAAACAGAGACTGGGAATTGCCTCTGGTTCATACTACCTCCTGATGCATGCTTCAGGTTCATTTTGAAGAGTGCTGCCTGGACCTGTCCAGAAACACACTTAAAACCATTCTGACAATTTCGCAGCATAAACAATTGAAATCTGGTGCCTGGGAATATTTCTTGGTGTTTTTTAATTTAATGGTATAGATTTCGCTTCTGTCACTTATATTATGAGCTCTCTGGGGAAAAAAAAAAATCAAACATCCTTGTCTTGATACTTCTCTATCTTGGAAATAGTAGAGATGGATCTTATGTTGATCCATAGGGTTCTTCCCGTAATGTACATGGGTAGTGATAATAATTATTACGATGGATTAAGAGAGAAAAAACCACTTTTTTTACTGTGATAAATAGCTAGTAGAGATGTTCAATTACTTTTTTAAAAATATCCTTTGTGTTTAAGAACTTCATTGGTAGTATTGGGGCTCACACTTTAAAGACATCTTTTGTTACTTTCTTTTTTTTTTCACCAGTGTGATTCTTGTTTCTAGGGTGGACTAAAAGAGGTTCTGCCATGCAGCTCTTCATATGAGTTATTTTAATTCTGACAAAAATTAATAACAGAAATTCAGAATAATGCTGATTCCCACAATGCTTATAAAAGCATTTTGTGAAGCAGAAGACTGTCATATGAGGCTGTAATGTCATTGGTTTGTATCTGATTGAGAAATATCTTATTTGTTGATTAACAATCGCCAGAAAGCTATTTTAAACTTTCAAGATTATGAAAAGGACTACCTTTCAATTTACTGCTCATCTAACCATTTACTAGTAATGCTCTGTGGAACAGATAATCACATAATATACTAAGCAGGTTGTACTTGCCCTTGAATTTTGTTGGATGCCAGTAACATCATGCTTTGACACCAGTAGGGTCATGCCAATTCATACAAGTTCATTTGGCTGCTGCAATCATTGTAGATTGACCATGGCATTTATTTGTCTACTTTATCATGGCGTTTTGTTTATATCATTTCCTTACAGAATGAAATCAAGCACTTAGAATTTTCTCACAGATTTTGTTGTTGTTGCTGTTTATAGAAAACATGACTAATCTACTATTTTTTTTTTCTTTTTATATCTTCTTTGGATGAGTTGTTGACCATGAAATGGTTTACAGTTCAGAATCACATAGTCAGGAAAGGCCAGGCAAGAGGTAATCACAAAATATCTGCCATAATGATATACACAGACGATGATCATCTGCTTGCACTTGGGGGATGCAGCTCTTTTTCCAAGCACTGCTTGGCTGGGAATTCTCTGTGTCCAGGTGCATTTTAAGAACTAGTTCTTGAGACGTTAATTCATCCACTATACCTGTCACAGTCCAGATATAGATAAAGAGGAAGATATTTGGGTTTCTGTTGATGAGCAACATTGTTTTATGGTAATGAAATATAAAGTAGATACTTGCATGGGACTATGTAGTAATTTCATTATAATTTTCCCTAAGTCACATTAGTTTAGACTTTATAAAAACTCTGAAATTCTTCTTTAAATGAAAGTCAATTGAAACCAATTTCTTTTCTTTTTTATTCTTTTTCTTCTTTCCTTTTCTTCCTTTTTTTTTAAAGCAAGGATTTCAGTGCATATTTGATGCCTCTGACATGGGAGTCCACAACACTGGAATCAAGATTATTTTTGTATGTCTGCTGCCAGCCCTGAATGATTTGGATTTTACTCCAAGTCCAGACTAACTGGCTACAGGGATTATTGTTTGAAACTATTTCCTACTCAGTTCTGCTTACAAACAGCTTCACAGAAGCATTTTTCTTGCTTATTAACAAAGCTAGAAGTTAATATTCTGCTTAATCCTTTGCCTAGAATTAATTATTTTGCTAAATTAGGATCTCAGTAGAAAAAAAATATTTGAAACACAAATGAAGAAATGCCAAGTACACCAGGAAAGAAAAATATTTGTAAATGTAAAATGACAGAAGTAGCTTAAAGTTCTTTTGTTCGTTAATCAACCAGCTGAGATATACAGAAGCAATATTGACTGTAGAGCCCCATAATTACTCTTTCAAGTTTTTGTTACACTTTTTATTTGTTTTTAAATTACTTTCTTTCAGCTATCTCCTATTTTTGAAGTGTGATAGTGATAATATTGGCTGACATCACAACTTGTTCAAGATAGGAATTATCTGCTGTTGCAGAAAGTGAGTTAATCTGTAGCAGAATAATTCCTCAGACAAAGATTATGACCCATTTCAAAGTTCAGTTGAATGCAAAATGTTTAATACTACTGTTGATTCTTGGTCTGAGTGTGAACACTTCTGTCCTGACAAGATGTGCGTGAAATAGTTTCTGCCCTAAAGAATGAGAGATTTTCTTCTTCAAGACAATTAAATAAATAAAAAATAGGAAGAAAAACCATGATAGAGGAAAGCCATTTGACCAGAGTGCCACATGAGATTAATTAGAATTAATGCATGGTGACATAAACTCTCCTTAGGCCACCCATTTCATCATAACTCTTCTGAGCCTTAAAATCATAGAATCATTAATGTGTTGTGTGCAAAGCCTACAAACCCTTGTAGTGAAGACAGCAGGAAGTGTTTCCAGAAGTGGCCAGAGATGATTTAATCTCTCTACTTTAACATCCCAAGTATTCCATTATTGTTAAGTGAAATTATGTCCTAATAATTTAGGTCTAATGCATATTTTCAGTTTTATTGCAGCAGGAATTCATATTTTGGGCTGTTCCAGAGGTGACTCCATACATGTTTTAGAAATGAATTATCTTTACAGGGTTTATTTTTTGTCTCAAACTAAGAGATGGTTGTAGAAGCAAGCCAGATAGTTTTAACCGTAGGAACATTTACACATTAAACATTTTCTGAGCATGATTTTCTTAAAAGGTTTTTTAGTTATGATTTATTCCTTCAGAATAAATCTGCAGGATTGTGTTTTATTTTACCGACTTTTATTTTAAAGATCACATTTCATTTAAATAATTTCTAAAACATTTGACTCATTCCAAAGTGGATCTAAAAAAAAAAACCCTGCAGACTCCTCTGCCATTTCTTTGCCTTCTCAAAGGTAGACAAATTCAATGAGAGATCTACAAATCAAGTTAAAAATCCCAAATAGAAAGATTTCAGCTGCCCCATCTTATTTAGCTCTTGAAATACATCTGGTTTAGGCTATAAATGTGCCCTTAAATTCTGTCATGATAATCATGTTTAAAAATCCTCCTGTCATATTGAAATCTGTTATGATTTATAAGTCCTTTTGAAGTTTTATGTCTCTGATTTTCACCCAAAGGGAAGATATAGTAAAGAGTTCTGAGTTCATTGTGAGTTCAACCAGATGGCACATTTCAAGTGACTACCTCAGCTTGGTAAATTCTCACAGTGAGCTTCAAGACAGCCCAAGTATCTCAAAAAGTGCTTCACCACACAACTCAAAATTGAGTGTCCATGCTTCAATGTTTTGGTTAGGAGCAGTACAGAAAAAGATGCATTATTTTTCAATAGATTCAAAGCAATAAATATAATTCTGTTTTTTTGAATTTTATTCCATTAACCTTCAAGAATGGCTAAGGTGTAAAAGCCAGGATTTTCCTCCAAGAGTGAGAGTGAAATTTGGGCACAAAATTAAAAAAAAATTACTTCCATTCTTCCTGATTTAAATAAGAATCATCACAGGGAAATTATTTGCTTTTCAAGCTAAGGAGTGTCTGTATTCTAACTAATGCAAACTGCTTTAAGACAGTACAAAGAAAAAGTGCAGAGCAGATCAGAGGGTCTAGTTGATCTTAAAAATCTTAGGAACTATGTGATGCATTTTGAAGTCCTTTAATCTGCTTGCACAATCTTTATGTCTGGGTATAGTTTTGTCTATTTTTATACATTATTATCTATATTCATGCATCTGCCAGTGTCTGAAATTTCTCTTTTGTACTACAATAAAATTCCCTGGTTACTTGTGCCTTACTGAACTCATTTGTGCAACAGATATTGCAGATGCTTCATGTCTCTTTGTAAATTCAGATAAAGCTAAAGGGGATTGAGTCAATCCCAAGTATTAAATAGCTTCTAGTTGTAAGCAGTAAACAGTCAAAAGGGACTAGACTAACCACAATCCTCCAGACTGGATGAGCCCATGGAGTATATGAACAATAGAGCATCATGAAATCATAATGAATAGAGAAATGTGGGTATAAAATAGCTAAATCCATGTGATTTTACTCAGTAGTCAAGTTAAAGAAAAACAGGTATGCCATTACAAAATATATAGCATAGCTGTGAAACTCAGTGCCATAGAAACCTGCGTCAGTATTTGGTGTTGAAAAAAAGTTTTAAAAGCAATCAAATTCATAAGAAAAAGAATCTCTCCAGATCTAACAAACAAAAGATAGCACTAGTTCAAAAACTCTGCAAGCTGTAGGTCGTTCAAAACACTAGGGAAATATACTCTGAAAACATCATCATATATGTGTCTTATTCTTAGACTTTTTGCAGTGACTTACCATTCAACACAGTAAAACAGAATTCACAAATATACAAAATTCTGCTCTTGTTTTGAAAGGCCATTTCTCACTTCCCTCACATCATTCTCCTATTGTCTTGTAGCTCTGCACCACTGTATAAGTATACATAAGTAGTTCTATTTTTTTATATATATTTAATATCCTAGGGACTCTCCTAAGGGGAATGTTTGTTGTTCAGTATTCAGAGCTTAACAAACAGTGAAAAAACCTGTGTAGGATAGAAATAAGTATTTCACATGATACTTTAAGCATTTCAAGCATTTCAGAAGTTTAGAGGACTTTGAAATTTCATCACTCTTAAGTCGAAGAGGTGAGTGCTCAGGCAAATGGGCAGTACTAACACAGCATTCTTCTGAGATAGAGAATAAAATAGATCCAGTTATCCTTGTCAAGCATCATCAGGGCTGGAAGTTCACATTCAGAAATTCTAGTCTTACAGGTTTGAGAACTACAGAAGCATTTAGTTGATTATCTCAGCTGAAGGCTTTGTGAGGTTCACAACTGAACCTAGAATAGAATTTTCAAATCCAGATTTGCTTCTTTTTCTCACAGAACAAGGAATATGCATTGTTCCAGAACCGATTTTTTTTCCCATTTTTTGTTCCTGCTATGGGGTGCAATTTAACAAAAGTATTGTATAATTATTCAGCCCATTGCCTTTCTGTATCTTTTTTTTTTTTTTTTTTTTTAGTTCTACATGCAATAAAGATGATTTTTGCATTAAAAGAGGACAGTGTGAAGAAAACTGTAATGGTTTAACACAGCTAAAACAGTCTTGTTTCCTTACCTGCTGAAACTGACACTTCTGCAGGCTCTGGTACTATCAGTAGACATCTCTGCATCACTCTATCTGGCAGTTTTCATTTTACAGTAGAGGTGTCATGTAGTTAAAACCTAAAAGAACCCCACCATTGCTAGTAAAATGGGAAGAAGTTCTACTAGAACAAGGAAATTTTTCTACAGAAGAGTATATCAGAGAAAAAAAGATTTCTCCTGGACTAAAGCCACTAAACAACCTCAAGTTAAATGAGAATTGAGAGATACTTTAAATTACTTGCTCTGTCTATAGGAAATGGAATTGCAACGTCTGTAAATGTTTATTTGGCTGTGACTGCAGTTTTCAGCTCAGGGACACTAATTTTCTAATAAGAAAGCTTTTAAAATGTTTTCTTTGATTTTCTAAGCTAACTAGTCCATTTCCATACTAGGAAATTTTCTCAGGGCAATTCTAATGAGGCTGCTGCTGAAGCAGAGACAATCTTTTCTTTAGGAGACCTTTTGGTTAAAAGAATCCTCTGCTCTGTTGAGTGTCTGATTACACCCAGATTAGATAAAGCCAATTAAGCACTTACTACTTAGCAAAATTAATATCTAACTAGTTATGTATATGGCAGTTATTAGAGGAAGTCAAAGGGTGACTTCAGTAAGTATCTATGAGCATTTCCATATCAAATTAAAACTGATGTATCCAATAATGATATAAAATAGGGACAAATAGGGGAAAAAACACTGTAACTCTGATAGTTATATTCGTATTTACTGTCTGATATATTCAATTTAGCCTTGAGGAGAATTTCAAAGAATCCTATTTATTTATTTATTTCCATCTGTTGTCTGCATACATTCCTTTCCAAAATTTTGTAACTAAATGTGGCTAATACCTAAGAGAACAGCATTTTAACCTTTTTTCAAATTATTCATGTTTATTAAATTTATATCAGTTCTAATTATTGCATTATTGATGTTATATCAGCATGACAATCCCTCATATTACATTGCTAATAAAACCAAGAAATCAAAATTTTCTCTCTTATCTACAGCATTATAGTTTTATTCCTCTATTAACTCAGTCAAAAACATTGAGGTAGTCATTGCAGAAAATATTATGTATACAATTATACATTTACAGTTTTCTCATTCATTCCAAGCAGATTTCATAGACCCAGCTTTTCCTAAGATAAGTTGAAGTTCTATTTGTACAGAAGATAGGGTACTGTGTGAGCCATAAGCTTGTATCATCATAAAAATTACCATCAGAAAAATATCACTAGAAAGTAAATAATTTATTCTTCTCCTATAATTTTTTGGAACACAGCATCTTCATGAGACTTCATCCAAACTCATTAGCAATAATCATGTTTTCTCGGTAGCTGTGTGCCTCCCTTCCTTCTTGAACTTATGAGGTCTAAATATAAAAGATTTCAATGTTTTCTGAGGTGTCTACAAAGTTTGTACAGAAATCATGTACCTCTTATTTTCTGTTTTTCTTCCTTTGAGCATGCTTTATGATGTCTGTTTTCATATAAAGATTTCCAAAACTCATCAGGCAGTTGCAAAGGCTGTCATGATTTTACATCTTACCTTCACACAGTCATTGAACCCTCATTTCTCTTGCTCTCTAGAGAAACAAAGGTCTCTTCTCTAGAGCTCTCTGCTGTACTGGGAACTTGTGCAAAGGTACTTGTGCAAATCATTTCAAAGTCATTTCAGTCTCCAAGGGTAAGGGACATGATGGGAAGCAGCACAAACAAACCAAAGGAAACAAAAAAAAAGAACAAAACACAAGGTAGTTATTAAGTAGATTTAAGTCTTGTCACTGAAAGTATATGATTAGGTATCACCTGGAAGTAAGAGAAATCTCAGATACCTTGAAGAGATAAATAAGAATAATCTATTTTTACCATATTCTTTGCAACCTTACAATATCCAAAATCCCAGAATTATTGCAACTGTTTAGGTTGGAAAAGTAATCTGAGATTGTCAAGTCCAACTGTTTACCCCAAACCTGCCAAGTCCACCACTTAGCCATGCCCCCAGATGCCGCATCTTCATGTTTTTAAAAACATCCAGGGATGGTGACTCCACCACTTCCTTGGGCAGCCTGCTCCAGGGCTTGACACACCTTTCAGTGAAGAGATTTTCCCCAAAATCCAAACTAAACTTCCTCTGGTGCGACTCGAGGCTATTTCCTCTTGTCATATTGTTTGTTGCCTGGGAGAAGAGGCAAACCCCCACCTAGGTAGATGAACTAATTTCAGATGGTTGTAGAGAGCAACCTGAATCTCCTTTTCTTCAGGTACACCCCCTGTAGCTCCCTCAGCTGTTCCTTATCATAGTTGTGCTGCAGACCCTCCATCAGCTCCATGGCCCTTCTCTGGACACACCCCAGCATCTCAGTGTCTTTCTTGCAGTGAGAGGCCCAAGACTGCACACAGAACTTGCTTCACCAGTGACTAGTACAGGGGTATGGTCACTGCCATGTCCTGCTGGACACATTATTCTGATGCAGGCCATGATGTCATTGACCTCCTTCATCACCTGGGTATGTGCAGGTCAGTATTCAGCTGTCTTCAACCAACATCCCCAGTGGGTATGCCTTTTCTTCTTGGTTTAAACAGTAATTTTCTTTTGTTGGTTGTCCATAGTAATTTCTGCACGTAAAAGATAATGGAAGATTTGAAAAGAAACCTAGAAACATGAAGAGTAAGGGTATATTTTTACAAATTTTTCAGCAAAAGGCTCAATAGATCACATGTACTGAAAAGTGCATTCACCAGCACCAAAATCAGCATGGATAACACTGCTCAATAATTTCCTTTTGAGCTGGCTGCAGATTTTGTTATCAGATGGCAGTACTTTTAAAACCAACTGAAGTACTTACACATCCTGTACACAGCTTGCTCTGTAGCTTTGTTCATACCAGGTATCTTCTGTCACATGCTCCAGTAGGAATTTTACTCTTCCCTAAAGTCAAAAAGGGTAGGGCAACTTTGCAATTCTTTTTATGAGCTAGCAAGTGAGCTTGGAATTAGGTTCATCTCCTGGAAAAGCAGAAATTCCCATGTTCAGGAAGGGATAAAAAAATGAAGCGATATTCCAGGTCCTGATAATGAATGAACAAGAAAATAAAGGCTCTGGTCTATGTAAACAGACATCTGGTCATAGGAATTTATTTTGTCCGCAGTTTTAGCCCCGTTTGCTGAACGTAATCTGTACCAGAGCCCATCAATGTCTACAGTTATTAACAAAGCATTGTAAGGTATGTGTAATATTGTAAAAATATTTACTAAAGAATCCACCAGGGCTTTATTTCAATCAGTTCTTTTGGTATTTAAGTAATCTTTTCTATTAAACTGTCTGATTGCACATGGCAGAGCTTGAGCTATGCTTAAATGATATCCCAATGAGAAACACAAAATGAGCTGGGATTCCATTTATAAAAGAATGTATAAATAAGCACAATTTGAAGAAATTAATCAAAGGAGCATTAAGAAAAAAACCCTTACAGGTTGCTAGTGAAACACATTTTTTGTATTTGGAAACCAAATTAAAATTCAGCTAATTCACTAAGAACACTTGAACACGGTAGAGTTCCTTGCATTTAAATCAGTGGAGCTAGGACCAAGTTTTGATCTTCTGCATCCTGACTTGTCACATGTCCCAGTATGAATTTGATTGCTCTTCAAATAAGTATAATCAAAAAATGTTCAAAGAAAAAGGGTTGTGGCTAGTGCCATCAATATTGACAATAATTTTTTACTTACCACAGCACTCAACCTTTCTTGTTATAGATTGCCATATTTTTCATAATACATTTTCAAAACAAGGTATATTGTTGTAGTATTATAATTATGAGCATTTTCAAGTACGCATGAATGCAAGTGAAAACAAAAGACAGAGTAAAGATCACAGAAAGGTTATTCAATTTGGGTTATTCAATTTCGATTTACAGGGTTATTCAATCTGGTTGCCTTGCCATACATGCAAAAAAAGATAGAGGGATACAAGTGGCAGATTTTTGTTAATGTATTCATCCTGCTGTATCCATTAGTGCACATTCATAATGGTAGCCTTATAGAGATATTTATCTTACAGAATTTTTGTTCCTACAAAGCACCCATTAAGAAATCTGTCAACTCACTGAAGTGATATATTTACCCTGAAACCAATATGAATTGTGATTAGAGCAGCGTATGCATTGATAAAGTGTCATGACTCTAGCTTCTTAAACTTGGCTGACTGATCTTGAAAATTTATGATTCATGCAATCCAGATAACATACAAAATATTTTTCTGAGCACTTATATCTCCTAAGACCAAAATACTTGAATCTTCTTAAACAGTTGTCTTGACAAGACCACAATTACTTGGCAAAAGGTAGGGAGAAGTGTTGATAAACCAGATGGTTGCACTCTCAGTCAGAAGGACCTGGCAGTTAGAGAAATACCCTGACACAAACCTCAGGTTCAGCAAAGGGAAAATGTTAAATCCTGGCCACAAGGATAGTGAGCCTTCTAAACTAGCACAAGCTGAGAACCAAACAGGTCCAAAGCAGCCTGACAGAGATGGACTTGAATGTCCTGGTGAACAAGAACTTGAACAGGAGCTGTCAGTGTCCATTTGTGGCAATCACATCAGTGTCCTGGAGTGTATTAGGCAGAAAAGTGACAGCAGCTTCAGTGAGGCGTTTCTTCCCCTCTGCTAGAGGTGCTGGTAGGACATACCTGGAGTTCTGTGTTCTTTTCTGATCTTCCCAGTACAAGACAAATGTGGACATATGGGATGAAGTACAGCAGGGAGAAACAAAAATGACTTAGAGATTGAAGCATTTTTAATTTGTGGAGAGACTGAGATAATTAAGGTTATTAAACCTGGAGGAAAGAAGGCTCAGAAGGAATGTAAACACATGAACAGATACTGATGGGAAGCAATAAAGAAGGTGAAGGCACAACCTTCTCAGTAGTGCCATGATAGTTGACAAGAGAGAATGGGTACAATGTGTAATACTAAAAATACCAGTTAAATGTGATAAAAGTGTTCATTTTTAAACTATTTTTTTACCTTGATGAAGATGTTCAGCACTGGTACATGTAGCCTGAAGATAATGTGGAGTCTCTAGCATTGGAATTGCCTTGAGCAACCCAGTTGACCTTGCTATATTTCCAGAGATTCCTTTCCCTCCCATTCATTCTGTTATTCTATGAAGGACAGCTTATCACCAAACTGCTGAAAAAACAGAAGGACAGCAGGTCCTTTAGTGTCTACATAAACAAAAAAAAACCTCTAAAACAAATAAAAATCCTCAGTCTGACTGCAGTAGCCACTACTGTAAGGTCTGCTTAGTGTGAGCAGATGAGCAGTGGAGTTAGGAAAACAATCTTATTCTGTTCCTCCTAGTTTCCCCTCTGGCAACCATAAAGTATATGAACTGGATCTTATGTGTCTTCTTTTTTTTTCACTAAATTGCAAAGCTCAGTTCAAGACTTTCGAGAAATGTCATGATTTGTCATTATGGTTACCTAATTATGCAAAGTACAACCATTAGAAAGCAAAACAGACAGTAAGCCGAGTAAGATTAGTCTGGAGCATTACATAGACTGGATGAGTCACTGAACCAACCACACTAAGAACTATTGCTTCATCCAAAGATCGCTTAAATCTTTTTAGAGGCTCAGCGGATTTTGGATCAGCTCTCACAAATATAAGTTGCTTCATTTTCCTGAATAATTTTCAAACATACAAAACCTCTAAAATCAAGGCTTTTCTGATAAGAGCAGGACACATGAGGGGGACAGAGACATGTTGCTATTTCTATTCTAGTTTCTTAGAAAATGATCTAATGCTCCATATTCAAGAGGCCTTTAAATAGCCCCTGAATAGGCAGGCAACCATCATCTACCAAACCAAATTCCTGTATATATTTTATGTATTTTAATATTTTTCTAAGTAGGCTGATAATGTAACAACAACAGTGGGTATGTCTGAATCATCTACCTGATTTTTTTACAACATCATTTTGCTTTTGAAGGTGTAATGCATATTTTTTTTTTTACAGCTATATTTTCTTTGTTTATTGGATCCATAATGATTTATGCCAAGAACTTTTATTTCAGTCAGACCTTTTAACAAATAATTTTCCAATTATAATATCAATGCTTCAGCTTATATTTATGGCAGTAAATGGTCTACTGCTATTTTGGCTGCTCCATAGATATTCACAGCTTTAGAGAGAAGTGAATAGGTTTTTTTTAGGAACTCTGGCAGCTTCTTAAAAGACTAAGGGGGAAAAAACAAGATGTTTATTTAAATCTGCATTCAAAATAAAATTTACTTCAGGCAACATGCCATGGGAAACAATCTTTCAACGGTATTTAAAACTTAGACCTGTACACAACTTAAAACAGCAGATAATTACATGAAAACTATGATTTTCTCTAATGTGTTCATGTGTCTTAAAAATATATGTTTTAAATGAGAAGACAATCCTATCTTTCAGCAACACAAAACAAGGTATGTTGTAAAATGTGTAATGCAAAAATCACTCCAAAACCATTAGTCCCTTTGGAACCTTCTCTTTCAAAAACTGTTGTATGTTCTGGAAACAAGAATTGTTAGAAGAAGTCTGTTTTCACATAATTATAAATACCTTAGAGACAATCACGAAACACAGTCTAAGGAACAGCAAGCTTTTACTACGAACACATTTGCAATGCTAATAAACAAAGATGAAAACAAGAGGTAACTAGTTATAAACCAGAGTCTGAATGCTAAAAAGCTAAACATAGCAAGGCCCAGGAAGGTGGCTCTGAGATGTCAAACCTTCCAGCATGAGTTAAAATCTGCCCCAGATTGTCAGTGACCTCAGGGATTTATAATATAAAGACCTATACTATAATTTGTCCAAAAAAAAAAAATTAATTCTGTCTGTCTAGCCTTCAACTCCCCATTATCACAGATCCAGAGGTTTATTTTACTAGACTGTGAGTTCACCTTTAAGACCATGAACCTTTAAGACTTTGGCAATATAAGGGTACATTGTTCATTTTGTCATGGGCTTGATGCCTTCAAATGCTTTATTTGCAAACCTGCAATTCACAAGTTACAAAGAAGGGGGTTTTTTTCCATGTGTGGTTGTCTTGTAATTCCTGTTGTGTTAACAGGTTTTTGTTTTGGCTTTTTTTTGTGTTGGTTTTTTTGCTTTTGTTTTTGCTTGTTTGGTTGGTTTTTGTTTGGTTGTTTTTGTTTTATTTATTGGATTTTTTTGGGGTTTTTTTATTGGTTTGGTTTGGTTTTGGTTTTTTGTTTGCTTGATTCACACAAAGTTTTGTTTAGTTTTCATCTCTCTTCTGACACCCATTTCAGGAAATTCAGACTATTTACCTGAAAGAAAACAAATAAACTTTTATTGAAATTACATGATGGGGACAAATTTATTTAAAATTAAAGGGATGAAAATTGCAGGAGTCATCTACAAGGTTTATTAAACTGAATATTCACTAAAGTAACTGTGAAACAGAGATAGCACAGTTTGACTACAAATTTGGGACTGGAGATCACAAGGAAGATCCCAACAAACCTTATTTCCACTCTCAAACCATTAGTGAGCACACAGGACAAACTGGAAGTACATAAATTTGGCAAGTAATGTTAATTCAGTGGGGTTTATAATAAGTGTTTACACTACAGTGTTATTGTAGCTCTGACTGAATAATAGAATAAATTAAACAGATTCATCTTAAGATTTCCTCACAAATAGTTAACCCTGGGAAGCTTCTGTTGTTATTTGTATAATTTATTGTGATTTCCACAACTGCAGACAAAATTCATGGAGCGGATGAATATTTCTGAATCAGTGAAGACTGATTGAAGCCCATTTGCCATATGTTATTTGGGTGGTGAGACCTGCAGACAATTTCAGCAGTCAGCTATACATAAAAGATTAGTGAGTGGCATCCCTGCCCATCGTATGGGAGTTGGAACTAGATGACCTTTGAGGTCCCTTTCCACCTAAGCCATTCTATGATTCTATGAGTTGTGGTGTCCTTACAGATGTGGGGTTTAGCATATACCCAACCAGGCTTTCCAATGTGACTCAAGGAGGTGAAAGCCTACAACAAAGGCTACAGGAGAGAGAAGGAATGAAAAAGATAAGGGACAGAGAGAAGATGAATTACATTTCTTTCCAGTTATAGAATGGGTAGACATGGCAATGATCCTGTAAGACTGGTGGCTTGAATGGTGATTTCCCTGAGATACACTTGAGACAATCAAAACCATTTCAGGTCTTGAGAAATCAACATTTTTCACATGTTAGCCTTTTGGAGTGTTTTTTCTTTTTTTAAGAAAGGCTGATAATTTTTTGGAAAAAATAAAAGAGCATATGAGTTTTTATTTAGTGCACAATTTTGTTGAATAAGGCTTGAATCAAAAAGTATTTCAGCTAGCACTAGTTTATGTGTTCAAAATCTTTGTTTGCCAAGTACAAATAACATAATTAAGATACCAAAAACAAACTACTAGAATCTTTTACTACTAGAATCTTTTATTCATTGTGTAAGAGCAATTGTCATCGAGTACAAAAAAAAATTTAAATTCTTGGCAGACACTAAATTCTTGCAGAATAGAACTTCTAAAAAATTACTTTTCCTTTCAAACCAATGTTTCCTCTATTCAATATGTAGCTATAACCTATCAGATTGCTGAGAGACACTTTGATACATTTAGAGTGATAATTTAAGGGATATGATAATGGAAAGAAGGAAAAGGTCACAAGGTTGCAAATCGTTATTTAGAAAAGATCTGTTCAGCTCCCCAGTAAATAGGCCACAGTAGGAACCTGTATGAGATTACGCTTTGTAGTCTCTTGTCCACCAGCTATTCCTCCTTGAAATTTTACTGTGAGGGTGCTGCTAGGCTGGTGCAGGTTGCCCAGAAAACTTTTGGATGCCCCATTCCTGGATGTCTTCAAGGCCAGGCTGGATGGGGCTCTGAGCAATGTGATCTAGTGGAAGGTGTCCCTGCCCACGTCAGGGGGGTTGGAATGAGATGGTCTTTGAAAGTTCCCTAACTAAACCATTTTATGACTCAATTTTTCCAGATACCTGCCCCCTGCCTTTTTTACCTCACGTTGTGTGGTTTTGACTTCATTAAATCTAAAAATATTGCTAATTTTTACTTCCTGGTAATAGATATTTTGATAGCATCTTGAAGATCCAGTCAAGATGGAGAACAGTTTGTATTGGTTAAAGACCATCCCTGAGATCTCGTTACCTGCTCAAAGACTCCAAACAGACAAAGCAGTTGTGTTAATTTAAAGACTACAATGCTCTTTATACTTGCAATAAGTTGGAATTATTAGTAGTAATAATGCACTTTTATATTTTAATAAGAATCATGGATCTTCTGAACTAGGAAATATACAGTAAAGAAAACACACTTTTAGAAGTTAATTTGTATTTTTGGTGTCTGAGAAGACCCCGCAACAGAATGAAACAGATAGGATGATGTTGCATTTAAAAATTTTAAAGTAAAGAGAATTAAATTTATCTTTCCAAGAATCTGTATTATGGTTTCCTGGTTATTTATTTTTTCATTTTATGTCACTGACAACAGTACAAACATGTAGGCACAGAAATGCATTTGCTTACACAGTACAAAAAATGACTCTTTATTCTGAGTGAAGTACATGTTCTCTCCATCTAATCTTAACTTTCTAAATGAAATTATTCATTCCAGTTCTTCTTTTAAGATGTTCTGATGAACATGGAATATATAGTTCCTTTCCAGACCAGTTCTAACCTGAATTTCTGATTTACTTCTTTGGTTGTGCATCCCTCCAGACTGCCATAGGGATCAAGTCAAGGGATTACCTTGTAAATTACTAGGTATTCAGCTTTTGGAGATGCTGATTTCGATCATGCTTTCAGTGTTTAAAACTTTTTTAATTTTACTTTTTATCATACATTCTAACCTGTTTAAGTTTTCAGTCAAAAATAATCTTAGTTACCTTGTGTTTTCTGCATACCCTTATGAACATAAGCAGGGAACACAAACATCTGGACAGCCAAGTCAGGATATTTTGGCTTCTAGCAAACTGAATGTGCCCAGAAATGTTTCCTGATTCTGAGGCTAAGTACCATGACTTGGCTTTAGACACAAGGAGGCTGTGTAGAAACTGACCATTGGAAACCACCTTTAGAATATTTTGATAGCCAAGTTTCTATCAGGGAACTGTATAGAAAGGCTGTCAAAATTCATGCCAAAGAACATATTAACAGCTTAATGACCCGGTAACACACTCTAGTGCCTAGGAACCTTCCTGAGTCCATGGGTTTTCCTACCATGTGTAGTCTTTGTGCTGTTTTCATCTAAAAATTGATTCAGTCACATTTCTGACACAGACTTAAATTATTAGAAGCTTTTAATTTTTTTATATAGTTTTAAACTGTATTTACAGCAAGGACATAATTTTGTAAATATGTGTTTCATGTCTGCACACAGGGTCAGAACAAAACTTTATGAGCCACTCAAACCACTGAAGCCAGGAATATGTAGCTCTATCCTAAATAATATTGGGTTATGAGAAAGATAAACAGCTAAATCAACCTGTCCAGTTCAGTCTCAGTGAGCTGTTTGTACAGTTTCTGAAGTCAGTGCTTGGCTGAAAGACCCAATTTTTATTTTTTTTTTACCACCAATGCCATTTTTGAAAGAATTTTGCTTTGTTACAAATTGGAGTAAAAGAGAAAACAAGATTGCATTTAATCTTTGGAAGGGAAGAAACAAAATTCATATTTTCAGCAGGGAAAACATATTGCCAGTTTTGTTTTTCTCTCCAGGATAAAATAATTTCAGCCCCATACTCTGCTTTGCTCTGTCTGGGAGAAATATAAAGGCTGGCTTTTTCAGTTTGTTTGTGGGGCAGATTTTTGCTGCTTTTTGTTGTTGTTTGCTTGTTGGGGGGGGTTGGGTAATTAAAAATTCCTTTATAGTGGTTTTTTTTCCTCTTTTAAGATTGTATATTCTGATAGAAGAGTTGAATGAAAACCTCCTAGTCACCTCGAGTTTTCCCATCTCCACAAAGTGGCTCAGTCAAAGACCAAGTTAATTATTTTCTGCATTTACTATTCTGATCAGTAATTTACTACATATTCAGAACTTAGCCACAAAATTTTATTGAAAATAACTCTTCACTTTAACTTACTATAGATGCATAAAAACGATAAATCAAAGCGGATCTCCTAAGGATTTTTTTATTTCTGTAATTTTTTAGGGTGTTACTTTTTTTTCAGGACAAATCTTTTCATTTCTAACATGAAATCCCGGACCAGGATAGCACTAATTGCATTGCCTAGGCACATTGAGTAGGGATTTCATTTCACACATCACAAACTATCCACACAACCTTGTCATAGTAATATTTCATACATATATTTTTCCCAGCAAAGTCTAATGTCCCTATCCTAGTTTCACAGTTCACTACTCTGAAACAAAGCTCAGTTAAATCTTAATAAAAAAGAAGAAAAATTAAAAAGATCAAAAGGCTCAGTGATTTCTCTCAGGCCATTGTCCCTGAACTTGATAAAGGTTTCTGCAACTTCAGCTGGACTCGAGGGACAGGACTTTGATAGACATCAAAGAAGGGTGTTGCTGATAACAGCACATTCAAAGGGAAGGAAAATTAGGTGTAGAAAGACAAAGAATACTTAGGGTTAAGTGACCATTACAGAGTTTAATAAAATATTGGGTTTTATTCACTGTTTTTGTAGGAATTAAAGCTTTTAAGTTAGTTTTTTTTTTAATTGATACAAATTGCATTTAAATCAAAGACAATTAATTTTACTGCTTTATCTTGAATAGTCTTGGATGGTTGCTCATTGTTCTCTATTGATTTCACGCACCTATTTTATCTGAAAAGCATACATTACAATCTGTAATATGATGAGAATAGGGGAAATTTCCATTTGTGCACATGGTATTTCACTACATGTGTCATAAAGGTCTTAGATTTCCTTTTGAAATACTTTCACAGGTCATTGTCAAAGTCGAAATATTGGTTGGTCCATTGACCTGTTATGGTGTATGCTTCTGTATATTGCTTTTCACCTCTATCTCTCTCGGGCAGGTGCACAAAAAGGTGAAATAATGTTAACTCCTCCTATTTGAAATAGGGTCTTTTTTGTTCAGAAAATTGCTGTTCTCAAAAAGTTATGTGATTGTTTGCTGTGGTTTGAAATTCACTATTGCCTGTAAAATTTCTTAAGGGGAAAAAAAGAATAAAAATATTACAATAAGCCAGCCACCAGCTGCAGTAAATTCATGAGAGTATGACAATTATTGGAACAATTGGCATCAAGATTGCAACACATTGGATGCAATGTTTGCATGAAATCAAAACAATTTGCACCATGCAATGATATGCTCCTCTTTCAATGTCTTGAAAAGCAGCTTTTGATTGAATATCTGATTACTAGAAAAAATATAGCAGGCATTTAAAAGTGTGCATTGAGACCAATACAGATTTTGTTACAAAGTAAACCCTTTTCTGCTTTGGAACCAGAAATACAGTATACTAAGCGCACCTTTTGCTCACAGGACCATCGGGAAGAACTGGACCAGAATAAATTTTCTCTCTTGATCGTTTTAAATGTCTTTTAGAAACTGCCATTTCACTCCAACTATTTTTAAGAGAGTCTGAATCTGTCAAGATGTGCTTTTTCTCCATATTTATTCCTCTGAAGGGGACATGTAGAGGGCTGTTCAGGTAACAGTCATTGAAAACATGATAGCACCGGCATATCATTAATGTTAGCAGGTATGCTAACCAATGTAGAAAGCAACCTACTGTTTTCCTGAAATCCAATGAACTTTCCTGATTTGTGAAGAAATGTAGTGGATTTAATGGACTCACTTGATTTGGCAATCTTTAAGTGTCTGAACCTTGGAAGAAGCTTTGCAGGCATTTCTATAGTTTTGCAAAACATTTCTGAAAATTTTTATCCTGGTTATATATTGCTTTTTATGTTTCAATGTACTAAGATAATATTTAATGTCTTAGAAAGAATCAACTTCTGATAAACAAAAATCAAAATTGCATTTTTCTTTTCTTAAATGTATTAATGTTTTTACTACAACTTGCATTCTTCTAGATTATTTGACAGGACATTTCAATTTCCATGTCACGAACAGCAGAGTACTGTTGGGTGCTAGTTCAGCAGTTCGGTTCCGAATGTGTGTAAGATGTCTGCATCTTAAAATGTGTGTGCTTAGGCATCTATAACTCCATTAAACCAGTGCTGATATTTCAGACTTTTCTGACACAAAATTAGCCCTGCTACTAACAAATTAAAGTATGCTTTCATTGTAGCATATTTGTTTATGTTATCTAACAATCTGCTCTGCCTGGGTGCCTGGTACAGATGAAACCATTGCCTTCTGCTTGGCAAGTCAAACAAATGACACTAAAGGATTGTTAAGCTCTGATAAAACCATACATTAAAATCTGTGTTCCTGGACTCCTCTCTTCGGTGCATCTGTTCCAACCCTCTGAGCACTGAAGATGGAATTCTTCAATGGATTTCTATACAGTCAGTGGCTTTTTTCTGATGTCTGTCCATAGAGTCTGCCCTTGGCTAGAGTATTACAGAGAAACAGCAAACACCCAGAGCTGGCTAATTAATGGAAATACAAAAAAGCTTACTGCCAGGGAATCAAATGTTGGCAAACAGGTCCCTTTAGGCTCTTTCTGAGAAGGCTGGCAAATGCAAGCTGTCTACGCATTTGGCTTGGGATAAAACACAACGCTAGACATGGGCTCTTTAATTTTCCTTTTTTTTTTTTCCTCCATGTAAAAAAATCTGCAATAGCTTGCATGGCTTAGATTGACGTCAAGGCAATTATGCAGGGTGCAGGCCAATATGGAATTCACTCTGCACAATCATATGTTTCGTATTGGGTTGTCATTCACTTTGTAACTCCAGAGTATAACTCAGGAATGAGTCTGCCAAAGAATGCAGAGTTACATTTCTCTTTAAAGTAGATAAAAAAGTGAGAAGAGTATAGAGCCTATATTGTGAGGCTAAGAGAGAGAGAAAAAGGACCACGGAAGTTGAGTGGTGTGATTTCAAAACTTTATGTTCTGCAAAAACCTCCAACCCTCACCCAATGAGATAATTCTTTGACATGGCTCTAAGCTAACCCATGCTTTAAGCCTGCAGATCTGTCCCTTATAGAGAGAACCAGAGTACACATGAGGTTTTTTCTGACTTTTTACCCACAAAATAGGATAGACACCTACCTTCACAATATAGTACTGATTTGGTGTGCAGAAAAAAGAGTAAATGATACTCATTTTTCTTTCATCCACAAGCTGTGATACTGAGGAGTTTTCCTTTGGAGCACTTCATCTACCTTGCTTCACTCCTCAACTTTAACTTATTTAAAATATCCTCAGTGAAATATCTATCAGCACTGAAAGGTTAGAGTAATTCTGCATATCCAGAAATAAAATTATGAGTCTGCATGAGAGAAAAATAGCCCATTTTGGCATACCTGACATCTTAGATGCCAGAATCTTAAACTGGCATATGGATTGTGCCCCATCTTCATATATCTGATCCCAGTAATCATAGAATCACAGAATGGCTTGGGTTGGAAGGGACCTTAAAGATGATCTGGTTCCAACTGCCTGCCATGGGCAGAGACATCTTCACTAGGTTGTTTAGAACTTCATCCAGTTTGGCCTTGAACATTTCTAAAGATGTAGCATAACCATCCTTATAGTAAAGAATTTCTTCCTAAAACTAAAATAATTTTACCCTCCTTCAGTTTAAGGCCACTCTCTGTTGTCCTATCACTCAATGCTCTTGTGAAAAGTCCCACTCCAGCCTTCTTGTAATGCCCCTCAAGGAACTGGAAGCCCTCTTTATGCACAGCAGACATTTTTATCATGTCTTCTTCCATCTTTAGTCCTTATCTCCATCACATGGGGTCTGTACTTTTTCTGTTTGTACAAGAAGTTTCAGACGTCCTGGGTTTGACCACATGCAGCATGGAGAAATTTCTAGTCTCAGTAATTTCTGCTGTTATGAAATCTGATACTCAGCCAAGTGCAACAGTCCCACTGCCTGCTCCTCACAGGGTTATGTAGAACTAAACTGTATGACAAAGAACATAATCTAGACAGTCCTTGATGTTACAGTAGGATTGCACCTGCGCCTTGACAGCTTCACACTCACTCTTATTTGCCAATGTAGAACTTTCTGTGCCCATCACTTAGAACATCAAATCATTCATTCCTTAAACAGAGCACAGAGTTCAGACTATCTTAAAGAAGCGCCATTCTCTCCTAAAATTCCATAGCATTCCTAAATAGATAAGCTAGTGAAACCTACTATGACTGAAAATAGTTTCACCCTCAAAATTGCCTAATAAAAGTCAAAATAAATCCCAAGTATTGTTTTTTTCAGTCCAGTTTATTCACAACCCATTTTGATCTTGTACAAAAATACCATCTTCACTCTTTATTTTATATTTTATCTCAAACTGCCTTTTTTGGTCCCGTGGTGATTGCCACCTACTGCTGTTGACAATCTGCAATGTAAATAAATTAGGCTAGACCTTGGCAAACTATTTAGGTTTTCAGATGCATGTTCACAAAGAGTAGGCAGGCTCTTGGAAGAAACATTTTCTCTAAGTGACACAATATGCATGTGAAGCTGTAAAATCAATACACCATTCACTGAAAAGGAGCTGATTTTCTGAAAAGTTTTCTTGATTGCCTTTTCTTTAAATGCTTTTTTATATATCCCTAATTGATTACAGTCTTCCCTTTTGTGAAAGCCATTAATTAAAATGACATCAAACTCAGAATAACTTGTAAATAAAATGAACAGTTTGACTGTGCTCATAAGAATAAAATTTTGATTAAAAAATAGAAGGAAGAAGTATGGAATTCTGCTTAAACTTATATGTGTGAGGCAGATGCACATAAAAGATGACAACATCCACTTGCATTTGTCTTTAAGATAATAACCAAACTTCATGAGTCTTCATATGATCAAGAACTATGTCAAATGAGTGCTATTTACAACACCAATTATTAAAACTTACACTCAGTTGGAACATGAAAAATATTTTTGGTTTACATAAATTAGTTACTTTCTTGCTTTGTGGCAGCATGCGTCTTGTCTGAACCTAATTTTTAATCTTCAAATTCTGATTTCTCAGCTGTTGAAGTGTTTCCGAGGAGTTTATTTTGGTCATTTTGGTATCTAGAGTAAGATTTTGGGAATAAAGAACAATTGGGAGCACATTGCTCAGGACAGCTTTTCCCACAATACTTGCAAAGGAGGAATTAGCTATGGACAGCACAAGCTGTTATTGCAGCTCAAGGGAGTTCCCTGCAAACTACAAGCCAATAAACTAGCATGAGTTTGAGTCACTTTAGGTCCCAGTTTTCTGGGGAAATGTGTCTTTCCTTCTGTGTGCTTGAGAGGGCAGGTGATGGCAAATACTCAAGAGAAGACTCTCCCCTCTGGAACTAATTTCCACCAGTAATGCAGCAAAACCCGAAGGCATAGAGAAAAAAAACAAACACCAAAACTGTCCAGACAGGCTTTTGCCTGAGGTAGATGAGTATGATATTTCAGTCTGCCCTTGGTTTCTGAGGATGTGCCTTTGCATTTATGCTTGCTGAAGAGTACTCAAAAAAAAGCCAACCCCCCCCCCCTAAAAAAAAAACAAAAAAACACCAAAAAAAAACCAAACTAGAGAAACTTGCTAAAGTCAGCCAGCTATTGGTATATAATTTAAGAATCTATATTTTATTTGTTGGAAATATACTTGGACTATTAAGAATGAAAGTGTGTTGTATTTATGCCATTGGAAATGGCTCACTGGTTTACACTGATGGAAGCATTGCCTGGAAAGACAGAAAGGGCTCAAATATCTCCCAGCTACTGCTCTACCTCAGCTCCTTAAGCCTAAACTAATGCTTTTGTTGTGAAGCCTGGAGATGAAGATGAATTATTTGTAATTACTAAGTATCTAGCTGCGTGATTTTATGTTCCATATTTTATAGCCACTACTATGAGGATATAAGAATTTATTCCTATGCACACCAGATCTGCAGTTTAGTGCTTATTGTCAAAGCCCTGTGAAAACAAAGGTGAAGATCACTTTTATGTTCTAAATTCTCCATACACTAAAAATCAAACAGCACAATAACTTAAAGAGGATAAAAGTTCAGTAGAAAAAGAAAATGTTGGTGTGTTAGAACTAAAGGGAGGTTTTTTTAGTTAATGTCTGCTTGAAGTTTTGTTTCATTTAAGCATTGAGAATCCCCACACAGAAACAACTCCCATTCTGTTTGTTGTTATGCAGAGATTAAGTACTTGAGAGGTACTGCTGTCTTGAGAAACCTTGATTTCAGGCAAGGGATAGAAAGAGGGATATACTATAATCCCCAGTTTACAAAAGACAGTGATTTAGTAAAGAGAGATAAAACCTCAGTGAGTGGACTACTGTATTTTGTAGGACCTCTTATAAGTTTCAGAGTTCGCTTCCTGGGGGCACCATCTCAGTTCATAGTCTGTATTTAAGCACACCAAAAATCAGGTACATTTATTCCATTTATGATTTTAATGGAATTTCAGTAGCCTACATGCTTAAGTGCTTTTCTAGGTCAGAACTCTCTCTGCTTTGTGTCATCTAAGCTGTACTACCCCCTGTATTACAACTGTTCCTGTGCCTGAGGCAATCTGGGTATTTGCTGTCCTTTCAGGAAAGATGAAGGATGGTATATACTGGTCAACTACTCCATGCTAATAACGCCTTTTCTTTTTTGTATGCAGCAATTAAATTACAGTACCAAAAAACCAAAACAAACATATAAAAAAAGAAAAGAAACATATTTAAAAGAGGGGACAAATCTATCCACACCTTTAAATCCTATAGTCCTTTGGAACAGACAGGTATTCAGGTCTTCTTGATCACTCTCTGTCTTTCATCTACTTTTCTTTGCCCCTCAAGAGATTTCTCAGCTTTTTGTCTTTTTTTTTTTTTGTTTTTGTTTTTGTTTTTTTTTTTTTTGTTTTGTCTCACGTATTTCTAAGAACTGAATCATTCCCAATAATGCCATGTCTGCTGCAGTACTACAGATTAAGTAGAATTAAAAGCATCTTGGTCTGCCAGATAGTTTTCATCAATTCTTCAGTGCTTGTTCAGTGATAACTACCATGAGCCTTCCTTCTCCTTCCCATCTGCAAACGATGGAGATGAACCCAAAGACAAGACAGCAGCAAATGTAAGGAGCAGCATTTGGCCCACCAAACACATCCAATGCATGAGTGATGGCAGATCTTCAGAGGCCTTCAGAGATCTCCATCTCTTAAGATATCCAAAACTCATCTGGACATAGTCCCAGGCAACATGTTTGATCATAGAACCATAGGTTTTAGTTGGAAGAGACTTAAAAGATCATAATTTCTTTGGGCAACCTCTTCTATCTGAATGCTCTTGAGCAATTATGTTGGACTAAATGATTTCAAGAGATTTATTCCATTTCAAGAATTTTTGATTATTAATTAGCAAATTCAAATAATATTTTCCATGATCATGCATATTCAGATTGGAAACAGTCAGACTTACTACGCGTGTAAAGAATAGCATTACTTTTTACGATCCACAGCTGATAACAAAAAATTTCACATATCTGTTAACTATAAAATTAAAGCATAATTATCTGACTAACTAAACCAGTTCAAAAGAATAGAAAGAAATATTTCTGGCATCTTTATTGTTCGAAGATTTAATTGTTTTCACATGAGTAAGGATCTCTGGCTATACTATTCACATCTTCAATGTACTACTGAAAGCAATAGTGCACCAGGATTTCGAGTTGGATATAGAAAGGACACAACACTATCTCTCCCTGGGAAATGCAACTCTCTTAATGATCTACAATTAAATATAGAGATAGGCAGATGGGGATTTTACTTCAGAAAGTCCTTGCTGCTTTCAGGATTAGGGTTTCAATGGGTGGTCCACCCATTCCAGAGGGAGGGAGGGAGTGAGGAGGGAATGAGTTTCTTGTACCTAGTTTAACTAGGTTAGAGCCCCGAATTCCAATGTCTTGTTTTACATACTAGCAGGTTGCACTCAGCTAAAATTTCTCTATGAGACTGTCTTTGATGTTACTGTTCAGGTACTAAAACGTGTCACTGGCTTGGATTAAAATATCTGTAGGGCTTTCAAAACTAGCCTAGGAAAGAGACCGGTCAAAATGAAAGTATCACTGTCAGTTTTGCTACTGTCTTTTACACTGAATATAAATGATAAAATCACCTTAAACCAGTTTCCATCCTTGCAAATTTCTAATTACAGTGCAGTGAAGTAATGACATTTTAGAGCCTTTTTGATGGGCTCAAAGTCAGTCATTAACATAAAAGAACCTGCCCTTCTATTTAGTAAAGCAATACAGATCTTTCACAAGGGCTACAGTGTTAAAATGTTTATAATTGCTGACTACAATCAAAAATGCTTTCAAAATATTAATAGATTTTATAAAATAAAACTTTTTTTTCTTTTGCTAAAATTTCTCTTTTTAAGGTACTCTTGGGCATAATAAACCAAAAGCTGAAAAATATATGTGACATGCTAGAGAAAGAATCAACCCTGACTCTGCTCATTCTTGGTGAATGAATTTCCTCACTGTAACAAAGAAATATACATATTTTCTTAAATGTTTGCACTTTCCAAATATTAAAGATACTTTAAAAGTTCTCATTCCTTCTGCATGAAGAAAGTGTCACCAGCATCTGACACCTTGCCCCTTTAAAGCATTTCTAAAATAACAGCAGTGTCAGGAGACAGGTCTGAGGGCACCCAATATACCTAGTGACTGGAATGATTACCTCAGAGAGTAGAATCAAGTTGATTTTTGAGATTAAGTACCAAGAATACAGGGCATCCATAATGAATTTCCTCTTCTAAAAAGTAGACAAAGCACTCCTAACTTGTGCATAGAAAATTAATCCCCTCCAGTTCACTTTTCTACATTTCAAGTGTCCTATGTGTTCTAACCCAAATGGTCACTCTGGGCTCCTTTGGATTTTCTGAAAGGAAAGCAGCACAGTCAGTATAAAATTCATCTGACCTATTTTAGATGTCCAATGGGGATCCCTGGAAAGGAGACATTGTTCCAACTCTAATTTGCAGAAGTCATGCTGGATTTACAGGAAAGGCATGCTCATTCTGGAACTACCATTTAAACTTGTGACACCAGTGTACCAAAATAGCACACTTCTTCCTGTGATTCTGGAGTTTAAAAAAATTATTTTGGACTCAACTGGCTAAAGAAAACAAGATAGATTACTAAAAATCTCTATTAAAAAAAAATCCTCAGATTCTATACTAATGTAGCATTTCTCAATACCTTTCTATTGTTTTGAAATAGTATGTTAAATTTTTAATGCCAAAGTTAAAATGTATATCCTAATAAAGATCATAAACACTTGTGCTTTAAATAGTTATTACATAATACAGTAAATTTAATAATACCTACATCAGTGACTCATTTCTCTGTGCTTCTTAATGACATAATTTGATACCTGTAAACTAGGACTGCCTCTCTGCTTACTTGCTATTTCAGTCTACAATTAAAAAATCCAATTAATTAAAACACTACCTAAAAATATGTCATTAAAGATTTTATATTTCTTTGAGTCCTGAAATCTGTGGAAGATTACTCAGTTTGATATTAGCCGGGGAGTAGAAATTGCAAGTGTCTAAATCCAGCTAGTCAAAAAAATATTAATAAATGAAATGACATTATGAGATAGATTAAATTTTATTTACAAATGTTGTTCCAAAAGCAGCTCTGACAACCAAGAGAAAAAAGCAAACTGAAAATCTCTAATATATTTTAAAGATTTAAAGGAATTTAAACTTTATTTTTACAAGAACCTGATTTTTTAAGCATAGATGACAAGCTGGAAATGGGTCTGCTGCTGTATTATGTGGATTGCACAGGAAAAGCAGGATTTAAGCACACTGACATAGCATCTTTTTTAAGGATAACAATTTGAAATGTGCTGCAGGTTTTTTGAATGAGGAGACAGAAAATATGAGAGAGACAAAAAGAAAAAAAGGATTTTCTCTACTAGCAAAGCACATTTTGTTTATGGGAAATAAACAGGTTACTGAAATTTGTTTCACCAATACTGGTACATCTCTGAAAATTGGTGAATGTATATGAAGTTCTCTTGGGGAGAATAAATGAAAAGAGTGTAGGCAAACAGAAATATGGACTTCTCAAAAAGGCTAGGACAGGAAAAAAGATATTGGAAATTTGCAAAATGCTGTCTGAACACATTTAGTAATAAACCTGATAGTTACAAAAGAGAATAGAATAGAATAGAATAGAATAGAATAGATAGAATAGAATAGAATAGAATAGAATAGAATAGAATAGAATAGAATAGAATAGAATAGAATAGAATAGAATAGAAGGAATATGACTCTTCATTTTGAAATTACCTACAACAGTCCAGTCCAGCTCCTTGACCACCTCAGGGCTGACCAAGTAAGAACCTGCTGCTAAGGGCATTGTCCAAGTAAGGACTGGGACGCTGACCACTTCTCTAGAAGGCATGTTGCTTGAGCAACTCTTTAGGAAAGAGATGTTTACTAATATCATACTTAACCTCCCTTGCTGTGGCTTTGAAATTTTCCCCTGTGTTCTTTTACTGGATACCAGGGAAATCAACACTAGCCTCTTCACTTTTCCTCCTCGGGAAGGAACCAAAATGTTGCCCTTGACCCATCTTTTCTCCAAATCAGACAAAGCCTCAACTATTTCTCACAGCACATTCCTTCCAGCCCTTTCATCATCATTATTGCCCTCTTCTATATGAAAATTCAAGGATATTTTTGATAGAGGCTTATAAGCAGGGGCCAATAGAAATCTTATCTTGTACTAGACTAGTTGCTAAAAGTGAAGCATTAACCCAATTGTCAGGGACGTGAACATTTCTTTGTATCTGAAATAGAAAAAAGAGACTTCAAGTCAAGACAGGAACAAATGTGCCAGTTGGTCTACCTTGAAGGAAAAATAGTACAGTGGAGTTTGGATGTTACCAGGGAAAGATAATAAAGTAATTATTTTCAAGGTAAAATGAGGAGACAAGTTGTTTATAACTTGTGTGACATAAAGCTTAACACCAACAGATCCCCACCACTGCCACAGTAGATAATCCCACAATAGAAACGTCAGCATTTATGGATCTCTCATCTACACCTTGCAGGATGTGGCACACTTCATCCTGGGTAGTAATGTCCTCGTGGTGTCAACACAGGATAAGCCAAGCAACAACTACACAGCAGGACAAATTCACATAATCAACCAAGAGCGGAAACACCCCAGTGAAAATAAGGGAACATTTCTTACAGAACAGTCACTCCCTTTCTCCTGGTTCTCAGTGAAGACTTAAAAATCACTGAAATGAAGAGTCTGGAGTATTCATAATTCTGTTCAGGACCAGAAACAACGAGCTAAACAGAGATTGATCTTTCCACATATTATATTCTACTTCCCCTGCAGAGACAACAGACAATGACTATCTCTCTTTCTGTTTCTCATGAGAGATAATTGTCCTGTGTCCCTATTAACACACTCTGAGACCTATGCTGATTTCAAGGATGGCCTAACATAAGTACATTGAGCATTTTTTTCTTAACCTTAGCTTCAAGGTTTGATGTTTGCAAGAGGTAAATGGATGCCCACTGACTTGTCTAATTTTTAATGGGTATGATTAAAATTATGACAGGTTCTATCTCCATTTTAAATGGTTCATCTTCCTTACTATTGTAAGTGCATACATAGAAGAGAAAACTCAAAACCAAATCATCAAAATTCATGTCTTCAATAAATTGTGATTTTAAAGTTCCAGCAACATAGGTAGATTATAAAGATGCCTAATCAACTGATAGACACATCTCGGAGACTTTTTTATCCAGAAAATCTCAATTCCAATAAATATGTAAGGAATGTGAGCCATTTTTGGAGATTGTACATCTGAATCCTATCTTTTTCAAAATGTGAGTCTTCATGAATCTTCATGCTCTCTGTGGCCTTTCTACATTGCGATTCCTCTTAGCTTGTGCTCTCTAAATGGGAGGGATTGAAAGAGTTTGAATAGGGCTCAGGAACTTCATTCCAACGCTTAACAAGCACTGTTACATCTGCTTAATAATATATTTTAGAAGGATCCACCAGTTTAAATGGGTGTATCTTTTCCAGAACTGTATCGCCATGGAAACAGGAAAAGATCATGGTCTTTGCACAGTCCTTGTCTCTTTGTCTTCTCGTATTGAACTCCACAGGGGAAACTTTCAGTTATCTTTATTTTACAACATTTTACAGGGGCATTCTACAAAAAGGAGCAATCAACTCACCAGAAATACCTCTAAGACTTTCAACAAAGCAAGTTTTAGAATTTGGCATCCATGGCTGGTTTTCTATAGATAGGACATTATCTCTTGACTCTTTTAGAGGAAAACAACAGAATTTAGGATTTCTATTTCTCAGATGTAAAAAAACCCCAACTGTTTCAATTTCACAATGTTAGGAATTTTTTTCTGGGAAACTTCTGTCTTGATTACATGTGTGAGTTGATCATCAGTGTGTAAAATTTGGAGCAGCTTTTTCTGGGTGGTGCTGTTTCACCAATTTTACCTGAATTTCATGTATCTTTCTTTGAAATGATTCCTCACAGGGATAGAACTTTTTTGACAAAATTAAAACAAAATAATAGAAACTGTCTTTCTCATCTGCGTTAGAAAAATCTATATATAAGTAGGCAAATTGCTTCTTTAACATCCTCTAAGTTTTCTGAAATTTCTTATCCCTTATGTCTTCATTTCCACCTTCAAATTTTTTCTCAACTTGGTTTAAGAACTTTTTAAATTCTCCATCTTCCCAATTAACTTTTTTTTTTTTAAATGTCTCATTCTCTCTCTCTCTCAGCTTCTTAATATGTAAGAGCTGTTAAAATCACAGTTACCTGACTGGGCAAAAAACTACTTTTTGTGTGATTATTTTTGTTTCGTTTTGAACCAAGCTTGGTTTGTACCACAGCATCATTCAAGGACAGTATCAAACCTAAATTGATAGAAAATAACATTGATCCCAGCAGGACAATGCAACTGTCTCCCCGGTTTTCAAGAAACCATAAATGACCCTAGCTAGCAAAATTAAGCAGCAATTTGATTAAGGCAGAATACAGTTATCTTGGGCTTTTCTGTAGTACTTCCTTAATTTCCCTTGCCTCATCAACATTAAGATTTATTTCCATTAGGTAGTGAATTTTTTCTTCCATTGGCAGTCTCCTAGCCTTGAACACAGCATTGTTAGCTGTGACTCAGTAGCTGTTTCTTCCAGCTAATTTGGAACACTTCAGCTTGTACATGTCCGGTTCTATATTGCAGCTGTCATATTTTCCCTGATATGTTGCAAAAGGAAAATGAAGATCAGTTAGACTACAGGGTACAGGAGGCTCTAAAGAGCAATGGATTCAATATCATTGCTCTTATGTAATTAACATCAAGAGCAATTCACTGTGAATAATATGAAAATAAATTTCTCCCTCCAAGTTCTGACTTGAAGGTTGTTTTATAAGATGTTACACTAAGACAAATGAGCCAAACATATTTTTTATTGTCTAATCATTAAATTAACAAGACTGGGTGGTTTTAGAAGCCAATGTCATATACAAATGGAGTTAATAAACAGGTGTATATATTTTATTTCAGATGGTGTTTTAATGGCTGCTCAGGTTGTTAAATGATAAGTAATATTTTATGCCACAGAAGATAGCTCAAGAAAAGAAAAAACAAACACAAGACCCTAAAAATGGCTATTTGAACTGGAATTTCATTGTTAAAAGTCATTAAGGGCTAAGCTGCATTTAATACTTTAATAGAAATATGTCAGAGATACAACAATGTACTACCAGTGCTTGTAAAGAGGATTTTGCCCTTTCTTGTCTCCTCCAAGAAACCATCCAGCTTGGAAGAGAATGTTCTCAGCAAATAAAAGCTAAGTCTTTGGTTTCTCAGGGATGCTGTTGATAGCAATTAAATTGGGGCTTGTATTGTCCTCTGAAAAGTTCCCCTTTTATATTCCTGTAAACAAATCTCAGATTCATTGTCCAATATATTACTGAGGTAAATCTGGACACACTTCAGTGATCTCCAACTGTCAAGCCTCTTCTCAGTGAAAGTTCAGGGTAAACTCACTAAAGTCATTGGCATGGTTTTGAATTCCTACCGTTAAAAATTAAACAATATTAAAAATTACATTGCTACTAGAAATATTATGAAAGAAGACCATTTAGCCATGATCCTAATTATCCAAATGTATAGATTTTTTTTCACTACTTCATTCACTTGAATCATGCCAAAAATGTCAAAGCAAAGCTATGATACAGTTTAAGTACAGAAGAGAGGGGAAAAAAGCCTGCAGACTTCATTTTGAAGAAATGAAGAATGAAATAAAATGAAATGAAAAATGAAATAAAAGAATGAAAATACCTAAAAGGAAATATGAGAAGCATCCTGAGGCTAGAACATCAGTGTTGATAAAAGAAGAACAGGAATTGACCATTGGTGGTGAAAGTCACACGTTTCCTTCTCCATATTCTAGTATTTGTGGTGGAAAACTGGATGAATACAATGAATTGGGCAATATACTTTCAATGGAATATTATTTAAAATACAGTAGGTCCCAAGAAATTTAAAAAAAGGAAGAAATAAAACCAGGAAATGTCCCATAGTGATGAAAAATATCCTCTTTATTCTGTCATTAGCTTTTCTGATGTTTCAGTTATAATTTTATACAATTAACTTGAAGGTACTATAAAAAAGATGTGTCCTCCTGTTTAAATTTTACTTGGGTAAAAGCGTTCGTGAGGTTATGGAGTCTACTGAGAAGCAAAGCAGAATGGTGAGGGCATGGTGTAAAAGTAATATTCTTTGAGGGGAATAATGTGAGCCATATTGTGCACACTTTATAGTGAATCAATTCAGTGAGATTTGTGTCAATTTGATAACACAGCAAACACTGTTTGATGAAAACCAAACTGAATAGAGTTCTTCTACCTTGTTTCTTTAATAATATCCTTTAAATTATCACTGCCAGTATTTCCTCTCTTGAGGCTTCATGACCAAAGATGAAACCTTTCTTGTGATAAGGCAAAAATATACTTTATCTCTGGCACAATTTACCTTTTTCAGCAGATAAATTGTAAGCCTGATCCATAACACCACACCACATGTATTGGGTCTGTGTGGCAAAGTTTTTGTAGTGGGGGCAATGCAGGGATGGATCCTGTGACAAGCTTCAAGAAGCTTCCCCCATATCCAAGGGAGTCATTGCCAGCTAGCTCCAAGATGAACCCCCCTGAAATACTGCAGCCCATAAAAGGGATTCAGGCTGAGCTGTGTGTGAAGGATTCCCATTGGAGAAGTCCATGGAGGGCCGTCTCATGTGGATGGGACCCCAGACTGGAGCAGAGAAAGAGTGTGAAGAATCCTCCACCAAGGAGGAAGAAGTGGCAGAGGCAACATACGATGGACTGACCGCAACGCCATTCTCCTTCCCACTATGCAGCTGGTGTTGGGAGAAGGCAGAGAAAATGGGGAATGAAGTTGAGTCTGGGAAAAAATATGTGAAGGATTTTTTTTTCAGTTAATGTGTCATAAGCATGCCTTGGAGACAATCCAAAACTAAGCAAAAATTAGATTAGGTCATATAATCATTGATTATTTCCAGCTCTACCAGTTCTATCTCATTTACAAGTGCAGCAGAAATCTGTGGTAAATTACTGCCTATGCATTTTGTGGGATTGATCATATACATAAATAGCCATATTTTCAGAAGAGCTTATAGCTTTGCAAATGCAAACTTGAGCTAGAAATTGTTGGAAAATAATGCACTGAATATGTGTGGGAATATATGTGGAGAAAAGACGTTGTTCTGGAGTGTTTTTGCAACCAGATGTTGATATTTCTATTTTAAAAAAAGCATAATTCCTGGAGGGGCTTTTCATGCAAGACTTTAAAATGAAATGAAAATTTATGTTAATTTTATAATGAACTTATAGTTGGTAAAGTCCACAAACAGCAAGGCTAGCTAACCTCAAAATTATATGAGAATGCTCAGATCTTTTTCAGCCAAGTTCTGAATATCTCTAGGTCTGGAAGTTTCATAATTTCTCTTTTCCCCTTTTCCAAGTGCTTGACTGCTGTCATGATGAAGAGGTTTTCTTGTATATTTATCTGGAATTTCCTGTGTTCCAGCTTGAGTCTTATCCTATACACATCTATTTTCTAGCTGAAGATGGCAATAAACTCTCTTTTTAAATTCAGAGAATAATTTTCTTTGGCAGGATTTTCAGAAGCCCTCTAGTCTAACCGCCTGCTCAAAGCGGATTAAATTATCTTATTAAAAAAAATCCTTATGTTTATTGAAACTATATTTTCTGATGTTGAACTTCATGGTGTTTCTGCCAGTCTGCCTCACCAACCTGTTGAGTTCAGCCTGAGAATGTTCAGTTGATGGATTTACATGCTAACATGCCCCAACTTTATCAGGAAGCATCTAGTTCTTCCCTTCTCATTGAAGCTAAAAGTCCTAAGTTTCTGAATCGAGACAATGTGAGTCTCTCTTCTAAAACAGAAAAGATGATCTTGCTTCTATAAAACTGAATGTCTTACTCAATCCAAAATTTCCATTAGACCCTTATTCTCATTCTTTTAAATCTAAAAAAAAAAAAAAAAAAAGAGAGAGAAGGAATTGTTGGGTTTACCTTCTATTGTTGGTATTTAATTTCAATAGTTTCCATTTATGGCTAATGAAATTTGCAAAGGTTAACAATGAAAATAAACAAGCAAATGATCTCTAATTTAATTAAGCAAGCATCCTGATATGATGATACTAAAAATGTAATAAATATAAATGAAATATTGAACATACATGTATCAATTTTGAGATTTTTTCCTATTGCGTGTGTGTACAAAACTGCATAAAGTATCCAGAAAGTAAAAATGAGGCTCTGTATCAGCACAGGCCTTTTTATAAAAGTAATAATGTAGTTTTCACCGTGCCATGTAGCCGAATTGATAGCAGTATTCAAAATTAATGGACTTTGTAGTGCAGTGGATTAATGCACTCTGTGCATATTACATAAATCTTCCTGTCTGAAATTTCATATGAAATCCAGAACTAGGCCAAATGTGAATGACTTTTCAGTCTCTGGGCTGTAATGAAAATTATACCTTGACATTATTCATGAATAAAATTCATTAGCAGGACAGGTTCGTCTAGAATTCAGCAGTTTACCCTAAGAAAAATACAAATATATGGGTAATTTAAATAAACAGATTTTTAAATATAGGTTCTAATGTTTTTCTTATTAGTGTCTGTAAATAAGTACTTTTATGTGTTTTATGAAATGTGATTCTAAGTGTTTAAAAGGCTTTAGTGTCAAAAGGAATGCACTTTAAAATGTTGATTATATTATTATTTTTTGTGCTGTAG
Source organism: Calcarius lapponicus (assembly GCA_039654755.1). NCBI lineage: Eukaryota > Metazoa > Chordata > Aves > Passeriformes > Fringillidae > Calcarius > Calcarius lapponicus. The sequence continues at coordinate 60,600,730 of CM077462.1, read as the reverse complement.
TCAGTTATCCCTTGACCTTCAAAAAATGCTTGAAGGATGGAAATGCATGAACTAAATTCTTCCCTCAGAAAATCATGCAAATGCTAAAAACAAATACTCAAATAATTAAGCCTCTTTGGATTTATATTGTTATATGAGAAAAATCAGAATTCAACATCACATTTCAACTACTGCAATGAAAAACAATGTAAACCTGACAGAAGAAATAATTCCTATAAGTAATACAGATTTTTTTTTCTCTAGGATTATTTTTTAGTATTGATTTATTTTGATAAAATTTAAATGTGCCCAAAACTTAGTGTTTATTATTATTTTTGCTGTTTCAGGGTTTCTTTAAAAAGTGAATTTTTGCATCAAAATCCTATGAAATGCACATCTATTTTCAATAGCCTCATTGCTCCACATATTTAGATACTTTTATGGAGAGGTGATAGCCTTCTTCATTACTGTCAAAAACAGGATCCATTATAATGAGCTATTTTGCTTCCCACCCCTGCCCTGGAAATGATCTTCTCTTCAGTACCCTGGAGCAAAGCTGGACATGCTTGCTTTCTCTGCCAGCTAGGATTTTCCTTACACAAGGAGAACTCCCAGGAGTTTTACTAGCTCAGCATTAAAGCTAACAGATCAGTGCAAAGGAGCTATATCAGGAGCCAAAGGTTTAGATCAATACAGTTTGTATCCCATCACACTACTTTCAATCTTACTTGCAAATTGTCTTCTCTACTTTTTTTTTTCCTTTTCTATTTTTATTTGCATAAGCATTATTATTTTTTCCATTTTAATAGTGGCTGAAGGTTTCAGAATGTTGTTTCAGAATGAGGTTCTTCTTAAAACAACCTTTTTTACAAGTTGGAAATAAGTAAATCACTGTACTCAGCGTCCAAGTACTGTTCTACTAACATTTCTATAGAACACTTTTAGGAAAACTGTGTTTGCTGCTGCCTCGTAATACTAGGATGCTATGCCTCACTCTCCACTATTCTCACTATTCTGTTCTTTGCTATATAATTAAAGTCAAAGAATCATGGAGCAACGTGCCATTATTAAGACTGGAAAGACTCTCTGAAATTACCTAGGCCAACTTTCTGTAGGACCACTTTCAAATGCAGCCCAGGTTTCTCAGGGATGCACTGAGACCCTCAACAGTGATGGAAACTCTATAGCCTTACTGAGAAATCTGCTCCAGTGTTAAATTAGTGTCATCATAAAATCTATTATACTAATATCCAAGCTCAATTTTCCTTTTTGCCACTTGTATTTTTACTGTGGACATCACAGGTGAGCCTGTCTATCCACTCTGTTATTATTTCCTTTGTTCTTGAGGACAGCTTTTTTTTTAACCCAGCAGAACACTTTCAGCTCTCTCATTGCCTCCTTGTAGGTCATGTGCTCCAGTCACTGATCTTCTTGGTGGCTGCTGCTGGACTTTCCTCAGTATGTCACTCTCCTACAAGGGGACACTAAACTAGGCAGTGTACCCTGGATACATCCTTATGGTAGCTGAGCTAGGGAGAATCACCACGTTCCTCACCTGAAGGAAGTTTTTATTTTCCAGTATTCTCATGTCCTTCTTGGCAGACATCTTCTCAATTCATTCAAGCAGTTGTATTAAAACAAACTGGAAATTTCTGGGATCATTGTGTGACCCTTGTAGCAAATATGGCTAATGTCTTCCATGAAAACAAAGACTAATGAACAGAAGATTTTAAGGAGACTTCAGTCATTGTCTCCTTTTGATCAGACTGACTAGCAGAGGCTTCACACACTTCACTTTCTCCTATGATCTCACTTCTGATCATCACTCATAAAGTCTCAACAAACTTTACAGCCTATTCCTTTGCAGAGCTCCATATGTATTATCCATGCAAATGCTGCCACCCATATGTATCATACACATGCATCCATGCTTGCATTCATCCATCACTGGACTCTGTTTTTGCAAGCTGTCCTGCCAGTAATTGCACAGATCTGCAGTTGTGCACAAACCTTCAGGAAAACCTTTCTGTGATTTCCATGCATGGGTTGACCGGATGGGTTTGTGTTTATAGTTTCCTACAGGCCATTCCAGTAGTCTGAATTACTAGATTATTAGCATTTAATATTCTCATGCTAAATGTGCATTGTATTTTAACTTATTTTCCACTTGCTTTCATGCCTTTAAATATACTCTCTTTCAGAATGCAGTCTGCAAATTTTGAAGTTTAAGGCATTTAGTTACATGGATCACTTTTATTCTCTTAACTTAAGATATTAATCTTGCTTTTTTCAGTCATATGGTACCTTCCTGTCTTGAAAGGTTTGTTCTAATCCTTGTGCCTAGATTACACTGCCATATGAAGGAGACATATGGCATCACAATCTGGGAATGGGATAAAGACCACCAGATCATGTCACATATCTTACATACCAGCTTCTAGTCACTGGTAATATAAAAGTGAAAAGATCTTCTAATCTGCTCTCAGTACTTCAAGCCACGCCGTTTGCACTTGGTGCTGTTTACATCCCATTTCATTTTACCTGATAAAACTAAAATTAATGTAGAAGCAACTGAAATTTTTCAGTTGCATTATATTTGCATTCTGTGGTTGGTACCTTTTCTAACGTTACTTTATCTGTGATATATAGATCTATCACAACTTCTGTTACTGTGCTCTAAATTTCAAGACTTAAAAAAAATGATGAATGTAGACATTAGCATTCTCGTGGGCCTGGCCATCAATATTTCATCTTAGGTAAACAGCAGTTTTGCCTAATTTATTGGTTCTCATTATGTCTGGCATGTAGAAACTAAATTCCCCTCTGCAAGGGAAATTGCCCATCTGCCTGGAAAATGACCTTTTGTGCTCTGCAAATCAGTTGGGACACAAATCAAAAGGGGCACAGTTGGTTAATATTGTAGAAAAATGACTTAATTTGTCACTAACTAAATTGTCATGAGTTTGACCCATTTTGAGATTAGTTAACATTTGCTTCCTTTCTCATGTTTCATGCATAATTCATTTGGATTCTCACCATACTTGTGCTATGCTTCTGGAGTGGGGATGTTTTGTATAGTCACTCTTAGGAGCAATAGTAACACAACATTTGTCAAAGTGTCATAGTGAACAATGAAACCTCATTATATGTCACTCAAAGAGCTGAATGAAAAGTATGCAATTTTGTATCCAAATCTTGGAAGGTGAAAGACAGAAAACAAGTTTTTGTTGCTTTGATTGTCTTCCAGTTTGATTTGTTCTCTGAGAGCTCCCACAAAAGTCAATGTTAATATTCCTAGTTTTGATCCTACTCTGCTGGAGGTGTTGGGAATTTCACCAGTGATTTCACTGTGAACAGAAATAAACTGCAAGTGAATAAAAATTGCTCATGTGTAAGAGTTTACAAGATAAGATCATCAAGGGCAGAGACTGTCAATTTTGTTTGCATTGCACAGTAGGGAAGATATTCTTCATGCTACACTAATAAAATACAGAAGAGTTTAATGCTGCATACTACACAACATTACTGTGTTAGAATCTCCACCAAATAAGAGGCCGGTGCTCACACAGGAAAAACAGACAATATGAACAGTTCAGTTTGGCTACTGAAGTGTACATGGGAAGTGATAATTTCTAATTAAAAAAACCTCCAAACTGAATATTTGCACCCTCTCTTTAGACAAATGGCTGCCTTTTTTTTTTTTTTTGCCTTTTTTTGGTTTTGTTTTTTTTTTTTTTTTTTTTTTTTTTTTTGGTGCCTCTTTCCATTTTGCCTTGTCTAATTACCTGGGTATATGGCTTTTTTCTTTGCTGCTATAATGATTAAGTGACTGTGCCCACCAATCCTAAAGACAAAGAAAAAAAAATTCACCCATGTATTGATCATATCCAAAATATTTAAATTCCCTGCAGTAACACATCTCTTCTCAAAGTTAAAGTTTAGACACATTCCACCAAACCCAAACCTTTCACAGAAAAATAAGAAAAATCAAATTTCATTACTAGCATAAAATTTTCCACAAAGCAGTATAAACTAGACTTTCTTAAGGTAAGAGCATCTTTACCATGGAGTAAAGGAGCAGAAGCATCAGTGTTCTCTAGGTTTAGCTGTCCCTTCACCCAAAATTCATCTTAGAACACAAGTCACTTCTTTGGGTGTAAGGTGAATCAAGGCTTCAGGGTAAATTGTCTCTAGGCATTTCATTAGAAAAAAAATGTGACCAAAACCAGTAAAAACCCAGTAGTTAATCCAAGGATGACAATGTAAAAACAAGCATAAGCTTTGCCATGTCGTTATACAGCCATACTGTCAGTCATTGTCAAAACTATAGAGCAGAGCAGCATATCTCATCTTTTCCTGTCAAAATGTTCCTTCTGACAAAGGTCAGTGCCTTCATGACATAAATCTGTTATCCTATTATTGTCATAAGTATCACAAGAAGAAAGGAGTCAAATGTTTGGAACAGATAGAGTCAATGCAACTTAATTCAGGAAAGGGCCATATTTCCCACTTCCCTTTGTCAGGCTGCCAGCCATCAGCATGAGTTTTCCCTCTTGCAATCTGTTTGTGTTCCAGTGAGTAATAGCTTTTTACTGGCCTGGAAAATGACTATCCCGTTACTAGCAAAGTGCATTCATAGGATCAAGAGCCTTTTTGAATAGTTAAGTACATTGTGCCCTTTAAATAGACCAGACTTCAGATGAAAGCCTTAAAACTATGGCCAATCTCTTGGAAAATTAGAAATATAGTAAATCTAGGGCTGAAACCAGGCATATTTATGAGCTATTCAAATATAGAGTCATTCAAAATAGTTTATTACTCAGTGGAATTTACAAGGGTTTTTTTTTTTCTTTGTAAGAACCAATATCTCAAATAACTCATGCACATTTCTAATAGATGGAAAATTAAAACAATATATATACTATCTGGCAACATTTATCTCAAAATGGTCATAGAAGGGTTTAATTTCACATCTATTTGCAAAGATACCAAATCATCATAAGAAATGTGTGCATAACTCTCTTCCCAGTAATGCCAAGGTGAACTGGGAGTAAAGGGAACTGAAATCAATAAATGCACATAAATTTAAAGCTACAGTAAATGGGAACATTGAGAATACTGGATATGAATATAAGTTAGCTAAAACACATAGACATGCTTAAAATATGATAGGAATTAGAAATAATAGATATCAAGTTTTCTGGATGGGACTGGCCTGTTTCATGCAACAAACAAGAAGACCAGTCTAAAATAAGGTTCCTAAGTTGTATTTATGTGATCCATGTGACTTATGATTTTATTTTGAAAAATAGCCATAGCATTATAGCCATGTTAACATAAACTTAAGGAAATGGGGGGAAACAGTCACCCAGAGCTTACAATCTAGTGTAAATTGCAGAGCAAATTCTAGTGCAGAGTTTGAAGGATCTGATTATTCAGCCACAGGATACAGAATTGCAATGTTGGAGGATTGATTGGACTATTTTTCATCTCTTACTGGTTAACTTTGTGATCCACACGAAATTACTTTTTTTTTTCTGTTTAAAATCAAACAAAAGCTTTGCAGTTTTGATACATAAACCACCTGCTGGTCCCTCCTTCTGAGTGAAAGGACCTCCAGGATTTACAATTCTAATAACAGGAATTTGAAAAATGAATGATAGAAAAAGTATATTTTTTCCTTGCTTGTTTGACAGCCTATCTTTTCTTACAATATGCAAATGGAAAAAAATACAGAAACTTGAAAACAAAATTGCCACCAGTTTAGATAAAATAGAGAAAACGTGGACAATCCTGTCTTTAGTCCCTAGAGAAATTAATTTAGACTTTCTTTCCTATCCACTTTCTTTTCAAATATTTCTGTGCTGGTTTTGCCTCCTCCTGCATTTAGTAATACTGGAGAAACTTTCCTGGTGACTGTCACACCACTTTGAAGTTTTTAGAAAACCAATTCTCCACATCTTCCTTCCTCAAGATATTTTATGTAAAGATATTTACAGTTCCAGCTGTAGCTCTTACATCCTCTTTACTTATTCTCTCTGTAAGTGCTGTTTCTCCATGGTGTAGTTGGCAGATGTTAATGCCTTAGTACACTTGGAAACAACCTTAGGGGAGCAGAAGGCATTACAGAATTGTGTAGGGAGATATGGGATGTCCCCAGAGAGAGGAGAAGACTGAGGAAGACCTCACTGGGATCTTCAACACCCTTACAAGGAGAAGCAGGGAGGCAGGTACCAATCTTTTCATTCGTGATCAGTGTCAGGGCTTGAGGGAATGGCATGAAACTGAGTCAGGAGAGGCTTAGGCTGGATATCAGGAAAAAGTTTTTCCCCCCAGAGGGCTGCTGGCCACTGGAACAGGCTGCCCAGGGAAGTGCTCAGAGCACCAAGCCTGACAGAATTCAAGAAGTGTTTGAAGAGTGCTCCCAGGCACAGAGGGTGACTCTTGGGGGTGGTGCTGTGCACGGCCAGGAGTTGGACTTGATGATCCTGGTGGGTCCCCTCCAAATCAGTATATATTCTATGATTCTATGACTATGAAATCTTTTCACTGGGATCTTCCACTCTACAGGAAGGTGCTGGCACTGTATTTCTGAATTATGCCATAAAATTTAAGCAAAATGAGGCACAAAAGGTGAAATTGGCATTTGGATCTGAAACAAGGAGCTCTGTGCACAGCAAATTTGATGAGAAGGTCAAGACTGACCTCTGTATTTGCTGTTAGTTACTAGGAAAAAATGTATTTTAAAAGGGTCTTAAAATGGATGCTGCAATTTAGGTGTTTATTCTGTAATAACTTGGGTGGTAAGAACAGCTGCATTGAAATGCAGATTGCACTTCCAGACTCATGCCCTCAGCCTTTAAGGACATAACCCTCATAATGAAACTGAAAGTAAATCAGTGATAATTTAGTTTTTTACTTGAGGTTCTTTCATCCCTCCCAGAACAATTAGTGATGCATACCTGAGTTGTTGAAAACAAATGTCCAAACCTATCCTTATACTACTTCATTTGGCTATTTCATCATAGAAACACAAAGGCCAAGGTATTTGAATGAGAAGTTCTCTAATTAGAACTGAAATAAATTTTTCAGGATGCAAAATCTAAAGCCCAGTAATTTTTACTTTTCTGTAAGTTCAGAAATCAGGCCTCTTTCCTAAGTGCTTTCATGGGCCACTTCACAGGTATCTTGAAGCAATGAGTTTTAGAAGCTCAATAAGAAACTTATGAAGAAATAAGTTTTTCTTAACAAGTTTTACATTTTCTTTCCTTCAAACCTATTCAATTTCCCCTTGCTCTTATATTATAACTAAAACTTGAGTAATAATGCCAACAATTCAATCTTTTCATCTTTCTTGGAATTATATGCCTTTGTTTTCTACTGAGTGTCCTAAATTTCATGTGGAACAGTAAGATTATATATTTGTTTTAATACTTTTAACTTACACTAAAATCTTTAATTTTTAGTTTTGTTAATCTCAGGTCTCAGTCAAATATGAAAAGCAAATAATGACAACCTTCAGGAATGATGAAAAGAGATGTGGAACTAAAAAATTATCTTCTTTTAGCAATCTGGAAGGAAGGTTCAGCTATTGTTTAGAAATTAGTTGTTTTATTACTCATTAAAGATAAGATCAGAATGCATTTCAATCATTATTAATTTCCTGACGTAATATATAGGCAAGTTTTATATGCTGAGCAGACTTGGGAAAAGAAAATAATAATAGCAGCAACTATTAAAATGAATATTTGTGTATTTAATAAAAAATTAAATGTTCATCTACAGATGGGGTTGACCAAATGCTGGCGAAAAGGATGGGTATCTTCCTTTGTTGCTGGTACATTAGGTTCTCATTAGACTGATTACCTTCATATGTTCCACAATCATAGTTTTGATGGCAGTGTTTAAATATATATACACATATACTTTTTTTTTTTTCCCTTAGGAAGTTGGCTGCATTTTCAGAGGATTTTTTCAGACATCATTCTGGCTTTATTAAGGTAGGAGTACAAGGCATGGACTATATATTTTAAAACTCTCTGTCATCAACTTTGGTGCACAGTTAAGTATAAGACAAATTAAGCACTCATGAAAGGGAGGTTGTGTCAGAGGAAAAAAGAAATGTTACCAAATGAAAAGAGTGGATAAAGTTATTAATTTTATGCCTAAATATGGTACAACCACGTGAGCTGGTTTTGGAGGTTTATGTCACCATTACCTCGACCAGATTTGGGGTGTTTGTGCATCCACTGAATATGAGATAAGGAAGTTCCTATATCTACCACTCACTTGTATTTTGGTAGCTATTCTTATTACAGAATATTCTGAGCTGGAAGGGACCCACAAGCATTACTAAATCCAGCACTTATGTGAACGGCCTTTCTGGGATTCAAACATGCAAATTTAGTGGTTTTAGTATTATGCTCTAACCAACAGAGCTAATCTCAGGGTTAATTTGTTGATGCTCATCACAGTCAGGCCATGTATGTGTGCAAGAGCTGCTTCAATTAAAAAAAAAAAAAGAAAAAAAGATGAAGAAGTGGAAAGAAATAATTTAATTTCTTTTTCTTTATCTCCTTGAAAACAACATCTCTCCCTTCTTATATATTAGACGTGATATGACTCAGGTTTATAATTTCAGTGCCAGAATCTGTTTGGCTTGTCTGTGGATTTGTCACAGGTTCTTTTGGAAATAATCACTTTTAACTTCTGCTAGTTTTTGTACCTCAAGTATATGGAAATCCTTGTAAAGTTTGGGGAGCCTGGCCCATAATGCTCTGAACAATCCACCTGTCTTTTCTGATAGACATCATTTCTATAATACATCAGCAAACTTAAAAGATGTGTTGTAGGGGATTTTGTTCAGACATAGCTTATAGAAAAAGGCCATGATCATATACAGTTAGCTAAGCAGTGAAGAAGCAGCTGTGAGAACCAAGTTCTCAGCTTTTTCCCTTGCAAGAAAAACAATAATACTGTGTCCTTGGTTTAATGATGAGAAACACAATAGGGAAAACATGGAGTCCTTGAGGCTTATCATAACAAGCAACGGCAAAGTGTGAGAAACAGGTGTTATTTTTAATGAAGATGCCACAAGCATGAGCAACCTAAGGAGGGGTTAACATGTAGCTTGTAACCAATGATGAGGGTGATTTGGGAATATGCATGAACTTCATTACCACTACTATAAGAATGTGTAAGCTGGATCAATAAAGCCGAGACCAATAATCATCAATACGGATGTGTATGTCTCCCTTTATCCCGTCAATGTGTGTTCTCATGCATGATATTTTCACTTTGACTAAATCAAAGATGGCATTAAACACATACCTCCACCCAGGATAGGAGATAAACGACCAACATTTTCAACATTTCTCATCAAAGTGCTAAAAGTCCAATTTAAAATCAGAATAATCTGTTTGTAATTAGCAGCATGTGGTTTATCCTCAAGGGATTTTACAGGTCATTCCTGTGAATGAAATATCTGGGCCAAGAAAACTGCATACTATTTATTAGAAGTCAATTAGATATTTTACAGTGAAACAAGACAGGCTTCCACTCTCTGTCATGCAGTCTTGAATGTATATACTGAGAAAGTGACAACTCTAATTTCCTTATTCACCAATTATTTGTATTCATTTTTGTTATTTCATGTTTTACTGAAATTATTTTGAACTCTTGAACTAGATTGGAGCAAAAGAAAAAAATTCATACAGATAGAAAGATGATCTGTAGAAAGGAGTGACCTTTCCTGCAGCAAGGAGTCACCCCAAGAAGTCAGGAAGATGGATTGAGCATCCCCTTGAAATACACAAGAAATCAAACAGAAACTCTAGTCTGGTTTTAAAATTGAGGCAATTCTTTAAAACACATATTTTAACTTGCAGCTTTCTAGTTTGGTTTGATTAGGTTTGGTACAGTTTGGTTTGGCAGTCATGGATTGTGTGGGTTTTTTTGTAGGGTTTTGTTTGGTTTGTTTTTGTCTATTTTAACCTATTTTATAAGAAAAACTTAGGTTTTCATAGGACTCCTGGAGCTGCAGATCTTAGAAAAAAATTCAGAAAGATGTGAGAAATGAAGTAGATCTAAGAATATTTAATGGACAATTCTTAAAACTAACTATAAATATTCTTATTGAATCAAGGATGTTATTTCTAAGCCTTACCCCTATTTGCCCAAATCTCCACAATGCTAACAGAATCCCTCTTCCTCCCCTCAGCTCCAAGATTGGGCAAATTTGATAAAACAATGGTGTATAAAAGGAGCGGGTCCTCCTGTACTCCTTATTTTCTCATATAATCTGCTATGATTTGTTTTGTTTATTTTTAATGATGCACTCCAGATTTGTTTTGCTTTAAGTCATAACTAATGACCTTGGACAAAATTGCTCAACTCTTTTTGTTGTTTGTTTACTTCTCCATCATCCACCTGACAGAAGAGCCATTGAGAAAAATGTGTAACATCCCTGACATTTAGAAATCTCAGTAGAAAAAGCATGTGCTATAACTACCCACTCAGTGAACATATGTGGAACAGTTTGCATGTAGAGCATAGTGTCAAAAATGAAATCCTTGTTTTTGGCTACTGCATATGCAGAAGAGTCAAGATTGCATGGAGCAGACTTCCAAGAATGTTGTACTTTGTAAGTGTGATTGTCACTATGGCCTTTATAATGTAAATCCCCATAATGTGGCGGGATTCTGTTTGGAACTTTTGCAGTAAGTCTATCTCACATGTCCAGTGTCTGCTGCCTCAGCCTGTCATGTTTACAACAGGCTTGTGGCTGCTCTTAACTATGTTGCTAACATCAAATCTTTAAGGAGTTTGCACTTGCAGACCTGAGCATCACCAGGTTCCTCACACATCCTACACAAACATCCCTGTGGTAGAAAATGGAAGAAACAGCCTTACCAGGAGTTTTGTTTAGTACAAATATGTCTAAATGCAAGCACTTCAAACTTTCCGATCAAAGAGAATTAACTGGAACCAGGATTGAGGGTGTTTAATATTACAAGAATTCAAGTTGTACAAAGAAGCTCAAAGAATTCCTGTGTGAACTGATACCATGAGGTTACAATCAAATCTGCAATCTCAGCTACCCTTTGATGCCATTCATATGCAAAGGGTCCCCAGCCCCAAAGAGGGGTGGCTATGCCCAGTACTGCAATATTATCTTCTCTTTATTAATCTCTGCAGGTTGATTTTGGCAAAATCTGCTCTGTGCCCTGAGATCTTCATGGCTGGGAAAGAGTCTTGTTTGCCTTTAGAGGCATCACAGAGGTCCCAGCCAAAGGTCAAGACACTAGTATACCATTGAAAGACCAAGAGGGAAGGAGACAGAGTTTCCTAGTAGGATCTATCCAACTGTTTATTAATGCAAACAAGTCATGATGAAATGGTGGAAGTCACTCAGAACAGGAAAGAGACAGGTGCTGAGTCCTCTGGGCTGATTCCGTCTTTTTCCCAGATGTTACCATGGATTTTTCATAACCTAAGTTTAATAATATATCTGTTACCCTGTAAGCCACACGTCATTGCTGCCAGGAGGAGGAATTTGTAACTCAGCTTTTTGTTAAACATCTCTTCCAGATAATTTGCTTTATTCAAAAGCTTCCTTCCCTCAATATGCTCATTCCCTGCAAACAGACCGTCATCACCTGTTCTCCACTTGTTTGCATGCTGATAGCTCTTCTCCTCTCATAAATCTCATTAATTAATGAATAGTCAGCAGGGAATTGTCTCTTTGGGCTCATTAAAGAAATGGACACTAAAATGATATGAAAGCAGCTGCCTTCTTTCTGTTATTCCCTTCTGACGGCTACTGCTTTCCTCATCACTGCTAAATTATAACACTGCTTTGATTAGCAGTCCTGTTACTTGCTGCAGCTGCATTTAGAGATGGAAATTTTAACTATACAGTCATGTTTAATTGATATTCTCATCAAACTGTTGGCATTGTAAAAAAACACAGCCCTCCGATACATCAGGCTTGTGTACAGATATTAAATCTTGTTGGAATTTTTTTGACCTTGTAAGCAGATTGAAAAGACATGTTTCTTGATGCTTTCTCATAAGTCACTGATTATCAGCTGAGCTCATTTGGGAACCAGATGTAAAATTTGTGAAAAATATCAGGCCAGAGTTCATTCTAAACAGAAACGTATTTGATTATTATACTAGTGCCTAAGTGTGAATGCTCATTTCTATGCTGAAAAAATTAGAAATTATTTATTTTAAAGCATAGCATGAGATCTGATTTTTTATAAATCAAAAAATATTCCCCTCCAAAAGAGCGAACTTAAGCCAGACAGATAATCTATATCACAGCTGATATAAATCACCATAGTTTGGAAGATGTTCTAATTCATGCAAGAAGGATGGTTGGGCCAGACTTGCTCAAGATTTAGGCTCCAACTCAAGATTTAGGTTCCAACTCATCCCTTGTTGAAGAAACATTACTCATAGAATAGTCCAAATCAGGACAGCTTTCTCTACTCAGAGGCTGCTGAGACATGCTGATCCTCTAATAGCACAGTCTTTGAGCAAGAGATGATAGAATCCTGGAGTCATTAAGGTTGCAAAAAAACCTTTAAGATCATGAAGTCTGCCTGTTGTTATATCGCTGTCATGCCCACCATTAAACCATATCCCCAGCTGCCATATCAATATGGTTTTTTAAGATTTCCAGAGACAGTGATTCTACCACTGCCCTGGGCAGTGTCTTACAGGGCCGGACCACACTTTCTGTAAAGAAATGTTTCCTTATACCCAATCTAAACTTCCCCTAGTGAAACATTATACCATTTCCTTTTGTTCTAAAAGAGGACATCTTGCAGCTTCGAGGTAACCTAACAGGAATTGTTGTTAATTGCCTTTTAGTGATTGATGCTTTCACTCAGATAAAATCAGATCCCTTTCTAGGATCTGGGACTAAGTGGAAAATACAGGACAAGGGGACCAAGGCCTTTGTCTGGTGCTAATTTGGGATGCTGCCCATGTTCAAGTTCAGCTCAAAAGACAGAGGACGAGGTCATTTGCAATGGAAAACACCAGCAAGCACCCAGAATCAGACCTAACAGGAGCAGCTCTTTAAACCCTAGCCCTAGGAATAGTATATGGAGCACAATTCTGAAATTATAAAAACTGTAATGTCTTGGGGTCAGCTGTTTGATCTCTGCCCCAAGATGTGTGGGATGGTTGATTCCGAGGCAGCCCGCGCTTTGAAGAAGGAGTCTGGACTCTTCATTTTTCGGTCTTCAGGTTGTTTATTATTTCTTATCTACAAAGTTTTCTCTCTGCCCAGCCGAGGTCTGCTCAGCAAGGCAGCCACAAGCACACTCCACTGCCCCCAAGGCGGGTGTCGTCTTTTTATACTACAAACTACGTATATCATATTTACTTTTAATTCCCGATACCTATCATCTATGTTAAACTGTGCACTTTTTACTCTAAACCAATCCCCAAGTGCCAACATCACAGCAGAAAATGGAGAACAAGAAGAAGAAAGAATAAGGACTAGACATGCCCTCATTCCTCCATCTTGTCCCCATAACCCCTATATTAAAAATCCCAAAATCTATATTTCCACCCTGTGAATACATTAATCTTGCACCATTCAAACCTGTGTGGCTCTTATGTCCTCATACACAGGTGGCAATTTGCTGGAAGGATCAAAGTCAAGCCACCAGGTGTTCCAGGTAGCATGCCAGGGTCTCCAAACCCCCTGAAGGGGTCTTCGGCAACTCTGGACATCCCAAAGGATGTGCTGAGTTCCCACAGTAATGGAGAGATTTCAAACCTGTTTTTCTCCCTGGTCATTAATTTCAGAGCTGGATTTTGACTTTGGTCACCAAATAAAATCACATTTTGATGACAAACTCAAAAATTTCAAATTCAAAGATACTACTTTATAAAAAAAAAAAATGTTCTTCCCTGACCTTGAAAATTGCACAGCTTCACTTGGAGAGATTTCCATTAGATGCTTCAAAGTTTGTAGAGGTTGTAATTCACCTACAGTACTTAAAACCTCCCTTTTATTTTGTATCAGGATGAACACTTAAAGGGAATCTCCTGGTCATGTCCAACTCCTGCATTTTTGAAACATCATCTGTTCCTGTTCTCCTGTGCCCTCAATGTGGGCAACACCCTCAAGTCTCTAACTATGAGAGCTTGTTTAGATTCTAACTGGAGCTTTTGGTTTTATTTCTATTTTTAGAGCTCCAGTAGTTAAAAAATTGGGTGATTTTACTAAGTATCATGTGAGATCCTAACTTCCTACAAAGACCAATAAAGGTGGGTACAGAAAAACCGACAGAAAAGGTGAGACCTCTTCCTTTTTGATCAAGACAGAGACCTAGGCTCTTGCAGTAAGCATCTTAAATTGCCCTGCTGTGGAGGACCTCACTTTTTCTACTCTAGACTGAGCAGAGAAATCTGACCTTTGAACTGAAGAATTGGAAAAGTAGTGCCTCCATCAACTCTTTATTTGAAATGCTCTCATGTTTTGTTGATATTTGGTGTTGTATCATGTTAAATACTGCTACTTTGAGTAAATTACTAAAATTTTCCCTCTTTATTTCAAGTGTTTAATTTCCTTTCTTCTTCGATAGTCTGGGATTACACTGTATTATTCTCTAATAATTGAATAATGTCTCCCTTTGAACTGCTTTGTGGAAGCAGTGAAAACATCTAGGTAGTTTAGAATATCACAGATATCACGATATATATGTGGAGAATTCACATATGTTATTAGGATTATTTAAAATGTCATGTCTCTACAATAAAAAATAATTTAAATAAATCATTCTCTGTATTGGTTTGTAACTTGGCTCCATTGGCATGGGCATCTCAGCTGTCTTAAATTAGATTAAATTATTTTAGGTCTAAGAGGATGATTCATGGGCACTCTATAAAGTTCATGGTACAAATTCAAAACTAGAGGCTTCAGAAGATTTTGGTTTGAATCCAAACAGAGTAGGACTCTAAAATGAAGCAAATATTTTTCTTGAAATGATGTGCACATCTATTCATTGGTGCAATATCTAAGTTTAATTTTAAATTTTAATAGAATTTTTTATAACAGTTGTGCTCATTTAAGATATCCAGGTTTGGTGAACAGAAGTCTCCTGAAAGCCATTCTCTAACTCAAGGATTCAATAAGGCAGACAGGATTTATGAATTCACTATACATAAAGAATTCAGTTATCCTCTGGCAGAACTGTTTTTATCTCGGGAGGTTAAATATTAATTTATTTCATGTATGTGAAAAATTTTACCTCCTATTAAACCTTTCATGTTTCCCATGCCTACATCTCTTTTTGTGTATACTGATCTCTAACCTACAAGTCAGTAAATTATTTTTGCCTCTAAGGTAATTTATTAATTATGACACACATTTGTTGTTAATTAAAAGATGCAGTTAGCTTAGTACTTGATATTGTTGATAAATTAATTCACTAGATCTTTTACTAAAAGCCAAGATATGACCTTCTTATAGTGTTACACCTGATGCTGTTGTTTCACACCAGCTACCACAAGATCTAATAATAATTACAGAGGATTCAGGCTATCTGGCTGCTAGTAAGAATCTCAAGGCAGTAGAGGAGGGAAAATTATTAGAACTAATATCTGTGTTCACACTCATCAAGAGAAGGAGCTTGTCTAAAAGGAAAAGGAGAGTCCTGATCGCACAGAGAGAATACATAAGAAATTTTTATTTAACCACACAGGCAAATGAATCAATGTTTCAGGGCAGTCAGAACCACTGCCCTGAAAAAAGCCCTGCTTCTTTTCTAACACTAGAGTGAATAATATCAGGTAGCCTGAATTAACCTGATCTGGGTTGTTTTTTATTTAGAAATGTACAGTGTATAGGCCAATAACTATTGTGTTTTGATAAGGTAATTTGTAATTAGAGCCCTGCTGGAGGTCCTATGATAAAATTATTCTTCTTGTTCTTCACCTCACTCTCTCAAAAGCCTTTCTGCTGGGATTATTTGCATTGGTAGACAGGGTAGTAGTATTCTGCAGTCACCCTCCACTCAGTCAGGAATCTGAGATTTTCCTACAGCAAAGAATTTTTGGGTTTTGGAAACGGTGTTTGTGCTGGTTTGGAGCATATGATAAAAACCACTTTTGCAATAGATATTCAACAACATTTGGAGGAAAAATAACTTAGGATGCAGTTTTTAATCCAGCAGACTTCAAGATATGCAGGAAATGATGGACATCTCTTATCTCTTCCCAGGCAACAAGGCCCTAGCATTCCCTGATATGCAGATATTCTGGTTTCCTCTTATCCAGAACTATTCCAGTCTCAGTAAAGCCTCCATGGCAGAGAACCTGCTTTGCTTTTCCTGTGCCACTCATTTCTTTGTATATATCCATGTTTATTTTTGACATTTATTCTTTAGCTAATAACAATATCAACAGCACGTACAGTGTTTGGTCCATACATGCATTCACAGTCACTATGTCAATCACAATTAATTTCTCTATTGTTAATTCTCATAAATTAGTTTGGGTTTCTGTGTTTTTTAGAAACCTAGAGACACCCATATTTTATATTCATTGCTGAACTGTTAACTAATTGGTCAGAAATTTAAATCAGTGGAAAAAAGCTACCATGGGAGAAGATCAATGTGAAGATCATGTAGACAGGTCATTATTTGTCCTAATTGCATTACTTGGACTAATACACTGTGTAAATGAAAGTGGCACTGGTTTCCCATCTGTTCATACAGATAATTCTAGATTTCTG
Organism: Calcarius lapponicus; assembly: GCA_039654755.1. Lineage (NCBI taxonomy): Eukaryota > Metazoa > Chordata > Aves > Passeriformes > Fringillidae > Calcarius > Calcarius lapponicus. The sequence goes on along the minus strand of CM077462.1, from coordinate 60,583,992 downwards.
AACAAATAAATGTACTTATATTTTTGTGTAAAACTTGCTCACATCTTCAGGAAAAGAAATATATTCTCATTTATGTAGACTACTCCTTTCTAGAAATCCATACAAATAGGTTAAAGGAAATGGCAATAGTGTAAGTCATTATGTAGAAAATGGTCAATAGGGAATGCATTATTTCTAGCATTTTTTCCATTACATTCAAAGGCTCTGGAAACTAAATGATATTACAATAGGTTTCACTTTTTCCATTTTTGATTTTCTATTCTGATGATCTTTTTCAAAACATTACACCAATGTGACCAGAACATGAGATCCGCATTCTTCCAGAATTATGCTGGGACACTGTGGTCACATTAGGAAATGACATGTCACCCTGGTTGCTTTTTAGGAATGTTTATCAGCTAAGGGTACAGCAATAAAATGTTTAGTCATCAAGACCAACAGGAAGGTTCTGTCTTGTGTCAAAGCAGCATTGGAACTGAGTAGACCTAGGGGTTATATAATTTCCTTTCAAAACAAAGCTTTTCCTCACTTCTTATCCTGCACATTTCTATTTAATCGGAAATAAATTGTACTATTTCGGGATTGAAAGTCATATTTACCCAGATAGTAAAAAAGGCTTTTACTGGTCCTTTAAAGCAGAAGTTCCTATCAAATCTCTGTTAATCCTGTCAAGAGCATATCTTTCAGCTCTTTAAGAAGGAAATTTGAAATTTGAATGATAATAATTAGAATTATTTTGATAAATGACACAATAGAAAGGACATGTAGTTTTTTAAGAAAAAGAATAATCACAAATGTATTCCTTCATGCGTGGTTCAAGATTTGTCAAAAATAAAATAAACAGATCTGCATCCCTTGCTAGATATGAAAACAGCTTCACTAGCAATGAAAATAAAGACATCAAAAGGATAAGGAGTTTCCAAAGCCATGAATGTGAGTAAATATGAACAGAAGGAATTTAGGGTTATTTGGGGTTATCACAGCAACCCAAATAAAATGGATTTTAATGTCAATCTGTTTTTGTGAGATGCAAATGAAATACACAGATGCTTTAGAGATGATCAAATTTAACAGCTCTGAAACTTTGTGTATTTAAAAGCATAATATAAATTTTAAACGGCATTTCCATATGGGAAGGTCTATGGATGAAACTGCAGATCTCACAGAAATACAACCACTGATGCCAGTGTTTGTGGCACTGGGGCTAACACAAAATGTCTTGCAAGGACAAAAGAGAAAGCTGTTATAAACACTGGGATCAGCAGCACAGCAAAATGCTGACTTCAAGCCACCGTCCCCTTCCACAGCCCTCAGCCCTCCTGCTCCTTTCCTGGAGCACATTTTAGGCAGGATCCTTTCAGAAGGTTTGAGCTGTGTGGCATTTGGGAGGATATATGTGTAAGACAGTACATTTGTTCTATGCTTGCTACAATCACAGGTGACAGAAGTTGATGATCAGATGATCATTCATCCTTTTTGCCATAAGGAACAGTTGGCCACTAAAGATAGTATAATAACTTTAAGATAATGGCTCCTAAAATTTCCAAAACATATCAGCTGATTAATCATTATCAACTTTCTTCTTACAAAGGCTAGTTTTGAAAGAAATTACATCATACTCAAAACTTTCTCTTAGTAAAAATAGTACTCAGGGTATCCTGAACAGTTGCCAGAAAAATATAACGCAAAATTGAAGAGTCATTCCATTTATATGATCACAAAGCACGTGGGTTGCTGAGATTGTGATGATTTTTTCTCTTTGTACTTAGGTCTATGCAGATTTTAAAAGTGGATTCTGAAAAATGATCAGCCATTGGCAAAATTTATGATATTTTCAAATTTGGAGGGGGAAAAGGAGTAAAGATCATTGCATTACAGATGAGGTGTATTTAGAAAACACAGCTTCCCCTGGAGATTTGTACTCCACATAATTACATTCCACATACAGTACTTGCAACTTGTGAATACATCAAACTGTGTATCTTCACAAACCTGCAGTAATCAGCTCAAATTATTTAAATCCACTATTTGACATAATTGCTATAAATATTACAGAAAAAGGTGTTTTTAGGGTCTATTGCTTCATAACTCTATCAAATGACTGCCTAGAGAGATAACTACGTTGTGCTCCTATGGAAATCTGCAGGATAGCATCATCCAATAGTGAATACTTGTTTTTTCACAAGCCCTCTTTAATTTACTAAAAGATCTACTGATATTAAAGGGAAAGCTCTGTGTCTGGGACAATCCACATACCTCTCTGATTCAGAAATTACCATAAAATCAAGCACTTCAAAACTGCTGGCCAACAGCTCAACAGCTGTCATCGGGAATAGCTCCACTGAAGTCATAGAAAACAACAATGTTGATTTTTATCAACAGAGAGTTCAAATTGCACATTTAGGGAAGGTACACATGCTGGGCTCCTGACACTGTTGCAAACAGACTTGTCACCTCCACAAAAACTGCTCTAAGACCAGAGATTGTTCTATTTGTTTTGCATTTAACGTGTGAGAGAAAAGGCTCTCTAGGAGTTCATGAAAGCCAAGTACCAATTGTAGTTTCCAGCCCTTCTGAACCTTTGAGATGTCATGAGCGCCGGAGAAAAAGATTTTCCCAACGCCTTTGCTTTAAGAAGCGTTGTGAAGATGGAAAAGAAAAGAGTAGGGCAGGGGGATGGAATGGGTTGGGGTGTCATAAATTATAGTTGAATGTTTCCTAACATGCAGTTTAAGGAATTAATTTATCCCAGCCTGTTGTCTGACTGACCAAAAGGCAAAATGGAATATTAATTGATAATAGGTATCACTGCTGGTAAAAAGAATAAACTGAGTCATTGTAGGAAACAGATACACAAGAAAACATTTGTAGGTTTTTATTAGGAAACATGAGAACTTTCCAGTGGTCTTTTGCAACATCTAACAACTGTTTGATGGCCCTGGAGTTATGATGAATTAACAAAGAGGAAGAAAAAAGAGAAAACCATGCAGACATTTTTTTCAACCTTTTAATTATATGTGTGAAAAAAATAAACAACAAAAAAAAAAAACCCAGAAACAACACCCCCAAGAAAAATTTGCAGAAACTGCTTCAGCTAGAAAGTGGATGTAGGCTTTAAAATGGGGTATTTTCTTTTACTTCATCCCTCTGACTGTATGATGGAAGGATGAATTTAAATCTACTAAATCATCTTGTCTTTCCCTCAAGAGTTCGAGAGCCTTGTGCACATTTCCTAGAATTGTGGACGTTCAGATGACACTCTGTGAGGGTGGTAATGCACTGGCACAAGTTGCCCAAGGAAGCTGTGGATGCCTCATCCCTGGAAGCGTTCAGTCATGTTTGATGGGGTTTTGAGCAGTCTTGTCTAGTGGAAGGTGTACCTACTTTTCTATGGCTATATGAAATGTATTTGAAAGGAAAAGTAATTTATCAAACATTATTTTTATTCCTTTCTTTTTTTCTTTTTTAGCGGAGATAGTGTGTGCTTTTCTCCTGCAAACAAACTGATCTGTACATGTATACATATTTGCCTAACCACAACATTTTATTAAACAAAAATATAACAGTTCAACAACTATTTAAAAAAATTATATGAAGATGTGGCTAAACACCCCAATTACAAGTCACATATCATTACTTCAACCATTCCACAATTATGAGAGGTACTGGCATGGCAAACCAACATGACCACTGTTTCTCAGAAACTGAAGAAACTGCTAGCTGCAGAATGGCCACTGGAGTTCATTGGTGGCAGACAAATAACTGAAGTTAAAAATAACCCAACAACCTTTTTTAACCAATACACTGATATAAATGAATGCTGCATTCACCCTTTATTCAAAGCCTAGAGAGTCTGAGAAAAACCCTCAAGCCATCATTCACTGACACACAAACAAATAGCTTTGCAGAGAATTTACATGGAAATCAAACTACTCAAAAAACAACTAATTCAAAAATTATAGTTAACACATTGTAAGACCAGGAGACAGGCAACAAGAATTGCAATGAGAATATAGTAAATCCAGCACATTTTGCCAGTTTTTTATTAGCAACCTCTAGTCCAACTCTATTTTTGGAATAATTTGCTTTTTTAACTAAAAAATTAAAAGAAAGCTTTGAGGACCAATGTTATGAATTGCCTTATGGTGTATTTAAACCTGAATGTTCAAGAATGTCTTAAATCTTACAGAGAGTTCTTCTATTTTAAATGGCATCAGACTCTTTACGTCCTTTTCCGAAATTTTGATTATATTATTCTTATATTGTATAAGCCAAGGGTATGCTGGTAGTCTAGCTACCTATTGTATTAGTATCTTAATTTGGATAGATAGTAGATTTGGAGTTCCTATTTCTTTTCACACCTTCTTCAACCTGACTGGACATTTTGGAAGTCTGGGTTAACTCCTGGTACTCAGTGCTAGCCTTCTCATGGTGTGCCAGGACTGTAAGATGAGCAGGAACATCCAGCCCTTTAAGACAGAACATTAATTTGGAAACTTGGGAGAGAACAAGCACATTCTGTTCTAAATGCACCGTATGAGCTAGAAGAGGTATTCTTTCTTCAATTGATATATCTGAGCTTTAGAGCTCCCATTTAAGTGGAATAGTGGCTTCACATGCTGTTGTCAGAGAGGGTCCAGCAGAAGAAGGAGTGGCCATATGGATATTCTTCAACAAGTGGCAGAGGTTAATGGCAGTACAGCACTGGGTCACAGGATATCCTCAGATACCTTCCAAGCCAGAACATGTACAATCCTAAAAATCCCTGTGCATATCTAATTAAGATTTTAAGCAGTACATATGCATTCATTTGTTCAGATTGTCTAAACTAATGGGTTTTTTGGAGTTAATTGTGCAGTTTAGATGTCTGTATTCAAAAGTCTGACCCTATCTCTATAAAATCTAATGCATTTTCCTCTGTACTCTACAAATGCCAAGTGTAACAATTTGATTTCATTTCATAAATGCTTTCCCAAACATAAACTTCATCACTAATCCTTCGTTCGTGTGTTCTGGTAAAACTGTACTCCTGTCTTTGAACTTAGCCTGCCATGTATTTCTGTACTCAGAGTGAACAAATAACATGAATATCTTCATCTCACTTTAGCCAAGGTGGGATTTCTGAAAAAGGAACTCTGTACTGCTTTGGGGTGACATTTGGATTACAATTTTTCTCCCCCCCCCCCCCCCCCCCCCCCCGTTTAAAAGGCATTTCATAAGCCTCTCCCTTAGCAGCTGAAAAGCTGTTCTCAGTCAGCACTGTTGTGGAACCCGAGCATGCAGGTATCAAAGTGCCAGCGGTATGACTCACAGGAGTTATTTTCAGCTTTGGTAGCTAATATGGGAAGGCAGGACAATTCCTTAATAATCCTAACCACCAGAAAGGAGTTACAGCTGTGGAGACAGAGGTTCATCTGATCAGTGTTACACAACATGAAGTGATGCAGGATGCCTGGATTAGAAATAATATTTGTAGCTGGCTGTCAAAATCCTCTACCAGTGCTACACTGAAAATTTGCTTTCTTCTATGCATGCCTTCACAAACACTCTTCGCTTCAAGAGTCTTTCCAAATGTGCAACATCCTTTTTCCAATCAATAATAAGGGGTCAAAGTCACACTTAATCCTCAAAAAGGTTTCCTATAACCTCAAATAGTAATATGTGAAAACAAGCTTCTTAATAATGGGAGAGGGATTTTCAGAAAATTTAATTAATATACTTAGTACATTTATTTCTGTTGGGTCACTAATATTAGCTATATTAGCTGTTCTCTGTGCCAGAGACCTAGGAGACAAAAATATCTCAAACTGCCAGTTGTTCTTATAACTGGATTCACCTCTCCCCCAGGAAATCATAAAACCTATTGATTCCCAGAATTTAAGAGGGACAGAAAAATGATCACTTTATAATGGACCCATTTCTTTTACTTGTCTCTAGATATTCCATGCTGGCTCGAAATGAAGCCATAACACAGGGCAAGGCAGATCTCTTGCTTAAAGTGCCATACACTCTCTCATGCTGTAGCTCAATCAGACTTCACAGAATAGTCAGCCATGCTCTGTCCTGGGTTTTGCCTTTTGAAGGAAACATATCTAAGGGGGGGTTATCTTCATCCCTGCATTGTTATGGATTAACTGGACACTGGGCTGGGTTTCCTTTATGTAGTTCATTTTTATCTCAAAGCAACAGCAGGAAAAATGGGTTGTATGCTGGAAGTGTCAATTTCACTGTTCAGTGCAGGTTATGTGCTTGCTGGTGCTCTGGCTCTGACTCGCTCTGACATCGTTCATCCTTCACCAAGAGACACAGACAGGAAAACTCTGCGCTCTTGGGTGAGAGATGTCTTAAGGATAGCTAATGCTGCTTGACCTTGGAGGTAAATACAAATCTGGCTGCTACATCCTGTTCCGTCCTAATCTCACACAATGGATCCTGTACAGGTGACACATGTTGCAGCTGTCCCATCCCTGGCAGTGTTCATGGCCAGGTTGGATGGGGCTCTGAGCAATCTGGTCTACTAGAATTTGTCTCTTCCCAAGGCAGAGGGGCTAAAACTAAATAGTCTTTAGGGTGCCTTCCAACCTAAACTTTTCTATGATTCTGTAATTCATGGAAAACATTTTTGATCTACGCTACCCATCACACTGCAAAGAAGTACTTGTGCTGCATTGCCCTTTGCTCAACTAGGATGACCTTCATTTGGATCACACTAGAGTCATTGTGGGAGAAGGGAGTAGACACAGGTTAGCCTTTAGAAAACGCTTCAGGAACCTTTGTCTGGGTGCTGTATACAGCGTCTTTTGAGTTTTGGCATGCCCCTGTCACTTTTATTTATAGCCTCCTGTCTCTTGGTTCCAGTCTACGTGAGACAGAAGGGGCTTTCTGTGACAGATTAAAGAACAAGCAAAGCTAAAGTGCCAAAAATCATGGAAATTGCACCAGGATGTAAAAGAAAATGTAATGGACACCTTAAATGCTTTTTACATTTTTCTGAAACGGATCCTTATTCATTTGGGTGGGTTTGCTAGGCATGAACTGTATGACTAATAGATTTCTTTTAGCTTAGCCTATAGAAATAATGTTTGTGTGGATTTCCTGGAATCTTTCTTTTCTTTGGTATTGATGCCATCTGCATTTATTGTTAGGCATGAGGTATTCAGAACCTTTCACATCTACTTCCCAAATCAGTGTTTTCTTGATGCTGTTCCTCTTTCTTTTAAATGGCATTTTAAAAATATGTGCTTTTTAATATTAACTGGTTTTATTATTGTTTTTATTATTGTTATTTCTCACTTATATAGAAAATTGAGTTATGTAGGTAGATATGCAGTAGGTACTGGTATATTTTTGTATTTTATTTAAAAGGTATGTTACCTACTCATCCTCAGACTGCTTTATACATTCAGAGATTAGAGGGAGGGAGCTCATCTCTGATATCACTGCTAGCCCTTGCTCTTGCTGTTCAGTCTTGTCTCATGACTTATACATGAGCTACTCATTCACCTACACACCCACAGATCAGAACAAAAATTCCAAAGTGTCAAAATGTCATTGAAGAAAGAACAGAGAAACCTGTCAGGCACTCTAAGACACTGATGACAACTATGACTTACAGCCTCTGGTGTTCTGACACAAAGATGTAAAATTAAGACCCTGTGGATGGTGGATCTTATGTTGCCATAAATTCAGTGAACCTTTTACCCCCCCCAAACCTTGCATAAATATAATGAGGCAAAATAACTATCAAAATGTTGCCACTGAGAATGGAGAATATTTTCTATTTGTTTTGCATTTATTTTTGCAGATGAATAATTTTTCAGTTGGACTTACCCTGAGCGGCTTTTTCTGACACAAATTTCTGCTGTCACAAGACAACATTAGCTATTTTCTAGGGTAGGCACAAGCATGTACATATCATCATCTCCCACTGAGGAGTTCAACTGAGCACTCTTTCCAAGTTGCACTTGCATCAGGGCATAATTATTGCTGGCAAATGCTAACACACCCTTTCCTTTACACTTCATTTGTTGCCTAATCCATCTAATCTAATGGCCAGTCATTGAAAAGGCATTACTTTCTGCAGTGCAAAAATCTTCCTTTAACTTTTTTGCATAGTGACAATTTTCTATCCTAAATTTCTCTACAGGGAATATGTTTACAGTGACTTTTTTGCATGTTATTCTCCCCACCACCCCCCTATATATTTGCAAGAAAATTTAATAGCCAGGCTTTAAAGTCAGTTTGTCTCCCAAGCTTGGTCCTTATAATCAGGAGGTGGGAAAGAAGTAGAGATACAATCAAAGCTGATGGCTTTGTATTGCTGCTGTAAAATGTGTTTCCATGAAAGAGATGGCACTTTGTTTTGAGGACAGGCATGAGTACAATTTTTGCTATTTTACGTCATTAATTTCCAATCTCTCCAGAATATCCCTGGTTATTCAGTTCCTCACTCAATTTAAACTATATGTAATTCATTTAAACTAGTATCAGGATCAGAATTCAGCTGTCTATATACAGGCTTATTGTACCATTTGAGATACCCTGATATACCTGAGACATCTTCATTGAAATCACAGATATCATATTGGAAATTTATATCCCATTGGAGCATCAGCAGAAAGACATGAGCGCACAGTTCACAGAGATATTAACTCTCATGTGTGAGAGCAAACCTGAATGCCACCCTGAAAATTGTGTGAGGTCAATCCTATCCTTAGAAGAGCTAAAATAGTATCTTTTACCCATTATGCCTCACAGACATCCTTTAATGCTAAATGGGGTTCATAAAATGATGCAGATAAATTCACATTTGCGGAGTTAATTTTGACATCCTTTGTTATAATTTATTTTCATGAGTATGACTTTTGCACGTTTGCTACACACTGGAAAAAGCCAAAACAAAAAAAACCACCCCTTTAAGGACAGACTTTTTGGTAAAGAACAAGGTACCTGTTGCTGTAAGCTTCATCACAATTGGCAAAATGTGTTTTCTTCAGTGGAACTGTGAGTGTCCGGTTGGCTCACAAGACTACTAGCAGTGCCATCTAGGGGCTGCAGCCACAGCAGTGCTCTCATGAAGAGAGTTTGCCAAACCCGTTTTTCTGTCTCACTAGCATGGCTAAATAGTTCAATAAGATTAATTTTGAATTTTAATAGTTCTTTGTTCTGTGAGCTTCAGTGAATCTTTTTTTTTCCAATCTGAAATATAGAGACGTGACAAAAAACAAAGTGGTTTTGACTTGATTTTTAAATGAAATGTCTTGGTGAAATGCTGGCTCTGCTGAAAGCAATGCAAAAGCTTTCATTGATGTCTATGAGCTGAAATTTCACTTGATTACTTTTTCTATTTAAATGCATCCCTCTTCTAATGAAATACATTTACGTCTATAACATTTGAGACAGACAATTCTAAAGCTTAATCTTTCTGTAGAATCTTTAAACTTGAGTTGAAAAGTTGAAAGCAAATCAGAAATAATAACTAGACATTTATGCTTTCCACTCAAGAGACTGTGCAGAAATGCAGTGCTCTTTTTTCTGTTTTCCTTCCCTTTCCAATGCACAGAACATTTCATCCATCAGTAGCTACTGCTTCAAAGCCTCAAAGGCTCCATAAATCTTGGATTATCTCTGCAATCTCTAATAAGAAAGAAAATATTTGAGGTATGACCTTCTTCTTAAATTTCCTAGTAAAAAGCACGAGCTAATCATATCAGTAGAATTAAAGTGATAGAATTAACAGCATCAGAAGAATTATCAGCAGATATTATGGACCAGCTTCAAACAATCACCTCCTAGTTTTGTTTTTCCCTCCTACCTTTTCTATTTAAAAGGTTTTTGGGTACAAGAATATGCATGATAATGTGCTCACTGCCAATTACTAAGCCTCCTATGGATTTATAGAATAAATTACAAAATTATGTGGAAAACTGAGATACTGCAAAAAGCCAAAGCACTGTGAAGAAAATGCATGTTTGCTTTAATATTGCTATTAGCTTTCATTGTGTTACATCACAAATGGAGGTAGTACTTAATACAATGGTTTTTAAATAAACATTAACTGAGGAACAGAATAGGTGTGGAGGAACAGAAAAGGAGGGCCCTCTGGAGATTTTTGAGATTTCTGCTCAGCCAGTGTGCTCCTAGATTTTATCCTCAGCTGCCAGCAGCTCAGTCCTACACAGCACCCACCAAAAGCTGAGTGTCACCACTCTGTGCTTGACACAGTGACTGTTAGAATTCATTGGCATGAGACTTGGCTGAAGAATACCCGGTTTAGCACCTGCATGAGGATTAAATTTCTGCCCTGATGTTTTATCTGAAAACACCCGTTCAGCTAGGAATCCTAATGCAAACCTTTACTATCCTTGCTGGCCCATCAAAGTTGGTTTTCTTGTTAAAGTGCAGGTGATGAAGGGAGAAAGGATCTCTGATTTTGAGCTTCCTAAGTGATTTTATTTTTGTTCAAACCAGGCACCTCTTTTGACTAGGCGTTTTGCTGTTAAATTCATAGGTGCTTTCTTGGGAAATCATATGTGCTAGTCAACTACTTAGACAGCTAAATTTCAATAAGACTGTGGCTTCTGCAGGTTTCCCATCAAGAATATTTGGGGACACTAACACTTGTAAGGAGGGATTTGGGGCACCTCCCATGGCCTGAAATGGGATGGTCTAAATAAAACCAGCTGTTTCCTATCTGAAAATACTTGAGTGTGCCATACTGTCCCAAAGTTCTTGGTTACCAAATCTGCCTTTCTACAACCTCCCACAGCAGTGGTTTACTTTCACTGTGGTGAAACCCAAGCTCATGGAGATGAGCATACATCATGCGAGAACTAATCATAGAAGGCATCTTACTGCTCTGGAATTTCCCCCCACTACACCTGGTGAGGGGATGATCTTCACCACAGTACCCTGGAGGTGCGGAAACAGTCACAACTATGTCCTGCATGTAAAGGGACAAAGCAACTCAACAAATTTTACTCTGTGAAAAATTGTAGAAGCTCAGTCTTGCTTGGTCTCAATGTATTGTCAATCCACTTATGAGGATTTTGATTTGGTCCCCTGCTGTTAATTTTCACTCATCATAAATACCATGGTGACTCCTCTCAGTACAAATGCAATTCTGCTGTGCTTGATTTTTTTTTCCCCAGGAAACCTGCATAGCTGAATTTGAATATAAAAATAAGGAGGTAATAATAGAATTGCAAAATGTTTTGGGTTGGAAGAGACCTTAAAGGTCATCTTTCTAAACCCCATTGCATGGGCAGGGACCCCTTCCACTCAACCAAGTTGCTTGGGGCCCCATCCAACTTGGCCTTGAATGTTTCCAGACATGGGTCAGTCATAACATTTTCTAGGCCACCTGTGGCAGTGTCTCACCACCCTCACAGTAAAGAATTTCTTCCTAATATCTAACCTAAACCTTCCCCCTGACCATTTGAAGCCAATTACTCCTTGTCCTGTCACCCCATGCCTTTGTCAAAACTCCCCCTCCAGCTCCCTTAGAGGCAGGGACAGGGGAAGGGGTCCCTTCCACATCAGAAAATGTCAGGTGGTGTCAAGGGTTCCCACGGGAATCATTCACCTCTTTCTTGTACCCTCTCTCTTTAGCTTCGTTGCTGTTACTGTTTGCTGCCTTTTGTTCCTCCAGTTCTCCCCTCCAGCCCTTTGCAGGGGAGGAATGTGGGAGGGAGAAAGTTGAGTGAGTGAGTGGCACATGGTTTGGAGTGTTTCAGAGGGAACATTAAATTGAGAAATACCATTCCTAAACTACAACAGCCTGTGGGAAAGCTATGTGATTTCTTTTACTTTTCCCTTCAGGGAAATTCAAGAAGGCTAAAATTCTTCTTCCTCTAGCATTAGAGTAAAACACAGTTGTCTGTGAAAGCACACCCACCAGGGCAAGAAATAATATCATGAATACATTGCATGTGGCAGATGAGTGTTTATGGAAATATTTTCACAATATTTCTTTCTTTCTTCAGAAGTACTGCTTTTTATGGATAACAAAATTTATTAGTAGAAAATATGAAAAAAGTATAGCCACAAAGAGCACTATTATTTTGTGTGGTTTGGCTTCTTAACAGCTTGACTTTAGCTTTGAATCAGCTTCCTTATTATTATTTTTCTATCACTGGTGATAAAACTAAAGGAGATGGAATAAGTCCTTAACTGAACTCATGCTTTTGTCGAACTCATTTCTATGTAAAACTTAAAACACCATAGAAGTGAAGGTATTTTTCATATTATCATGTGCTTAAATGTCTGGTTTTGTGCACAGCCTACTTAGGCAGGATACCTTGGTCTAAATTCAGCCCAGACCACATCCTGATTCTGAAGGGGATATTTTCCTGGTCACTTTAAGGAAATTGGGGTTTAGATCCACACACAGATTCCATTGTTTGGATCAATTTTAATCTATCAGTTTTTCTTCTTGGATCCATCTAGTTATATTTTTTAATAGAAAAAGTCTGGTTCTGAATAGAAATCCTTGGCTTCAAACCAAGGGGAGTATCCATTAATCCAGTCAAAGGGCTCCATGTCACAATGTCAGTGTTTACATGATTTAATGGTCATGGCAATATTGCAGGGATCCTCAGAAAGTGGGGAGCCATAAGAGGATTCCAAGCTTGCTGAGCTGCCATGGGGCTTTATGCCTGACTCATTTGATAGAAAGAATCAAATCATAGAACCATGTCACAGAATCACAGAATGATTTGGGTTTGAAGGGACCTTGAAGAACATCTAGTTTCAACTCTCCTGCCATGGGCTGGGACACCTTCCACAAGTTGCTCAAAGTCCCATCCAACGTGGCCTTCAACACTTCCAGGGATGGAGAAGCTACAACTTCTTTAAGCAACCTGTACTAGTGTCCATTCATAAAAGAAGTCAAGGAGAGCCCTAGTGTTCTCTGCATCATCATCTTTAAAGCGTGTTAAATGATGTCAACATGAGCACCCAAGCATAAAAGTGAAGCAAGGAAAGGGTTTCCTCTTTAAATCATCCAAAATCAGAAGTTTTTACTGCAGTAAAACCATAATGAAACTCCAGTGAAAAATTACAGAGAATTCAGAAAATTGAATTGACAAGGGTTTCTGGCAACAGGAGTACAGCATCTCCCTAATACCTCAAAAAGAAAGAGAAATGCCTTCAAAAGAAGCAGAAAACAAAATCTCTGTGGACAAAGGGCTCAGAAAACTGAGTGGTAAATACAGATATAAGCAATGCTTCAACAATTTATATTTTCCATGTGAAAGAGAATTTTTATCTTTGGTGTACAAATTCTCCTTGATCTGCTTTGTTACACATTTACACATTACAGATCTCCTTACCTGCTTTGTTACACATATCAGAGCTGAAGGTCATTAAAGAGTTATGGGGCAGAACTTTTCCATTGTGTTAATCACTTACAACCCTAATTTCACACCACACCAGTCCTTTGTACTCAGGCTCACAGAGCCCACTACAACCTCCCTCCAAAAATCCTATCACAAAACCTGCTTGCTCACTGTGCATTCAAACCAGGAGTATCTAAGACATTCTAGACAGAGAAGGGAGGCATAAACAACTATGGAAAAAGAATTTCTGGGTAAGCTGGATGTGGATTAACTGCTGGTGCCTTTCAGCAAGCCCCAAGGCATCTCTGAGTGGTGCACAGCTGTCAGTAATTCTGACCCCAAAGGTATATGGAAATGAGGAGAATACCAATAATTTTAACTGGTAAGTGGGGAATGATCCTCTCAGAGTAGTAAAGGCACAAAATCCACTAGCTAGCAGCTATAAGCATTTATTTCTGAGAGGCAACCACATCAGGTTAGGAAAATTTAGATTAGGCTGACTAAATATTCAGTGTTTCAGTGTCCAAAATCCACCTTTCTGTATCTTTACGAGGGATCTCATTGTAACCTCACAGATATGTGCCCAATCTTCCATCAGTGTTCAGTCTTCAGCATGAATTCCAGAGTACAGCAGCTTCTCTTTAATTAATATTAACATGTATAAATTAGGTATCTATAATAAGATGTATATAACTACGTCTAATTATGTATCATTGCATCTGAAAGAAAGAAGTATTCAATCATTACTTTTCCAGACAGAATAAAATATTTTTCCATGTCTTTAAAGATTATCAAATATCCTCTCCTTCTTTCTTGCTTTTTCAAGTTTTTGTTTGTTTGTTTTTTCTATATTCAGTATGTTTACCTTCTTTCATAAATTTTACTTGACAGACATCCTAATATTTTCTCCATGGTATCTCCATGAAACACTGACCAATTTGTAACTTTCTAGATTTTTAAATACTCCCATCACTTTCTTTTTAGTTCAGGAAAATACAGAAATACAAGCTAAAATCCATCCCTAAGATGCAAGAAAATTTAAAAATTGCTTTTGAGTGCATTGCTTATTCAAGGCCTTAATATCATTGGGAAGAAATATTAGACAAAATGCTTTGGATAAAGCTATACATAAATGGGACATTTCACAAATAAATATTTTTAGCCCTCTCGTATTTTCAGTTTCTTCTCTCTAAGCTTCTTATTGAGCATTAAATTATTTCAAGCTCTATAAAGCCCTTGAAATCAATGTAATATTACAGGTAGTGTGAACCAGAATATTCTGTGTAGATGTTAATTATTCTTTTTATTAGAGTTTGGATTTAGAAATTAAAACCCATGGTGATTTAGGCTTCCTTGTAATTAGATGTAATAATTGCAATTTCTTTCACAGTGAGCTGTGCCTTTGTTTTAAGAGCAATATTTTATACCCAGTGATATTTGATATTTATCAATTCTCCAAGATTTCCTTGTGGTTTTCTCTCTACTGAAACTTGCCAAAATGATCACACAACTGTTATTATGACAATGCCCATCACTTTTTACAGGTCAAGGAGTTTTGCACAAATTTCTTACTTTCCTTCCATTTCTCTAACTGTAATTTCCTGATGGCTCAAAAGTGATTTTGCACAAGGGGGTGATATTTCTGAAGAAGGTACAGCACAAACTAAACAGACCCACGGGAAGTTGCCCCAGCAAATTTGACATTTCAGACGAGTGAGGTCTAATATCACCAACAGCTCTCCTGCCACATTCTTCCATATCTGCTTTTTGAGTACTTTTGTTTTTTATTTCTTAGGCTCAAGTGGCAGCTCTCTGGGTCATCACTTAATGTGAGATTGCATAAAAAGAATAGGCTAAATAATTAACTATTTTGTCAATATGTTAAGTATGCAGCTCAGAAGTAAAATTGGGTATTAACAGCTGTCTAACATGCACCTTTTACAAATAATCCCTTCAGCTGGAATTTCCTGGTTTTGAGGGCAAGCATCCTCCCTCTCATGGGGAATAACTAATTAAAAGTGTCTCTTCAATCACTCCTCATCATCCAAGGATTCTCTAGTGATGAAGGTCATCTGCACAGGGCCAGCACTTAAGCATATTCATATTAAGCTAAAGAAAAAAGGTATTAACCAAAACCCAACTTACTTTTATGGAAGTGTCTCTTGAGATGTGCTCATTACCCTGATTTTGAATCTTCCATACTTTAGGATATTAATATTCAGCACTTTGTTGTCATTATTTAAGACAACAAATTTTAAGTCAAATACCAATCTGCATTCAGATTCAGCTAGCCCTAGAAATCTGAAGTGATGGACAAAACATCCATATTATATTCCATGTTTATTGTGCAGATCAGTTGATTTATCAAAATAACATCAATGGGTGAATTATAATGGTTTCACACTTGGTTCCAATATGCTTCTGCCTTTGCTTCTCTTTTTAATATATTTTTGCACATAATGCCTCATTTTCATGATAGTAGCAAATTATTGAAACTTATAAAACCTCTGCAAGTTATTTTTTATATTGAGTTTTTTAACCTTTGATCCAGTATTCCAAATTTTCTAGAAGAAGAAAGCACAAGTGGAAGGAACAGAGGTTTCATAGTAATAGAAATCAAAGCGTTGAACAATAAACCAAGAGCTCCATGGCTGAACAGACAGCAGAGAATGGCAAAATTAGGAGACAGCTGGCACAGAAGCAAAACTGAGCACTGTAAGGTATATTTCCACAGCTTTTTTATCTGCATTATTCCTAAGTTTAAATATCCAGTCTGGAGTGAAATCCAGATGAATTTAAAGCCTAGAAGGAACACAAATATTTTTTGCTGTTATTCAGGTGTTCCACTAGACTTTCACAATAATAAGGGGTTGTCTTTTATTGAATGGCAAAATTTCTAATGTGAAGAGTGCTTGGATGTTAGTGACAGTTGAGACAGTGATGGCTAGAGAATCCATCTCAGCAAGCAACATCTTACATCAGTAAATGCAACCCAACAGGCCAAGGCAAACAGAACAAATACAGAAAGAGGCTGAGAGAGCTTGTTTATTCAGCTCAGTGTGGAAAATAAGAAGGAGGAGACTTTTTGTCTTCAGATGCTTAACAAAGAGATACAGAGATGAAAGAGCAAGGCCCCTCTGGGAGTTGCACAGTAAAGAGGCTGTGACAACAAGCTGCAAAAAAGATAATTTTGGTTAAATATAAGGAGAAAGGGGGGGAAATCACAGTGAGAGTGTCTGAACACAGAAACAGGACCCCAGAAAAGATGAGTGATTTAATTTATACACTGGAACTTCTTCTGGTGAGAAGGTGGACTGGACAATCTTGGAGGTCTCTTCCAATCTGTTATTTTGTGGGCATGGGAGAGGGTCTGTATTTACAATATAACCGTGTACAGGATTGTTTCCCTATGCCAAGTTTGAGCCCTAGTTTCCTTTTACATATATTATAGATGTAGCCTATAATTCTTTCAGCTTATGATAATCACCAATAATGCGTACAGTGATATAACATAAATATTACCCTGCTTTAATATTTCTATCCATTCCACAGCACCCGTATCTAAGGAACTGGTGATTTCAATGAAATTACACTCTTCAGCCATGTTGTCATAAAATTTAAGTATAATTTAAATTTTATAGGATAGATTATAGTGACAGCTCTGCTGGCCAAATGATGAATGTACTTTTTACTCAGATACACAGAACAGTGCCTGGGATTGATCAGTTGCTGTGTTTTGTAAAAATCATATTCTATTCTCTAGCCCCACTTCTTACTAAGATACCTTGCTCACAGATTAATAGAAGCTGATGTTGGTGTGCATCTGCTCAGGGTCCACAAGCATAATCAGGAAACAAAAATAATTTCAATCACAAGATAAGAAACTTTGATTCTCTGAAAGCTTCTAAATCACCCATAACTGTGGTTTCTGCTTTCAGGATCATTGCTTTTCCCAATTACATGCAATGAAATTTTTGTTTTCTGTAAGCAAATAAAAGTAAAATTAGATATTTTCTGATGCAAATGATAATTGGGCACTTGTCTGTTAAGATGGTTTTATTTAAAACAAAATGTAGTCTTATAATATTGCATTTCTGATTCTACAATCCTGTAATATTCAGGCTGCTTCTCTTCCCCAAGTCATCATAATTAAAGGCAGGTGTTCAATTTAGCCACCAGAAGGGATGAGTTAATGTTTTAATTATTAGTTGCAAAAGATTTCTAATTAGAATTATAAAGTATTTAGTTGTGAATAGATGCAGGTAGATGCTCATAAGTTTTTTTTTTAATAAATAAACACCTATCTCCAATAAAATGAGAAGGACTTGAGCTCCTAAGTATGTTCAAAATGTCATTAGGAGCTTCTTTATGTCTCAGGGCAGTAATTAAAAATATTCCTTTGTATGAGATTCAGATTTAAATTATTATCCAAGCTTGCTGGTAACAAATATATATTACTAATAAGAGTTTATCATCCTCCTTTGTTACTAACAGAATAGAAAGCATTATATTTTGTTGAAGCATTCTATCCTGATTTTCTATTTTCAGGTAGAAAACAAAAGTTTTTTTTCAAATAATTGTCACCTAAAGACCTTGTTACTGACAATGTAAAATATTCAGTAGAAACAGAACATAGATATCTTTTTTTTCATTTTCCTCAGTAGATACTGAACACTATATTCTAAACCTCATTTAATTTTTGCATTTAGCTTGTACTAGCAGTTTTTATACCTCATGAATATTGCCAATTGCTTCTTTCTTCAGGTTTTATGAATTAATCCTAAATTTTTGTAAATTATGTTGTGCTCTTTTGTAAATTTCAAATGTTCATGGGGGGTTTTTTATTGTTGTTTTTGATTTTGGTTTTTTTTTAAATGCAAAATTATTAATACACATTATAAAAAAGTGCCCTATAACAATATCTACACACTTCAAAATTAGCTGTTAATAATCAGGAAAGGCATCTTGGAATTGCTGTAGGAGTTTCTTTGAAAGACTAGTATCAGTTTTTGGTAAGAGAAATAAAATATGGAACCATAACTAAAAAAATGGGGATGAGAACAAATGGTTGTCTCTATTTCATTGGATAGTTCCTTCTACAAATTTTTAATGACAAGTACTTGTCATATTATCACAGCAAAAATATAAGAAACAGAAGAGTACTGAGAATACTGATATAGAGGATCAGAAGAATGGAATATCTTGCATGAAGAAAAATTTTAAGGACTTTTCCCTTTGAAAAAGAGATGATGAAAGGTAGGATCATAAATGAGGTCCACAAAACTGAAGACTATTTAAGTGTATCACTTCTCAGGATGAGTGGAGTTTACCCTTCACCCTTTAAACTACAAGGAGATAATTTCTATTTGTGGATATTAAAATTTACATTTAACAAATATTGCATTGAAAGAAGAACATCTCTACCTACCATCTGTAATCTGATAAAAGAACTACAAGGGATTTTGATGCAAGCTAGTATTTTTCCATTGATAAATAATGGACTTAAATGGCAGAACACTTCAAGCAACTGCAGATCCTTTTTCATCTCATTATTTAACTGTTTGCCCCATAACTTCTAAAATGGCTTTCTGACAACTACTCATTGTTTAAAGTAACTTTTTTTCTTTTAAAATCTAAAGTAGAATCATGCAATGACAGAATAGTTTATGTTGGACAAGACCTTTAAGATCATCAAGTCCAACTGTTAATCCAGCACTGTCAAATCTACCACTAAACCACATCCCTAAGTGCCACTTTTAAATACCTTCATGGACAGTAACTCTGCCACTTTTTTGGGCAGCCTGATCCAGTTTTTGACAACGCTCTGAGTGAAGACATTTTTTATCAACCTTCTATAAATGAAAGTGTTTGTTGCCCTGTGCATGTTCAGCTAAAGTCAGGTAGCAAGAAGGACACCGGGTCTTTCCAGTTCTCTGCATTTTCCTCTCTTTTTTTCCTACTTTTTCTATACTTAGAGGCAATTTGACTGATCCAGAAGGAAAGCTTTGAGGACCCAAACTATTTCTTCTCCAGAATGATTACGGGCAGCTCATGATCGTTTAAATGTGGATTAACTCATATATACATCAGGATCAATTAATACCTCTTTTTTTTGAGTAGTTCTTATTAAAGAACATAGCTCTTCACAAAGCTGGCCTAAGTCAGCCTTTTTGATGCCAGCAGGGGGTAACCAAGCAGCTTCAAAGTAATAAGATCAGAACAGGAACAGAACTACTGTGTTTAGACACAGTAAAACATCTGTTCCTATTGATTATCTTTTTCTTATGCATAACAATAAAGTGATTGTTTAGAAAGGAGCACTCACTTGGGATGGGAAAAGCAAATCAAAAAGCTACTACTTTGCCTATCTAATCTTTCAGACCTGAATATTTTTCCAAAAAGTTTTCATTTTATTTGGTGGAGAGTCTTTTGCTGTGCTCTTCAGTTCTGACCCAAATCAATTAAATCAGACAGTTTATTCCATGGTCTTTTGTTCAAAGAAAAGCAAGAAGGCTAGAACACTGTTCACCCCATGTTTTTACTTCTATATTTCTGGTTTTTACAAATTAGTATCTTTCTACTTTGTTCAGTGGAATAATAGTGAGAAAAGATAAAGGCTTTTGACTTCTATTAACTATAATATGTATTTCACTAATCGAGAAAATATATGAACAGTGTGAAATATTTTCTTCCTGATAGAGGCTTTACAAAAAAATTAAAAATTTATAAAATTTATTTGGTACTAGTTATGATATCATTATAGTGATACATTCTATGTTGCTCAAGACATTTAAATACACTAGAAAATAAGACATAAAAACAAACCTAGATTTGTTTTGCATTATTTCAAAATAAAATACTATGGATCTTCTGTGAAATCCTTACTTATATTGGTCAACTGCTGTTTCCATGAAAAGCCTCATAAAAACTAATTTTGTTGCATGAGTGAGTGGTCTGCAGCATCAACAAAAGAAAGCCAAAAATGCACAGTTCACTTGTAAATATCAAGACCATATACACATCAGTTTGTGCAGCCATGGGGTTTGAAAACAGCTTAATTCATTTCAATTTCCTATTAGTGAAATCAGAGGATTCATCAAAGGTAATTGCTGGATGAACATTACTTCCTTTGGACTTGAGAACACTCATAATAAAAACAGGGTCAAAATAATTTAATAAATTAAACTGAAATTTGCCTGTTCACGTAGAAAAAGATTAAGTGTAGACAGCTAAAACCTATAAACTTGTAACTCGCTTTAGGGTTTTTCAAAGATCAAATTTTGTTTCAGTGATGACTATGAAAAATAGACATGTTTGATTGGTCTGGCTTTGGCTGGAGTAAAATTAATGCTCTGCATAATATCCAGTACAGGGTTGTGTTTTGAATTTTTGCTAGAAATAGTTTTGGTAACACAGGGATAGTTCTGCTGCTGCTGAGCAATCACACAGAGCCAAGGCCTTTTACGCTGCTCATGCAGCCCAGCACAGGGGGCTGGGAGCGGACACAGCCAGGACAGCCGCAGTCTCGCTTCCGCGGCCACTGGAGCTGACGGGCCGGCTAGCCACTCCCGGAGTGACCGGCGGAGACTGCGGGTCCCGCCACTCCCAGGTTCTCGGCGAGAACCCCGAGTAGTGGCTCCGTCTGCTGTGTGGTGATGCAGGCGAGAGCAGGACTGCGAAGCGCTGAGGCAAAGGAAGGAAGGAGCGGACACACGTGTGGATGCCAGGGCCCTTTAATAGCCCGGGCGGGGCCAGTGACAGCGTCAGGAAAAAGCCCTTAGGGAGGCACTGATAAAGGGAAGGGGTAACGGAAAGAGACACGAGGGACCAATGAACAAAGCCCAGGGGAGGAGCGAGGGACAAACTGAACCAATGGGAAGGGCCCGGGGGAGGGAAAAGGCTCAGGGGACAAATCATGTGTTAGGTACGGGAAGATTGACACAGAAATTTCTCGAAAAGAAAGGGGGACAGTTACAATGATTGACAGGTAACAGGTGGGGGAACAAGGACGGTTACAATGACTGACAGGTAACGGGTGGGAGGAACAAACCATTAGGAGGGAGAACATGGGGGGAACCCCTGGTCAATGTGATGGAAATCTACAGACCTGGGAATAGTTGAATGCCTCCCTGTCTAATAGAAGTAGGGAATTAATTTCTTTTTTTCATTTGTTTTACCTAATAAACTGCTTTTGTCTCAGCCTATAAGTTCTTTCTCTTTTATCCTTTCGATTCTCCGTTCCATCCCCCTGGAAGAGTGAGTGAGGAGATGGGTGAGCCTTAGTTTGCAATTGGGGTTAAACCATGATATAAAGAAAGTAAGAAAGTTGAATTTTCTATGCTCTCTACTTCTTCATTAAGCCTCTTAGAACAGAAAAATAAAAGCAGAAACCATTAATGAAGTAATTCGAAAACCTAATAAATATTTTCTCTGCCTTAAAACCGTAACTTGTGTTCTGACCAGAAAGTTCAAGGTGTACCAAACCATGCACAGGGATAGAGTACAAGCTGCTTTCTTGTATTACATGTGTTACATTAACTGTACAGGGATGGCTAAGAGTGACTGTTTCTGTGGTCTAATGCACAGATAAAAAATATGCAGGGCTAAGAGCATAATCATGAATTTAAGAGCACATGCATAACACTTCTGATTCATAAGGTTCTTGAGGCATTCATGCTACAGACTATTGGAAATGGAGGCTGTTGCACTGTTGTCTTCTACTAATGGATTTTTTCCTCTGAGATGAATTCTGGGCTTGACGACAATTTGGTTTGACTCAATATGATTTTTTTTTCCTCTATGTTTGTGTATTTTTATTTTAACAAAATAAACTAAATATATTTTCCAGAGCAAGTAGTGATTTATCCAGCTAAATCAGAATCACTTTAAATTGAATTGTCATGATTCATCTCATTTCACTGCAGAAATCTCCAGTGTGAATGTCTGTGTCAGAGCTAGTAATCCACATCTTATTCTCAATGGAGACAAATAGGCACTTTCAGGCTGTGATTCAGTGTATCTTAAGATAGATATCTAAAATGCATTATATCATAAAACTGCCAATGCTGTGGAATAAATCCACAGCAATACCCTAACAGGATACTTACTGTAACATGATTTTCACTTGGCCTTTTGACCCCACATATGAAATCACTGGGATCCAATCAGAAATTTTAATTTAAGAATTCATTTCTCTTAAACATTGCTTCACAACTCTTTAAAGAAAAGGTAAGAGGTAAAACTGCTGTCAAAACTTTATTTTACTCATTTGACAGGTCATTAATAAGCATACTTTACTTTTATTTCTGATATAATTTCAATTTCAATATTTAAAGAAACATAAGTGCCCTGATGGAAGGCACAATTTAGTCCTGTATTTGGTCCCTAGGAGGGACAAGTAGAGAAGATACCTAAAAAATCATTGAATCCTGTCCCTGACTCTTTTTCATTTCCCCATCACCCAAAAGAAGGGGGGTTTTTGAGATATTAGTGGTTATATTCCTGCCTTTTTGCATTTATTTTATTGGATGTGCAGTCTATGAATTTTTTTTACTCTTTTCATACCAATTTCTCTTGACATCAGCTTTTGGAGGTTCACTTTTCAAGAGGAGTTTTAGATTTATTTTTTTTAACTTATCTTCTGCAAGCTTTAGAGAGTGTCCCATCTTTCTTATAGTAAGATTTTTGGGTTAAAATAACAAAGAAACAACCAAATAACTCTATATTCCCCTTAACTTCTCCCTTTTGACTCTGCTAACCATTATCATATTCCTCCTCAGATTTTCCTGCCAGAGCTCCTTCTTTTCCCAGGACAGCTGCTCCACTGCCTTTACCATTGTGATTAAGTTACTCTAAAGCTTTTTTAAGCTGTACAACATCCCCCTTGAGATGAGAAGAAGAGATCAGCACTTCAAGCTGGGGATACATAAGGCTTTTTACTGCACCAAATAATGCTTTCTCTTTTGTTTACAATGCCTTTCCTGATGATGCTGTACATTTCTTCAACATTAGGACTCATACTAAACACTGAGAGCTTCAAATAAATGTTCCAAGCCAGGACCAAAGGAAGCCTGGTTTTCCTCTGGCCATAAAGAGAATCACCTAGATTTGAATAGCCTCCTACATTAAAACCTAAATGTAGATGGTGTGAAAACTTCCTAAAATTGAAGAAAAGAATATTCCATGCCTTTTTCTGAATTTCCTGGACTCTGTACCTAAAGCTGTATAGCATTTGGAAAGATCAAGCCTAGTACTGTAACTCCCATGGATCTCAGTGAAATTTGAATAAGGAAAAGATAGTTTTATTTATATCTCATGCTTCAAAGGTAAAATTTTCCTTGTTGGGGATAAATGGATCATAAGAGATAAATGGGTCTTTAGAGAGGTTTAAATCCCATGCAAAGAAAACAAACAATGAATCAGAAACCACAGGAGTTTGATGTGTAGGGGTTTTAGTAGGAAATACAAACTTCTCAAGAGTGTAAGAAACATGAAGATTCATTGAGCTCATAGAGAGCCTCAGTTTCCTTCAAGGGTTTTTGACTAATTATGTACTACTTGGACCTTCATTCAGAAAAAGAAATTAGAAGACAGATCATGGTACTTGAAGAAACTGATAGTAATTACAGCTCCAACAGTAATGAATCAGTAATGTTTTCAATGTAGCATGACAATTCCTGATTAGATTTTTTGGGTTTTTAGTACATGACTTCTGTTCAAATACTTGTCCTTGTCTTGATGGCAGATATACTGTGTGGCAGTTCACACACGCAGAGACTCACAAACCCACACAGGCACTCACCCAAATTGCAGTGTTTGGCAAGGGACGGTCAGGCAGGGTGAAGTACTTATTGTAGAAGCAATCATAGAAATGGTTTGGTTTCGAAGGGACCTTAGAGATCATCTGGTTTCAGTGCCCTGCTATGGGCAGGGACGCCTTCCACTAGCTCAGGTTGCTCAAAGCCCCATCCAACCCAGCCTTGAACACTTACAGGGATGAAGCACCTACAAGTTCTCTGAACATCTGTTCCAGTGCCTCATAGTAAATCTTGCAAGTAGAGGCAAACTCTACTTTGGCCAGAGAAAGCCAAAACTCTAAGGTTAGAAATTGGGGCATGAAGCTTATTAAGCACAAAATCAAAACTTAATGAATGCCTTTTAACTTTTCTTTTTTTCCTACTGAAATAATAGTCAAGTATGTGAAAAAATCCTCTATAATCACTTTCAAGAGATTTTCCGAACTCCCTCCTCTATTTATTGTCTGAATCCCCTATTACTAGCTTGTATGGAATACTTCACAAAACCATCTATTAATTCAGCATAGAAGGCAGTGCCAATCCCTCCTGGAAACAACTGTACATTGACTGCCAGATATTTGTCTTCCTTCTGCATTTGAAACAACAGCTGCAGGTTCTCACTTTAGGGATTATAAAAGGTGCAACAATGTGAGGTGATGCATCCAAAGGAAACATCTTGTAATGCATTAAATCCATCTGAGAAAACATACGTGACATTAAGAGGGAGATGGGGGAGGTAACAGCAAAAAACACCAAAAAGGCAAACCAAAACAAAACCAAAGCAAAACCTTCATTGCACCTACTACATTTCTCTTCCTTTAATATAAACACAGAAAAGATTCAAGAGGGCAAGCAATGTCAGTTGCAACTCTGCTTGTTCCAGTTTCTCACAAAATAGCATCCCTGAGTTAAGATACAATTATAAAAGCCAGATCTGGAAATTATTTGTCACACAATCCTTGTAAAATCAGTGAACAGAAACGCACACAGCTGAAACTCCCTTATTTATTACATCTCACAAGTTATACTGTGCACTAAACCAGCCTGTATGGTGTGATTTGTGCAGTGCTACAGGAGTCACTTCTTGCTCTTTGTTCATAAGGTACTTTACATGCATGATCCATTTTGCCCCCGGAAAGACCCCATTCAGCAACTGTTATATTTGATTTTTTTTTTTTTTTGCTAAAAATTCCTTCATTATTTAGATATTTCAGCTGAGAAATGGTTAATCCATCCATGAAACACTATCACTGTCTCATTATCAACGTCTCATTAGTGGATAGTTGTAGGCAGGATTTAATGGTACATAAACATAGCTAAATGCTGGAGCTAAATTATCTAATAGCTGATATTGGAAATCAAGGGAAAAATATAATGGAATGCAGCAAAACAGGAAAAAAAAGTAAAAAGGCAAGTAGCAGTATGGTTACTGAAACTCATGAAGGCAGCCTGATGTCCCATTGCTTGATGAGTCTTTTTTTTTTTTTCAGTAAGTAGTGAAGTCAGAAGCATCTGAAGCTTTTGTATTTGTAAGAATTTGTGCTGCAGTGAATGTTCTGGAGACTAAGAAACTTGTTCTAATATCTTAGCCTCAGCTTGGTCATTTTTATGTTTCTTTTATCTCCCCTAGCTCCTGCTTCTCATCCATTCACTCAGCTTTGTCTGAAAGAGGTAGACAGTGAATATATCAAAAATAAATGAACATTTGAATAGGAAGAATCCCCTTTTTTTGGGAACTGTTTTCTGTAGGGATCTTGGCTACAAATGGTTACATCAGCTGAAATTTCTTTTATATGCTTTTCTGTAGAAAGCTATTAACAGAAATTGAACCTCTGAGTGCAATATTAATTTAGAGGTCTTAATAATTTATTCCTAAAATTATTTGAGATTCCTACTTCAGTATTCCAAAAATAGCTTAATGTCCATGTAAAATATTTTTGTGCCAGGGTTGTTAAAAACATTAATATTTTATATATGGACACTTTGAACAATTCCAAATCTTGCTAAAGCAAAGCCTGTACCCTACTTACTGTTAAGAATATAAGAACATTCTACTGAGTGAGAGCAAAGATAATATATTGATGAGAACTCTTTTTTTCTAGTCATTCTAACTTTCTTTTAAATATAAAAGCTACTGTTACCAAAAAATACAACATCCTTCCATTATCCCATTATTCCATTAGTAAAAAACCTAGATTTAATAATTGGTAGTGTTCAATGAAATTTCTCCCATGGACTCAAGTGGTGTTTAAGAGGTTTTCGTCATTTACTGGAAGGCTGCAATCTCATGCTTTCTCTCTTGCAATGCAGGATCTGTGCTTTAGCTGTGATAACCTACTGGTGAAATTGTCAGGGAGGAATGTCCATGTCTCAGAGTAGGATGCCGTGTGTATGCTGGGCTGTATTTGATCTGAACTGATGGCTACAATACTTCCAGTGTCACAGCTGGTTTGGAGTACTTCCCTCATGGCGTGCTGTGGTTGGACTTGCCCTTAACGTTTCTCTAGCAAAGAAAACTAAACCAAATTTCTTTTTCCTGTCTTCTCGTGTTCTATTCTGTGATATTCTAATTAGTGTCCCACATTAGAGATGTACCTTTTTCTTTAGTACAGCACAGTTGACTTCTGACTAATCAAACCTCATGCTTTATGAGTTGGCATTTGCAGTGCGCTCTCAACTGGCAGCAAAAACATTCTATTAAATAGTCTACATGAAACATGGCAACTAGTGTTTATAAAACATACTTCCAAATGTATTAATTACAAAATTCAAGTGAATTAGTTATTAGGGGAAAAATATGATAAAAGAACAAGCTGAAAGTTAGAATGTGCACCATTCAGTCAAGCTATCGCATCTGGAAATAATACAAATCTTTCTGGAGTTGTTCCCATTAGGGCTCTGCATCTTTGTCTGTCTCTTTATAAAACCCAGTGCTGTGCTTCTTTCAGATTTTGAAAAGGAAAATAGTTACAGTGAATATGAAAGACAGTATTTGAGTTCATTTGTAAGATATGGGTAAATAATGGGAAGATGCATATCTGACATTTATATAGTTTTTATAGTTATAGGCGACATTTGAATGTCCACATCACCATTCTCTCTTCTCTCAATCATTGTACTTTGTTCAGTTGAAGCAAAGTACTGAGTTAATCAGTTGCAGTTCTCTTTTAGTACAGGCAGCCCTTACTTTGTTTTAAGAGAATAGGATGAGCATGCTCAAAGCACAATAACTTCATCTGATAAAATCTAATAATATCTAATCTAAATCAGCCTTCCTTCATCTCAGGGCCATTACCCCTTGTCCCTGTAAAATGTCCCTCTGCAGACTTCTTGTAGCCCCTTTTAGATACTGGAAGGCTGCAAAAAGCTCTGCCCAAAGCCTTCTCTTCTTGAGGTTAAACAGACAGAACTGTCTCAGCCTGCCAATATAATACAGAAGATAATGCAGAGGTGATAATCTTTTTCTAAACCACACTGGTTAGAAGTTTTGTAAAGAGCAGCAACAGAATTATTAGTGTGATGGCAATGACTTAAGAAGTAAAAATCATAGAACTAAACATCTGTGGTTCACCTTCTCCTTGTGGGCAAACATCTGAAAAATATAAACAAGGAACAACACACAGACGTTGTGTGATGGTGAGAGCAGGTACACTACAGCCCATGAAACATGGGTGAACCACAGGAAGGTCCATGATTTAGTCAGTCCTGTATTTTTTCTTTTTCTTCTTTCCAGTTTTATATCCTATCAAATATAGCTCAAGATTTTATATTAATTTCTCAGAGTCTGGAGGCTGTTTCTGAGTCATTTGGTAGCTTGTTACACTGAGCTCCTTTATTGTTTCAGAAATGTGTTGTATAAAAGTTATATTTCATTTCAAATTATATATATTTTTTTTCTTTATGTGTTCCTTCAGTATTACATGAAGGAGTAAACAGAAACACTCATTTGACTAGTATGACATCTCTGATTTAATAAGCCCCTGTGACATCAACTCTTACTTAACTATAAAATTAAAAAGTCTCATCTCTCCTCCCATGGCAGTGTTTTTGTGCCCTTAATAATTTTCATTGCCCTACTACAGACACCTTCTATTTCTGTTATCTCTTTCTTTGAGATGGTATGACCAGAATTGAGCACAAGATTCAAGGGAGAACATGCCATCAATTTATGTAATGGCATAATAATAGTTTATGAATTTGGGACATTGCTGGACTCACTGCATATACTTAGAGCAGAATTCTGATCAGTTCACTAAATTCAGGGGATGATTATTATCCTATAATAAGCTTTCAGAGGAGCAGAATTGAAAGGCTAAAGGTTTCCTCCTTTTTATTTTTGTTTTCTTTTTTTTAGCTTCTACAGTGCTGTGCTTTAGATCTATGCTGAAAACAGGGATGTTTTCTTTGTTGCTGAGCAGTATTTAGACAGCAATAAACCCTTTCCTGCTTCTCATCCCATCCCACCAGTGAGGAGACTAGGGGTGCACAGGCTGGGAGGGGACACAGTTCTGACCCCAGCTCATCAAATGTGTCAGACTATGTTCAGCCCAAACCATATCACATTCTCCTTGGCAATAAAAAATGGTGGAAGAAGGAGGTGGTAATGATGGCGCTTGTCTTCCCAAGTCATCATTGCATGTGATGGGGCCCTGGTCTCCTGGAGGTGGCTGAACACCTGCCTGCCCATGGAATGTGTTGAATGAGTTCTTCGTTTTGCTCTGCTTACACATATGGCTTTAGCTATACCTAGGAAGCTGTCTTTATGTCAGCCCATGAGTTTTCTCAGTTTTACCCTTATGATTCTCTCCCCCATCCCACTGGAAGCAAGTGGCTGTGTGGGGGTTAGCTGCCCCATGAGCTTAAAATGGGATGGGAACAGTAAGAACAATACACTTCAGGACAGAAATAGTGCAGAGATAGTCTCTTATCTTGCCCAGAGGATGATTGGTAAACTCCATAAATTAGGACAGATCCTGGATGCTACTGTGACACAGTGATGACACAGAAGAAGACACAGTAGAAGAAACACTGGTGCTGCTGTGTCTTCTCCCATTTTTTGGCCAGTCAAGAAAGGCAGTTTTCAGAGCATTTTATACCTGTGGATGAAATTCCATACCTTGTTGGTGTGGATGACTGACTGCCTGTTGCAGTCTCTTTGGACTAGGTGTAATGTACACACACAACACATACTGTGATATAATGATTTAATAATCATATCATACCATCACGTTAAGATAATGATTCTTCAAGAATATCTTCCAAGATAAATATGGTTTTATCTTCTTCCTGTACCTGCGTGCCTTGGGTTCCAGAAATTATTGACCTGATACATCGACCTTTCAGTGGCAGAAGACAAACTCTTTCTTGAAGAGTGGAAAACCCAAGACAACATCCAGTTAGTGGTTTACAGAGAACATAGGAGACTAGTAGTTTTTGAGAACCAAAATTCAGTCATTGATTTTTTTTGTTTGTTTTTTGTGCTGCTGTGGGTTTGTATTTTTGGATTGGTTGGTTCATTTTTGTTTGGGGGGCGATTTGGAGGGTTTTTTTTTGGGGGGGCGGGGGGGGGGGGGGGGGTTGTTAGTTTTTGTTTTGTATGGTAACATGCCAGCATTTACATATTAAAACAAAAGAAAAAGAGAAGATATTTTGCCAACCCTAGTTTTCAATAAACTTTATATTTTATTCTTTGTGAAGTCCATAAATTTCTTCAAGAATATTTGTTTAAAATTCTTAGATGTCCTTTTTTGTAATGATTCCTTACATTTTTCTGGAGAAAATAGTTATTGGCAGGTGATTGTTTGCACACAGCTGCAGTGAAGATATTTCCAATTTAAAATAAATGCTCTGCTTTCCTCAAGTCAGATGATTAGGCATGAGTTTTGCTCACTGATTTGACTAACAAACTTCTATTAATTTTTTGGATGTCATATTCATGAATTGAAATCTAAAATGCCTTTACTTAAAAGTGCCATCATTTACTTTTCAGGCATATTGAAATTCAGGATTTAATCATGATCACAAATCATTTCACATAACAAATTCAACAACTAAGGCATTTTTAAAAATACAACTGGAGAAGAAACTTGAAAATCCTCCTATGTCAAGAAAAAAGCAAAACAAAAAAACAAAAAAAAACCAAAAGAAATAAAAAGAAAAGAAGAATGAAAATACCAGAAATAGATTGTAACCTGTGGTGAGAGCTAATACAATGAATCCTGTTCTGACTGGGACTACTCAGAGACTCAGATTTTTGTTTAACACTTGTAAACCATAGACATAAAAATGTGCCTATTTCCCATCTTTTAAACATCACTGAATTAATGGATACTAATGCTTTTAAGGAACAGTGAGTTCCTGCATTTTCCATTGCTTTTGCTACTGGAAAATCCTAATTTAACCAATATATTTTATGTCCTTTTAAAAGCTTCAAAATCCCTCTGTTTTCTATCTGATGCAAGGGATGGTAATCTACACTCTTCTGCATTGAAACACTTTTTTGGCTGTCAGGTGATTTCACCTTGGAGATTTTTTCTTCCTTTCTTCTTTATATCCCTTACATGCACATGCTTCCATCCTCCTTCACAGCTACCTCCCTTAAAACCTCTGGCACTTCTGACTACTTTTTCCTTAAAGTTTGGGGATTTTTTGTTAGGTATTAATCCAGCCATCCTATATTTTTCACCTGAGCAGAAATTAGCTTATATAATAAAAGAGCATCTTTGGACTCAATGATCAGGTTTTTTCCATCCTAAAATACTTTGAAATGTCTTTACTTGCAGGAAGCTCTTATTTTCTGGCCTTGTCTTCTCCCCCACCCTGATATCACAACTTTTATGTCTACATAAACTATTGCTCTATATTTCCAGCAACAATTTATAGCTCTTTCAACATCAGAAAACAAATGTGACCATCCTGAAAAATGGTGTACAATAAAGACAACCTCAGTATGCCTGAAGTTAGAGCTCAAGAGTACAGTCAATTTACCTTTGTTAATCCCATTAAGTAGACACCTCCTGATCCCTAGTAACATTTAAGGACTGCATTACACTTTGACTTGGGTAGCTGTGGTGAGCAATAAACACTGTGACCCTATTAAGAGCAGCTTTCCAAAGGTGCACAGGCTTATTTTGAAGATGAAACAAGGTATATTGAAAATATGAATGCTTTCATGTACCAGAGTGTTTTGTCTGAAAGTACCTCAGAGCTGCAGTCAGAGATCAGATATCTCATGGTGCTCAGCTTTGTATAAAGCATATAATGAAGAGCTATTATCCAGTTCAGAGACAACAGAAAAAGGCAAATAGAAGCCACAAAGGCAGAGAGAAAAAGGACGGCTAGAGAACAAGAAATCAGTGAGGTAATACTCATTAGCATACCTTCCTTTTGTAGTCATCCTAGAAAAGGTCACATCTCCAATACCTCAGGATAAAAGTTCTAGAAACATGATCTAAAAATTATATCTTTTCAGTTTCAATTTTTGACTGCATACAATAACTACTGTTACTTCATTAAAAGCAAAACTACCTATTTACAAGTGATCAAATACACACCAAGTTAATAATTTCTAGGGTGTTTATTTCATGAGACAGCACTAAACTAGAGCTGTAAATAACACACTTATTTCATAAGAATCAGCACTGAGATAAAAGAAAATTTTGGTTGCTACTGGTATGAAAAAGCTTTATATGTTTCTGTATTTCTACAATGTGTAAGCAAAAGGACATACTCTTAATCTAAATAAACCAAAGGGATGGGAAAGCATCTTCAGACCTACTGTTATGACATATCCGAGAGAATAAGGATCTGTCTAAATTTCAAAATGCTGTTGTAACCATACCTGCAGAATGCCTCCTGCCAGTACAAGATAGCCACTGATTACAATTCAGTCTCAAGTATGAGAACAGAACAGCAAATCTTGATTTAACCTATAAAAATGGGATACCTTGATACCTCAACCAAATGTGCGAATATAAATAAAATGACAGCATAATTGCAAGAGCTTCAATTATGATAATTAGACAGCAATTCATGCTTCACTGATGCTACACTTATGCTGCTCTAACTATTCCAGCATCATAGCTTGGATACTACATCATTCGTTCTTCAGCAGTAAGTTAACTCAAAGGTTGGGCTGCATTCAGAATTAGTATTGTTACATAAATATTTTACTATAATTATGTTCTTAATATATATATATACTCTAGACATGTTTATTTATTGCTACATTTCCAAACTTAGCCAAAGTTTTGGGAACAAATACAGAAAATATGGAAGCTCCAGGTGAAACTTGGGCTTCTCAAATTCAAATGAAAGTTTTAGCTTGGTTCCAATGGGGTTCTTAGAACCCTAGAAATAGTAACTAGAGCAGGAAATTTTGCAGGAGTAATAACCTTTGATTAATATAAATGCTTTGAGTCTAATCGTATTTATTAGTGCAGAGTCTATGTAAATAAGGTCCATCTACACATTGACGTGACCAAAAGATCTCTGTCACTTATGGGGTTTGACTTAAGATGATCTAGTCTTGGAATTGGTCTAAAAACATTTATGAATGTGCTGCTACAGTTGCACCTGAACTCATTATCTCTGCTGAAAGGTAGAGATGATTGCATTAGTTAGTTCTGTGCCACACTCTCTTGGTGTTTTGTCTGAGTTCTTAGTTAGAACTACAAACTCATAGAAGTATTTACCATGCTCAGTGTCATCTCAGAGGTTTTTTCCAATGACCTTACCTCTGTTTCCCCATGCAGTAACAATGTCTCAGCTTATTATGACTGATACAATGGACTCTCCTGATATGACTTATGCTGCAGGAGGCAGGAATTTTGATATTTGTTTAGTTGCAATCAGGACGTAGTAACAGTAATTAACAGCAATTTCCCCTTTACTCACACCATTCACCATAGGACTAACCCCAACAACTCAGTGGAGGAAACTCAATGGATGCACATGAGAAGCAGAGCTTAAAAGAAGGAAATTGCTACTGTTGTTAGTTGAAAATAAAAGCTATTTAGAAATTCTTAAAGGTGTTGACACACAGTCACGAATCCAAATGGAAGGCTGTCAAGCAAAAGAACAAACCACAAGCTTGGTCTCTATGTAAACAGCAATTACTTGAATACAGGATTTCAGGATTTCTGTAAAGCAATAAACTTCTGTCTTTTTTATAGTTCTTTTCCTCAGAAAGAAAATATATATACCTTCTGGATAAATAGCTTTCTTATTAATATTTAAGGCAAGCAAGTATACCTTTTAATGTGATGTTACCTGTGCAATGAGAAAAGAAACTCCTCAACTGAGAAGACCCTTTGAAATTGTCTATTCCTTTTCACTACTAAGAGTTGTACTTTTATCACTATTTCTTGTCTGCTGTTTCAGAGCACTGTGAGACTTCTTCATTTACCTATATCTTATTAAAAGTGTTTGAAAATGAAGGTAGATGGAAGACAATGCATCCAATTCTGAGACCATTTGAAATGCTGAAATCCCAACTACATGTGGAATTTCTCCTAAAATCAGGCAACCTTGGAAATTCAGCTGAAATCCATATATTTCAAATAATTTTCTCTAATATGTTGTCATTTTCCATAGAATTTCCTGCAGAATAAGAGAAACATCTGTTTCCTCTTATTCTAGATGGACGGAAAGTAGATGCCAATACTAGCTGTAAGGTAATCTAAGACCTTTTAGAGTTTTCAGAATTACCGTGGAAAAAAAACAAAATAAAATAAAACAAAAAACTCCTCCAAAATATATTTGTATAAAATTTTATTTAATAATAAATAAAATATGTATAGGCATATATATGTATGTATATATATAGTTATATATGTGCATGTATACACATACAGGTATGTATATGTGTAGCATTTAGACTATATGAGTGTTCATATATACTTTCATTAACACGCAAAAAGGCTGTATTGTTCTTCTCAAAATCTAAAGAACTGGCTTACTTTTAAAACTGCAGATGAAAATGCAAATTGAGCTGCACTTAACTTTTTGTAGTGCTTCATTTTGTGCAGTTCTAAGCAGTTACTGGTCAGACAACAAATGCAGTAGAACATTGTCAGCCACTTTAGTGCTAAATGATTCCTGACCTCCATGCTGTGTGGCTGAGCTAACAACATTTTGGGAATTTTTTTCTTGTCCTTTGTGAGCTAGTTTAGAGAGGGAAAAATTCTGAGGCTTATTATCAAGTTTTCTCTGGATGCTAAGATGAGAAGCATTGCTTTTAATGGGACTATTTTGAGGCTGTGCATCAAATCTAACTTCGTTTTCTAAACTCTTTTCAGAGAAAGACCTCTATTATCTCTGAATCTATTGCCATTACCCATAGGGAGTAAGTCCTCTGGGCCAAGTATTTCCAAACCTGGTATTTGCACTGGGTAGGACTAACAGACTGGTGACTTCCCTAAGGCCTGGGTCTCCCTTGCAGCTGTAAACCCTCCACCCCAAACCATGCATGTGGCTGAAAGACAAGGAAAGACATTTTGTAGTCTTCCAGAGAGATGTTTTTTATAAATTCATGCTCAGGTTTGTTATGTGCCTTTGATCCATCCTGACTTGGAATAGCTGTGCATAGGCTATTGGACCAGTGTTAAGGAACCACTTGAGTGCAAAAGGCTAGCCTGGTTTAGCTACCTCTAAGATTCAAGACTTAGAACCATATCCAGGCCTCTCTTTTGGTAAATTACTTAATTTAATCAAAATAATAATAAAAAATATTGTGGGAATGCAGTTTAAAATACAGCGTAAAATCAAGGAGAAAACTAGGGATCCACTTTGTTTAGCATCATGGCTGTATCTGTAACTTTATTCTATTGCAGAATGGGACAAATTATGCCCCAGTTGTCCTTGTCCAGCTCTTCTGAATATAGAGAAAACTCATACAATAGCTTTAAAGAGAGTATATTTTCAGTGGCTGAAGTTCAGTGAGTTTAATCCTACCTGGTGTATTGGCATGCATAGCAGCTGTTATGAAAACCTCTCTCCAGTCAAATCTACCTGCTTGTGCAGCTCAGCTGTAATCAGTTCAGCTAGCAGCTGAGGAAGAGGCTCAGTCACCAGGTCATTAACCTGCCAGCAGTACATCGAGGAGAGGAGATGCCGCAGAATGTGCTTACTGGAAAGTTTACCCTTCTGCTTCAAGTAACCCCACCACTGCTTCTCATCCCTGTTACTCACACAAACCAAACACAGCTCATTTCAGTAGCCATAAATAAAGATGTATGAAGTTTTGTTCTTATTCTCTATGGTCTCCTAGTGTTCCTCATTTCTTGGAGTCTCTAACTCGCGGGGTCAGTGATTTGGTTACTAGTCCATTTTGTTATCCACAACACCACATGTCCCATTAAGGGAGCAACAGACTGTAGCCAAGAGACCTATTGGAGCATCTCACTATTTCCCATTTGAAACACTCCTTGCTTTGCCTATTGTTAATCAGCAGAAAAACTTGCTGTCTCAAAGTGAAACCCATGGTTGTAAAGTAAATCCTCAAACACTTAATGGCAATGGCTAAAGGAAAAGAGAACCCAAACATTTATGGTCTTCTTCTGGGGTTTTATTTGTTTATTTATTTCTTAACGACACACTGTCTGGAGTAGTTTAAAATTTTAGACTAAGGAAGTAATCACATTTTAATTGAATTATTTAAAGTGTGCAATTTGCCACATCTAGTAGTAATTTTAATTACTTAATAAATTGCTTTGGTGTCATGTTTGAATCTCATTCTGAGTACTATATTTCTTAAACCTGTCTGAATTGATTAATACTAAAATGCAAGCATTCAGATCAAGCAATTATTTAAGCAATTAATGAATTAATGTGAGCTTAGAAATAAGAAAAATTAATGTCAGCTAAACAGCATTAGAGTTTGACCCTGAAATTCTTCCCAGTCAATATCTTAGCTGTATTCAGTGAAATCATTCCTGGAAATGAATGAGTTTACATATTCAAGGAATAAAAGTTATCCACTCTAACTGTTTACTTACTTCTGAGTTCTGTGTCTGAGAAAACATACAAATAAGTAGAACTATTTGGACTTAATTGAAGAACTCCAGCTTTCCAGGTAGCAGTGTTTGAAAAGGCATAAGGCATCCAAATTAGTTTTGCATGTATCATTGTTTAAATGAAAGGAATTATGCTTGCAAACCTTCAATAATAGTTTCTGAGTTGTTTCTTGGGAAGATAGTCCAAATATACATAGCTTGTAAAGATAAAATTTGCCATCACCTATTTTATTTTTCTGTACAGCTAAAGCTAGATAATGCAAGCAACACATTCTTGTTTTAAACCAAATAAATGTTTCATTTTGTAAAGAAGAAAGAAACACGTGCAGATGTGAAACACTAATATGTTCACCTGCAGTAAGTAAATTTAGAGTAAAGAAGCAAAAAACCAGAAATGTAATTTCCAAATTTAACATGCCTAACATCTAACTCTTGGCATTATGCTAAAGTTCTCTTCAGAGAAGTTGAGCAAATTGAATGTACAATGAAAGTGGCCTTAAGCAACTACCTAGGGGAAGAAATTGATTGCCTAATTTTAACTAAAAGTCAAACAAATTAGTGCTGAAATCCTTAGGGACACTTAATGATCACAAGGGGGTTGGGGTTACGTATTGGTAGCAAAGAAGATTTAGAGCATTTCCAAGCTTTCACTGTTTTTCCATTATATGAAGAACATTTGTTTTATCTCTATTAAGCTTCAGATCTCATAGCATTAATCAGCTTCCACTTAACTAGTAATTAAGAGACAGAACAGTACAACACAATCTAAAAAGTCAGAGAGCTCTCTGTTTCTCACCTTGCTTCATTTTCTTATAGCTGAAAACCTCCTCAATTCATGCCAAGGCAAGAGCACAGCACAGGTGCGAACGAAGCTGTGCAGCTGGCAATAACTGAGAGCTCCCTTTCATCATGGAGTTTATCAATGTTCAAAAGGAAATGCTCTTAGCACAAAAGGAAAAAAAAAAAAGGTTGAGGTAAACTGGAGGTACTCTCTGACATCTAGACCAACTCTTCTCATTAAGACAGCCCTCTTTCATGCTGTTCTTTGTCGGGGTTGTTCCTCCTGTGGCAATTCAATTGCCAGTAAGTTTGCAGGTGACACCAATCTGGGAGGGCACTGAGCAAATAGACAGACTCAAGCTGTGGAGTGACCTGGTGGCAGCTGGGGCTGCAGGCAATGTCTGGGAGATTCAGTACCAATAAACACCTGTCTAAATACTCATGAGGAACTTGATATATGAACATTTGAGCATCTGTGGTACTATGGGGTAAGTTGTACAGAATGAGGGGACTAATTGGTTTCTATTTCTGCCTTGAAGAAATCTGGAGTTAATGACATCATTGCTTCCAACCTCCTCCTAGCTACTACACTTCACCTCAGGTGAAAAATAACAGCAACAGAAAAACCCACCCTGACGCCTTGAAATTGCCTTTCCAGATCTGGTGATTCTATTATCTTGGAAAATGTGTTGCCAGCTTAATCTTATGTTTGTCAGATCTTTCTGTTCAAACGTGGCTCTTCCCACCCTCTGATGATACACCGTTGTTATTTTGACTTTCCTACAACCCTGTCTTTCTGTCTAAAATGCATTTCTAGACAAATTCATGTCTTCCTTCATCTGAAATTCTCTTCCACAATCTGCTATTTACAGTCACCTGACAAGCAATTGGCTCATTCTCTGTGAGGTAAACAGCAAATGTGTAGCTCCTCCATCCCAGAAAAAGAAAAGAAAGCAAGATATTTTCACTTCTGTATTAGGCCAGGACAGAGAAAAACCCCTCTATTTTATTCATCTTTCTGAAATATTTTTATGATTTTTGGTAAATCTTGTAAATACATTAAGTTTTGGATTTCTCTGTGGAAAGACTATGCCCACACATACGTATACTGATTTATGTATAGACTGGGTATTGATAATTGGATACACATACATCCAGTTGTACATCTGGTCAAATTTTTCTTCAAAGAAAACCCATTATTAACCCATGTATTTTTTCATAATACATTTGTTAATAATTTTGGAGTGCCTCAGAGAGAGTTTATAACCTTTGTGAAAATCAAAATTTACCCTATTCTTGCATGATGAAACTGTGGAATAAGGAATAAGACAGTAGAGGGGGTTCATGAGCTTAGAGAAAGAAAAACTGGGACATCTAAAACCCCAGACTCTCCTTAACTAACAGTTTGTGCAAGACAGCAAGTTTGTTGCTCTGTCTGCTTCACCAAAGAGAAAAAGCAAACCACTGGGTTTAATGCACTCCAGTAGAGTAAAGTGACATATCTGCAGTTTTACCGTTCTTAATTGCAAAAGTCTGGAGATCAGGGGGAAAATAGCATTGAGAACACATATGGGTGTTACATGGCTCCTTTGTGTGCAATTCCCTACTTTGTTGTAGGGGAATTGCACTCCTCTATAACCTCAGGGAGGTGAGTCATAACATTCACATTTTTAGTGACATTTTAGACACTTTCCTAGTACTTCAGATCCCCTGAGCTTGGAAAAGTTCAAGTTTAGAAGTACATAAGTAATTCATTCAAGTTTTGTTTATTGCCTTTCTCTTTCTGTGTACAATTAGTTGAAGACACATAAATATTTAAGACTACCTATATAGAGAGATAGATACTCCATATAAGTTTACTTATAAAGAGTGATTCTAGTTTATAAAAGGAGGCTGGAGTGGAACCCAGACCTATGAATCAAAACACTATGTCAGAGAGCCTTCTTTGAATTTCTGTTTAAGCGGGAGACCACATTATGAAATTATTAAGTCACTCAGCTGTGAGTAGGAGCCCAGTGTACTGATCCATCTGCTTGGGATAATTCACAGGTTTTGTTTGGAGGTCATTTCACAGCATAAATCATTATATCAGAGATTTTAAAGGCCTCCTGCCCTTTGCAGAGTAGATGAATGACCTCCAGGCTAGCCAACATGGCTAGTTCAGTTCAGCACACATCCTCAGAAGAGGAGCTGGCTCTCTGGACTAAGAGCAGATACAGATAGCCCATGCTCAGCCTCCAACAGAACAAAGTTCAGACCGCCCTTTGTCAGGTGACATGTCCCACTACCTGGCTGCACGCCAATGCACCCATGTCTAAATACTCATGTGTAATGCAGTCATATATAAACACCTGAGCTGTTGTGGTACTGCAGGAAAAGTCTCTATAATCACAGAGTCATTTAAGTGAGAAAACACCTTTAAGGTCGTTGAGTCCTGACATCAACCAAGCACTGCCAATCCACCACTGCACTGTGTTCCTCCATGTCCCTTCTGGACATCTTTTAAATACCTCCAGGGATGGTGACTCATGCAAATTGCATGTTTGAGCAGCATGCAGCAGCAGATCAGTCAAACTGAAATGCATACAGCAGGAGGTGACTAATGGCTTACTCGTGCTGCAACTCTGTTATGAAAGCATGGAATTAATGACATCACTGCTTCCAACATCCTGACTGCTATATTTGATCTGCAATAAAAAAAATTACAAATAAATAAGGGAAAAATATTTAAAAATTGATACCGTGATAAACTGCCTTTCCCAGTGTGATGTACCCTTCACACATGTAAGAAGCCTAGGAACCTAGGTGGCACCCAAAATAATTACTCTGTTAGGGGCTTCTATTCCCTTTTGCTACTAAAACTCTTACACTGATTGTCAAAAGTGGGAATCCCATTACATCTCTTTACTTTGCAATCCTTAATAAGTAAAGAAGACATAACTATACTTTCTTAAAGACCTGAGTTTTAATATATATTTTTAAGTCTCTTTTCAGTTGCTTTTTGTCTGGGTTTTTTTGTTACTTCTGTGTATTTTTATTGTTTTTCTTCTTCTAAGTAAAATTACTACTAATACCTCATTGGTAAAAAAATTACATGCAATCAAGCACAAGCTGGCTTAAAAAATAGATTTATGCTAAAATCACATCTTTAAAATAAGCAATTCATTGCTCTAATCAGTTTTTCTTTCAGCTTTTCTACCCCTTAACATTAAAATAAGCAGGATTATTAAAGTGCATAAGCTTAGTCATTAGCAGATTGTTAAAATGCTGCAGTGATTGACATCTGTCTTTTTCTATATTAGCAGCTTAATCTGATGGTATGGCAAATCAAAACGAAAATAAGTTGATTATTTTGTGAGTGCTTAGCTCGAACAGGTAATTCAACCTGCCTGTATAATCAGAATATACTGATATACTTTTAGAGATCACCCAATAGAAGCAAACAGTTCTGAAGGTTTTCAAATTATTGTGCCATTGGGTTTGAAGCAGGTATGTGAACTAAAAGTCATGGTAAAAACCTGTCATTGTTTTGTTCCTAACCAGTAACTGCAATTCATTGTGTATGTATCTACATAAAACACCTTGAAAGAGGATGTGAAGTTTAGTTTTGTTCCATGAATTTCCCAATTGCTCTCCTTCCAAGCAAAAGGAGGAAAAAACGTCATTTAATTGAAGTTTAGTTTGACTTCAGAGTGATTCCTTGGAGCTACCTTATTGTGCTTGTATTTTCAATTCCAACCAAAATGACCTTACATTTTGTAAACAAGGCCTTTGAAGAAGGAAAACAGTGTTTTCATGCTAGTTCACTGCCAGCTGTTCTGCCTTTCATCTTTTTTCTATTACAGAGCTTTTATAAAGGAAAAAAAGAGTAGACTATATATAATTAACAGTACACCTTGACCTGCATCTCATGGTTAAAATATTTAAATCAGCAGCATGTCAGATACAAGTGAACAATGCTACAGTAAGTTATGAGCAGCAAACCTTTCAAAAAGACTGCAAAAGCCTTTTCACAAAAGTAGCATGATAAAAACACTTGAGCCCTGAGTGCTTCTTAAACAAAAATATATGTACCACTCTGAAAATGCCTTTAAATGGAATTTAATTTAGTAGTAGTAGTGAAATCTCTTTCCAATAGTGTTCCATGTTTCATCTAACTGCAAATGTGTAGAAAGCATTGGTTGATTAAGCTTTAGGAATATTTAGCAGTATACTGTCAGTATACTGCTGCGCTGATATAAATTGAGGTGATGAGCGCAGGGCTACATGCAGGCAGCATATAGTGTACACAGCTACCATTTTTTACTTGAGCCATGAAACTGATGTATGTGCTGATGTATAATCTAAGCCACTCTCTCCCCCCAGAATTCTTTGGCTTAACCCTCAAAAAAAAGCGCCAAGAAATGTTAATAGTCTTCTTCACATTTGAAGAACCTGAGTATG
The DNA here is from genome assembly GCA_039654755.1 of Calcarius lapponicus. Lineage (NCBI taxonomy): Eukaryota > Metazoa > Chordata > Aves > Passeriformes > Fringillidae > Calcarius > Calcarius lapponicus. The sequence continues at coordinate 60,542,622 of CM077462.1, read as the reverse complement.
CATATGTGGTAAATTCTTTGTTTGTAGATACTTAAACTACATACAGTTTAAAATACATAAACCAGGAAAAAAAAAAAAAAAGAGAATATTTTATTTGATTGCTGAATAATTATTGTCAACAAGATTCCAAGAATGTCACTTTTCCATCCACAGCTGGTATTACAAGCATATCACTAAAAATTCATATCAAGGTAGCATAAAAGTGATAAGTGCAATCAATGATCCCTGCGTAGGTAAATCACTGACCTGGGAGTAGTTTTAGACTGAAAGAGAGTGGGTTTGAATAAGTAAGAAATTCTTTACTGTGAGGGTGGTGAGGCACTGGCACAGGTTGCCCAGAGAATCTGTGGCTGCCCCATCCCTGGAAGTGTTCAAGGCCTGGTTGGATGGGGCTCTGAGCGCACAGGAAGGAGTCCCTGCCCATGGCAGGGGGTTTCAAACTAGGTGATCTCTAAGGTCCCTTCCAAAACTTTCTTTGATTCTATGATTCTGATTTAAGCATCAGAGTAAGTCCATTTAGATAAAAAAGGGAAAGGAAATTAAGTGAAGCCAACAGTTATTAATCTGTATTTATCATGTGAGAGTAAAATTAATAAACCTCAAATTAATTAATCCTTGAAATGTATGTGCTTGGACCCACAGATGCTTGGATCCAATGTTTTTTAACTAGCTCTGCTGAATAAACTGCCACAGTGTGAAATACAACATTGTGCATCTTTCCCAACTAAATTCATGGAGGTAACTAAGCATTTCATGGCTAAAGATGTAATTTGTCATATTAATGAAATATTCCTTTTAAAAAATCTATATGCGGCCTATTCTGCTGTTGAATAATTTATAGGGACAGCAGTGCTCTTTGAAAAAGAATTCTCATCACCATTGTAAAGGAAAGGTAGTATATGGTATTTCTGACCACATATCCTATTGTGATGCTAGAAGCACTTTATTGCATGATTGAAAGACTTTTACCCCTAACTGCAGTTATGTGACAGTAATAAAGTATTGCCCATTTAGGACAAAAAAGTTACCTTCCTTTTCCTGCAGGTTTAGGTTTCTGGTCTATGTGTTCCACTCTTAGTCGCATGTTCAGTCTGCCTATCCTTGGATACCGATACAAGTGCCAATGAAAGGAAAATAGAATCAAAACTTAAAATGGAAAGATCATCTTGAAATCACCTGATCAACCTACTTCCAAAGCCAGTCAGACCAGTTTCTCTTGATTACTTGAAGATGTTCAAGAACAGGTTGATACAGTTCTGACCAACTTGGACTAGTGAAAGGTGTCCCTGCCCATGGCTGAGGTTGGAACTAGAAGATTTTTAAGATCCCTTCCCTCAACCCAATCTATGATTTGTGTTCTATGATTTGGAGTCTATGATTCTTTCAAAGCTGGATCTCAGTTTGAAATTAGATTGTGTAGACCTGTCCAGTGAATGTTGAGTATCTGCAAGAATTGAGGTTTTGCAAGCTGTGTAATCAATGGCGGAAGAGCGAAACTTTCAAGACCAATATATCTCCCTCAAAATCTGAAGTGCTCTTTAGAGTTGTTTGTGGACATAAAAATAAGGTATTTTTTGAAAGTTGTGACTTCCAATTTTACTTTTTTGTTTTCTTTCCTGTTCCAACGCTGTTGGAAGGCTACTAGAAAAGACACCACTTGTTTAGCATCTGATTCTGATGGTATCTTATATTTGAGGTTTATGTTAGAACAGGATGGTGTTGAACAGTAAAGCTTAAGGCTGCATACACCCTTCGAAGAAAAAATCTCTTTTATTGGGGTCAACATTATGAAAGCTATTATCAAACAATGTCTTGGGATTTTTTTTTTTTTTTACAGGGCCTTGTGAAGCTGCTGTATTGGTCTTGACAAAAGAATGTGATCTTGTTAGTGAAATCCCTTCATATTGCTGATCCCGGAAACAAAAGCAGCTTGTATAACTAGCGTATTTTTTTTTTTCAAAGGTTTTATGGTTAGTTCAGCATTACTCTGTAGGGCTGTTGTGTTTGTTTTTTTTTTCTTAACCCAAATCATCTGAATCAGCTTCCAAATGTATATAAGAAAAGGGGTGTGGAGTACAGAATGGAAATATGTGAACAAGACAAATCTGCCTACTTTGAGCAGTAACTGCAGCTGTAAGGACACCTTCATGGTCAGTCAGGTTCAAAGTGTCTTTTTCTTCAAAATCACAAGTATCATTTACTGAAACAATACTAACTGTGACTTGGCTGTTATGCAAACCATTTATTTATTGCTTATCACAGTTAATATAAGATGCTGCTTCTGAAAAAAAATATATGCACACTGTATTGCTAATTTCCAGGACAAAGTTTCAGTTTAAATTAATAATTTTCAGTTTTCTTGATCTTCAGCTGCATTATTGCTTTTCAGTTGCTAACACTATAAATTCATTTGATTATGTGGGTCAGAACATCCATCACTGGATGTAAATCACTGTAGTACTGATGTGCTGGTTCTACTTAATGACCTGCAAAATAGGAACTCACAATATGGACTTCATGTTATTTGACATTGAGAAATAGTTTTGGGTTGTGACGCTACAGTATTACAACTACCTTTAGATTTAGTACTTTGAAAATCTTACAGATATTATTGTCTTCCTGACCATGATAGCTGTTTTGTCCATTATTTCCAAATACTAGGTGTTCAGGAAATATATAATCCTATCAGATTATTTATTTTATCTAAACCTAGGTTTAGATCTTGTCTGTTGCAGACATCCTTTTATTAAAACTCCTTATTGGGATTTTTCTCCCTTCTGAGGAGCTGAGGCCTCAGAAGCAAAAAGTAAACAATGGTTATCTGCTGCTGTGGAATGTAACAGGTGGATCCCTGATTGGTCTGGTGTGGATGTTTGGATTGACTGACCACTCATGGCAGGGCTGGCTTTTGCTCTCTGCCGAGACAGATCTTTGTTGTTCATTCTTTTCTATTCTTAGCTAGCTATCTGAAGAACCTTCTTCTTTCTATTTCTTTTTAGTATAGTCTTAATGTAACATGTATCATAAAATAATAAATCAAGCCTTCTGATCATGGAGTCAACATTCTTGTCTCTTCTTCATCCTGAAAACCTTTGTGACCACAGTCACACTTGTCAGTATTTGAAAAGATTTAAAAAGAAAGCCTGATGATGATGTAGATGCACACTTGAAGAAATGATGATTTCCTAATTTCCTAGGCTCATGGTAAGGTCACTGGAGATTTTCTTCATTAGAAACATAAAAAAATCAAATTAATTTATTCTTTATTAATTTAATCTTGTAAGATTTCAAGAAAAGTAGTTGTCATTTTGTTAAAGGTACATTTGATGTCAGAATAGGTGATTATTTGTGGTCTCTTGATTCAGGATTCTCTCAGATTCAGAGTCCATTCTTCTACATGGTCATGGATTTACTGCTCTCTTCTGTATTTTCTCACCCTGTGTGGATACAAGAATGCCAGCTACCTTCCTTACAGAAGTCAGAAAGTCTTTTGAGCTCAAAGCTCACATAAGGTGGGATAAAATCATAAGGACCACAATGAAAATATATTTGGCACTTCCTATGTTCTCATGTGTTACACAGTCCTAAAATCCCAATTTTATGACTCAACAGTATTCTCATGTCTACCACATGCCAGACAATGTGTTTGTCTGACACTGAGCTAGAAGATGGACTAGAAATCTTCGCAAAGTTGAGAATGTGGTGTGGGAATCCACTTTCCACTGAAACCATAGATTCACCAGCAGATCTCAGGAAACACAACTCTTAGCTGAATAATCTATTTTACTGTTAGTGTTCAAATTGTATTTGGTAAGTTTGTAACAGATTCCTTTATACAATGCAGAATATCTCCAGTGATCATATTTCAAAGCAAAATTCACCTATAAACTGAAATGAAGCAATTAGACTCATGATGAATTAAAAATATACATTTCCCTGCAGTTCTGAAAATGGCTCTGGGAAAATCTCAAGGAATCTTCCTTCTCTTGCCCTTGAGATCTTTTCTCCTGGTAAAATGCCATTGAGTTTTCTGTTACTATCATAGGGCCTTGAAAAGGAGTTGAGAGGTTTTCCTTCAGTTCAGCAGAGGGCCACAGAATATACACAAGCTGGGGAGTTTCTGTCTTCATCACCTCCACAGTGCAATGGAGTGGTTAAATTCCCTGCCGCAAGCTAATTACACTTCTCTATTGCGCAGAACACTTGTCTTCCCATAATTAATTATGAGCAGGAAAAAATGCCCTTTTGTTGCTTTTAATGAATTAATCCTTCATGAAAATAATTTCTGTGACATGATAACAAAAGGACATTTGTTCACTGTCCTCATCACCATGCACACCATAGTACATAAATGGCCTCATGTGGGGACTCTCTTTGTCTCCTCTGTCCAAGAACTTACTTTATTGCAGACATGGGAGTATTAATACCCTCAATTGCTGTACAGGCAGATAAGACTGTCTAGATCATTATAACAAAAAACTACAGAGGAAAGAGTCCAGTGTTTTGATAGTAATTCTCTCTCTAAAATCAAAGGAACAGTTCCATTAAATGGATTTTTCTTCAGACATAAAAAGCCCACATTGCCCTACTTAATCTAGTCATTTGAAACACAGCTTAGATAAATCTATTTGACTAAATGAAGAAAGTCAATCTCTGTTTGATTGCTCATCCAAGGTGTAGGAAAGGAATCCATTATGTCACAAGATTGAGTAACTCAAGATGTGCTTTGTAAGATTAATGGATACTATGTCAAATGTGTATTTAACTGGGTTGCACTGAAGAGCCTGAATATAGCTAGAATATCTGGCATTTTGCTAAAGCTGACATAGGATGAAATTCTCTAATATCGTGCATAGTAGCTGCTTTTCTTTAATTCTTCATGGAAGTTGACTGGATCATCAAAGCTTAGTAGAGAAATGTTTACATTACCAGTGAGATTCCACAAGCTCTAATATGCTTTCTATCAGGTAAAATCACAAAATTACGGAATGATTTGGTTTAAAAGGGACTTTAAAGATTATCTATGTCCCCACAGCCGGGACACCTTCCACTAGACCAGGTTGCTCAGAGCCACATCCAACCTGGCCTTTAAGATTTCCAGGGATGGGGCTTCCACAGCTTCTCTGGGTCAGCCTGTGCCAGCACCTCACCACTAATCCTCACAGGGAAGAATTTCTTCTTAATATCTTATTTTAATCCATCTTCCTTTGATTTAAAAGCATTGCCCCTTGTATTATCACTGTACTGATTTTAATTTAAGTGTGGGCGTTTTGTTACCTACAGAGGATCAAAACTACAGGCAGATCTCCTGCTGCAGCAGCTTGCAGATGTTGTTTCACCACTTGATCTGGGAGTGGATACCACAACACCAGCGACAATGGGAGAATCTGAAAGATTAATCACCCTAAATTCCTTCAGTAAAATCACATCTGTTGCTACAACGGATATAGCATGCATTGCAAAACTTGTTTGTATTTATAATGCTGATTTTTATGACAAGATGTTGGTTCACATGGCATTTATCTCACCCTATGACATTTTCTCCTTCATTCTTATTCATCTTCTCTTGAGAAATGTATATAATTTATTGCATTTTAATTTCCCTAGACTTGTTTATAAGGAAAAGTGGTATGAAGTAGCTTAAATTGTTGAAAATTTTGTTGGGTATTTTGGATGAAAATACAGAACTCATGCTTCCTATAATAATATTGTTTTTAAAATCATATATAATAAGTTCACACATTTTCTCTTCATTCCTTTCATAATTTTCAACAGCTGTCCTTTACCCTTTGAGATAATTAAATATTTTTCATAGGCACTGAGACCATAATATCCCCCTTTCACTAGTAATAAATGAAATATATTAAAGATCTAATAAATTCTTCCATGACGGGAGCCTTCCCATATATCTTTAGATATCTGTTTTAAGGCAGCTGCCCAGACTCACCCATTGCTCAGTGGGAAGAAATAACACAAACTATTCCATCAGTCAAAGGCTTAGGCTAAGATGAGATGAAGCAGTTTCTCCAAGAATCTTTTTTTGTTTACAAACTCTGCAGGAGAGCAGGATTACAACTTATTTTAGGTTACTCACAAGATGTTAAGAAATTTAATATTTTGCAATCCACAAATAATAACCAAAATCTTACTCTCTTTCTGTAATCTTACAAACAGCTGGCAGAACACACAGGCTTCTTGTGGGAAATACAGGGTTGGTGCTTGGAATTGAGTTTAGTTAGAAGCTTTTTAAATAATTCCAACAGCTATTCCAGAGCACACATATGTTGAAGTTGTCCATCCTAATTGCAGAGGGGTTGGACTAGATGGCCTTTGAAGGTGACTTCCAACCCAAACTTTTCTGTGATTCTAACATTTCAGATTCAGAAAAATGGTGTAATTACAGTTAGTTTCATTCCTTTATAATGTTTTGCATCCAGTCAATTTAATGGTTTTATTTTTCCAGCTTTTCTTTCAACATAATTTGCTGTTACTTATCCCGGTTTATATATTCATTCTATTAATTCATGAGAAATCAATTATTGTGTTCTGGAATACTCATTTCCTTATAGAAAAGTCCTTCCTCAACAGGTTATTTTATCTTACTATTTGCAATCTAAGGGTTATGTGTATTAGCATAGGATGGAAAGCACTGCTAAAGCATCTTCCTGCAGAGATGTTCTATTTCCTTCCACTTACTGTCAAAGGGCTGAACAAACAGCAAGTATAAATTCATTTACGTGTGGCTATTTGGGTGGAGGTTAAGCACAAGGGATACCATTATTTATTAAGTCACTACAAAGACCAGTGAACTCAGCACTTCTGACTCCAAGAAGTCCTTCCTCTGCAGGCTGCAACCACTCAGCATCTCCCTGGGCATACAGTAGTGAATTCTGAAAAAGAAAAGAATGCAGAGTCATCAATAAATTATGATACAACACTGTGATGAATCTGAGGATATTAGAGGTCCTTTATAACATTAGTGGTTTTATAATTCTACGATTCCATGGAAGGCTCTGCTGTTGACCTCCAATGCAGGTGAAATGAAAGTCCCAAGAAGTTGTTGAGCATGCTTCCCCACCCATCCTTCTGATGCATATTGGTAAGACTCCATCAGCATAATAAACAGACGTTCCTGCCTCTACTTGGATAGAAATATTAATACTATGTGGAAGAAATCAAGGAGTTTTTTAAAAAGTCCGATATGAAAGTAAACCAAAGTAGAAATTTAAGGATGGAATGAGACCTAGTATTAAAGTGCAGCTGATGTTTAGTTTAGCAGAGGTGTAACTACACCTCACATCAGCTCACTGTGTGCAAGCTCCATATGGTCTTCCCATGGCACAAGTTGCCAGACATGTCAAACATTTCAACAAGTAGGATGTTTGGTCTGGCAAAAAATGGGCAAAACCTACTTTCTAGTAAGGTTTTGAAGGTGGTTAAAGCTGAAAGAGAGCTAAGGTTGGGATAAAAGCTTGTTTCTTTGGATCTGAGGTTAAACCACAAGATTAAATCCAGTGGAAAGAGAGTAAAGGAGGAAGAATATGAGCAACAGAGGTCAAGAGCTGCGCCTAGATGGAAACAAATATCATACAGGAAAGGGCTGAAACTGAAAAGAGTTTATATATTTTAAGCAAGATTGGAATACAAGAATGAAATGTGGATAAGCGTCAAGGAGAAGTTTGTACAAATCCTCTTTTTTTTTATACTCAGTAAATATCTGGAAAACATTGCAAGTAGTGTAACAAAGACAAAATTTTCAGAACTGCAATGGAAAAGCATTAGCCCTTCCATAAATGCAGTAGTTTTCAAAATGAGATTTTTTTTTCTCCTCTTATAACATTGTTTTAAACAATCAAACTCATTAAATACTGCCCCACAGTAACAGAAAATGCTGTTGCATTTTAAATGACTCCTCTTGTCACACATTTTGGTAGAAAGTAAGGACATAGCATTTCCCTCTTTGAAGTCTGACAGATTTTTCTTTGACCATCTACATGAGTGGGAACAAGCTGAGCACAATTATCAATATTTTCGAGTGTAGGCTCTAATTTAATCCAAACATGGGCAGCCCAGTTTGGCTGCACAGCTTGAGATGCCTTTGGCTTAATTTTCATAATCAAAGCATATTCACAGCATTCCTGTACAAAGCAAAGATGACCTCTTCCTTCCTGGGTGGTCATTTTATTAAAACATTGAGTTTATAAGTTCTTCTGAACCCATTTCTGACTGGCTGGAACTTAGAGAAAACATCTATTCATTGCTTATAGCTAAAAGGAATTTACTGTTAGCTTTCAAGGGAAACCCGCATGTTCTTGGATTCTTAGGATCAGAGATTTTGTCTTTCCATTTCTATATTCCCAAAGAAAATAATGCATGTGTTCACTGTTTTGTCAGTATAAGATTTATAATGCCTTTAACTAATAATTTCCTTGCCATGAAGTGCATAGGTTTTGTAAATTATGTGAGAGTGACAACACTGTAGTTGCCTTGGCAACCTTAACTGGTTTTCAAAGCAGTGTGTTTCATGTTTGGAATAAGCATTGATTTGTACGATCTGGCAGGAAAAAAAAAGAAAATAAAAATGAAAACAAAGAAGGAAAGAAAGAGAAAGAAACCTCTTGAGGGAAAAATCTGGCAACTGAAACAATTGCAAATCAACCTTCCGCCACAGTCATCTATATGATATGAACATTAAAGTGCTAAAACTTAAAGAAAAATGCATCTGAAGCTGTCAATTTATTTTTTTTTTCTCTGCCTGAAGTCCAGAAAAGCTAAACTTTCAGCTAAGATTCAGTGTTGAACTTAATTTGGACTTTTTCTTCCTAAACTTGTCTTACTTTGAATTTGAAAATTCAAATTGTTTAGACACTAATGAGATGCATGCTAGGGAACTTCTTTCTGGGTTTTGATGGGGTTTTTTCCCCCATTTTTATAATTAAGCACACTTAATACCTCTGTATGGCAAAAGGGGAAGTTAGACATGGTGAGGCACAGGATCGGACCCTAAACTAAATATCTTAATTGTTAAAACATTTTCTATGAGCTGATTGGAAAAAGAGATAATGTGTTAATCAATATGGATCTTTATCCTTAATAGAAAGAAGATGAATTGTTTCTTTTGATGGGGAGAGTGCCTGTGAAAAGTTTATTTCTTTTAACCATGTTTTAGATAATTCCCAAACAAAACCTCAACAACTAGAAAATATTATATATTCTGTGTTTGACAGCTTAATACAGCTCTGTGGTGTTTTCTGCATCCTTCTGCTTTTATAGATTCTTCAGGTACTGGTTATGTAATAGAAAAAAAACATAATGGAAATAATATCCATTAGCAAGAGGGGGGAAAGCATGGTGAAATCATTCCATTATCTCTTGCTTTCTGTTCAACATTAGCCAGGACCCTATCAAAATGCTCAGAAGGTGTTTGCATTAGTCTAAAACCTGATTCTCATTTAAAGTAGATATTTAGTTATGAGGATCGAGGAACAGGAACATAGAAAGCTGTAGTGCCGTTGTTTGTGGAAAAACTGCAGATGTCATCATTTGCCCCCACAGTCCTTGGACTGCGTAGTGATGAGCAGAAAACAGAATCAAAACTGGGTGAATCATTGTGATTTGTAGGGAGCTTGGACATATGAGCTGAAGTTGTATGGGATGACTCATAGGAGATGTGTGGTTGAAATCCCTACATAGACAATACAAAGGCATAGCAAAAAGAAACAACCACAGAATTTGCACTCTATTTGGTATTCTAGCCTATGTAATTATTTAAAGTGAGCATCAAGATTCTGCTAACAAAGTTCATGGAAATGTAGAATATTCTGAGGTGGAAGAGACCTAAAAGAATCGAGTCCAACTCCTGGCCTTGCACTGAACAACTCGCTCATACAATGTGCCTGAGAGCATTGTCCAAGGGCTTATTAAGCTCTGCCAGGCTTGGTCCTGGGACCACTTCCCTGGGGAGCCTGTTCCAGTGCCCAACCACCCTCTGGGTGAGGAATCCTTTTTCAATATCCTACCTAAACCCCCACTGACAGAGTTTCAAGCCATTCCCTCAGTTCCTGTCACTGATTGCCACAGAGAGGGATCAATGTCTGCCCCTCCTCTTCCCTTCCTGAGAAAGCTGCAGGCTGCAATGAGGTCTCCTCTTCATCTCCTCTTCTCTAGGCTGAACAGGCTAAATTACTTCAGCTCTGCCTCATAAATCTTCCCCTCCAGAGCCCTCACTATCTTCTTAGCTCTCCAATGAATGCTCTCTAGTAGCGTAATGTCTTATATTATGATGCCCAAAACTGCACACAGTAAGAAGATATTACTTCCTACTGATAGCAAATGCGGAATTTTTCCATATTAGACCCCTGTGATTCACATATTTTGATATGACAGAAGAGTTTGGATTTAGAACAGAGCTCCTGTAGCAGGGGTGGTCTCTCTTTTCTAGAGTTAAGATATTTTTTTATTAAAGGGTAGCATTTTAAAATCTCCTGCCTTGTAGTAACATCTTATATATCATTTGTGTAAGGAGAATGTAGCTCTATCTCCTTCTAAAGTTTGTTTTGAATGTAATTTACCTCTGCCAGCTTAGTTTTCTGACGGAGCTTGATGCATAGCTTCATGAATATCATTGCATTGTTACAACCTGAAAGAACTTTCTCCAACATTTGACTCAGGGTGTTAGGAGTCCATCACTGATACCAGGCAGAGGGCAAATGACCAAAGAACACAGATTATTTGGCAGGTTCATACTCGGGCTTGAAAGTAGGGAATGATAACAGTAAGCCATGCATGTGCATGAATTCTTCACACTCAGAAAAAAAAGAAAGTTGAGAATTTGCCTCAACTTGGAGCAACACTGCTTAGATTCCTTATCAGGGTTGTTTTTATGGCTGCTTTTCTTAAGTATCTGAAAGATTGCGTCCATTTATAAGTGATCTCTCCTTGCTTTTCTGCATTTAACTGTCTAAATGATGTATCTTCACACAAGTACTTCTCCAACAATCTACTCTGGTTGGGGGTATCCTTCCATGTGATATATATTTATATTTCTACAGTATTCCACAACAAATATTCATATGCTGTCTTCACATTCATCCACATCAATGTAGGTACATGTGCAGAGATGTCAGAGATTGACTATCATGTACACTAAGAGTGTACGTGAATTTTCTCCTTTACACTATGAGAAAATTCTAAGCAGATTGTAAAGTCATCTGGATTACTTCCCCATCCACCTCTAGGCCTACACTCTGACACCCAACTGTACGAGCCTGGCTCTTATAATAAGAGCCTTTTGGAGCTCTTGCAGCTTTGAGCCCTTCCCAAATAATAAACATACCTATAGACGATCTAAAATTAAAAAGAAAAATGTTCTGACAAGCCCAGTAACTGTGGGTAGTTCATTACATTCTATTATGTGTTTGCTCCTCATTGTGTTTTCTCTGTATAAAATAAAATACAGGAATATATGCATACTTTTGCATATATTCCTTATTATTCACACTTATTCTCACAAGAATGGTGTTTTCCTGCTAGCTTTCTACCAGAAAAGAAGTGAAACTTTAAGAGAAAATGTTCTTAAAAGAAATAACAGCATAAAGCCAGCATTTCTTTTCTGTAGTAGATTCATATTCGTTTGATGGAAAAAGGGAAACAAAAATGAAAAAGGTCTCAGGCAATTAAGAAAATTGTAGCACTTACTGCCTATGTCCTCAGAAATAAGGAAGTTGTACAACTGTGCTTTTCAAGGCATTCCAGCCCTTTTGAGTCAGCATTACATTCTCTAATTATATGTAATAAACAGGTAGTGGAATAGACCAGCATGGAACTTGAGAGTCTGAGTCCTCGTACAGCAAAAAAATGCTCATAAAAATACCTTTAGAAGCAGGGGCAAGACAATTAAGCATGGCATCGGTGATGTTGCAGTTTTAACATATGTTCAACACCATTGGTTTGAAGAGAGGAGCTAAAGCACCAGAGAGCTGCAATGGCTCTGATATGATCAAACACAAATTTTTCTGCTCTATTAGTCCAATTATCTTGTAGGTATAAGAAAAAGATTGTATAAGTTCATAACATCTGAATTTTTGTCTCTTTCCACTGAAGCTACTGATACAGTGTTACCCCCATATGAATGTTAAGGTCTAATTTTTTGGCTGCTCATGGCCCCTAAGCATGAGCATAAGTGCCAAATCCAGGTGCCAAGGCAGCAGAGTCAGACAAAGTGTTTGGCAGTTCCATTCAAGTACCTGACTGAATTCTGGGGAGATTCCTCTGGTTATACTGGGTTTTTTTGTGAGCTATTCAACTAATATCATTGGTGTCCCTCCATAGTGCTGTCTCTGAGGAAATGATTAATGCTGACCTGCTGGCTCTCCGTGCCTTCCCTTTGTAGCACATAGTGTTGGAAATCATTAGGGACCGAGTTGTTAAGACATGTTTTATGGAGCTAGCCGAACACCTAGAGAATGTCTCTCAGCTGTGCTCCTGCTGTTTGACAGCATAATGCAGTATGGAGTCAGGATCTTCAAAAGTATAAAACTTGGTCTGCAATTTTAAAATGTTTAGTTTTGCACTAAATTGCATTTTGCTTGGGTTTCTGGTTAATTGCTGAGGCTATAGTGCATTTGACTCTCTCTTGTGTACCTTAAATTAATTATTTTACCTGGTTTTAATGGGTAAAACCAGGTAAATAACCTCTTAAAACCTGGTAAGCAAGACTGGTTTTGTTTATTGCAAGCTTGGGAAAAAAATAATAGCATAGGATAAAAGAGGAGTATAGTTTAAAGACACATTTGTGTGCCCCTCCAAGGTGCGATGGTTATGTTCCCCTGGTTGAAATAGCCTCTGGGCTCCCACAAAATTCACTTGATTGCAAAGGCTGCAGCAAGGGACTGGATCAACAGCTTACACTGATCCTATGTTGTATCTTTTTTGCTCCCCACACAGCGAAACCCACTTGTCCTCTGCTCAATATCTGCTCTTAGGGAAAGGAGTGGAGGATCCATGCTCATACCTTTGTAGCAAAACAACTGTTTTCTAATCTGGTGGTTCACTTAAGAGATATGGAAAGCTCGTTGTTTCATTCTAACAGCATCTATTCTGAGAAAATATTCTTAAATAGTTTGTAGTGCTTTTCTGGTTCATGTTGATTACTTGGAAGCAAACACAGGGTAAATGAGCCTGTGGTCCTCCTGCTTTTTTCAGAAAATATTTATTGAGCCAGAGGGAAAAAAAAAAGTGCAGCGTCATGGGTGAACTTTTAAGATACTCATGTCAAAGGAGAGCACTCAGTCTTTGTTCTTTCTTTCTCTCGTCATATTTCTTCATTTGTGTATCCTAGTGCAGGTGCAGCTAGCAATTCCCAAGGGCCTGACTACTTTGTTTATGGTGTACCAATTCTGACAGCACAGATATTGAGATGCAGGTGTTGAAACATCACTTCCATATCTCTGAATATTATTTTCATAGAACATGAGAATGTTGATAGGATGAGCAACTTGGAACATTCCAGACCATCTATGCAGATTAGATTAATGCTCTAGAGGACTATTGCCATTTGCTTTTAAGTTAAAAGCCTCTTTTAAAACTAATTACAAAGCAATAACAACAGAAAAGAAAAAAAAGCCAAAAAAACCCACCTAAAACAAACAAACAAAAACAATCAAAAAGCCCCAACAAAATCAAGGAAAGCTTCTGAATGATATTTGAAGCCTATTATTCAGCTAATAATATAAATCCACACAACATTAGGGGCTATGTTCTCCTTTCTGGCACAGAACTTGAATCTCTGTGAAGAACATGAAGAAGGTTTAATCACTTGATTCACAGAGTGCATCTATAGAGTCAATCTATATGTAGAATCTATCTATATGTCTACTGCCTATTTCACTCTTCTGAAGTCATGAGAGCAAAATCATTTACAATTCCTGTTTTTTCCTGAGGCACAGCTTGCTGAGAAAAGACCATTAGCAATTTTCAAGAAAGGAAGTATTTGCATTTCTGAATATCATTGTCTTCAAATGAGATTTTTTTAAAGTATCATATTTTGTGTTTACAATCTCTCATTATGTATTCTATATCTCTTTCTTCTATATTTGTTTGTCTTCTGAATTCAGTGATAGGATCATAATTATACTTGGCAAAACAAGTAACACTCATTATGGTAATTTTTTAAAGCTTATTTTGTGTCTCTTTGGTTCAGGTTTTAAAAACACGTCAGATGTAATTCTCTTCAAATACCATTGTTCACCATTTCTCTTCTTTTTCTCCATTACTAGGAACAATAATATAAAAGTCAATTTGACATTTCTTCTCAATTAATCTGATAGCTTTTTATGTTTTCTTTAATTTCACATTTATAATTATTCATTTTTTAAATGTTCTGCAGTCATAAATACTTTTTTCCTATGACATTGCCATGGAATGATATAGAAACAAATTTAACAAGACAAAAAATTTCTAAAATGTGGAAGATTTATTGAAAGCTTTTCTTTTATATGCACAACAAGAAGGCTTCAAGTTTCTGCACTCCTTCAAAAGAAGTTTTTCTCAGCTAAAATCAGTTGACCTGATGAAACTTGGGTTTTCAATGAAATTGTATCAAATACTGTGTGATCTCTAATTGAAGCTGTTCTTCCAGGTCATTCAGAGAAGTGTTCATCAAAGGAGATTTTGTGGTATCTAGCAATAAATGAATTTACAAAGAAGTTTCTATCTTAATGAACTCCTAGCCTCTATGCAAATTTCTATTTCAGAAAAGTTATAGGAACTTCATAACTCTACAACATTTATGTATATGTCAAATTTCTTTCAGAATAGCCAATTGGTTAAACCTCCTTTTTTTCTTAGGAAATGCATGAAACATACCCCCTCCACAAACACACAATCACAGAGTGATTACAGAAGCTTTCTTTTCTGTAGAAAACCAGGCTAAAAAACATAATAGGAGAAAAAGTGTAAGTGGCAATTATATGTAATGAATAGAAAAGCAAAGAACTTGGTAGTAATAAGTACTACTCAACAGTTAGGAAATGCAGGTCATTGAAATTGTAATCAAGAGTCAAGTATTCCTTCAGAATTTGAATTAAATTCTGAATTGCTGATTTTTATTCTAAAGGAAATTAAATGGACTTGATAAAATATCATGCTCACCAGCAGCACAATTTTGTAGACCATAGGACTAGAGATTTAAAATTTTAATGATGCTATAGTATATCTTTAATATATTTTTGGTCATATTATTACCCTTTTGAGTAGAAAAAGCTGATATTGTTCATTTCATTTTCAGATTTCACTAGAATTAGATGCCACAATTTTAATCCCATGTATATTTAGCAGAAGGTAGTGTACAAGTCTGCAAAGCAGACCTTTTCAACAACTTGATTTCTAGGCCCTTCTCAGCCCTCCATCCTCTCTGACTTGAGAGAGAGATGCAAATGAAGAAGAAAAAGAAAAGATTGACATACAGAGCAACACAAAACTTAAACCAGTGCAGCATGGAGGCATGTTATAATTTGAATGTCAAATTTGGTTGGTGAATAAAGAATGTCATGCCATTTCCTGATCCCACTACAAAATTCCATGTTTTGACAGGAGAGAATGCCTTGGACTGAATATGTGCTGGGATTTAATGCAAGATACAAAGCCTTGCAACTTAGTTTCATGGTTCAAATCCAACTGAGGGCGAAGGAGTGAAATCTGATTAAAATCCAGTGATTCTTTAGAGAAAAAAAAAAGAATTTGGCATATGCAAATCAGGCTTTAGAGGATGAGTATTCAAACTGCAATACATTTACATAATTTTCACTGATGCCCATCTCAACTTGTGGTTTTAACAAACAGGCTTCATTAGCAACAAAAATTCTGATCCCTGATGGCATCAGGAATGAGATTTGAACTCAGAAAAAAGCAAGATACAGCTCAAAATGATTCTGCATGGTAAACATCTCTGAGAATATTGAAATATCTTGAGTATTAAAAAATTGGCTGAGATGCTTATGAAAGATGGCTGGAATTTCAAGGTGATTTGGATCTTCCATACCTGATCTTTTGCCTAAAAATGAAAAATGGGAAATTGTGCAAAATTTCCCTCTGATGGCTTCAGGTGTGTAAATTGGCAGCTTGTCTGACATGGTCTACCTGTATAACAATTTAAAATTTGATCTCACACATCTTCAGTGACTGGGCCTGATTGCATATCCAAATTCATAAATTTCAAGTAAGATCCTAAAATTATCATCCATAAAGCAAGTGCTATTCCCTGGAAGATAGACATATTTCAGTGCTGTACTAGATGGGGCTGACCCAACTGAGAATTGGGTCTCAGATTTAAGTGAAAAAGCTTTGTGACAAATTCTTATGGTTCTTTAGTTTTGTGATATTTCTCTCTTTTTTTTGTTAGAACAATGGGCGGTGGACTCTAGGTATTGATCAGCTCAAGATTAGTTTTCAAATGCAGAATAAGCCTTTTTCATTACAGAAAAGGGATGGAGTGTGGTGACAATTGAAACCGGAATCTTTAATTTGAAACCACTCTTTAATTTGTCTTCATAATTTTTAAAATCATCTCAAAGGAAACAAGGATGCAATGTTTGATGTAATTTTACATGTTTAGGAAATAAGAGTTGCAAAAAGATATAAAAATACAGTTTACTGAAAAAGTTAGTGTAATGATCATAATTGTCTGGAATTACACATAATACTACAAGTAAGTGACAGGGTGCCGTAAAAACCAGTGGCTTCCCTGGAGTCTGGGATTTTGAGAAGAATGGAGCCTCACAGTCAGCACCTGTCCCAACACAGTCAGCAGGACGGCAGCCTCGGGCATCAGGCTATGGGGATGGGTACAGGACAAGGACAGGGCAGGGAATCCTCCTGTAGGTAGTTTATTTCTGCGTTCAAGTAGTGTCTTCCTTCTTTATACCAAAGTTCATTGCTTTCCTCCTTGCATTCTTGAATGTCAACACACATCTAGACTTTTCAACTGGATTCAGCAATTTTCTTTAAATGATTATTCAGTCCTCCCTCATATTGGCAGCATCTTCCAGTTTTTCCAGCCAAAAGTTTGGATGACCACTTATCTACTTCTTATCTCTAGGTCATTGCCACATTAAGTAGAACCAGTCTCAGACTGATGACAGGAGAACACAAATAGTAGCTCTTCTCCTCTCCAATTCATCTCTTTTAAAATAAGCCATTGCAGTCTCTTCATTAGTCAACTCTTTATGAGCCTACTATTTTTATATCAATATTCACCATCCTTTCCTTGAGCAGCAATTTCCAATGGAAAATTGCATCTAGTCTTTCGGGTGGTTTTATAGAGATTTTTTTGGTTTAGATTGTTTTTTTGGTTTTTTGGTTGGTTTTTAAATCTGCATGTACTAAATCCACTGCTTCACATAATCTAAAATATCAGTCTTTAAAAAACATACAGGTATTAGATTAGAGTAGCACCTTTGATAAAACCACATGGATCATTTATTAACTTGCCTTTGTCTCTGTGTCCTCAGTTCTTCTTTTTTTCAAGAATGCTTATAATAAATTGCAAAGCATTTAAGTCAAATTTAGAGTCCCGTAATTGCAGAGATCACCTTTATTTTCCCTTTTCATGTAGCCCATTATATTTGCCATTCTTCAGGCAGGGTGTTACTCCCTGAATTTACACATTCATTAAAAATCCCTCCTACTGCTATTCTGTTAGTTATGCATAACTATTACCACACCATCCTCTTGTGCCTCAGATTAGTTTATGCTTTAGGTTCACTCAGCTTTGTCTTTTGAGAAAATATTCTCTGAATTTTACATCCAGCCCTGCACTTAGAGGGGAGGAAAACTAAGGAGGGAGCCACATTATTGAGCAGGGCAAGAGCACCTTTGCCAACACACTTGCCATGCTGGTGAGCATGGATTAAATTAGGAACAAGGGAGGGATATGATGATCAGCCAAGTGATGGTCTGTGTTGGGTAGCGTTGTACTGGAGTGCAGATGGCAGTTCAAAGGGGATGATCCTTCCTCTCTACTCAGCCCCAGTGAGATGCATCTGGAGAAAAGCCAGCCAAGGACCTGGAGAGTGTTAAAGGACTGACTGTAGTACCTGACATACGTGGAGAGGTTGAGAAGGTTGGGACTGCTCAGCCTGGAAAAAAAATGGCTTGGGAGGATCTTATCAATGTATATAAACACCTAATGGAGGGAATGACAAAGACAAAACCAGGCTCTTCTCAGTGGTGTCCAGTGCCAGGACAAGAATCAATGGGTACAAAATGAAACACAGGAAACCCTTACCAAATATAAGAAAAGATATAAGATATCTCTTTTATTATGAGAATGGAAAAACTGAAAAAAGTCCTTGAGAGGTTATGAATGTTTCACTCCTAGAGACATTCAAAACCCTACTGCACCCAGTCCTGAGCAACCTGCTCTAGCTGGCTCTTTGCACACTGGGTTGTATTAGAGATAATATTCAATTTATACTGTTCTAAAACAAAATTCTGTGATCTGTTATTAAATTGATTATATATTTGGGAAAATTTTGACAAGCCTTTTTCTGCCTGAAAAGACACAAAAGCCTTCGTAAACATTTAAGGCTATAGCAAAATGTCACATAAACTACAGGACTATTTTATAAGTAAGTCACCATAAAAATGGCCACAAATTTGCAAATGTCAACTGTAATGGCTAATTTGCACTATTAAAGTAATCAAACAAAATTTTAGTTTGCTCAGAAAAGCTGTAAATAGCCAATAATACTATAAACGTTATTTGAAAATCCACAATTGTAAACAAAGACTATTGGAATTAAAAAACTAGTGGATATTCTTCTAGCTGTTTTATTTATTTTTATTTTATTTTATTTTATTTTATTTTATTTTATTTTATTTTATTTTATTTTATTTTATTTTATTTTATTTTATTTTTTCCGTGTTTAAACATAAGGCTCCAGTGGGAAAGTGACATTTCTATAACAAAAGACAAACAAAAAAAAAGGCTTCTGATCTTTTCTGAGATGCATTTAAGCTTGTGTACAATGGCTGTCATGTGCAGCGCATGACACGAGTGGTGCAAAGCTGTGAGAAAAATCTCAGTCCTGCTCCAAATGTTTCAGCCCCCTTTAAGTAAACAGCCAGGGCTCTGGCTGTTTGAATTAGCTTTGAATTAACAGCTGAGTGGTCTTTAGTTGCTGAAGTAGAAATCTCCAGACTGTAGTCAAGGCAATGCAGTTATTTGTACTGGCTTTAAAAATATCCACTCCCTGAACTTCTGTAAGGCTGTATCAAGCACTGCCTTTACCCTATAAGATCAGTTAAATTGGATAAGAATTTCTTTGTCTTCACATGCACACCTCTGTCTCTGGCCTGTCTTCGAGTTGAAAATCCAGTTTTGAACAGTTGTGGCTGGATCCACAAATAAGATTTTTGTGAGGAAGTTTTGCACATCTTACATTTCAGAAGAGTAAGTCCCTAAGCTCCTAAGAATGATGTTTGAGTTTCCCTTGAACTCAGAATCCTGTAAAGCTCACAGACATTTCTGTTTCCTAGTCTTCTTCATGTTGATAATGTCATACCTCATGCACTCATGCTCATAAATCATAGAATCATAGAATCACAGAGTGGTTTGAGCTGGAAGTGACCTTAAAGATCATTTATTTCCAATGCCCCATGATCAGGGAAATCTCCCTCTAGAGAAGGGTGCTCAAAGGTCTGACAACTTCGTCAAATCCTAGCAGGAGTAATTAAACATTGCCTGAATTTCTTGCCTGGTCTATCAATAAAAGCTATTGAATTAATGATAAAAGGATTGTGTAAATCTTTATGGATTCTTTACAGATAAAAGTAATATGACCTCATTATATAAAGTCATATTAATGTTTGAAGCCTCCTTGATGTGTTTGTGTAATTTTTATTAGTGAGGGGAATAACATATGTGTATTTAGTAGAGAAAAGATCCTTGCTACCTCCATTATAGTATAAATAACCTGACATATTCAGCTCCCTTTCTGAAGAGCTCTAGCTTGCAGCATTTTCAGTAGATAAAAAACATAGTCATACCAAGGGAATATCAAAGAAAGTACATCATATCACTCTGAAACACCGGGAACTCATCTACAGTTGAAAAATAATTAATTTCTACAAGTGCCACATTATTACCACTTTCTGAAAATCCTTTTTCCTGGAAGAATTATGTCCTTTGTTCTAAAGCACTACAGATTTAAAGAACCAGGGTTAGAGGCCAAAGGAAAGGTGCAGAGCTTTTAGGATCTGGAAAGGGGAAAGAGAAATTTGAACCAGAATCCAAAGTACTTTCTAGAAAAATGCTTAAGACTTTTGAAATAAGCATCTTTGTGACTAGGAAGACAACTTTACAGATGCAAAAATGTTGCTAAGATTTTGAATAACCACTTCAGGTTCTTGACTCCCAGTCTTGTGCTAATTCATACTGACTGTTTAGGGAATTTCTCATCCAGGTATCCATACCTTGCTCAAAGAGATAAAACAGCACAACTATGCCGTCTATGTTGATCTAAAAAACCTTCTAGACTTGAAAAAAATTCAATCTCTTTAGGCATATGTGAGAAATGAAAGATTCTGGTCATCCAACATTGCTCTCAGCAATGGGAAAGCCAATTAAAATAACTGAATTGCAGTATGTAACTCTGCCCTCAGTATGTAACTTTAATCTGACACTGAGTATGTATATTCAGAGTGGGGCTGACAGTAAAATCTACAAGAGTGATATTTTTTAATCACATTTTATCTTTTTCTTTCTGGCAGCAGTGGGAAATTCCTTAAACTTTTCCTCATAGGCACTCTTCTTCACTTATGCATCACTGGACAAACATAATTTTAGAACAGTCTGGGAATACAGGGCTAGGCTAGTTTAATATTTAGGGGATCAGAAAGAAGAGAGTGGGGTTTGTGTCCTGCAAGAGTAGGGTTTCTGGATTCCACGCCCAAGAAAAACACTATAAAGATGGTAGTAGGGAGAGTGCTCCTCCCCATGGGACTCAAAGGAAAAGGCAAAATGATCATCAGCCCTTTTCCAGTTAAGGGTACCTGTGTCATACTGTGAAGCAAACATCCTACAAAGTAAAAATCTGTCATTCTGGGGAATACAAAAAATAACCCTTTCAGAATTTCTTATTCTTCTTTCCTTCAATGTTTGTTTAAGTGAAGATATTTTTGGATTTCAGGTCAAACTTTTAGCTTGATGAGCTTGACTTAAACCTGAAAAACCAATATAAAGCAATATCTTTCTCTCTCTCAGCAATAGAAAAACCTCTCACTAAATCTCATAATTGTTAGAGTGATTTTGGAGGGGCTCTTTAGTGGCTGCTGCTGATCTGAGACAGGCTGTAGGGATTTGCCCAGTAATTCAGGGCTATAGACCTGGAGGCTACATTCTAGGTAGCCTCACAAGGTTTGCTCACAAGGTAGTGCCACCACTCTGCAGTGTTTCTGTTCAAAAAAAGACCACCTCTTCTCTCTAGGAGTCCCTCTTCAAGTATTGGAACAGGTTATATCATTCCCACAAGCTGTGTTTCATGTTTGATTTGCAGTGACTGAAGCACTAATACTGTGAACAGACCAGCAAGCATGCAAACATCTCCAAGGGTCGGCCTTTTATCCTACAGGGACTGGCTGGAGCTCTGCATTTCCTACAGGTGACATGAGTACAACTGTATTCTGGGATAACTCCAAAATATAATGCTCAAAGGAGAGTAGGAGCCAGCTGAAATCCCAGTTGAGTATTTTGATAACTTGTCCTGTCTCCTTTATCTTAAATCCTATTTAACTAGCAGCAGCTGCCACTGACATTTCCACTAGGATGGTACAGATGGAGCAGTGACTCAGATCACTGGCTCTGCAGAGTTATGAACAGCTAAAACTGTTGCTGATGAAGATTATCAACACGGCTGTAGGAGAGGCTCATGTGTGATTGAGGCTTGCAATATGTGGAATTCAGATTTTCCGCTTGTATTGTTTTCATGAAAGAAATTGCATCTATCTGCCTACATGTACAACTCCAAACATGAACAAATTCTTAGTCATCACAAGTTTTGTAATCATAACTTTTTCTGCCTTATGTTTGTTAAGAAATAGTTAAATCCAAAAGCAAAAATTACATGAAATAAAAATTATTACTTTTAATGTCAGTATTTAATCTGGGACAAAAAATTCCTTTATTGCTTGATGTTCTTGTAGCCTGAAAATGGTTAGGGTGGGGAGAAGCAAAACAAAGTAAATCTGTTGGCTGAGGTTTCCTGTCATTTGGGTCACATCACTGCTTATCATCCTTCATGTTCCCTGGGGAAACAGAGAGTAAACAGGAAGATAGCTGCACTGAGTCTTTGTGATAAGGGTTTCAGTTGGAAAATATAATCTGTTTTGTCATTTCTTGGTCAAAAGATGTTTTAAGATTGCTCCTTCGTTTACAATGAGAGGTGTGTTTATTTGTTTCCTTTAACATTTTAGGTGCATGGATTTCTTGGAAAAGGTACTAAGCTAGTAGATTTAAGCAAATACAGTTTCAATTCATTAGAATATCTGACAGACCCAATTCTTTATAGACTTGGATGATCAGCATAGCAAAAAAATAAGAACTTGAAATGGATTCTGCTGTTTTCTATTTTTTTTTTTAGTTTTCTACATTTTATTTACATATCCAGCAATAATTTCTTACCTTGATCAGACACCAAGCAAACAACCATTTCACAATCTTCATTCAGAAAATAATCCTTTCTGCATGGAACTTGCACACTTACATTCTAGAATATATCTCAGTTCAGAAACAAACATTGCTACAGCATGGTTCAAGTTCATGCCTTTCCTTGAATTTTGATGGGGTTTATGAAAATCCAATAAAGTGTTAGTTATGATGGATTTTTTTCCCAAATAGGAGAGATAGACCTAATTCTTTATACTTAGCACACTATATGTTAAATTAAATAGCCACTATGGGGGCAAGTTGACATTAATTAGTTAGTGAGAGTTAGAGGCTTTGGTAATGGTGACAGAAGTAACTGAATGGGACACGTCTTTTGCATTTGAAAGGAGGAAAGGTGGTCAGTTTTACTCTATGACTACCAGCTGCAGGATCTCATGGACAGCAGATTTTATTCCTTTACGCGTGGAATTAAGATGAAGCAACTTCCTGGGAAACAATGGTGGGAATGTTAGATTTCTGAAAGCATTGTAAAATTTGTAAGCATTTTAGGATTGTGTTTGTTCCAGCTCCAGAGTCAGTATATAACTTAAACTACCCTCAGCATAGTCCCAGATATGACTTTGCTTCTTTTCACATGAAAAGAAAAAAAATCAATCCTGAAATCCTGAGCTGACTTTAAATCTAATTACAAGAAAGAAAGAAAGGTAGAGAAGGTAATGTGTAATCTATAGCCAAGATTTGAGATCCAGCCCTTGGAAAACCATGAAAATATTCCAGCAACATTTTCCACAAATGTCTTAGTAAATCCTGCTAAGCCCAGAGGAGTTGTGGGTGCCCCCTCCCTGCAAATGTTCAAGGTCAGTCAGATAGGGGCTTTGAGCAACCTGATCTAGTGAGTGGCATTCCTTCCTATGGCAGGAGGCTTGAACTAGATGGTCTTTAAGATCTCTTCTAATCCAAGCTTCTCTATGGTTCTATGCTTCTAAGCATATCAGCAGCAGAAAAATGTAACATGGAGTCTGTTCATCAGTATCATTGCAATTTATTGCACCTGAAACATAACAATTTGTAATTTCTTGAGATGGAAAATGAACAACATAACAACCATTCTTAGGATTCAGCTCAAAAAATATTTGTTTGTTTTGCCAAATGACCTTTTAAGGAAGTCAACCCAAGAGTCAGGAATAGACTCCAAGAAAGCATTTGATCAGCATCATTTTCAGCATGGACATGTTAAGTTAACCTGGGAACTGGTTAATCTTACAAGCCCAGAGAAAACAAACTGTCTGCCATCTTTATTAAATTTCTCCTGAATTCGTTTTTTGCCACCAGGTGTCAGCACGAGTGCACAGACAAGACACCCCTGAGATCCCTGAGAGGTCTCCAGAGACTCAGTCTGTACAATAAGGAAAATGTTTCATGTCAGTTCTCATGCTCCTGAAAATATTCTCCATTTTTAGTTCCACTAGAGGAAAAAAAAAAAAAAAAGAAAAAAAAAAAGAAAAAAAAAAAAAAGAAGGCTGATCTTGCTTATATTGCTTACTTTTAATTGCATAGTCTACACCAATTTTGTGTACTGTATGTATCCTAGAATCACCTATTCTATGTGCCCTAGTATCTCCACCCATCCTCTTCTCTGCCCAAGAGTCACAGGGCTAGATTATCTCCCTTCAGACTCTAACCTGAAGATGTGGAATCTATGAGGAGCAGGAAGGAGGGATCATTTTCACTTGATGTGGATAATACAGCTGAAGGACTTCTGATCACTGATGACTATTCTGCTTTTAAAAGTCACTGTCCATATGCCCTTTCAAGCTGTTGATGACACCCAGTAGTTATGTCCCCAAATCTTATGTTCCCAAGTCTCCTTTATGACAAGTGGGTCTTTGGTCCTCAATGGAAACAGCACCCAGGGATTCCCCTGCTAAAGGCAGTACCATGAGCTAGATTTCAGTTAATCTGTTAATATATTAAGAGAATTCCTTCTGACTTCCCTTCAAACATTTGGGCAGCAGAAATTTTTATATCAGAATTTCCTTATTGCCGTTTCAGTGCCCTGATGAAAATGAAGTGTCTTGCTTTCAGGATATTTCTTATATTACATGGTTTCCTATTCCAGGCTTTTCACAGAGGTCACTGTAACCTTTAGTTCCCTGTTATAGAGATGAACCCGAGTATAAGATTTTTGGTTCTGTTTAATGTTAAAATGTGTTTTGAATAAGTGCTTTTAATAGGAGGAGAGACCTGAATAAATAAGAAGACAAATATAACATTCTCATGACTATGACAGAACATTCTTGCTTTTAAGTGAAGAGCAAGTTTTTCTGAATGAGAGGAGCCCTTCTTGATGCCAGGGAGATACAGACTGCAATGACCTGGTTGTAAAGTCTTGTTTCAGTACTGCACCAATAAATCTTGCATGGGAAAGGAAAGTGAGGACAGGAGGGAGAGGTCTTATCAAATATTTGCTCCAAAGAGCTCTTCAAGTCTCCTAGCTGTAACTGGGAAGAGAGCAACATGATGTGTATTGTCACCTCAGGATTGTCTCCAGTGATTCTCCTAGAAGTTGTCATGACTGTTGTGTTTTTCCTGCTTGTCTTCCTGGTACACTGTATTTATCATTTTTATAGTCTGCACCTTAGTGATTTGTATGTTTGGGTTTTTTCTGCAGGGTGTTTTGACTTCTTTTATAACTTCTATTTGACTCTTTTACTTTGTTTTCTTCAGCAGTGTAAGAGATACAACCCTGCAGCTGCAAAGCTGTACATGACCTGCAGGGCATCTATTTTTTACATTTTGAGTCTATGCAGAGACAATGATAGAATTTTAAGGCTATAGGATCCAGATTTCTGGAAATGATTGGCTCTTTTTCTCAGGGATCTTTGAAATTCTCAAGTATTGTATGTCTCCTTTATCAAATCAACATCACTGAGCTGTCCATTTAAAAACTGTAGTATTTTTACCATTTCAAGTCCTAAAATACCTTTCATGTTTTCATTTCATTTATACAATGTCTGCAACAAATTCTGTATAAATCTGCTGGAAAATTAAAAGAAGCATATTTATAATGGTGACTCTCCAAAAATAGACAAACCACCCAACCCAATATTTTACTGGTACTTTACTGCAATTACTAGGGAACTCTCTTTCAGTGTGCTGATTTAATTTAGCACTGAATATGTGTGCATCCATCTTCCTTTTCAAGACTGTAGTGAGACTTGTCTGTAATTTAAAAGATTCTGGTTGCAGTCATGGTCCAACCTATCAATGTGTTTTACTGACTAAAGAACACATTTTTTTCTTTTTTTTTTTTTCTGAAGTATTTACTGAAGCGCTTGGTGGTGGATTGACTTCATTAATGCACAGTATCATATCCAGCCCAGAAAGTAGTTGAAAAGGGAGGGATATTCCCTACACCACTTATTGACTGCCTGTGGCTGGGTAAGAGCCATGTTACCGTCATATTTACAGTGCTGGAGCTGGAAGTATTTGTTGGTTCTGGAAGTACAGCCTGGGTAAATTACCAGACAGAGACACGTTGTATCATGTCCTTCCAGACCAGTTCCTTTTGGAAATGAACATCACCACATAAGCAGACAGGGAAGTAGAATGCACAATCAGGACTGCTGGAGTATCTTGACTGAAAATTTCCCTTCAGTTTGCATATAATGTATGTTTATTGCACAATTTGGAGATGTTTTGTTGGAGCCAGTAATAATTATATATTGCAGTCCTTCCTTTCCTTCTATATGGACTTTTTTTGGTAAGCATCTCATCAGCTGTACTGGAAAACATGAATGAAAACCACAAACCTTTGCTTTTAAGGATGTCCAACAAACCTAATTTTCTCTATGCTATTCTGCTGGACATTTCTATGTTCTTTCAACCAAGTGCATTCTGCCAGCAGCTAAATTTGGCACGTGGAGATCTGACCTGCTGACCCCAGAGGATGCACCTCTTCAAGACACTGCCAAAGGTGGCTTTGTACCACAACCCATTCATTCCAGGATTTCTTGGCAATGGCTCAGCCACTCATCTAAAGTAGGATTTTATCCAGCACCCACAGATGTCAATTTAAAGGACTTCCATTAATTTCAGTGGATCTATCTCTTCCTTTTTGAAATTACCTTTGCCCTGAGAGTGGCACAAGCCCCTGAACAGAGGGGTGCCAAGGAGGACACCAGAGCCACCCTAGCTTTCCCCACACAAAAGAAAAATTCACAGTTATCAGGAAAAACCAAAGCAACCCAAGGATTCAAGAGCTTTTTTTTTTAATACCTTTCAGTTTTAAGGAACTGCAGCACTGCAAGTTCCTATTGTTGTGCTATATTGTGTCATCTCAATTTCCAACTAAAGAGTTTCTCTAAATGCAAGTCAATCCTTTGAAGAGTGACATGTAGATTATTTACATATTTTAATCCTGACTCACAAAGAAATTTGTACACAAATGATTCATGTATAGTAATTCATATTTACTTAAAGAATTATTGTCATTCTTAGGCAAACTGAGTGAAAATAATATTTTGCTAAAACCCCTATTAATCTTGCATCCCCTTCTCATTGTCACTAATTAGTTGAGTATGAATGCAAACAGAAGCTTTCTCCCTTTTACTCTAATTGAAATTTTATTATAGGCAAACAGAAAGTGAGAAATTAAAAGTAATATATATGCGTGTACAAAAGGACTGGAGATGAGTGTCTTGCTTTAAAGAAGTCCTTTCTTGCATGAAGCATTCCTAACATTGCAGCTCCAGTTTAGGAGCTCTTCATTGAGTCAGCATTTATGAAGCACCATCTCTCTCCTAAATAAAATAAGGCTCAAGGTCACAAATGAGGAAAGAAGAATCTGATTAACTTCAGATGCAC
Source organism: Calcarius lapponicus (assembly GCA_039654755.1). Lineage (NCBI taxonomy): Eukaryota > Metazoa > Chordata > Aves > Passeriformes > Fringillidae > Calcarius > Calcarius lapponicus. The sequence continues at coordinate 60,515,093 of CM077462.1, read as the reverse complement.
CTTTCTGCCATTCTTTTCTCCAGCTACAGAGAGGTTCTCTGATCAATTTTAGCTGTATCGCTTACTTACAAGTTTCCCTTTCACCCTAAATCCTTTCAAAACTTGAAGAACTGATCTGATGGAAATAGTGTGAAGATCAGGTTTCCTCACCACCACAGCAATGACCCCCAGCCATGGTGATCTAGTAGTGCCCTATCTAGAAGGTTCTAATTTCCTATAGGTCTGTGTAGCACTGATCAAGAAGTTAATCTCGAGGCTTTCTGTAGTGCATTTATGTGATGAACAGAGCTGCTCACAGGGCAGTGATGATTAGGGTTCAATAGGGATTAAGGAACAACTGGGAACTATATTTCTTAACTCACTCTGCATAATACAGCACTTAGCAAGACTTATTTCTTCTTTCCCTTGTAATTACAAACTGACCTTTTTACAACTTCCATGTACGAATGAGTGAGGCTTTAATGGGACAACACCATGTTAAAGGCTGTTTCTGAAGGGTTTAATTTTAACTATTTAAATATTCTAAAGACAATCCTCTATACAGTAATCAATACATAGAGAATGACTTTTATCCATACTGTGAAATATTTTCACACTCCAAACAAGACATTAAGTTGACTTTTGGAATTTGGTCCTTACCCATGTTAACTCACCAGCCATTTTAACTCCCAACTCCCCACCCATGCTTGGGAGGTTATAAAACAACTTTTTCCAAAACCACATCATTGCTCAGTTTGGCTCTGGTGTGAAACCAAGCATAAGATCATGTGAACTGGACCTCCTAATTCTAACTCTTGGCCTGAAAAAACCACTGCAGTAATCTTGAGGGAGTCTGTTTCCATGAGATCTTTAATCTTAAATTTTTGATACAAGAGGTCCATGAATCCTAATGTATTCTAGGTAAGCCAAGACCCTTGAGGAATATAAATTTTTTTGCCGTGTAAAGATAAATATTATCAGTGGTTTCATTCTAATGTACTAGGAAATAAGTGCTTGCATAAGGATGGAGGAATTAAGTAATGTTTACAGTAGAATGTTAGCCGAAAAACTTTCACTGTATCATTTAATGCTGAGTTATGGCTAGTTCAGAAGTGCTAATTCAGAACCTTTGTGATTGACAAATAATCCCTATGTATGGCACCAACAACTCAGAAATTGATTCTGTTGATATAAATTCTGCATTTCTGCTGAAGAGTGAGCAAAAAACACATGTAAAAATATCAGACAATTTGGGCATGAATGGACTTGAATGTGCAAAATTCATGTAGCTAGTCTTCATGATAAACTAAGCATAGGAGACAGCCACAGAAAGGGGTTTTGTTTTAAATTGGAAAAATGACTCCCAGTACATGCAGCTTGTTTTGGCAGCCATAGGAATAAGCACCACAGTGACAGAAATACTGTGTCTGCTGATATTTTATGAAGGTTTAGAACAACAATCCACTACCTTCTGTATGAGTTTGCCTCCTAGCAGTGGATTCCTGTTTTAATTTTAGCTTGCTTTATTGCTTGCTGGTTAGAGCATCAGGCAATACTAAAATTGTTATTAAATGCAATCTGTCTCTTTAATAACAGTTCCAAAATTAAAATCATAAAGTTGATTCATAAACCACAGAAATATATACAGTAGTTGGAGTAGCCTTCTTTCTGGGGCATTATTGAAATGTACCAATTCAATGGACTTTGTTGAAATAGCTTGCAATTACTGTTGTTGATGGGAACAGTGAGCTTGTAATAACCCAGATGCATGTGTAACGTGTACAATATAAATTTGAAAAATGCTGCCAGCACCATCACACACTGCCTCTTGCTCAGTGGGTTAAGAGGTGATAGTGCACTTTTATTAGCCACTAGCCATTAAGGTAATATCAGAAATGGTCAAAAGAGTCATGGAATCAGGACTGAGCATCAAAGTGACCATCAGCCACTCTTCCAAAACCTTATATCCAGATGGGCAATAGCTAAGCTGGAGTGTGCAAGGGAACTTGCATATTTATCAAAATAGGTATTTCAATTATTGACAATTACCAACAATCTAGAGATAATCCAGAAGTACCCAAGTTTATACATTTGTGACATCTTGCATTGCATGTGTTTGGGATGCCCAGAAGTATGGGTTGGGCCGGCTCTTTTTTCTGGCTTTCCCTGCAACATACACCAGGAAAGGGTTGGGTAGCTGTGAAACAGACCTTAAGGAAACACATTTTGGGGGGATTCTTTTGTCTGGATTCAGCCCAGGCTGTTTATCTTTAGCCCTGCTCGTTGAGCACTGGTCACGTGGAACAAGCTTATTCCGTAAACAACCTGTCCTTTTTTGTTCTCATTAGGAAAATATGATACCCAGATCTCAAAGAAGCCAGCAGCACACCAAGTGTGAATAGTTCTCCATCATTCTTAGCTAAGTTTGGAATTCCCCTGTGCCTTCCAAAATGTCCACAGACTTCCCCAGTTCTTGGTTCACAGCCCTGTTAGCAGAAGTAGCTAATACAGAGAGAAATTTTGGTGTCACTGTGTGTTTGTTGATGTTAGAAGACTGGCAAACATTAAATAGGATGCAAACTTCAGAAGTGCTTAGCTCTTCCCTGCATTCAAATGTGCATTTTAAAGTAGTTAATTTGAAAACCCATATGCTTAACTGATACAAATCACCCTTATTTTCCCATTTCAAACCCTCACAGCTATGTATCAGCCAGCTGCTTAGGGATGCATCTGTATATTTGGAGAGTTGAAAGAATCCTGTTATTCCATTTGCAGGAAGGAAAATAGAAGGAACAAGGGATTTGACCAGGATCAAATAAATTACATCTGTTCTAGCATATTAATTGTGTCTTTGTATTCCAAAACTGCTTGCAGACTTCCTCCTGGGAATGATCCCCGGCCTATTCTAGTTCCTGAACTGTCTAGAAACTCTTTAGGAGGAAGGTAATCATGTCAGGGAAGCTTCTAACAATTGAACAGTTAAACTGTTTGATTTTTCACAGTCATTTTCCAAACAGGCTGAAATGAGTCAGGAACATAAAAATAATTTGGTTTCCTTGATTTTGGCAGTAATGAACATGCTTGCATCAGACACTGAGGTTATGTTGTCCCAGACCTCTAAATCCATAGGTGTTTCAGAGTAAATTTGCCAGCACAGATAAGCACCTGGAAGATACCTGGTGTTCAGACTATAGGTAGTTTTTCAGGGTCAGGCTACATCCTAAGTCCTCCAGCAAATCCTTGCCACATTTGTAGGCCTAATGTTGTCTAACTAGAGCAAGCTGATGATGATTTGTGTCTCTGCTGCTCATACAGAAACTTTATAGTTTTCTGCAGACATCACTAATAAAAAATGCTTGGGTTCACTGCCACTCTAGTGATTTTGCACATTTTAAGTATCTTTTTCACCAAATATCAAAGTTTTCACCAGTTTTCTATTATTTCCATTTCCAGTTAATTCCCTGTTAAGGATGTTATTAAAAAAACATTGAAAATACCTAAAAAGAAATATCCTTTGGCACACTGTGAAATTGAAGAGAGAAGACATATAGACAAATTGGCTTTTGAATGAGTTATTCAGATAGAATCACAAAAAGCAACACAAAAAGCACAAACCAAAAAAACTTACAAATAGATTCCTTTTCACTTGGAAGCTCCAGACAGCATTAAATAGAATGAGAATGAAGATACCAACAGGAAACCCATCTCTTACAGAAAAATTTGGGGTTTCTTATTTTATTTTTTTTCCCACATCAGTATTTCTAGGTCCTGGACAGCTATATATACCATTGAAAATATTTCTACAGTGCCCTCTGTTCTGAAAGCAAGCAATAAAATTACTTAAGTTTAAATAGTATTCTAGTGTTAAGGACAGGACAGGCAAATATTGGAAGTGATGGTGGCTGTTTTAAGGATCATAAAGATTTGAAACTATTATATTTCTTCTGCCATAGTGTTTCCTTTTGTTTAATCTTTCTCTCTTTTTTTTCCCCTACCCCTGGAGAATGTATCTGTATTTCCTGAGACACACTTACCCAATTAAAAGGAAAAAAAAATCTCATTTTGTTCTTATTTGTCTTTGCTATTTCTTTCCTGTCTCGGTGGCTTTTATTCTCCTCACATGGGATCATCTCAAATACACAGGGAGCCATTTCCAGGTTGTTTGCACGAATCCTGTTATTTAGCCATTGGTGCCTGTATCTTTTGTACACAGTGCTCTGTGTTCACACTCTCATTACAGTCATTTCTCACAATTATGTTCTTTGCTTTGGTATCAGAAGATTGCAGACTTCTCACTGCACTTGTAGCCTACATGAGATTTCTGAGTTTGCGTGTTGCCATTTACTCTCTTTTTTTTCTATGACAGTCTTTGAAAGGAGAACAAGACATCTTGGATGTCAACACCAAACAGAGCTTGCAAAACAAAGCCATCTTCCAAGCTGTGACTTGAATTTGAAGTTTTTTAAGCATCTGATCACCCCTATTTTTCTTTAACCCTTTTTGCTGGCTAAGAAAGGCAGAACTGATATAACCAGGTGTTTTTTGTCAGTAGTTTGGGAGGGTGAAGCTGAGGTGAAAGATACTCTGTTGGTTTGGGATTTTGTAGGGGGAAGTGTCTTTTTTTGGTTGTTTTTTTTTTTTTTGGGGGGTTTGAGATATTTTTAAAAAATTTTTAGTCAAAATTTCTCGTGCTTTATTTACCTGTCCATATACCAACTTATATCTATTCTTAGAAGAATATTACACTTTTCTTATAAGACCCAGACACACAAGTACCTTTTTGGTACTCTGGACAAACAAGAGGATGTGATCAACACTACCTTGTCATTAGTAAGATAGCTTTAATGTAATAGGACATATCATTGCCAAAAATGAACAGGAGAAAAAAAAAAAGTCTAGCTTGTTTTACATAAATATATTTGGTCAAAAATTTATTGTCTCTCCAGCAGAAAGTTATTTGATGAGGAATGTGTTAATGTTTGGGGATATTGATATCATTGGATATTATGTCTTAGGAAAAATACATCTGATTCTTGGGAAATTTTGATATACATAACTTAAGCAATACTGTTACAGAGATTTAAGTGAACTGGACATGAGAACAACTTGTTCTAATTCAACACTGCAAAACAGAAAGGTCAGGCATTAAACATAAATGGGCTTTTCCAATGGCTTAAGCAACATAGACAGCTTTCATCACATTAAATTAAAATAAATAACTTTTTAAAATCAATAAATTGAAAAAAAAAAATCCAATCCTGATGAATTTAAGGAAAATTCATGTAGTCACTTCAATGCTGCCATCCTGGGTCTACCAGCAGCCAGGAGCTATGACCCCACTATCTGTGTTTCTCCTTGACCCTGTATTCTCCTTTATGTGCTAATTCTGTTTGGCACTTGCACTCAGATGTTATAATTTATTACTGAAATGTTAATCATTTTTGTTTAGTGTAGTGTCTGTCTGAAGTACTGAAATAAGTAGATGGAATGAGAAGTCACAGGGGTAGCAGAAGGGAGGAAAGAGAAAAGTAGAGAAGACATGAAAAGAGTGACAAACAAAAGCAGATAACAAAAGAAAAAGTTGTAGAATCACTAGTGTCTGTTTAGGGCATGAAATTCTATAATCTGTGTTCTTCAAGCAACCAGGCTGAAGAACCATGAAGGTCTTTCCTAGCACTGAGATCAGTTTTACAATTGAAAAACAGCAAAATGCCATATTTTACCTTTTCTTATTATCTTTTTATTCCCCCAAGGTTTCCATTGACATCAGAAGTGAAAAGGCAATTTGAAATCTTAATCTTAACAATAGGCAGGTCTATTGTTATGAATTAAAAGTATGATCTAGCCTTTTCCATAGAAAGACCTGCAGCTGCCCAGTTAAAAATCAGGCTGGACTTTCTATCTGATTATCTTTTAATGCCTGTGATTAAATTAAAGATATATATTCTGTTTCATAGTTTTCTTCATAACATTTTATAATGATTTTCAGTTTTATAAAATCCTTTCTTTTTTCTTTTATTTTCCTCAAACACATTTTAAAACTTTCATCCCCAACTGCGATTAATATAGTCATGACCACTGCAGATCTAAGTGACTAAGGAATTTAGTAGGAAAAAGGACTGAAATAAGAAAAAATATTTGAAATTGAAAAATTCAGGGTAAATTTAAAATTACAAGAAATTTTTATGGAGATTGTTGTAATTTAAGCCCAGATGGCAACCCAGTCTCACAGAGTTTCTTGCTCACTCCCTGCAATGGGGAGAAAGGAGAGAATCAGTAAAGTAAAAGCAAGAAAACTCATGGGTTGAGTTAGAGACATGCACAAGCAAAGCTGAACAAGGGATTCATTCTCCAATTCCCACCAGAATTCAGGTATTTAGCCTTCCCCACTAAAGCAGGTTTCCATCACATGTAATGGTGATCTGGGAAGACAAACACCATCACTCTGAAAGTCTACCTCTCCTTCCTGCTTCTTACCCTGGCTTGATATGCTTTGCATGATGCCATATGGTCTGAAATATTCCTTAGGTCAGTCAGGGTCAGCTGTCCCAGCTGTGTCTTTTCCCAGCTACTTTGCACCCGCAGTCCCCTTGCTGGAGGGATGGGGTGCGGAGCAGCAAGGGCCTTGACACTGCTGACATGAACATGCCTGTGTTACCAACACTGTTTTCAACACAAATCCAAAGCACAGCCCCATACCAGATAAAGAAAATTAACTCTATCCCAACCAACACCAAAAATACTCAGTCTCTGGTATAGTGTGAATGATGAAGTCTACTGGAAAAATTGTTGTTTGGAGTCTATCTAGTCTGTCCAAGTGTTCTTTATTGCTCCTAATTGCTGAATTTCCAAATTGCTTTGTCCAATAACCTGTATTATACTCTCTGGTATTTTATTCTGGTGCATAAGCTGTCAGTCATATCCATCCCCACTGCTCTTGTCAGTGTCATCACGGGGCAATCTATCAAATAACCAGCAAGAAACATTTCTACTGAGACAATACATTCTGAAACAAAAGATCATCTTACAGAAATTGGGAAAGAATTTTTTTCCAAATAAGATAAATAGAGCTGTGAGTTAAATAGCCTCAAAGAAATACTTGATCTTGGAAATGAAGATCCAGAAAAGCTGCAAGGGAAAGAAAAGATAGATCAATAAATGATTAGAATGGCAGATATGCAGAATCAACATCTTGAAATTGATTTTGCTCCTCTTGAGAATTTATGACATGAACTAAAATTGCCAACTTGGTGGAATACAGGACTTTTTAGTGTGGCATCATGTTTTCATCCCATAACTTTATTGCTTTGAGTGACCTGTTTTATGTGACCCAATAAGCTGAACAGAGAATTTATCATTCTTTCAATGCACTTTCAAAACACTATTTCATCATCCTAACATGATTATTGAGTTAAGAATGGCTTGTAATTCTAAATGTCCAGCTGAAAATATCTGGCACTCTAAGTAAATAGGAATTAAGGGCTCTTCAATCAGAGGAGAAGCCTTGACTGCCACTAACTGAAATAACCTTTTGTTATGTAAGACTGTACAGTAAGCCTTGGTAACAATGAGGCTCAATTGCGTGAAAAGAACAAATTTTCAGTACAGAAGATGATATAGTTAGTGATAACAGAATAACCTTGTATTCAGAAAACAATGCCAAAACATGCCGCCTGCATGCCAGAAAATGGGCTCTGGCAGGTGTTTCATAAGAGAAGATTTAAACATGACTTTATGCAGAAAAAAGTATGGTGGTATTATTTCTTGTTTGACCATTGGAAGACACTATCTTCGATCTTTGGTCATGATGGTTTCTTTTTCTGTAGTATTCTTATATAAATAAGCAGGGTTATTCCCTGAGCAATTCACTAAGTACACACATCAGAATGTAAGCTGATGCACACTGCATCTTCTTTGCCTCATTCATTCACCTCTGTTTCCTTTTAAATCAAAGGCAGAAGGTGAGAAGAAAAATATATGTTATTGTCACTTACATTATAAATGAGCCTTGTACCAGGTAAATTTTTCATTCTTTATTTTGCAATGCCTACTTCTGTTAGGAGAAAAGCAGACATGGTAAACACTGGTTCATTCCATTATGCAATGATCAGGTCCAGATTAGGTTGTTAGTTGCTAAAATATATTTAACATATTTTCTGACTTGTAATTTAAATTTAAAAGAAACATGCTGCTTTAGTGTCATACACCATAATATGTAGGAGAAACCCAAAAATAATAAGAAAAAAATCACTAGAAATGGCATTTTTTTCAAGTGAGTTTGAACACATAAAAGAAAGAAGCAGCCTTTAGCACTACTTCTGGGAATATGTTTTGTGATTAACTGAAAAAATTTGGTTTCTAGAGGAAAAGAAAGGGTGGGGGCAACAAACAATCTAATACAAATACAAAAATACAATTTCTTAGGGCAAATATTTATGATTTTCTTATTCCAGTCAAAAGCTGTGAAAATCCATCAATTTATTTACTTTATTTATCTTATAAAGATGACTAGTTTTCTCAGCAAAAGTAAGCTGTTCCAGTCTCTTGCAGTCTCTTCTGAAGCGTGAAAATACCTGGTGGCTACAATTATTTTTGCAACTTCTAGGCACAGAGTGTTTGTATGTATGTCACGATATGTTCTCCTTTTTTCTGTTTTTGAACCGTGTTGAGAAAGCAGCTTGATGACAGTCTGTGGAAACTTCTCTGGGTCACTTGTTCTCTTTCTAAGCAAAGCTTCAGAAGTGTTTAAGAATACCTCAACAAAATCACGTCAAAAAATATACTCAAAATTTTTGAAATGCCTACTCAGCAATTTGCAAATTCATAGCTCCTGGTATTGTGGAATGGATTAGGATTCAACATCAGAAATTACTTCTGTTTTGAATCTGCTTCCCAGATATATTCACTTTTTTCCATCCTCGGGAAGTTTTGATTGCTACCTCTACAAAGACAGTCTGGAGTGCCCTTGTAATGACATTGGCCCTCAGCAATGGGAGGCCACCAGGCCCATGCCACAGTCAACAGTGGGCACATATGTAATTCCCTTTCCTGAAAAAGCCCTGTTTGCTGCCCTGAAAATCCCTCACCATATTTTCCTAACCCCACCCATACACACTTGATCAGACTTGTTGTCCTGAGTGACCTGTCCCTGGTTCTTTCTATTGAATGCTTCCAATGTTTGACTTTAACATTTTATCCCTGGGGCACTGCTGCAGCCCCTGTTGGACTCAGCCTTGTACAGCAGAGGATCTGTCTTGGGGCACCTGGCACAGGTTACATTAAACACAGGGGAAGTTTCTGGCAGCTTCTCACACCAGCCACTCTTTTTAGTCCCCTTCCTACCAAAACCTTGCATACACATGGTTTCAGTACAAATTCAAAACAAGTACTAACAGTAATCAGTAGTACATTAACTAGTGCTTATACATTTTCCTTGGACCCTATTTTGGAGGAAAAATATCCATCTTTTCTGCTGTCTTGACTTTAACTGCCTGTGATTTTGTCCCTTGAAGCAGAAACCTGTGTTGTTTAAGGCCATTATCCAGAAATATTGTGCAATCAATCTGTTAGCAAATAATTTTAAATCTAATTTAAACAAAAGAGCAATCATGTATGTGTTGTATTAACAATTAATAATTACTTTCCACAAATATATTTACTCTAAAGAAATAATGACATAAATTCATTTGAATTTGCATTTTAGAAAATGAAGCCCACCATAAAGAAAATAAAGTAACGTAAGTAGTAGTGCCAGGTTTATATTTTCATTTAATTTAGGAAAATATCTGGAGCCTTGCTTTCAAAAAGTGCTGATATGGGATACATGCAGTAATATTTTAGACCTCTGCAATGTGGTCACCCTTGGCTCCATGTACAAAGTGGAAGGAAAGAGGCATTCCCTCTGTGTAGTTCATTTGATCACTTTTAGTCACCCTAAAACCTCTGTATCCCTTCCCCAGCTGTACAGAGCACCTCTGTCACCTCTTAATCTTGTAGATCTGCACACCAGGTATGAAGAATCAGTACTCAGGTATTGAACTACCTATAAATACATCTGCAGTGTCCTACAAGAATACCTTTCTACGTGTCTCAAGCTTGCCAGGGGCAATGCTGATGCTTCCAATAAAGGCCCTATCCCCTTGTACTGCCCCTGCTGACACAACTTGCCCTTGGGTAGAAAAATCTCAACTGAAACACCACAAGATATTTATTCAGAGCTGTGACTTTGTGCTTACTGTGACTCTGACTTGTATAGAGGTGAGGGAAAGAGCTGGCAGAGAAATCCCAATTCTATGCTCAATTTTGTAGACACCAGCTGTGAGAAGGGGTCTGAGCCTGCTGAGCCAGAGGGGAGTTCTGGGAAAAATGAACAGCTGATCATAGCCTTGCTGCCTGTCTGCAAGTCAGGAGGGGTCCTGAGCCCTCTGACAGCTATCAAACAACCTTCAGCTGTCATTTACTCAGAAATACTTCACGCCGATGTTCAATTGTAACACCCCAAGAGCAACAGTGGTGTTACAAAGAAAATCTGTAGGCTTAGACCCTGCTGCAGCTGATGTTAACCCAGACTCCTCTGGGTCAAGGTTAATCCATCCACTGAGCCTCTTTGACTGCTGTGTGATGCAGCAATATCTATAGGCAGTTGATTTCTCTCGTGTCACAGCAATGTACACATCTGCTTCCTTTTGCAGCATTAGAACTTCCTTTATTTCA